>OX336388.2:230746466-231456466 GCA_946902985.2 Meconema thalassinum
AGGGAAATTCAAATAATTTGTCGATGATAATGTCCGGTGACGGTAAATTAATTACTGAGAAACAGGCCATTGCTAATAAATTAAATGTCTTTTACGGTAGTGTGTTCAATAAATCCAATAGCTGTGTGTTGGACCTTAACGGGGCTCCCCTGTTCCAAATAAACCAGTCAGTAATAATTATTGTAAAGCTAATACAAAAACTACGTTTCAATGTATCAAAGGGTCCTGATAATATTGTTAGTGAAGTACTTAAACTAGGAGGTAGGGCCGTGGCACGATACTTGGAGGTGATGTTTAATGTGTCCATAAACAATGCGCAAATCTCAGATGACTGGAAAAGAGCTACGGTAGTCCCAATATTTAAGGGAGGGAGCAGACTTGAATTGGGCAACTACAGGCCGGTTAGCCTTACGTCCGTCGTTTGTAAACAGATGGAGCATCTCATTTGCGACTACTTGAGGGAACAGTGGGAAACATTATCATGGTTTAATGATAGGCAACATGGATTTCGGAAAGGTTACTCATGCGAAAGTCAGATGCTATCACTTTTTCAAGACATTAGCGAATCGTTAGACCATGGAGTTTCAGTCGACGCCGTGGTTATAGATTTTGCGAAGGCATTTGATGTCGTTCCGCATGACATGCTACTCCATAAATTAGCTTCGACGAAGATTGATAGAAGAGTAATTTTATGGATCCAAGAATTTTTGACGGGTCGTTCTCAGAAAGTGAAAGTCGAAGGCATATTCTCGGATGAAATTACCGTAATGTCGGGTATCCCTCAGGGCAGCGTAATCGGAACTTTGTTAGTTTGGCGTTTATAAATGACTTACCAAATGGGATTCGCAGTGACTGTCGATTGTTTGCGGATGATTGTGTAATATATCGAAAGATACATGACTCACAAGACAATGCAGGGCTTCAAGAGGACCTGAACCTGGTCTATAAGTGGGCGATTGTAAATAAAATGAAAATAAACACAAGAAAATGTAGTCTCTTAAAAATAGGGAAAGTGCGAAGGCAGGATTTTCAATATAACATTGGCTCGGAAATACTTGTAGAAGAAGATTCTTGCAAATATTTGGGCGTTCACGTAAGGAATGATATGCAATGGAGTAGTCATGTAGGATGTGTAGTTTCAAAAGCTTACAAATCCCTGCACTTTGTAATGAGGGTATTAAAAGAAAGTAGTACCTCTGCTAAAGAATTAGGCTATTTGCCACTTGTAAGACCTATTCTGGAATATGCCTCGGCGGTTTGGGATCCATATCAAGTAGGGCTCATCAATGAGTTGGAAATGGTACAAAGAAAGGCCGCTAGATTTGTGCTCAGTGACTTTAATCCCAGGAGCAGTGTGAGCCGTATGTTAAAGAAACTTGGGTGGGAATCACTGGAGGCTAGGAGGATGAAATCTAGACTCTGCACTATGTACAACACGTATACAAATCAACCAGCATTGGGTGAGCTTAGCAAACGATTGGGAAAGCCCACTTACATGGGTAGGAGCGATCATCCTTTCGAAGTTAAGGGCCGACCACAGCGAACAAATTATGGTAAATATTCTTTTGTAAACCGTGCCATGGATAACTGGAACTCTCTACCTGCCGCAGTCTTAGAGCCTTTTCCCAAACATATAGGTGTGTTTAAGAAAGGACTGACTATTTGTGTAAATACTCCAGTTTAATTGTTGTATAATTGTTATTGAATTGTTATGTATAATTATTTATGTGTTATGTATATACAATTTGCCACCGGGGGACACACCCCCCATTGCAAATAAATGAATGAATATGAATATCTGGCATAATGTTGCCTAATAGAGCACTACAGTTGGCAACCCTGGTGACTGAATATATTCTTAGTTCCATATCTTAAGGTACAGAATACAAAATTTGGTTGAATTCCAATGGATAGCATGGACGTTACATGCAGTTAGACATTGGATATATCAGCGCGCGTAAAATCATGTTGGCAACAATGTCACACATGTGTTGGTCTGAAATAATCTGAAATATTATGATCTATTGTTGTGCCAATTTTGGACGAAATCCATTTGTTAGTATATAAGTACCGGGTGAGTTAGCCGTGGTCGTTACGGCATGCCTGCTGGCAGTCGCTCACATCCGGGAGGCGAGGAGGTTCGAATCCCATCGCCGGCAACCTTGAAGATGCTCTTCTGTGGTTTCCCATCTTCCTTCCAGGCAAATTCCGGGGTTGGTCCCTAACTATAGGCCACAGCCGCTACCTTCCAACTCCTCGTCCTTACATTCACACTTCCCTCCCCAACGGTACTTGTAGCTCACCCATTGGGTGTCCGTCTCGAAGCAGCTACAAAACTGGTGAGCCGAACATGTCCTCGGACACTCCCGGCACTAAAAGCCATACGTTAAAAAAAGTATATAAGTTACATGTATTTTAAAAATGGACTTATCGGCAGGCTTAGAATCATGTTGTCAGCACTGACGTATATTAGTTACTCGAAATTAATCTAGAATGTCAGTTACTATACGTGTGCATAGCTTAAAGCTATCGACTTGCATAATTTCTGATATATTGGTACTTGGATAAAAGAAATAGAGAGAGCATTTATTAACAGTTGGCAGCCCTGTGGCTCTTAAGAATACGCTCAGTCATATCTGTTTATGTAAACATAGTACATACGAAATTTGGTTGAAATCCAATTGATTGTGTAGAAGTTACATGCATTTAAAAATTAAATCTATAAGCAGGCTTAGAATCATTTTGGCAACATTGTCATGTATGGCCTCCTGGAAATTAAACTGAAAAAATTATTGGCTATATGTGTGTCAATTTTGGAATAGATCCCATGCATACCATCCAAGATATCCAACATGGAGCTCAAATTTCAATTGCCGTTTTTCAGCAGTTGGTAGCACAGACAGACACACATTTTCCCGGATCGATCTGATAAGTCTACTTTTTCCCCATTTTTGTAAAATGTGAAAAGTAAGCTAAAAGTGTACCGATACTGTGCCCGATAATCTGGCTTTGAATTGGGTGGCCCGACATACACTTCAACCCTCACCCAGAATTCGGTACAACGCGAAAGGAAAAAAAAAATCTTGAATGTCCGAATCAATTTTGGCCAAAAAAAAACTGTGTCGGGAACGAGATTCAAGCAATCCCGGGGTCCTTACAATGATGGGTACAACTGGGGTAAAATCTCAAAATTGATCCGGTGGACACACAAGTATGACAACGAACAAGAATGACAAAAAACTCCGCTGTTAAGATAAAACTCATCCACCATTTATTACAGAACCACACCACTAAATACATAGAATCACACACAGAAGCCTACCTCCGCTCGGAGACTTCTCAAAATTACTCTTGACGTGCAAATAAAAAAAAATTACGCAGAAGCAAAATTCAAATTAATGAGGACAAAAATCTCCGGGCGTCCTAATCTTTGGATACAAAATAACTTACGGAGATCAGAGCTATATCATTCTAGTATTACAACCATTACTTCAAAATGCTATGTCACCTCTCCGCTAATAGTCCATAAATGAGCAGGTGCATAAATCTGAAAAGATATTCAAAGAAAAAAAAATTGTTGCCTCATTCGATCTCCTTCTAACTAAATGTAATCACCAAAATAGGAAAAAGAGTATTGTTATGTATGGATGTCACTGGCGTTAAATAATTTATTTTCAGACCTTTTATTCATGTATTAAATACTTTCATTATTATTTCACTGGTTTTCGTTCAGCTGTGCCTCACTCAGAAAAATGACTGGCTGTTGGCTTTTACATTCATCACTTTACATTTTAACATCTTTATGATCCCAGATATTTTTTATTTATTTATTAATCACTGCATGCTCTTCACATATTTATAACTACACCATAAACATTTAAGTAGATGGCCTCTGCCTATCTGTATTATTTTTCAACTGACAATTGCCTCAAAATTTCATCTACTTGAACCTATCACGTAACATTAATTATAATCATTTATTTTATTCACCTCGCTATAGCGAGAACCTTTAGTTTCATCATAACTTCGTATTATGCAACCCTGCTATTTTATCAATGTAGTATCATTATTTACACAACCTTGTATCAGTCACCTACCAAACGCATCTCCTCATGTTAGCATGTAAAGGGAAACCTCAGTGACGTGTGAGTGTTTAGCATAAATGTGATGTGCGCACAAAAAGTGGCCCATTAAGTGTAAATGAATCCCTTGGAATTTAAGCCTGTTCAAACCATAATTTGTCATCCAGGTTGCACCAATTCAAAGGACACAGCGACTTAACACGCTGAAAGATCCCTGTACTCAAATTATATTTTGAAGCATCCATACATTTATTTTTAAACCCTAAATATGACTGCATTAATCTCTCAAAAGAAAACTTAACATTTACTATCCTATTAATCATGTCATTATATCGCATTTTATCCTTATTGATTAACTTCTATTTCGATTTTTGCCCACTGTCCAAATCTTAGTAACCACTACCCATTAACCACTACTTAAGAATTAACATGGTTTTCAGTACCTTTCGGCCACCTCAGTTTTGGTTCCGCTGACACGTTTCCTGGGGGTTTGGGTCCACGTTCTTCCCATTGAACATCCTCCCCTCTCGTCCTGGATCCAGCTCGCGACCCTCGGGGTGTCCATGGTCCTGGCTCGCCTTCGTTTCCACGTCATCGTAACAGCTTCCACATACTAAACTTAGCTTGCCATCTCTTCGCTCGTAAAGTTCTTGACACAAAACTCGCACTGGTCTGTACTGATAGCCTTTATGTCCGTCCAATACATCGCTGCAATTTTCATGTCGACTATGCCAAGTAATATCAACTCATGGCCGTGAAAATAACTCTATAACGACACAGGTTATATCGTATGCGTCTACACAAGCATGTACTCATAAGGTATTACGTCCGTCCTTGACCTAGAATGTCGCTCTATATTTGGACTGCACTCAGCTTATCTCTCATAGTTCACTGACCCTGGACACTCATTTGTCTGGTCGTCAAACAAAAGCACATCGCTTCGTTCATATGTTCTGGGCGTCAGTTATATAGCGCACGGCCCATACAGTCCCGTGCCTGGTAAAAGCTTGAGACACCACGTGTGTCTGCTCGCACTTTATTGTACAAAATGACTAGTGTCCCACAACATAATGCATTATGATCTGCGTTATAATATCACCTCGCCACATTCAGCTTTAGTATTCGTTAACACAGAGCTGTCCACGCAAGAAATAATACTGATCCTTTCAGCTATGTCCCAAAAACTGTCGGAATACCACACTGGTTCCAAGCGGCCACGATACGACTGCTACTACACACTTGTTAGGAACTTCAGCGTGCGGCGACACAAAAATAAAGATGAACTTCGGCGTACGGCGACACAAAAGAAAGTGAACTTCGCTGGACGGCGATGCAAAATAAAGTGACCCGCTTCTCCGGTGTGACCTTTCCACCTCAACTTTTCCTGGAGCTCATCAGCGCCCTCTACACTTCTGGAAACTTCGCCTAGTCATGCTGTCGACTATGTCCATGACGTAAAAACATCAACCTCAGGTTACTTCCGCTTGCATCCTTCCTCCTGCTATGCGACGTTGCCAGAGCTCTCAAAACCATGCGATATCGGTCAAAAATCCCCCTCAACCAGGAATAATAATAAGCGTGAAACATCTCGATTATTATTATTCTGTTGGGTTAACAATCTATTTCTTCAATGAGTTCTCCATATCGCATGCTTACTCTCTCTTGTGGTACCTTTTAAGGCTAGCTGCATTGAATTTGCCTATAACTCACTCAGTTGCGATATCCACGACTTGGTAACAATTATTTCCATAATTGCGTCCAATCTTGAACGGCCCAGCGAAAACTCTTACAAATTTGCTGTAGATCTTCGCTGGCAAATTAGATGACACAGGTCTCCTGAGGAGCACTTCCTGTCCTTCGTTCAGGGGCTGATCGAATCGCTTGTGCTGCACCCTTCTAGCTCTCTTGTCCGCTTGGAGTTGAAGTCGCTCGCGTGCCCTCTGTATCCTTACATTATGACTGGGGACGGCGTCTGGGGGTCTGTTGAACAGATGGTCCCATGGTCTTCGGGGTGCCGTATTAAAATGGAGAGCCTGAGGAATTTGCCGCGTACTTTCATGGAGTGTGGTGTTTATACACGCTTCAATTAGCGGTACAAATTCCATCCATCTATCATGCCTTTCATGTGTATAAATTCTGAAGAACTTTCCCAGTTCAGCCATCGTCCTTTCAACAGGGTTCGATTCGGGATTTCGAATTGAACTTAAAATATGTTTAATACCCAGCCTCGTAATCGCTTGTTGGAAGTCTGCTGCAGTGAATTGAGTCCCGTGATCTGTTAAAATATATTCGGGCTTACCTGCCTTAGGAATCACTCCTTTCTCTATCCTATTGATGACGTATCTCGCCTTTGCCTTTTGAATGGGGTGCAGCATTATGAATTTCGAAAAAACATCCATAGTCACCAATATGTACCGATTTCCTCTGGTTGATCTAGGGAGGGGGCCATACAGGTCCGCCGAATACAACTCACAGGGTTTGGATGGTATTATAGCCCTTGGCTTCTCCCGTAGTAGGTGTGATGAGTACTTGCTCTTCTGACATACGTCACAGGTTCTCAATGTGTTTTTCACAGATATTCTCATTCCTTCCCACGTAAATTGTTCCTGCAACACCGCAATCGTCTTGTCCGTGCCGCCATGACCTATGGCATGATGTGCTAGCCATGTCACCGGCTGGACTAAACTGGGTGGTATTACGATCCTGAGCATAGTGCGATCTCGATCTATGAACTTGTAGACTGAGTCCCCTAAAATCAAATGTACAGCCGCTTGTTTCGAAGTAGCTTCGTATTCAGGGTCATCTCGGTCCATCGTGCCTTTCAAAAACCTATAAATTCTTCTTAACGGCTCGTATCTTTTTTGTGACTGTGGGATCTTCTTGAGTCTTTCAATCGTCTCACGGTCTTCCCGCTGAATTTCTACCACTTGCACGCTTGCTTCTTCACAGGGATTTCGGCTCAGTATGTCCGCCAACAGGTTATTCCTTCCCGGTTGGTGAACAATCGAAACATCAAATCTTTGCAGAAACAAGGTCCATCGTGCAACTCTCTCATTGGCTAGATCCGTTTTTAACATAAACTGGAGGGCCTTATGGTCAGTTATTATTATTATTCGGTGTCCTAATAGCATTTTCTTCCAGTTTTGTAGTGCGAAAATCGTCGCCAAGGCTTCAACTTCAGTGACAGTGTAGTTCCTCTCATGCGCTTTCAATTTTCTACTAGCAAATGCTAAGTAGTGCCTCTGCTGTTTGTCATCTAGTTGATATAGTACCGCGCTTATTCCCACATAAGAAGCGTCCGTTTCCAAGTAAAACGTTCTTTGAAAATCTGGATACTCCAATTTTATGTTTTCAACTAGCATACTCTTTGCTCTGTTGAAAGCTTCTTCGCATTCGTTTCCCCATTTCCATTTGTTGTTTTTCTTTAGTAACTCGTGAAGCGGAGCCATCACTTCAGAGTACTTAGGGCAATGCAGGGCAAAAAATTGGCACATGCCCAAAAATCCTCTAATTTGCTTAATTTTTCGCGGCCTAGGGAAGTTTTTGATAGCATCTATCTTTTGGGGGTTTGGCCTGTATCCTTGCCCATCTATCACGTGTCCAAGAAACATGATCTCCTCCTTACAAAAATAACACTTCTTATAATTCACTTTGAAGTTCGCCTCATCTAGATTTTGAAAAACCATTCTAATGTGTTCTATATGCTCTTCTGGTGTCTCCGATGCTATGATCAAGTCATCTACGTAACAGATCACGTGCTTCTTGACTTCTTCCGTTAGATTTTGGTCCAGTGCTCTCACCATCACGGGTCCACTATTTTTCAGGCCAAATGGGAGCCTAGAAAAGACATATGTCTTCTCGTCGAATAGGAACCCCGTGTACTGACGACTATTTTCCGCTAGCTCAATATGGTAATATGACGCCGTCAAATCCAGAGTTGTAAATATCGACTTCCCTCTGAACCTTCTCAGTATCTCCCTGATCTTGGGTGGTCTGTCGTATTCTGGAAGGCTCACGCTGTTAATTTTTCTCGCGTCTAAGCATATCCTCACAGATCCATCGGGTTTCTTTACTATAGCGAGAGGGTTCAAGTATGACGTTGCCCTCTTGTCTATGATGCCGTCCTTCTCCATTGTCTTTATCATCTCTTCTACCTTCCCATGAAGGTATTCCGGGACAGGATAAATTTTCCCTTTATACGGCGTGTCATCAGTTAATTTCATTTCATACTGGAAATTTTTGATCAACCCTGGTTTGCTGTCGAAGATGTGTTTAAACTCTTCTATCAGATTTTCCAAATTCTCCTGTAACTTTGGCTCCAATGGTTCTTCTTTGATGGTATTTATCCTCATTTCCTCCTTGCTATCCGGCAACATTCCTTCCCACTTATTTCCAGTGTCCCTAATTGGAAATTCTTCCCTTTCACTTTCAACTCGTTCATCTATATCATCTCTGAATTGAACCACTTTTCCGCGCAGGTCTATGACTATGCCGTGCTCAGAAATGAATTCCGCTCCTAATATCATGCTGTATTTACTGTCCTTGAGCACAATAAATACATGCTCGAATACTCTTTCAGAGATTCGGAATTCAAACAAAACTTGTTTTCTACATTTTACTGATCTGTTTGGAATAACACCCTGTATCTTCATACTCGATACTGGCATTATAGCCATCTCAACTAAATCTTTTATTCCTTCCAGACATGCTTCCGATATTATGCTCACACTCGCACCCGTGTCGAGCAGCGTTTCAATCTCACACTTCCCTATATTTACATTGATTATTGGCAGATCCACACACCTCACCTTTCTATTTCCTTCTTCGTCTCCATAAATAATATCTTCATCAGTTATGTGGTGTATAGCTTGAATTTGGACTGTCCTAGCACTAGGGCGTAAATCATTATTAATAGGCAAAAAATCGTTATTACTGCCTGTGAGTCCCTGTCCAAACTCAGAATTTCCTTCCTGTCAGCTTCTCTTTCCTGATTTGACTCCACTGGTGCCTGGTTTCGATTCCTCATGCTGTTTTGCCTGAGATTCTTCTTCTTCTTGTTCCTTTTCCCTTAATTGTTCAATGTATCTTCGGCTTTCTTGGTGACGTTCTTCTAATGATGGCCTATAATTTTGCCTTTCTTGATTCCCGTACCTTGGGCAGTTATTGTATGGTCTCCGATCACGTGGCCACGATTCTCTCCCTCTATATCCTGACCTTCCGTAGTCCCTCTGATTAAATCGTCCACTTCTATCCTGATAATATGGCCTCCGGTCATATGGCTTTCCTTGATTCCTGTATCTGTTTAAGCCATTTCCTTCATCCCTTCCATCTCTATCGTTCCTTCCATAACTTCGCTGAGGTTCCGTCTGCGCCATACGATCCATTACCACCATATTTGCTTCTCTCTGTTCTGTCCTTGGACTACGAGGTTCCGTCATCTTGCTCGTGTGGTCTAGTTTCCTCAAAATCTCGTCACACACCTCGAGTCTATTTGCACCCGATGCAATTAATACACGCTGGACTTCTACCGGATATTGCTGTATGATGGCATGCACCAAATCCTGCTCCTCCAACGGTGGATCCAAAAATTGTAGCCTGGCTACCTGATTCGTGAAGTACCCAGCGTATTGTGTTGGCCTGGTAGTCGCGTATTTCTTTGAGTATAATTCAGCCCTTATACTTTGTTGATCTTCTGAGGACCAAAATCTCTTCAGGAAAGCGTTCGCAAAGTCATCGTACCCTCTAAACTGATTCCTAAAAGCTCGCATCCAGTTTAGCGGTTGGCCTTCAAGAGCTCTTTCTATCACCCTCATTTCTCTCTCTTTAGGAACCCTATGTTCATCCATGTATTCCTTCAGGTCCCGCAGGAATTCTATGGGTGTGATGCCAGTCAAATTTGAAAATTTTTTTGGGCGGTCCTCCTGATTCCTAATGATGGTAATCGGTTGAGTTGAGCTGTAACTGATTGGTGTGAATGTTGTTCCTGTCGGACTTGGTTCCTTGTTTACATCTATCGATTTTGCTTCTACCATCTTTCCTTCTAATTCAACAATTCTCTTTAACTGTTCTCCGTGAGCAATACTCACTTTATCTTGTACTGTCGAAACCGCTGTTGCAATCTGTGTTTTAATTTCGTCATTTAACTCTAATTTCATTTCCCCCATCTGACTCCTAAGACTTTCCATCTTGCATTCCTGCTCCATGGTGAATTCAGACATTTTATCGGTCATGCTCCTGGTATCTTTCGCTAATCTCTGCTGTATTGCTTTCGCCTCTTCCTTTAACACCAAGACCTCTGCGTTGATTGCTTTATCCCTTTCTTCCATCTTGGCGGTCAATGCCTCCACGCTTCGATCCATTTTCTCTTGAACGGTTTTCTCCAATGATTTCAACTGTGTCCCCATATTACTTTCAATTTCCACCTTATCCCTCTTAATTTGTTCCTTTAAATCCGTCATTTCGGCTTGAGCCTTCTCCATGTACTGTTTCATATCGAATTGGTGCTCCTTAAATAATTCCAATCCTCCTTGCAAGTCCCCTGACTGAATTCCAAGATTTTTTTCAAAACCTTCGAATTTAGTATCTAAACCTTTAAATTGAGTGTCGAAACCTTTAAATTGAGTGTCTAAACCTTTGAATTGAGTGTCTAAACCTTCAAATCTAGTGTCTAAACCTTCAAATTTAGTATTTATTCCTTCATGCATCTTAATCAACTGTCTATCCAACCCATCTAGATTAGTGTTCATACCACCTTCATAGTCTTTCCATTGAGTCTTCAAACCTTCCTCCATATTCTTTTGACTTTTAGCTAACTCCTTTAGCTTCTCTCCTAGCTGTCCCATCAATCCCTTAATTTCATCAAATTCTCCCATATTTCACAACAAATAAACATGGAAGCTGTTACAACTAGTGACTAACTTAGACTAAGGACTAGTGGTTACTTCAATTTGGCAGTGGAATCGAAATCTAATATCATGTGGAAATAATAAATGTGGATGGTATCGCTTAAACACAGCGATCTAACGTTACTGAATCGCTTCGTTCTATGTCAGTCAAACCCACACAAAACTCCTACAAAGTGAACTTTAACAGACTGACAGACATATCGCACAATAAAATGGGGTACCAGCACTCAATTGGTTTTCTCTCCATTCCATTTGTGCCACATGGCCGTCCACCATCTTGTCACTCTCCTCTGGTGTTCCAATTTTTTCGAGTTCAAGATGTCGGCTATACCACTGCGTGGTACGATATTCCCAGTTCGAGGCCCCACGTTGGGCGCCATCTTGTTGTGCCCGATAATCTGGCTTTGGATTGGGTGGCCCGACATACACTTCAACCCTCACCCAGAATTCGGTACAACGCGAAAGGAAAAAAATCTTGAATGTCCGAATCAATTTTGGCCAAAAAAAACTGTGTCGGGAACGAGATTCAAGCAATCCCGGGGTCCTTACAATGATGGGTACAACTGGGGTAAAATCTCAAAATTGATCCGGTGGACACACAAGTATGACAACGAACAAGAATGACAAAAAACTCCGCTGTTAAGATAAAACTCATCCACCATTTATTACAGAACCACACCACTAAATACATAGAATCACACACAGAAGCCTACCTCCGCTCGGAGACTTCTCAAAATTACTCTTGACGTGCAAATTAAAAAAAAAATACGCAGAAGCAAAATTCAAATTAATGAGGACAAAAATCTCCGGGCGTCCTAATCTTTGGATACAAAATAACTTACGGAGATCAGAGCTATATCATTCTAGTATTAAAACCATTACTTCAAAATGCTATGTCACCTCTCCGCTAATAGTCCATAAATGAGCAGGTGCATAAATCTGAAAAGATATTCAAAGAAAAAAAATGTTGCCTCATTCGATCTCCTTCTAACTAAATGTAATCACCAAAATAGGAAAAAGAGTATTGTTATGTATGGATGTCACTGGCGTTAAAGAATTTATTTTCAGACCTTTTATTCATGTATTAAATACTTTCATTATTATTTCACTGGTTTTCGTTCAGCTGTGCCTCACTCAGAAAAATGACTGGCTGTTGGCTTTTACATTCATCACTTTACATTTTAACATCTTTATGATCCCAGATATATTTTTTTTATTTATTAATCACTGCATGCTCTTCACATATTTATTACTACACCATAAACATTTAAGTAGATGGCCTCTGCCTATCTGTATTATTTTTCAACTGACAATTGCCTCAAAATTTCATCTACTTGAACCTATCACGTAACATTAATTATAATCATTTATTTTATTCACCTCGCTATAGCGAGAACCTTTAGTTTCATCATAACTTCGTATTATGCAACCCTGCTATTTTATCAATGCAGTATCATTATTTACACAACCTTGTATCAGTTACCTACCAAACGCATCTCCTCATGTTAGCATGTAAAGGGAAACCTCAGTGACGTGTGAGTGTTTAGCATAAATGTGATGTGCGCACAAAAAGTGGCCCATTAAGTGTAAATGAATCCCTTGTAATTTAAGCCTGTTCAAACCATAATTTGTCATCCAGGTTGCACCAATTCAAAGAACACAGCGACTTAACACGCTGAAAGATCCCTGTATTCAAATTATATTTTGAAGCATCCATACATTTATTTTTAAACCCTAAATATGACTGCATTAATCTCTCAAAAGAAAACTTAACATTTACTATCCTATTAATCATGTCATTATATCGCATTTTATCCTTATTGATTAACTTCTATTTCGATTTTTGCCCAACTGTCCAAATCTTAGTAACCACTACCCATTAACCACTACTTAAGAATTAACATGGTTTTCAGTACCTTTCGGCCACCTCGGTTTTGGTTCCGCTGACACGTTTCCTGGGGGTTTGGGTCCACGTTCTTCCCATTGAACATCCTCCCCTCTCGTCCTGGATCCAGCTCGCGACCCTCGGGGTGTCCATGGTCCTGGCTCGCCTTCATTTCCACGTCATCGTAACAGCTTCCACATACTAAACTTAGCTTGCCATCTCCTCGCTCGTAAAGTTCTTGACACAAAACTCGCACTGGTCTGTACTGATAGCCTTTATGTCCGTCCAATACATCGCTGAAATTTTCATGTCGACTATGCCAAGTAATATCAACTCATGGCCGTGAAAATAACTCTATAACGACACAGGTTATATCGTATGCGTCTACACAAGCATGTACTCATAAGGTATTACGTCCGTCCTTGACCTAGAATGTCGCTCTATATTTGGACTGCACTCAGCTTATCTCTCATAGTTCACTGACCCTGGACACTCATTTGTCTGGTCGTCAAACAAAAGCACATCGCTTCGTTCATATGTTCTGGGCGTCAGTTATATAGCGCGCGGCCCATACAGTCCCGTACCTGGTAAAAGCTTGAGACACCACGTGTGTCTGCTCGCACTTTATTGTACAAAATGACTAGTGTCCCACAACATAATGCATTATGATCTGCGTTATAATATCACCTCGCCACATTCAGCTTTAGTATTCGTTAACACAGAGCTGTCCACGCAAGAA
Organism: Meconema thalassinum; assembly: GCA_946902985.2. NCBI lineage: Eukaryota > Metazoa > Arthropoda > Insecta > Orthoptera > Tettigoniidae > Meconema > Meconema thalassinum. The sequence goes on from OX336388.2 coordinate 230,760,078, forward strand.
ATAATACTGATCCTTTCAGCTATGTCCCAAAAACTGTCGGAATACCACACTGGTTCCAAGCGGCCACGATACGACTGCTACTACACACTTGTTAGGAACTTCAGCGTGCGGCGACACAAAAATAAAGATGAACTTCGGCGTACGGCGACACAAAAGAAAGTGAACTTCGCTGGACGGCGATGCAAAATAAAGTGACCCGCTTCTCCGGTGTGACCTTTCCACCTCAACTTTTCCTGGAGCTCATCAGCGCCCTCTACACTTCTGGAAACTTCGCCTAGTCATGCTGTCGACTATGTCCATGACGTAAAAACATCAACCTGAGGTTACTTCCGCCTGCATCCTTCCTCCTGCTATGCGACGTTGCCAGAGCTCTCAAAACCATGCGATATCGGTCACAATACCATTAGAAAGCTAAAAGTCCCTAGATTAATATGGCGCTAAATCAAAATTTTGAAAATTTGAAGATTTTGGGCATTCCGGCCACGGAATGCTCTTATCCAAATCCTAACCTCAATTAAAGATTACACGCACGTTTTAGCCTACTTTCGATTTTTGCAAAAAATGAAAGTAGACTTATGAGATCAACACAGGGCGAAAAAAGTGTGTCTGTCTGTGTGTGTGTGTGTGTGTGTGTGTGTGTGTGTGTGAGTCTGTGTGTGTGTGTGTCTGTGTGTCTGTGTGTGTGTGAGTGTGTGTACTCTGAATGTCTGTCCCCCCCTATCAATTCGAACACGGTGAATGCGAATTGAACGAAATTTGGTACAAAGGTAGCACTAGCAAAGGACACCTCAGTGTCATGTTTTATATCGCCGCCATCTTGACGGAAACGTAATGGCGGCCACACAAATGTTCAAAGCTTAAATCAAATTACGACTAACCTAATCATCCGATCTCTACCAAATTTTGCAACGACATACCCTTATGGGAGGAGCATCCTTTGACCAAAACAATAGGTCATCAGCGTAATACTTTGCGGATGGCGGCCATCTTTGTGTGAAAATCGATTCCCCCTATTAATTCGAACACGGTGCAACCGAATGGAACGAAATTTGGTACAGAGGTAGTACTAACAAAAGGCACCTCAGTGTCATGTTTTATATCGCCGCCATCTTGACGGAAACGTAATGGCGGCCACACAAATGTTCAAAGCTTAAATCAAATTACGATTAACCTAATCATCCGATCTCTACCAAATTTTGCAACTACATACCTTTATGGAGGGAGCATCCTTTGACCAATCTAATAGGTCATTCACCTGATAGTTTGCGGATGGCGGCCATCTTTATGTCAAAATCGATTCCCCCTATTAATTCAAACACGCTGAAACCAAATGGAACGAAATTTGGTATAGAGGTAGCACTAGCAAAGGGCACCTCAGTGTCATGTTTTATATCACCGCTATCTTGATGGAAACGTAATCGCGGCCACCCAAATGTTAAAAGCTAAAATGTAATTACGACCAACCTAATAATCTAGTCTCTACCTAATTTTGCAACACCATATCTTTATGTGGGAAACATTTTCTGACCAAACTGCAAGAACATCAGCCCAATAGTTTGCAGATGGTGGCCAAGTATGTGTGCAAATCGATTCCCCCTATCAATTCAAACACGGTGAAACCGAATTGAACGAAATTTGGTACAGAGGTAGCAAAGGGCACCTCATATTCATGTTTAATATCCCTATAGCACGTTGTATTTCAACAAGCTCCTACAACCAACATTCAATCATACTCCTTGAAAAGGACAAAGAGTTATAACAATACCCATGCATTTAGGAGAAAGTAGGCTATATGTTCTTTACTGAACATCTTGTTTATTTATCAGACAGATTCCACACTCACACCCAAATACAGAGGATCATGACCACGATGTCGATTTATTTATTTATTTTACGTGTCCAGGAAAAATTTAAAAATAAAGGGACCAATACAAACAAGCTTACAGACTATAATAACAAATGAAATGGAATCAAATGGAATGCAAAGATGAGAATTGGGCGTGACGTCCCATGAGTTCCATTTCCCGCCAGTTCCAAATCCTTTCGCGGACTAGCCATCTGCCAATTACCCTACCTGATCGAATCCCGTTAGTTCCGTACACTACCTGGTGCGTGCCCTTGGCTCCTCTAACAGGGGGGGGACGCCAAGGACCGATAGCTCCCATAAGCTGATTTCGCCTTGTCAGTATCTGTATCAGCATGTGCCTTCGTCAAATTAATCAGTTTTGAGTTATATTTACAAAGTTCTTAAAATAGTATCAGCATGTCGCTTCGTCTTAGAACTGTTTTAGGTAGATTTCATTAGAAAGCTAACTATTGCAATGGGTCCCATGTTTCGACTTCCGGAAAATTTCGACATATCTTCGCTTTTCACATCCCCCAGGCCCCAAAACCACCGTCAGTTCAAAAGTTTATATATAATTTATGTATGTATATATATGTATATATACAGGCTGTAAAAAAAGTCCTGCACCAAACTTAAACTCCGCATGCGGGTGGGGGCAGGGAGTAATTTGAGATAGGGAACCCATGTGCGGAACTCAACCGTTACGCCCCTATGAGCGATTTTAATTATGAGTACATTTGGCAACGTCGCGTGCTACCCACGGCAGAGGACCGATTACGGCTCACAAGTCAATTTAGCTATAAACCCACATCGTGGCTCAGTGGCAAGGCGTTAGACTTTCACACGCGAGGTGATCGGGTTCGAATCCTCCTTCCGACATTGCTGATTTATTTTCTTTGAGTCGTTTGGATTTGCATCAATTAATTACTACATAGGGCTGGATTAGATCCTTTTTGTTTCTAATTTCGTTTTAAAAGGAGCTAAATTATACGCCACAATTTTGCGTTTTAAAAGAAAAACAAATTGGTTCTGTTCGGTGCCGATTTATTTCTTCGCGGTAGGATTTTGTTTGGACACAAATATTGCTGTATGATTGTTTCGCAATGCTATCTTTAAGATCGCAATTTGAGGTAAAGGTCATAGGCGGATACTTTACAAGCAAAAGATAGCGAGTTCAAAAATGTTACAGTGAAGATTCAGCGATCGTTGGAACTGAGGAACTTTAATGCTTATCAATTATTTTATTGAATTGTGCCTAAGATCACTTCTCTGTGTCGCTTTTCTTAGATTTCCTAATTATTGTATGTTAATGAAACTCCGAATTTTCTAACCGTTGTTTTGTTGCTCCCAAGCCTTATTGTTACACGTTATTTCAATCAAAGTGAGGTAGCCTTTGGTCTGCGTGCTGGCCTACGAATCGGGCGTTCCCGGTTCGAATCCGAGTAACTACAGGTATTGGAACTTCAGGAAATTTCGGTGTTTCCGGTTTCTGTGTTGTTGTTTGAGTCTTCAGTATTTTGACTGGTTTGATGCAGCTCTCCATGCCTCCCTGTCCTGAGCTAATCGTTTCATCTCTACATAGCTCCGACACCCTACATCCGAGGCAATCTGTTTAACATATTCAAACCTTGGTCTACCCCTAGAGTTCTTGTCCTCGACCCTTCCTTCCATAACTAAGCTTGCTATTCCTGGGTGTCTTAGTATGTGTCCTACCAACCTATCTCTTCTCTTCATTAGCAGTCGCCAGAAACATCTCTCCTCTCCCACTCGTCTTAATACCTCTTCGTTTGTAACCCTATCTACCCATCTGATCTTCATCATTCTCCTGTAACACCACATTTCAAATGCTTCAATTCTCCTCTTTTATGCTGCACCAATAGTCCAAGTTTCACTTCCATAGAGCGCCACGCTCCAGACAAAGGCTTTCAAAAATGACTTCCTAATACCTAAATCTATATTCGATGTCAGCAGATTCCTTTTTTGTAGAAATGCTTTCTTTGCCTGAGCCAACCTACTTTTTATATCCTCTTTGCTTCGTCCATCACTGGTTATTCTGCTTCCTAAGTAACAGAAGTCTCCTACTTCCTTTAGCTTTTCACCTGCCAATTTGATCTCCATAGAGCTTTCTGATTTATTTCGGCTGCATTCCAGTATTTTTGTTTTACATTTATTAATTTTCATCATGAATTCTTTCCGTAATACGGAGTCCATACCATTCAAAAACTCATTCAAATCCTCAGGATTGCCGGCCAAGATGACGATGTCATCAGCAAATCTCAGAGTTGAAATTATTTCTCCTTGAATCTTCACTCCCACTTTAAATTTTTCTCTAATTTCCTTCATTGCTTGTTCAATGTAAAGATTGAAAAGTATGGGTGATAAGTTGCAGCCTTGCCTTACAACTTTCTGAATACCAGCTTCTCTCTCATGTCCTTCAACTCGAATGACTGCTGTCTGGTTTCTGTACAGTTTGTATATCACCCTCCTATCCCTGTACTTTATTCCAATCGATTTCAACATGTCAAACAATTTAGTCCAATCAACGTTATCAAAAGCCTTTTCTAAGTCTACAAAAGCCATGAACGTTCTCTTATCTTTCCTTATTCTACCTTCCAAAATCAGCCTAAGACTTAGTACAGCTTCCCTTGTTCCTACATTTCTCCTGAAACCAAACTGGTCTTCACCCAACTCCGTTTCTATCTGGCTTTCAATCCTCTTGTAAATTATTCTAGACAGGATGTTTGAAGCATGAGTAATCAAGCTGATTGTACGGTAATCTTCACATCTGTCAGCTCCCACATTCTTTGGTATAGGGATGATTACATTCTTCTTGAAATCAGGGGGTACCTCACCTGTCTCATAAATCCTACACACCAAGTGAAATAACCTGATCAGACCTTCATCTCCTATGCAGCATAGCAACTCAATCGGTATATCATCTATGCCTGGTGCTTTGTTCCTGCTTAAGTCTTCCAAAGCTCTATCAAATTCTGATCTCAATATTAAATCTCCTTTCGCATCCTCATCAATTTCCTCCTGCCTTTCCATTACATGATTCTCAATCTCCTTTCCCTTATACAAACTCTCTATGTAAGCTTTCCATCTCTCAACCTTTTCTTCCCTATCTGTTACAGGCTTTCCATTTGTGTCCTTAATATTACAGCACTTAATCTTCTTTTCCCCAAAAGTATTCTTAATCCTTCGATAAGCTGTGTCTACTTTTCCGAATTTCAGACAATTTTCTATACCTGCACATTTCGCTTTCAACCATTCTTCTTTCGCTTCCTTGCACTTCTTGTTAACCTCATTTCTCAGACGTCTGTATTCTGCTTTCCCCTTTTCATCTCTTACATTCTTGTGTTTCCGCCTTTCATCCATCAATTCTAGTATATCCTGAGTGATCCAAGGTTTTCTACCTATTCTTTCTTTCCTACCAATGTTTTCTTTTGCGGATTTTGTTATTTCATTCTTCAAAAGTGCCCATTCGTCTGCAATTGAAGTTTGTTTAGGGTTTTTCATTAGTCCTTCCTTTATACTCTTCTTGAATCTTTCGTTTACATCCTTCTCTTTCAGTCTGTCTATTGCCCACCTTTTTGGCTTTTGACTTTTCTTCAGTTTCTTCAACTTTAATCTGCATTTCATTACAACCAGATTGTGGTCAGAGTTTATGTCAGCACCAGGATATGTTTTACAAACCAAAATCTGGTTTCGAAACCTCTGCTTGACCATAATGAAGTCGATTTGATAACGCCCTGTATCTCCTGGTCTCATCCATGTGTATATTCTTCTATTGTGGTTATTGAATAAGGTGTTAGCTATGACCAATTCATGCTCGGTGCAGAATTCTACCAGCCTGCTTCCTCGATCATTCCTTTCACCTAATCCGAAATCTCCCACTATCTTCCCTTCTCCCCCTTTTCCTACCACAGCATTCCAATCTCCCATTACTATAACATTTTCATCACCCTTGATATACCTCAGAATTTCGTCTATTTCTTCGTAGACCTTTTCAACATCCTCATCATCAGCTTGACTGGTAGGCATATAGACTTGTACCACTGTAGTGCAGGTAGGTTTAGTATTGATTTTTGCTACAATAATCCGTTCACTATATTGCTCATAATATTCCACCCGCTGTCCAAGTTTCCTACTCAATATGAGGCCAACCCCTGCTTGGCCATTGTTTGATTTAGTGCTAATGACCCTATAGTCTCCTGACCAAAAGTCCTGTTCTTCCTGCCAGCGCATTTCACTAATCCCAACCAAATCCAACCTCAACCTATCCATTTCCCTTTCTAAGTTTTCTAACCTTCCACTTCCTAGCAGACTTCTAACATTCCACGCTCCGATCCGTAGAATGTCAGATTTCCTCTTTGTCACTTCTGTGATGTTAACCCCCCTCTCGAGTAGTCCCCACCCGGAGATCCGAACGGGGGACTAGTTTACCTCCGGATTGAAATTTTACAAGGGAGGAGGCCATCATCACATGTAATTATGCATAGAGAGGTGCATATCCTCGGGAATAGCATACGGCTGTAGTTTCCCGTTGCTTTCAGCCGTGCAGCAGGACGCAGTGTAGCCATTATTTGGCTTATATTATCAATATCTTTACCGTCTATAAGACTAGTAAAGATTTGATTTATTCTGAAAGGCTGCAACTCCCTTTCAGAATAAGTAAAGAGCAATTCTACTAACAAAAATACTAGCCTTCTACCGTACTAACAATTAAATACCAAAATTCTACTAACAAAAAAAAAATACTTAAGTTCCACCAACAACAAATACTACCACTAAAACAGTCTGTCACCAGGCACACTCACATGCACCCTCATACATCACAGTCTACTGAAACAATGAACTATAACTAATAAACAATGCAACTGCTACCAGACACACTCACACACCACAGTCTAATAGAACAATGACATATATCTAATAGACAAACTAACTACCTACTTACAACTAAAACTCACTACATACTTACTGTACTGTTATTTGAATTGACAATATTTACAAAATGCAATTTAGATAGAAAATACTTCTTTGGTGTAACGATGGACAAATTCAAGGAGGCGTTTTTAAGGAAGTTTTGGAGTCCCTCGTACCAGCAAAGCTTAAGGATGGAATTATATTCACGTAAATACCATAGTACCAACCTCACGAAATATTCAGAATTGATAGGCTGCGATATAGATCCCTTTGCGCCTCAAAACTAAGATCTATGTAACAGTCGTCAGCCCTGTTGCTTTGTATGGAGCTGAATGCTGGCCTAATACAAAGAAACATGAACAAGCTTTGCACTCAATGGAGATGCGGATGCTAAGATGGTCCTTGGGAATTACACGGTTTCTGTAAAGTCTAGAAAATTCTGTCAGGGTATAAAAGACCTCAAGAACAGCGATGCGTTATCACTTCTTCCGCGAGAGTCTTCTAAACCGTAGCTTTCCTGAAAATTCGCAATGGACGGATATCCTAACGAACACCTCGCAGACATCCACTACGTCTACGGATTGGCCGACGGGAATAGTCGCCAGCCCCAGCGCATCTACCAAGAGAGGTTTCCCATGTGCTACATCCCACACTGCCAATTTTTTACGCGAATTCACAATCGTTTGCGAGCAACAGGATCGATTCAGGTAAGTACCATATCTGTCAATGTAATATAATGATAATAATAATAATATTGGTTTTACGTCCCTTTTAACTACACTGGCTTTTAGAGACGCCGGGGTGCCGGAATTTTGCCCCGAAGGGGATCTTTAACGTGCCAGTAAATCTACTGACACGGCTCCCTCGCATTTGAGCACCCTCAAATGCCAGCTGACTGCGCCAGGTTTCGAACCTGCAACCTTGGGCTCAGCAAGCGAGAACGTTACCCCTGAGCCACGCAGCCAGACTATATCTGTCAATGTGTATCTCTTCCTATTCGTCTTTTGTTTCCCTGTAAATGTGATAAAATAATAGCTACGTCTTAGTGTTTTAAACAATTTAAAAATGGAACGGTGTAGGTACTAGAAGCAGGGAAGAGAATGTCAACATTCTCCCATCGAACGTAACACTTTCGCATCTCGCTTTTGGCTCCTAAAACCCAAACCGTTCCAAATAGGTCAAAGATATCAGATATGAAAGTTACTTTAAAATATAAAACGCACCTTATTCAACTCCAATATTGTATTTGTAGAAAAAACAGTGCCCAGTCTGAATGGCGGGAACCGATACCCAACGTTTTAAAGCGCCTGGACGGCAAACGGTGGGTTTCCGACCGTATGTTCTTCGATTGTGAAGCCTTAAAATTTCAAGGCGAATTCAGGGTTTTTGGATGCAAAAATAAACTTAACACTCCCTGAAAATAATTTAATTTTAGTGATTCATAGTGTTCATTTTGTTATGATTAAGGGTATCCGTCGGTGATTTTTAGCCTACTTTCGATTTTTGCAAAAAATGAAAGTAGACTTATGAGATCAACACAGGGCGAAAAAAGTGTGTCTGTCTGTGTGTGTGTATGTGTGTGTGTGAGTCTGTGTGTGTGTGTGTCTGTGTGTGTGTGTGTGTGTGTGTACTCTGAATGTCTGTCCCCCCCCTATCAATTCGAACACGGTGAATGCGAATTGAACGAAATTTGGTACAAAGGTAGCACTAGCAAAGGACACCTCAGTGTCATGTTTTATATCGCCGCCATCTTGACGAAAACGTAATGGCGGCCACACAAATGTTCAAAGCTTAAATCAAATTACGACTAACCTAATCATCCGATCTCTACCAATTTTTGCAACAACATACCTTTATGGGGGGAGCATCCTTTGACCAAACCAATAGGCCAGCAGCGTAACAGTTTGCGGATGGCGGCCATCTTTGTGCGAAAATCGATTCCCCCTATTAATTCGAACACGGTGCAACCGAATGGAACGAAATTTGGTACAGAGGTAGTACTAACAAAAGGCACCTCAGTGTCATGTTTTATAACGCCGCCATCTTGACGGAAACGTAATGGCGGCCACACAAATGTTCAAAGCTTAAATCAAATTACGACTAACCTAATCATCCGATCTCTACCAAATTTTGCAACAGCATACCTTTATGGGGGGAGCATCCTTTGACCGAACTAATAGGTCATCAGCGTAATAGTTTGCGGATGGCGGCCATCTTTGTGTGAAAATCGATTCCCCCTATTAATTCAAACACGGTGAAACCGAATAGAACGAAATTTGGTACAGAGGTAGCACTAGCAAAGGGCATCTTAGTGTCATGTTTTATATCGCCGCCATATTGACACAAACGTAATGGCGGCTACACAAATGTTCAAAGCTTAAGTTAAATTACGACTAACATAACCATCCGATCTCTACCAAACTTTGCAACAACATTCCTTTATGGAGGGAGCATCCTTTGACCAATCTACTAGGTTATTAGCCTAATAGTTTGCGGATGGCGGCCATATATATGTCAAAATTGATTCCCCCTATTAATTCGAACACGGTGGAACCGAATGATCGAAATTTGGTACAGAGGTAGCACTAGCAAAGGGCACCTCAGTGTCATGTTTTATATTGCCGCCATTTGACAGAAACGTAATGGTGGCCACATTAATGTTCAAAGCTTGAGTCAAATTACGACTAACATAACCATCCGATCTCTACCAAACTTTGCAACAACATTCCTTTATGGAGGGAGCATCCTTTGACCAATCTAATAGGTTATTAGCCTAATAGTTTGCGGGTGGCGGCCATATATATGTCAAAATTGATTCCCCCTATTAATTCGAACACGGTGGAACCGAATGATCGAAATTTGGTACAGAGGTAGCACTAGCAAAGGGCACCTCAGTGTCATGTTTTATATCGCCGCCATCTTGACTGAAACGTAATGGCGGCCACACGAATGTTCAAAGCTTAAATCAAATTACGATTAACCTAATCATCCCATCTCTACCAAATTTTGCAACTACATACCTTTATGGAGGGAGCATCCTTTGACCAATCTAATAGGTTATTAGCCTAATAGTTTGCGGGTGGCGGCCATCTTTATGTCAACATTGATCCCCCTATTAATTCGAACACGGTGGAACCGAATGGAACGAAATTTGGTACAGAGGTAGCACTAGCAAAGGGCATCTCAGGGTCATGATTTATATCGCCGCCATATTGACAGAAACGTAATGGCGGTCACACAAATGTTTAAAGCTTAAATCAAATAACGTCTAACATAACCATCCGATCTCTACCAAACTTTGCAACAATATACCTTTATGGAGGGAGCATCCTTTGACCAATCTAATAGGCCATTAGCCTAATAGTTTGCGGATGGTGGCCATCTTTATGTCAAAATTGATTCCCCCTATTAATTCGAACATGGTGGAACCGAATGAACGAAATTTGGTACAGAGGTAGCACTAGCAAAGGGCACCTCAGTGTCATGTTTTATATCACCGCTATCTTGACGGAAAGATAATCGCGGCCACCCAAATGTTCAAAGCTAAAATGTAATTACGACCAACCTAATAATCTAGTCTCTACCAAATTTTGCAACACCATATCTTAATGTGGGAAACATATTCAGACCAAACTGCAAGAACATGAGCCCAATAGTTTGCAGATGGTGGCCAAGTATGTGTGCAAATCGATTCCCCCTATCAATTCAAACACGGTGAAACCGAATTGAACGAAATTTGGTACAGAGGTAGCACTAGCAAAGGGCACCTCATATTCATGTTTAATATCCCTATTGCACGTTGTATTTCAACAAGCTACTACAACCAACATTCAATTATACTCCTTGAAAAGGACAAAGAGTTATAACAATACCCATGCATTTAGGAGAAAGTAGGCTATATGTTCTTTACTGAACATCTTGTTCTGAATACCTTTCCTATCAGTTTTGAAAGAAGATTTTCTTTCCGAACGGTGCTTTCTATTCTGCTTTGTTTTAAATCTGAATTTTAGGTTGGATTTTTGAAGTTGTTGTTTAGTGGGAACAAAGAAGAACGGTTTAATTCACATTCTTTCATTAAGTTCTTTTTCATTACACAGGCTCACAATCCCCGACCGGGAAGACCGCGGGGGAGGAGAACTCCAGAAATGGAAGAAAGGATTTTGGAGCGTGTACGCAACAATCCTTCCACAAGCACGCGTGCGATCGGACGTGCGGAAGGGTTAACGCATACCACTGCTCACAGCGTGATACAAGATGATGACCTGTATCCGTATCATTTTCAAAAAGTTCAAAAAGTAAAGCCTGAGGATCTTCCAGTCCGGATGGATTTCGCCAATCAAATGATCGATCGCTTGGGGAAGGACCTTGATTTCTTGTCGAAAATTTTATTCACCGACGAAGCGACGTTCACCAGGAATGGTTGCTTCAACATCCACAACAATCACACGTGGAGTCACGAAAATCCTCACCAGACAGTCGGGCAGGGAAATCAAGAAAAATTATCTGTGAATGTTTGGGCGGGAATTATTGGGACCATCTAATCGGGCCTTACATTTTACCAGCCAGACTCAACGGACGCGTTTATCTGCGGTTTATTCAAGAAGTTCTCCCAGAAGTTCTGGAGGATGTCCCGCTGGAGACAAGGGCTGAAATGGTCTTCCAGCATGACGGCGCCCCAGCTCACTGGCTCCGAGCAGTTCGGGACATTTTGGACGAAACGTTCCCCGAAAGATGGATCGGCAGAGGAGGTCCAGTTCAGTGGTTTCCTCGCTCTCCTGATTTGACGCCACTTGATTTTTAGCCTACTTTTCACATTTTGCAAAAATGAGGAAAAAGTAGACTTATGTGATCGGGCAAATGTGTGTCTGTCTGTCTGTCTGTCTGTCTGTCTGTCTGTCAGTCTGTCTGTCTGTCTGTCTGTCCTTCGGTCTGTCTGTCTGGCTGTGTGTGTGTCCCCCCCTATCAACTCCTAAACGGCTGCAGCAATCGAAACAAAACTTGGTAGGAGTAAAGACCTATACCTGAATATCTCACGGCCATATTTGAAAATGATGTCAGTGCTACCAACTGCTAAAAAATCGCAATTGAAATTTGAGCTCCATGTTGGATATCTTGGAAAGTATGAATGGGAGCTATTTCAAAATTGGCACACGTACAGATCATAATATTTCAGTTTAATTTCCAGGAGGCTAAACATGGCAGTGTTGCCAAAATGATTATAAGCCTCCTGATAGGTCCAATTTTTAAATGCATATAACTTCTATACTATCAATTGGAATTCAACCAAATTTCGTATGTTGTATGTGTACATAACCAGATATGACTGAGCGTATTCTTCAGACCTACCAGGGCTGCCAACTGTTAATAAATGCTCCTAATTTATTTTATCCAAATACCAATATATCAGAAAGTATGCAAGCCGACAGCTTTAAATTATGCGCACGTATAGTCCCTGACATTCTATATTAATTTGGAGTAACTTATATACGTCAGTGCTACCAACATGATTCTAAGCCTGCTGACAGGTCCAACTTTAAATACATGTAACTTCCATACTATCATTTGGATTTCAACCAAATTTCGTATGTGCTATGTGTACCATAACAGATATGACTATGCGTATTCTAAGGAGCAACCAGTGCTGCCAACTGTTAATATGTGCTGTCCCTATTTTTGTTACCCTAATATCAATATATCAGAAAGTATGCAAGCCAATAGCTCTAAACTTTGCACACGTATAGTACCTGGCATTCTAGACGAATTTGGAGTAACAAATATACGTCAGTGCTGCCAACATGATTCTAAGCCTGCTGATAGGTCCAATTTTAAAATGCATGTAACTTCTATACTAACTAATGGATTTCATTCAAAATTGGCACAACAATAGATCATATTATTTCAGATTATTTCTGACCAATACATGCATGACATTGTTGCCAACATGATTTTACGCGCGCTGTTAGATCCAATGTTTAACTGCATGTAACGTCCATGCTATTCATTGGACTTCAACCAAATTTTGTATTTTGTACCTTAAGAGACGGAACTAAGAATATATTCAGTCATCAGGGCTGCCAACTGTAGTGCTCTATTAGGATACATTATGCCAGGTATACAGTATTTCGAACTAATTGGAAATTTCGATATTAGCAACTTAATTTCGTCATTATTCTAGATAGGTTCATATTCTGTAGAATAATCATTGGCATGAAAAGTAGGCTGTATAGTTCTTCACGGAACTTCTTGTTTCTTTTGGGGATACATAAGGGACCTGATACACGATGGGATAGAAATCGACAGTCAAGAAGAGCTAGTCGGAAGAATAGCTGTAGCAGCCGGCGTCGTTCGGGAAAGAGCAAAATAAATTTTTGGACGAGTCCGAAAATCACTTGTAAACCGTTTTCATGTTTGCCTTCGTGGCGATGTGCAAGGAGGCAATTTTGAGCAACTGCTTTAATGAAAAATCATTTGTAAAACTCTCCCAAAGTAAAGATAATTTAGTTTGCTATTGTTCATTTCTTCCAAGTCTACTTTTCTGGAAAGATATCTTATGTATTGAAAATGAAAAACAATTTGAATAAAAAATGATAAATTGTCTGATTTTCAAAACGAGAATTTTTTGCTTTTTTAATTACAGACCTCCCTCCGCAACAACAATAAAAAGATAAATACGTAAATTAAATGAAAAAGAGAACTGCCATAGCATCTTAAGAAAAGACACAGTCGCAATATTGCTGAAGTTTGAACCGTTACCGAACACGTGGCTATTAGGATAAGCGTAAACATTTAATTAGGATTCTTGAAACTTCTACCTGAAAACATCATGCTTACGGTAATTGAGTTGCTCCATCATCAATTTACTCGGAGGAAAAAAAAAACAATTTGGGTTGGAAGAAGGATTCGAACCCCAGCGTGCAGTCACCTACGCCTGAGGGTCGAGCGCTTTACCACTGAGCCAGGAAGTAGGACTGGGGCTAGGTAGAGTTGTGAGTGATAATCGGTCCTCTGCAGTGGATAGCACGCGAAGTTGCCAGATGTACTCATATTTCAAATCGCTCATAGGGGCGTTACGGTTGCGTTCCGGACATGGGTTCCCTATCTCAAATTACTCCCTGCCCCCACCCCCATGCGGAGTCTAAGTTTGGTGCAGGACCTTTTTACACCCTGTATATATATATATATGTGTATATCAGTTTCTTGTGGACACGATAACTGCCGTAATTTTGAACCAATAACTTTAAATTTTTTACCGAATATGTATACCTATAAAATCTCGGTCGAGTTCGTTACTGGGCTAAATCGGTCGAAGGGGGTGAAAATGGGGGGCTTTTTTCGAAAAAGTGAAATATTGCTATAACTCTCTTAATATGTGAAATATCGAATCCGTTCAACGTTCATACTATGTGTCGGATAAAGCCCAAAAATTTATGTTTGAAGAGTTTTTTTATAGCACCAACCATTGACCAAAGGGGTGGGAAAAAGTGGGTTTTTCGGGAAACATTAATCATATCTCTCTTAATAGGCACAATATCAAAACCGTACAAAATGGACAATATTCCCCTAATAATTACCTAAAACTTTTGTCTGAAAGAATTTTTGATATGACTCACCATTACGCCAAGGGACGAGAAAAATGATTTCGGAATTATAAGAAAATGCCAAGAGCTATCAGTGGTTGCCATGGCAACACTACTAAATTGATGAGGCATGAGCCATCAGACGTTGCCATGACAACGCACTTGCACAAGATCAGATTCAGTATTTCCATCTGACTAAGTGGTTGGTTGGTTGGTTGGTTGGTTCTTAAGTTTAGGGGCTGCGACAACGCGGTCATGTAGCCCCGTGTACTTTGGGTGCGTGTAGAATCTGTCTGATAACCGGTGTTAATTGTGATGACTGTATTAGTGTGTGTTATCTGTTTGTTAATTTAAGTACTGCAACTAACAATTTTTCAGATAGTTCCTACTTGTGCCGCCAAGCGCCACTGTCAACGACTACGAGGCCAAGTTCAGAACTGAGCTACTAGACGCCGCAGCAGTCGGCTCTTGGCAACGAACATAGAAACCTAAGAGCGTTGTATACATTCTTAACCTATCCAATTTAGCTTCACACAGGTGCAATTAGTGGAAGGATCTTCAACATGCCATAAATCTATGACATGGGACCGCCGGCTTTACTTCCCCTCCGAAGGAAGGCATACTGAGGGATTTTTAACGCTCTTAAAAAATCCGACGGCTTCAGCCGGGTTTGAACCCGTTATCTTGGGCATAGAAGCTCAGCATGCTACCGACTACGCCACCGAAGCCGCCTGACAAAGTGGGAAGCGGCTTCGGTGACGTAACTGGTAGCATGCTGTACTCCTATGCCCAATGTCGCGGTTTCAAAGCCGGCCGAAGTCGTCGGATTTTCAAAGATCGCTAGAATCCCTCAGTATGCTTTCCTTTGGAGGGGAAGTTCCAACGTTCGTTGCGAGTTGCTGGTTGGGGTGGCATCTAGTAGCCAAGTTCACAGCTAGGTGTCGTTGACGGTAGTACCTGGTAGCAACATTAGGAACTACTGCTTGAAATTGACCGTCTGCAGTCCTTACCTGAATTACAGACTAATACAGCCATCCCAAAGTACACGGGGTTACATGACCGCGTTGTCGCAGCCCCTAAACTGAGGAACCAACCAAAATCTCTGCGGGAGATATAATTTTGCGTGAAGAAGTAACAGACCGTTACATAGTTACACATCAGTGTCGAAACCTTGCATAAGGATAGTGTGACCACAAGTATAACAAGATGTTCAGTAAAGAACATATAGCCTACTTTCTCCTAAATGCATGGGTATTGTTATAACTCTTTGTCCTTTTCAAGGAGTATGATTGAATGTTGGTTGTAGTAGCTTGTTGAAATACAACGTGCTATAGGGATATTAAACATGAATATGAGGTGCCCTTTGCTATTGCTACCTCTGTACCAAATTTCGTTCAATTCGATTTCACCGTGTTTGAATTGATAGGGGGAATCGATTTGCACACATACTTGGCCACCATCTGCAAACTATTGGGCTGATGTTCTTGCAGTTTGGTCTGAATATGTTTCCCACATAAAGATATGGTGTTGCAAAATTTGGTAAAGACTAGATTATTAGGTTTGTCGTAATTACATTTTAGCTTTTAATATTTGGGTGGCCGCGATTACGTTTCCGTCAAGATAGCGGTGAAATAAAACATGACACTGAGGTGCCCTTTGCTAGTGCTACCTCTGTACCAAATTTCATTCCATTCGGTTTCACCGTGTTGGAATTGATAAGGGGAATCGATTTTCACACAAAGATGGCCGCCATCCGCAAAATATTAGGCTGATGACCTATTAGTTTGGTCGAAGGATGCTCCCTTTATAAAGGTATGTTGTTGCTAAATTTGCTAGAGATCGGATGATTAGGCTAATCGTAATTTGATTTAAGCTTTGAACATTTGTGTGGCCGCCATTACGTTTCCGTCAAGATGGCGGCGATATAAAACATGACACTGAGGTGCCCTTTGCTAGTGGTACCTCTGTACCAAATTTCGTTCATTCGGTTCCACCGTGTTCGAATTAATAGGGGGAATCAATTTTGACATAAAGATGGCCGCCATCCGCAAACTATTAGCCTAATGGCCTATTAGATTGGTCAAAGGATGCTCCCTCCATAAAGGTATGTTGTTGCAAAGTTTGGTAGAGATCGGATGGTTATGTTAGTCGTAATTTGATTTAAGCTTTAAACATTTGTGTGGCCGCCATTACGTTTCTGTCAATATGGCGGCGATATAAATCATGACACTGAGATGCCCTTTGCTAGTGCTATCTCTGTACCAAATTTCGTTCCATTCGGTTTCACCGTGTTTGAATTAATAGGGGGAATCGATTTTGACACAAATATGGCCGCCATCCGCAAACTATTATTCGAATGACCTATTAGATTGGTCAAAGGATGCTCCCTCCTTAAAGGTATGTGGTTGAAAAATTTGGTAGAGATCGGATGATTAGGTTAATCGTAATTTGATTTAAGCTTTGAACATTCGTGTGGCCGCCATTACGTTTCTGTCAAGATGGCGGCGATATAAAACATGACACTGAGGTGCCCTTTTATAGTGCTACCTCTGTACCAAACTTCGTTCCATTCGGTTCCACCGTGTTCGAATTAATAGGGGGAATCAATTTTGACATAAAGATGGCAGCCACCCGCAAACTATTAGGCTAATAACCTATTAGATTGGTCAAAGGATGCCCCCTCCATAAAGGAATGTTGTTGCAAAGTTTGGTAGAGATCGGATGGTTATGTTAGTCGTAATTTAACTTAAGCTTTGAACATTTGTGTGGCCGCCATTACGTTTCAGTCAAGATGGTGGCGATATAAAACATGACACTGAGGTGCCCTTTGCTAGTGCTACCTCTGTACAAAATTTCATTCATTCGGTTCCACCGTGTTCGAATTAATAGGGGGAATCAATTTTGACATAAAGATGGCCGCCATCCGCAAACTATTAGGCTAATAACGTATTAGATTGGTCAAAGGATGCTCCCTCCATAAAGGAATGTTGTTGCAAAGTTTGGTAGAGATCGAATGGTTATGTTAGTCGTAATTTAACTTAAGCTTTGAACATTTGTGTGGCCGCCATTACGTTTCTGTCAATATGGCGGCGATATAAAACATGACACTGAGATGCCCATTGCTAGTGCTACCTCTGTACCAAATTTCGTTCCATTCGGTTTCACCGTGTTTGAATTAATAGGGGGAATTGATTTTCACACAAACATGGCCGCCATCCGCAAACTATTAGGCTAATGACCTATTCATTTGGTCAAAGGATGCTTCCTCTATAAGGGTATGTTGTTGCAAAATTTGGTAGAGATCGGTTGATTAGGTTAATCGTAATTTGATTTAAGTTTGAACATTTGTGTGGCCGCCATTACGTTTCCGTCAAGATGGCGGCGATATAAAACATGACATTGAGGTGCCTTTTGTTAGTACTACCTCTGTACCAAATTTCGTTCCATTCGGTTGCACCGTGTTCGAATTAATAGGGGGAATCGATTTTCACACAAAGATGGCCGCCATCCGCAAACTATTACGCTGATGACCTATTAGTTTGGTCAAAGGATGCTCCCCCCATATAGGTATGTTGTTGCAAAATTTGGTAGAGATCGGATGATTAGGTTAGTCGTAATTTGATTTAAGCTTTGAACATTTGTGTGGCCGCCATTACGTTTCCGTCAAGATGGCGGCGATATAAAACATGACACTGAGGTGTCCTTTGCTATTGCTACCTTTGTACCAAATTTCGTTCAATTCGCATTCACCGTGTTCGAATTGATAGGGGGGACAGACATTCAGAGTACACACACTCACACACACACAGACACACACACACACAGACTCTCTCACTCACACACACACACACACACACACAGACTCACACACACACATACACACACACAGACAGACACACTTTTATCGCCCTGTGTTGATCTCATAAGTCTACTTTCATTTTTTGCAAAAATCGAAAGTAGGCTAAAAATGGACCCCAAGTGACAAGAAGGTTACCGTTCCCATAAGACAAAAAATGTTTAAAATAAGCATAAAATGACGAAAAACAAAGTTAATTAAGCTCCAATTATAAAATACCTTCTCGCAATAAATGAGGTCTGATCCTTCTACGAAAATCCGCATATTCTGCCTATTTTCGCCTATCCCCAAGTTTGTGCGGTGAAATCTACCTCCGCCTTCCGGCGTGCCGGGAGGACTTTTTTATCATTTCAAATGTTCTTGTCGACTTTATCGTTATGCTTTGGCTCTAACGTTACGCGGGACGGAGATGGTTGCGTTACGGAGACGGAGACTGTGACGTCATGCAGCCGCGCGGGAAGCCTAAGTTAATGGGTAAAGGACGGCGAGTGCGTGACGTCATGCAGCAACGCGCGAAGCCTAAGTTATTGGTTAATGGAGTCTGTTGAAAGAGTCCTGGGGCGTCGAGCGACCTGGAGCTTCGAGCGAAGCGAAAAGAATACAGGGTGACTCCTAAAGAGATGTACAAGATGCCAGATAAGAATGCAGGGTGACTCCTAAAAGAGATATACAAGACGCCAGATAAGAATACAAGGTGACTCTTAAAGAGATGTACAAGATGCCAGATAAGAATACAGGGTGACTCCTAAAGAGATATACAAGACGCCAGATAAGAATACAAGGTGACTCTTAAAGAGGTGTACAAGATGGCAGGGAAGAATACAGGTTGTCTCCTAAAGAGGTGCACAAGATGTCAGGCAAGAATACAGGGTGACTCCTAAAGAGGTGTACAAGATGTCACACAAGAATACAGGGTGACTTCTAAAGAGATATACAAGATGCCAGATAAGAATACAGGGTGCCTCGTAAAAAGGTGTGCAGGATGTCAGTGCAAAATACAGGGTGACACTTAACGAGGTGTACAGTATGTTAGATTCAATCAAATACAGGGTGACCCTTAAAGAGGTTTGCAAGATATCAGATTCAAATAATGGGTGACCCTTAAAGAGTTGTAAAAGATGTCAGACTCACATACCCTTAAAGAGGTGCCCGGGGCGGGAAACCTAAGTTAATGGGCAATGGAGTCTGTTGAAAGTGTCCTGGGGATTCGAGCGAAGCGAGAAGCCCTCTTGAGCCTTTCTAACATGTGTAGCATTTGTAGCATGCGTCATTTGAAATGATATAACGTCTAGTCTTTCAGACTGACTGTATTTCTTTAAATCTTATTTACAAGTCACTTAGCAATCAGCACGTAGCTTCGTCAAATTGATCTATTAACTGAATTATTCATCTCTTTATACTCTAAGAAATATTTCTTAAAAATACTGTTAAATCACCGGTCTCTTCAAACTGTTGAATTGCTCTTTGGATTCTGTCATCCATTGCCAAACATTTTCCTTTCCTTTGTGTGGCTTGCATATAATTCAACTCCGCCCGCATAATTTTTTCGTGTGAATTTTGAGACCTCTTCTTCAAACACAACGCCAAGTTTCTTACACGGGGATGTGGTTTACCGCATTTCAAACCTTAGAACTGACAGCTGGGTTTTCCAGAGATATTCGGAACTAGTGAGACTTAGTAGATTATTTACTCAAGCGTGAATACGCGGTCGGAACTCATGGGAAGTTTTTCCTAAGACCTATGTTTTCGGAACTCACGGGAATGGAACTCGTGGGGCGGAACGGAATTTGGCAGTCATGATGGCCCTGTCATTTGCTCTCCAAAGATCGTCGGTGGTGAAAGTCTCAGGTAGGTTTCTGCATACCAGAAGATGTTGTGGGTCCAGCAGTTCCCCACATTCACAAAGTCCGTCTTCAGTGTAGCCCCATGTCTTGAGACTAGCTCTGTATCGAGATACTCCGGTTCTCAGCCTGTTGATTGCCTTCCAGATGACATACGGCTGAAAATACCCTGCAGCTGGTTCTGCCTTGACATTGCTCCAATGAGCTTCGGGTAGGCAGAACTGTAATCGGCGAGTTCCAGGTGATGATGGGATCACTACAGTTGACTGTAGGAAGCACTTTCTTGACGTAAGTCTTTTGGGTTGATGTATAATATGTCCAAATAATGGGTGTCTACTGTCGACCAAAATATTATGTGCACTCGAGTTTGAAGGTTGTTTGTGAAGTAACCAATAGACCTACATAAAATACAATAACATCATCATTTTCGTCGTTCTATTTTACGTTAGTTCATGTAGGTTTGGAATTTTTAATTTATAAGTTTATATCTTTTATCGCAGTTGGAACACAAAGAGTGCCCGTGTTTAAGCGTGTTTCAACCATGCGTCACATTTAAGAATTATTATATCACAAACCCGTCATCAGAACGAATCCAAATTTTAACACAATATACATTGGAATGTTGTATAACTGGTTTATTAATTTTAAAATTTTGTGTGTCCAAGAAACAAGTT
This sequence comes from Meconema thalassinum, assembly GCA_946902985.2. NCBI lineage: Eukaryota > Metazoa > Arthropoda > Insecta > Orthoptera > Tettigoniidae > Meconema > Meconema thalassinum. The sequence goes on from OX336388.2 coordinate 230,780,801, forward strand.
GTTATAATTTTTGTAAGGTAACTTTTTCTCGGCTCAGGGTGGTTTGAAAATGTAGTTCCTGTTCGCGTTGTGATCCTTATACATCAAAAAGGTATGCTGTATGATTGTGAAATTAATTCACTTATTTTATATCGGTTTGTATTTGTACGAGGAATTAAGACCTGGTTCACCAGTTAGCCGCTCCGGTGAAAGCTGTACAGCGTTGACAGATGGGCTCCGTCACGCGTCATGGCGCGCCTCGCTCGGAAGTGATGGGCTCCATATCAGCAACGCTGTACAGCTTTCACCGGAGCGGCTAACTGGTGAACAATGTCTTAATTCCCCGTATAAATACAAACCGATATAAAATAGTGAATTAATTTACGTATTTCACAGTCATACAGCATAACGTTTTGATGTATAAGGATTACAACGCAACCAAGAACTACATTTTCCAACGACCCCGAGCCGAGTAAAAGTTACCTTACAAAAATAATAACTTTCGTTCTTGTACACACAAAATTTTGAAATTAATAAACCAGTTATAGAACTTTCCAATGTATATTGTGTTAAAATTTGGATTCGATCTGATGACAGCTTTGTGAGATAATAATTCTCAAATGTGACGCATGGTTGAAACACGTTTAAAAACGGGCACATTTTGTGTTCCAACTGCGATAAAAAATATTAAAATATAAATTAAAAATTCCAAACCTACATGAGCTAACGTAAAATAGAACGATGAAAATGATGATGTTATTGGATTTTATGTAGGTCTATTAGTTACTTCACAAACAACCTTCAAACTCGAGTGCACATAATATTTTGGTCGACGGTAGGATCAGATTCCTGTTTCTTCTTCTCTACTTCTGCAGCTGTTCGTCTGCGAATATTTAGTGGTGCTATACCCATGATTTGGTACATTTTGTTAACAGGGGTTGGTCGCAGGCAACCTGTCATAATGACAAAATCGAACGTGTAAGTATGAAAGATGTCAATTATTTAACGAACTTACTCAGTTGCAGCAGCATGGTTATCGTTTTGTGTTTATGAAATGTCGTCCAAGGCAGGCGCATGTTTGTTTATGTGTACCGACCGGTACTCTAGTACTGTAGTTTGGTGTGTTAATGCGCTGAATAAAACAGGGCGCAGGGTGACCACTACACAGACAGAGTGTTAACTGTATTTAAATACGGTATCGGCTAAAAGCGAGTGGATGGGATGTGTGCTGGTAATTGATAGCCGGTTGGCCTCAAAGTGTTGTTCTGTGATCGGGTTACACTTGTGCTAATGCACTGTGGGAGGGGTTGGAGTCCAGGTTAATTGCCTCGTTCCATTGCCTGAACACTGCTCCTCTTCAACTGTTTAAATAATTGAATTGAAAACAATAAAAAAAGAGGCGAAAGAGAAATGAAGAGAAAAGACACAATCGTGTGTGTGCTCAAATTAGCATTCAATGAATTGGTTAAAAGGTAAATAAACAAGTGAAAAAGAGAGAGAGAATATTGCCGCCAGCGCTGTGGAGCGCTGTGTGTTCGATTGGCGAGACAATTGAGTTGAGGTTCAGCCTGTCAATCATTACATTCCATCCATCCATCCATCCATAATAACCGTACCGAGTGTGATTAGCTTTGGTTCATTATACAGGGTCATCGAAAAATAATGTCAGGATTTTAAATAATTGCTATTAAACAAGTAGTTCCGTGAAGAACTAAATAGCCTATTTTCATATATCCTACTAATAACAATTGCCTCTATCAACATAAAAATTGTCAGTTTGATTGCTGTAATAGATTCGTAAATATTGAGAACCGTCTAAGTATTTTGGATGGTCACCATGTTGTATTTTTATATTATAGGCCTTAGATTTAAGTACTATTACATGAAGATTATTGTGTACAGTAGATGTTTTATTCAAACATCAATCGCATGATTCGGACACAAGAAATAAAAGCGGGATTTTAAAATTTCGCTCAGCCACCATCTTGTGGTTATGAAAATAATTTAAATGAATTAGATGCCAGTCGATTAAAATTTGTATAAGCATATACCGTATCGAGTTTCACTGCGCTCGGATGGTTAAAACGCAAGTAAAGTCCATTTGAATATATAAATTTCGCGTCACCGCCATGTTGGATTTGTACTTGCCAGGTTCTTGAACGTCCCATAGGTGAACTTATGCCTATAGCCTCTATACCCTTACAACATTTCAGTTTGATTGCTATAGTAGATTAATAGATATTGAGAACCGTCTAAATAAACATTTGCTGCACCAAGTTTTATTGCGTTTGGATCATTAAACTTTCAACTTCGCTTTGCCGCCATGTTCGTTTTGTAGTTAACCGGTTTTTGAAAGTCTCATAGATGAACTTCCAGTAGTGCTCTTTATCTCCGTACAAAATTTCATGGTGATACCGGTAACAGTTTCAGAGATATAGAATGGCGGTGATATATTTCGCACAGCCGCCATCTTGAGGTTATCTAAACAATAGAACGAAGTTAGGTGTCGGTGCATTACGATGTGTATAAACATATACTGTACCAAGTTGCATTGCGTTTGATTGGTTAAATTGCGAGAAACGTCTATTTAATATTCGTAAATTCACTTGGCCGCCATGTTGGTTTTGTAGTTACCAGGTTTTCAAAAGTCACATAGGTGAACTTCTAGTAGTTCCCTTTATCACCGAAAAATATTCCAGGGTGATATCAGTAATAGTTTCGGAGATATTGAATGCTGGTGAAATATTTCGCACAGTCGCCATGTTTGATTGGTGAGACGTAACAAAATTTCACGCAAAAGTGCACGGTCGGGGTCGCTCGGAATAGTGCTATGAACTTACCCAGTTTCATTGAAATCGCTCCAGTCGTTCATAAGTTATTAGGGGGGACCACACCACCACACACGCACACACAGACAGACATACGGACAAAAGGTGATCTCATAAGCCTTTTTTTTTTTTCATAAATGAAAATATTGCAGGCATTGTAATGGTTTTAGCCTTAAAATGCGTGAAATATATAACTTTCTTTTCCATACCTTAGCACGTTTCAACGTGAGCTCCGTTTGTGGCTCTGATATCACGTGATAAATCATGGCCAAGGCCAACTTTGAAGAATAAGTAGAGCATCATTTTGTGTTGGTTGTGTTTAAACCATTTAAATGTTCATAAATGTCAATCAAAGCACTTGTCAATATATGATTTATTTCCAAAACGTCCCAACTCCAACTAACAGGAGACTATTACCACCATTTCCATTGATAGGAGATTTTTAAAACACAGTGTTAGGATGTTCATAGAAGTAATAAATGAAATTACATTATACTAGCAGAAATCTTGCATGTTCATAAACCACACTTTCCCCAATAAGTTTATAGTGAGATATGAGAGACTTAAGGAAAAAGGTTGCTATGTTTTTATTTCAACCAAATGATTATAGAACACTATTTACATTCCAGTTAGAATTCCAAGTTCTACGTTCCCTAACTTAAGAAGGCAACCACTGAAAATTCGATCATCATAACACTCGCCGGCAATTCGATACTTATGAAATTATACGATTAGAGTACCCATGCCTTTGATTTACTGTTTCTGACATCCATTCAAAATGATAAGGAAAGACCTCAGAATGTTAAAATGACATAAAACAGGCGTCACAGCGGCGAAAATGTGAAGTGGACAGCAATTATGGAGCGTATTTTCTTACAGCAATAGTATCTGCAAATCGCACACTTCTTACAATTTTTCAAAAGTCATTTCTTAAAGAAATTATAAATATTTATGAAATTAGAGTGCAATACGTCATTACTATGTCTATTCTCTTTCATTTGAATGCTCGTTTGCCAAGATCGGTCTCTTGTGAGCGCCGCAGGAGGGATCTATACTACTGAAATAATATATATGATTCATAATCATAATTTAAATATACAAAGAAAGAAAAACGCGATTTCTGAAGTTTAGATTTCATGGATTTACGTCACTTTGGAAATAAGCTTTTCAATTCCTCAAAAGTTGGATTTCTTGAAAACCTCCGTATCTCAAGGTCCAGGTATATTCTTAAAAACAGTGGTACTTGACTCAAAGTGATGCTTGCAATTGTTTAGAAATCTTTCTTTGCTCAAAAACAATGTATGCACATAACTGCAAACTTTACAAGAACAGCACTATGAGTATGGAACAGATCTACTGCTGGCCTTCCTGGACATTGAGAAAGCATATGACAGTGTATGCAGAAACAAAGTATGGAAGTCCCTGGAGGATAGAGGAGTAGAGAAATGTACTATAAGGAGGATAAAGGAGATGTACAAGGGAAGCGTGAGCTGTGTGAAAGTGGGAGGAGAGAGATCGGACTGGTTAGAGCAGAGAAACGGCCTGAAACAAGGAAGTGCACTGTGGTGATGGATGGCATAATGACCCGAGTGGCACAAGTAATTGGGGAAGGAAAGATGAAAGCAATGGTGTTTGCAGATGATTTGATGATTTGGGGAAACAAGGAGGAGGAAGTACAGGAACAGTTGGACGAGTGGGAAGGAATAATACAAGGGTATGGGATGGAATTTAGCATAAATAAGAGTGAGATGGTGATCTCAACAAGGAAGAAGGAAAGAACCACAACGGGAATAACAATTGGTGGGGAACAGCTGAAGAAAGTGGAGAGTTTCAAGTATCTGGGAGGCCTGATACAAGATAATGGAAGAAACATGAGCGGGGGAGGCAGGCAGAAGCATTCCGGAGGAGTGTGAGAAGCATGTTATGGAGCAAGAATGTCCCTCAGAACAGCAAAAAGATCATATATCGGACGTACTATGTCCCTATCCTGACGTATGCCTCGGAGACCTGGGTTATGAAAAGAAGGGAGAAGAGCAAAATACAGGCCAGTGAGAAGCAGTATTGGAGCTACAAAGATGGACAGAATAAGAAATGGGAGGACCAGAGAATTAATGAGGGAGGAACCATTGCAGGATGGTATAGAGAAGGTATGGACATGTAAAACGAATGGAGGAGAAGAGGATACCCAGGAGGATACACGAGACGAAGTGGGAAGGAAAGAGACCGAGAGACAGGTGGCTGAAGGGGGTGGAAGAAAGCGTGAAGAAGAGAGGAGAAGACTGGACAAGGGTGGAGGCTGAGAGATGGTGGGAAGACAGAAGACGTTGGAGAGGCTCGTGTTCCAAACAGACCCGGCCAGTGGCTGGAAACTGTGCAAGATGATGAACTGCAAACTTGACCTGTGTTGCCATATTTTCTGCTACTAAAACGACAATTCTATGAATCATAGGACCAACATTTCAGGATAATAAGATAATACACAATCAAGAAATGGTTTAAAGAAACTGAAAAAGACCCAGTAAAATTAAAATAGTACAAAATTCCTTACTCATTCCAAACACACTTCCGTCCGTTCCACTTCCGTCCCATTTTTCACAATCACTCCCACAAAAATATCCAGCAACCGAGTGGAAAGGTGTTACACATCAAAAAGAACGAAGAGATACTGGGCACTAAGGAACGAACAACGCACAGAGAAATGATTGATTCAACGTACCCAAAGAGGATGAAACGAAAGAGGAAGAAGATGAAGAAGAGGACAATACATTCGAAAAAAATAAGTTTAAAAAATATGTCTATCTGGGTGGTCGGCTGGTTCCTTAGTTTATGGGTTGTGATAACGTGGTCATGTAGCCCCGAGTACTTTGGGTGTGTGTAGAATCTGTCCGATAACCGGTGTTAATTGTGATGGCTGTATTAGAGTTTGTTATCTGTTTTTAATTCAAGTAAGGACTGCAGATGATAATTTCAAGTACTTCCTAATTTCGCTACCAAATGCTACCGTCCACAACACCTACCTGTAAACTTGGCTACTACTAGAGCGCTTGGTGACAAACGTTGGAACTTGAGAGCATTCATCAAACTTAACCTACACATTTTGCTTTATACAAAATTAGTTAGTGGAAGGTTCTTTTACATGCCATAAATCTACGACATGGGACCGCCGGCTTTACTTCCCCTCCGAAGGAAGGCATACTGGGGGATTTTTAATGCTCTTAAAAAGTCCGACGACTTCGGCCGGGTTTGAACCCGCGATCTTGGGCTTAACAAAAAATGGTATATTGGCTTTCACGGCCAGTGTCCAGGTATGAACACCAAGAGCCCACTGATGAGCCAGCTTGGTGTTCCTAGGTGAAACCCCACAAGAGACACGGCACTAACCTAGAAAAACTGCTGAGTTTTTGGGCACAGCAGTTCAGCATGCTACCGAAGCCGCAATGCGGCTCAAGCCACTGGGTCCTTGTAGATCAAACAAATTTAGATGGATCTTGCTGAACTTAATATTCTCCAAGACACACTAAATGATAGGAGTCGCTATCGTCTAACAGTTGAAACCAGGCCTTTCCACACATCCATTACAGAAGTTCACCACAACGCGTCCAGGAAATGGTCCAAGGAACGTAAGATAGAGTTCAGCAAGAAAAGGAAAGATTACTGGTCCAATAGAAAGGCTGAAGATTTCAGCAGTGGCGGCCAGTGTTGCACAACGACCAGATTTCTTTAAGAAAACCAATTAATACCGTAATAATATTTATGTTCGACCCTGACTATTATATGTCAGAAAACTGTATCATAATGATGGTCATTATAACACTATTTTAGCCTACTTTCGATTTTTGCAAAAAATGAAAGTAGACTTATGAGATCACTACAGGGCGAAAAATGTGTGTCTGTCTGTGTGTGTGTGTGTGTGTGTGTGTGTGAGTCTGTGTGTGTGTGTGTGTGTGTGTGTGTGTGTGTGTGTGTGTGTGTGTGTGTGTGTGGGTGTGTGTACTCTGAATGTCTGCCCCCCCCCTATCAATTCGAACACGGTGAAACCGAATTGAACGAAATTTGGTACAGAGGTAGCACTGGCAAAGGGCACCTCAGTGTCATGTTTTATATCGCCGCCAACTTTACCAGAACTTAATGGCGGCCACTCAAATGGTCAAAACGTAATAATGCATTACAACCAAACTAATAATCGGATCTTTACCAAATTTGGTAACAACGTTCCTTCGTATGAGGCGCGTCTTGTGCCCAAACTACGAGGTCATCAACCGTACCATTTCAGAATGGCGGCCGTGTGAATTATGCAAACTTTATAATCCTTAACATGGGACCCACCAGTTCCGACTATCGAACCAAGAATCGTTTAATCTGTTTGAAACGACGTGGCCCGTTTGAAATTAAAAGTTTATATTTTAATATTATAGTCTAGAAGTGATTTTAAAAAAGCTGAGTCGTCTCGGTTATTTGACAAGATGGCAGCTGATCTCTCGTTCTGACCTATATTTTATTAATTTCAGTATGTTGCATGCAATATAGGCTAGTGGTAACAAATATATGAACTTTCTATGAAATGAACTCGGTTTAAAATATACTCCAGTAAAGAAATCGTTTAGTCCAAGTCATGATTTGCTATAACGTGGTATATGTATTGGTTGCTAACGTTCTATTAGAGTGTGCACGATTGGCTGCGTGTTCAGCGCGTTAGTCTTTCACCAGGCTGGCCGTGGTTCAAATCCTATCAGAGTTGGACTTTTTTTCTTGATTTTTTTTATATTTATTATTTCTTGAGTACTGAGACGTTATAAAATAAAGCATTATATGGTGCATTTTGAAATGGAAAATATATATTTAATTAAAACAACATTCACCACCGGAGTGACATCTAAGAGTAATTACTTGAACTATGTTATTGGTAACCACAGCCGTCTAGATCCGAGCTATGCTCTCTACCGGCCAGTTAGTGAACCCATGTCTACAGTATAATTGCGAAGGTTATTATTTTTGCCGATAGAGGGTACACATCCCCAAGATAAGGCGTGATTATCACGGCCAACGAGAATGACTGGCTCTGGTGAGTTTTCGTGACGTCAGCAATGTAGTTCTGTTGCACCACTGCCTGGTCATCGTTTTACTGCCGGTGTGGTACCTAGTCATCTTGTCTACATCATTGAACCTGTATAAACGTTGGTATTCATTTATCACTTGTCTTCATAGAAGGTATTGATACAAGTCGTTAGTCGGTGGGTAGTATATTCCGCAGATCTCTTCTATAAACGAATTGATTTATGTTCCGCCCCTTGAAACAACAATAAGTTAATGATATCTATACTGTGCTGCAAGATTCTTTAATCTAATTATACTAATGTGCACATAATTTAACTCACAACGAAGGTCACAGAATCTACAGCTCGACTTACTGTAGCCTGTTCGTTGCAGCTATTAAAGACACAACGAACCCTTGAATCCTAGTTCGCGTGGATTTTTGTAAGGAGTAACTTCAATAGGCGTAGTTTTGCAAACCTATATAGTATAATTTATCGTGTTTGAAAACACACGGAACATCTTAACTGCGTCCATTTTATGAAGATTGATATACAATATTGCATTTCTGCTGTTTATGAATTGCTCTCGACTTAAACGCACAAGCATCATCAAGCAGTACCGGTACATTGCCTACGTCACAGAAGGGTTTGGTTTACGCGCCATGGCCTGTCTTTCTCGTTAGCCGTGCGCGATTACTAATTAGCTGTGTAATAGTTATATTAAATATGTTTCTCCCAGTGATACGTTTAGAGCAACGAAGTTTAAATTATTATAAGTAGTCGGTGTTAATAAACTGAATACCTACGTTGCTTGGAGTGTTTACTGATGAAATTGCAAAATGCTGGGGTAAATTATTTGAACGCCACTCCTCAAATCCAGTGTGCCAATTTGCACTTCGAATTGGAAGAAATTAGGAGATGATAAAGACAAAGAGTTATAACTATACCCATACATTTAGGAGAAAGTAGGCTATATGTTCTTTCCTGAACATCTTGTTTCATTATGAAACAGTTTCTCCCACCAAACAGAGCTCAAGAAACAGTTGCTTGACCAATTAGATAAAGAGTTCCACGGCCTTCTAATTTACATTTCACTGCCTGGCCTAGTGTCATAGTAGGGTAAGCGAGGAGGCCATGGTCAAATACAGGGCACCCGAGAATGTTCTCCGCAGTGGGAGCGTGCAGCTGTGAGTGGTTGAGTCATGAGTTTTAGTTGGCTGCACTGCACCGTGTCCTTCAAAGTGGGACTTCCCTGGGTGAGCTGTCGATGTGTATCGCGATAAGTGCGCCAGCCTGCATGTCTTCAGCGTGTATTACAGTCAGCAAACGTTCAGATAGATTATTATTGGAAGAGTGCAACAGTATATAGGCGGTAATGTTTACTACTGAAGAGAGAGTTTTTTTTTTTTGGTGGAATACGTTATTCGCGAAGGCAATCGGTTTACAGAAAATGTAAAATTAAGATTTCAGGCGCGGTTTCCTAATTCATAGTGTCCAAACCGTGATACCGTTCGGGATTTGGTAAGTAAATTTCGTGTGACTGGCTCAGTTCACGATTACCGGGAACAGGCAGGCCTACGCTTTTAACAGACGAAGAAGTTGATGAAATCTCCGATATAATGCTGCGTAGTCCAAGTAAATTAACACGAAAATACCGACAGCAGTGGCTACGCTGGTTAAAGCGCAGCATTAGGTCATGGGGCCCAGCTCTCTGCTGACTCGGTAGACGCGTGGGTTCGAGCCCCACCGTCGACCGTCCTTGAAATGGTGTTCCGTGGTTTCCCATTTTCAACACCAGGCAAATGCTGGGACTGTACCTTCTGAAAGGCCCCGGCCGCTTCCTTCCACATCCTTGCCCAAATTCATTCATCTTCATCCATTCTATCTCCCATCCCGACGCGCAGGTCGCCTACGGGCGTCGCCTAGAAAGACCTGCACTCGGCCTTCTCAGGAGGCCACACAACAAAAAATAAAAACACGAAAATTAGCTCAACAAATAGGGATCTCTAAGTCGACAGCACATAAAGCTGTAAGAGACAAGCTTCAGTTGTTCCCTTATAGTGAGCGATGTATGGAAGATAGACATATGCTCTCGCGGACTTTTTTGTAGAACTTTCCATGCTGAACAATTCTTACACTCATAGTATTTAGATATTTTTAACGGTTTGCCCAGCGTACGCTTAAGAAGCGCTCGACGCCAGGTATTTTATCGACTTCCCCACTAAAATCGTTACTGCTCGGCTTCCTTTGATCATAAATAAATTATTTTCTACAGAAATCATACTCCATATATCCTTTACAGAATGGTGAAAACCGCATCAAAATCCATCCAGTGGTTCTCGAGCTTACCCGTAACATCCAAGAATCGGGGACTTTGTTTAATACTAAGTAGAGATGTTGCAAGCGGCAGCCGTGCTACCAACGTAACTGCTGTAGCTCGCTCTCGCAGACGCATGTAGGCGCTGCGGAGAACATTCCCGGACTCACTGTACAAGGCATTCTCTGCGTTCCATGCGGTCTGTTCAGTACATAAAACTGGCGAAATCTCGACAGATATTTATTAATATTTATGTTCGAACATAAAATAGTTATAATAATTATCGTCGAACATAAACAGTCGTATGCAACTCGCCAATAATGGTGATTAAGACACTCGTATGGAAATTATAAAACTCGCATACGCTCGTTTTATAAACATACTCGTGTCAGAATTATTGCCATTATAGGCTCGTTGCATAATGTACTATTTAGCTGTACGTTTCCTTTTATATGCTGTACCCAATCGTCATCATATGGAACATGTGTTCGTATCCCAGCTAACTCACGGTCTTTCGAGGTAGGGGGCGTTCAACCCACTATACGAGCACATATTCAGGATTTGAGTCTGTCAGGTGACTACTCTACTTGAAAGAAACAACATATTCCTAAGTATAACATTTAATGGTAGTAATTCATGGCAAAACAACATAAAACACAAAAAAATACTTTACATTTATTTCCCACAACAAAAATCAAAATTATCTGTGAGTCTCTTCTCCTCAAGATTGGTGCTCCACCTCACTCATGTCTATCCTAAACATCCTATTGTTGATACTCTTTGACATTTTTCGAGTGTCCATATTGTTCTTCACGTGGCACAATTTAGCACAAATTGGAATATCACAACACATTAAACACAAATGACATTAAATCTGCAATTATGAAACATTTATCCGTTTTACACGGAACATTTACTTTAAATAACATTAATTCATTAGCTTATGCCTTGTTTAATAAGTGTTGTCTCGTGCGAATCGTATTCTTTTCCCATAAGTTTCAAACGCTGAAGTGGTACACTTTCCCCTCCAAAATACACATCGATATAGATATTTTATAGCTTCACCAAACAACGATTTTCTGGGTCTGGTCATAACATTATCGTTACAAACGTGTCATATCATCAAATTACGCTACCCGTGTGAATAAATTAGTGTGAACTGGGCAAATACTCTTTACAAAAATGCTTCTATTTATTTGGTGCAGTTAATCTCTCCTCAGAGAAGAACTGGGCCAAATGTTATCCGATTACTTCATTCCAACACTGCATGTGTATGGAAATAGTGCATCTAATACAGTTGATATCATCATATCAAGCATATCTTAATTACTTTTCGAAATATCGAGATTCTTCAGTGTCCCACTACAATCTTAAAATAAAAGGATCAGGTCTATTGACTTCCTTTCGTGCGAACAATAGATTAGTCATGGGCCGTCCTCGGCAAGATGGCTGCCGGGTTAGTGGACTATACCTGCTACCCGCCTGACTCCCCGCACGGTCATGTTCACTCAATGGTGCAGCCGTGCTAGAGGTACCCTGAATGGGTCGTGTCCTTAGGAATTGAGTCAATCTAATTATTTAATACCTACATTTAGAGCATTTAATGGGCTCATCTCGGCTCCTAATTACTATTCAAGGCAAGGGATGGATGGATCACGAAATAGTTTTGCCGTTCTGTGGTCGAAATCAGTGGCTTTTGCGCGCATCTCAAGTGAGTTTCACTGTTATCTCGCTGGACGGCATGCATATAACAAGAGGAAATCGACGTTTCCTACACGAAGAACCATTTATCTTACCACTAAGGGCAGATCAATTAATATATTGGCCTACCTAGGGTCTCGAGCAGTTATCCCTGGTGGCGAAGACTCTGCTAACAGTGGATACAGAGACTCTGCCCCAACTCTGTTGCGAATACACATGTATGATCTAAGGCAATACTATATCATAGCTTCGAAGATTTTGCCTACTAGATTCGACAACGCGCAAACTATTTTCGGATGATCCCCGCAACTTATTGACGTAAATCTCTTGATTCTACGTTACACGCTCGCTGATCGCGGCTCAAACAATATTTCTTACAGATGACTCAATTCTTAAAGCACTCACGTCCTCTACATTTCCTCATGAGCCAAAGTTCTACGTAGCTCCAAAACAAGTATAAATTTACTGGCATAAATACAACCCTGTAGAATATACCATAATAAAACGTTTATTTAACATTTCAATGACACTGAAAAGCTCTCTTTATCTCGATATTTAACTTTCTTTCTTACTTTTCACAATAACACAGTATTCTTACGCTAGACATGACACACTTTGCACGTACTATAGGCCTGACATGCCGATTTATTTAATTATCATTGTTACCGACCCCAGATTATTATTATTATTATTATTATTATTATTATTATTATTATTATTATTATTATTATTATTATTTAACGTTACCGTTACTTTCATCAATGTCTTACGCCTAAATAGCCGTAAGCATGTCATCCTCAAAGCCATATTTTTACCAAAATACGAGGGATGTGATCTCGTATATAAATGACTGTTAATTCATAATCTTTGAGGGAATGCTTCGTTGTATGGTGAGCTATTAAATCATATCAACATATTAAATTTGTACTCACTTTCATTTTAGCTGGGTTGGTCCAGCATGCCAGCCACTCGCCTGCCATGATGCTTGTTTTAAGCCATCATGATATTTTTCACACGACACATTGCATAAACTTTACACATGGCAATTATATTTTTCACTACTGGCATTTTCACTTTGACACAATACGCATTCTTTTACCATATAAACATAAACCCTTTTAAGGATCACTGTAATATAACTTTATACATAATTCTCGCACAATTTTCACACACGGATCCTTGATCGGATTCCCACTATCGCCTGACCTCAGAGATGCGATGCAGCTAACTCCTGACAACCGCTGGTCTCCTTGCAAGTCTATCTTGCGTGTGTGTGTTCGTCTCCCGTCACCTACAGTTTATGTCTCCTCTACTGCAAAGTTGTTCAATCCTAGGTCACAAATACTTGTGATGCCTTCCAGGTTCCCGTAACTGTAGTGTTCATTACAATAGTATGTTTCATTTTACCCATGATAACACTTCCTGGTTATGTTCATTGTCTGTAAACATCATCCTAAATTATCTCTACGCTGTACTGATTCTATACTCGCGTATACTGTTGCTTATACATCTGCTGTAGATTAATTATTTTATGATACAGAATTACTGTTTTTAAGCTGCATGATGCGCCTTTCATTGTTCACCGCTAGTACATTTGAGCGTCAATACTTTATAAATTCCGCGCACTTTCTTGCGTGATCCGACAGCGTGTTACCACACGAGTTGAGTCAAGACGAACTAACTCTCCGCTCCAGCTTCTCCCCATATAAAGCTTCCTGATGAAAAATAGTTCTCTGGATTTCCAGGAGCGACTCTCTTCTTAGAATAATACATTTTCAGACAAAGTGAAGTATGATCCTTGTTCGTCTATGCATGGAGGTTCCAAATTCACTCGCGTGCAGACAATCGCTTCGGCCAATTAATTATAATTAATTGCTTTCTTCCACGGCGTCATGATGCTACCCCGGTTTTTCCCCTCTGGCTTCTTTACAAATCCTGACTCTGCCACGGATTAGGTCGGTGCATAAGTTCCTTTATAGATGCAGGCTTTAATTTAGGCGTGAGAACACTCCTAAATTATCTTTCCTAGAATACATGCATCTGGGTGTAAGTTTCATCTCAATTAATTGCTCCATTTGGCCGTAATTAATTAATTTCTGTGGGCGACCACCCCCACTCCACTGTTTCGCCGTGTCGAAGGGGGATTTTCTTAGTCGTTAATCACGGCCTTCAGCCTCCAACCACGCCGAAAGTAGTGCCTAGGCGCCACGTTTACTCCACCCACATTCAACTTCGCTTTGTCATAATGTCAAGCTGGCTCGCTTTCTTGAGCTCGAGCATCTTAAACGTACATAGGCTTGTATTTTCTGCAATAATCCACCTTTAAAGCTATAATATTCCCGTTCTGGTCGTGGAATCATGCTGTTATAATTATATGCAGTTATAACTCATTGTTCTTCGGGTTCACTATGGCTGTTCCCCCTCAGAGATCAATTATTCGATTCTGCGCAGAATCATGGGCCTGGTCTTCTTTGTGATAAAGACCCCGGTTCGATGTCATTCAGCCGTGTCTAATAGGGCACAATGTGTAGCAATTCATAATTCTGTTCTTTGATAAGTCAGGAAAGTAAGTTACTGTGAACTGTGATGCGCGCCAACTGTGTAGGAGCGCTCGTCCGTTTAGTCGTTGCCAGGCCCCAGCACCGATCAGATCTCAATAGTGGAGGGTGTGGCAGAGATGCTATCCTATCCCAACTGTCAACTCGACTGGTCGTTGCCCGATGATTGCAACAAGGGAGCCGAGGACGGAGATATCCGAGACGCGCCGTCAACTGCCAATAATATGTCTTGCAATGTAATTTGCGCGTACTTGTGACACTCTCGGATCTTTCTCGTACACGTATATAGTAACTTACGTTGTTTTGATCTCGTGGAGGATTCCATGTAGACTAACTAACAAACCATTTAATCCGATGAACTGCGACATTCGTGATGAATGAGGTACAATCGTTTTACGGCGCAATTGAATAGTTTTCTCTGATATCAAACAGTCTTTTACCTCACCCCGCCTCTCTTTAATGAGAATAGTGCAACAGCCAGAACATTTATCCGCCAGCCACCAATGGATTTCAGCAGGGGCGTGTATAGAATTTTATTTTGAGGGGTGCCCAAGCGGTGGTTAGGGGGCATGGTATAGGCCCAAAGAATAGGGGGTCCGGGGTTCTCCCGGGAATCTTTAGTATAATTTGGGACAAAATGATAGTTTTTAGGCTATCTGACATCACTTTTTCAACCAATTCGTTGTGCTGTTTTATGGTTGGTTAATGTTAAACACAACTAAGACCACTTTATGTTCCTTTTTATCAATACAATCATCTTGCTCACTTGATAGTGTTTACATGGAAAGAATTAATGTTACTGTTTTGATTTACAACTTACACTATAATATAAAGTCAAGGTTACTTGAGCATTGCCAAATCGGTTCAGGACTTCATCGTCAGTGAGATGTAGCCTATGTCTCTGTGAATAGGTGACAATACTAGACCGTTGAGTCTCTTTTCAGAAGTGGAATTTCTTAAGTATGTTTTCTATCAACTCAAACTCCGTTCAGCAGTACCGGTAGCTACAGAGAGAGGCAAATTTGCCAAAAGTTTGATAAGGGTATAAAAGTTAGGGAAAAAACTTTTGTCACACGCTTCATGGGCAATTGTTGCTGTTCTTGGTTCGTTCATAAGAGCGAAGGCACTGGTGAGTAATGTTGTTACACATAAGATCAGAGCCACCTGATTGTCACATTGTTTACATCGCTCTATCTTCGCCTCGCTTTGCAGCGTTGCCACACGTCGCTTAGTAACAATAGTACATGATAATATTGGTTTTCAATGTTTTAATTCATAAACAAATAATATATGTGACAAAAATTTCGGTGGACGGATCGCCCCCCCCCCCCCCCCTTCCCCCTTATATACGCCCCTGGATTTCACCGCCAAACAATCCACCAAGAACATCAGACAGCAGCTGAAACACAAGCAATAGGTGGACCAAACGACCGAAGAAGAAGCAATCAACTAAATTAACAAGATAATAACAAGGACAGAATTGGAGAATTATATATTGTAACAAACGTTAGAGCGGAATCTATTAATTTGATTGAGTGGTCTCCTTTAGAACCGAATGAAATGAGTAAAACATTAGGCCTTAAAAGTCTAACACATTGACATAATGAAACTTCCATCACTCACCATAGCTGAGCTTTAAGTGGCCTGTCAGCTAACAGGCTACCTAAAAATTAATCGTTGTGTACGCGTACGTGTGTGTTCCTTTGATCCCGTCACCAATAGACGGCAAGCCAAACAAGATCAGTCAGACAGAGCGTCCCGCGCTAACACATGTAGCTGATCAGCATTCACCGTGAGGCGATCAATTAACTATCACACCTCGCAACAGGTGGCAGCACCCGCCATTGTTAGACACGGCCTCCTTGATCATTAATTATATCATGTTCAACTAGCAGAGTCATTCCAGCAAGATGTCTACCTTGTTTCGTGACATTTTCAACCGTGTGAAAATAACGGCCATTGTAACATTTCTTTCGTACACAGATTGATTGGTTGGTTCCTCAGTAGCCCCGCGTACTTTGGCTGTGTGTAGTATCAGTCTGATAACCGTTGTTGATTTTGATGGCTGTATTAGTGTGTGTTGTCTGTAAATCAGGTAAGGACTGCAGACGATCACTTTCAAATAGTTCCTACTTTCGCCACCAAATGCTACCGTCAACGACACCTATCTGTGAACGTGGCTACTAGATGCCACCGCAACTTGCACCTGGCGGCAAACGTTGGAACTAATAGAGCGTTATCAAATCCAACCCACACATTTTAGCTTCACACAAGTGTAGTTAGTGGAAGATTTTTAACATGCCATAACTTAAATCTATGACATGGGCTCGTCGGCTTTACTTCCCCTCCGAAGGAAGGCATACTGAAGAATTTTAACGCTCTTAAAAATCCGGCGCCTTCGGCTGAGTTTGAACCCGCGATCTTGGGCACAGAAGCTGAGCATGCTACCTACTACGCCACCGAAGCCACTTATTGTACACATATTTTCCATGAACTCGATCCGACTAGACATACACCACACGAGCCAATTTTTGCTCTTTACAGAATGGTCCAAAATGTTAGCGAACGAAACTCGATTTGTCGTGATATATCGATTTGAATCGCTGCGTGTGATTGGCTAGTTACGATATTTCACTTCTGATGGCTAGATAGCTATAGTAAAGCCATCATTACTCCCGATTTAACGTTTCAGTGCTAGGCTAGAGTTTCGTTCGCTAAATCGCGACATCGCGAACGGAACTCAATTCGTATTGATATATTGATTTGAATGGCAGCCTGTGATTGTCCAGTTGAAATGATTTTCCTTCTGACCGCTAGATAACTCGAGGGTAACACTGAAACGTCAAGTCGGAAGTAATGATGACTTTATGTTCGACGATGTCGAAATGTAAACATTATGTGTCAGAAAACTGTATCATAATGAGGCTCATTATAACACTATTTTTCATTATGAAACAGTTTCTCCCACCAATCCGAGCACAAGATACAGTTGTGTGACCAATTAGGTAAGGATACCTTCGCGCATGCGCTCAAAATTCAACATATTTCTGTGTTGGAAAGCAAAGTGAATGGTCTCTGCTTTCGGAGTGCCTTGGCCCACGCATGCGCTCTGTTCAGTCAGCAAAGCCAGCGCGCCCTGTTCACTAACTGAATTAACTGAATCCCACAGATGAAAATGAAAATCCACAGCCTGCTTCCAGTCTCCGACCGGGTCAGGAATGGAATGAATGGAGCCCCTATCTAGCAGCGAGGATATGAACTGTGCCGGCTGCCGAGGCCTGACGCACTCCTCTGGGGCTATGATTAAATGTATGACAGATGAAATGAAATGATAGTGGTGAGTGTTGCTGGAATGAAATTTTGACAGGGAAAACCGGAGTACCCGGAGAAAAACCTGTCTGCCTCCGTTTTGTCCAGCACAGATCTCACATGGAGTGACCGGGATTTGAACCACGGAACCAGCGGTGAGAGGCCGGCGTGCTGCCGCCTAAGCCACGGAGGCTTGAATCCCACAGATATTTATGAATATTTATGTTAAAACATATAATAAAGTTATAATTATAGTCGAACATAAACAGTCGTATGCAACTCGCCTATAGGCTCGTTGCATAATGTACTATTACCTTACACTAAAAAGTCCCTTGTTATTAAACCTTATATGGTGCATCATAAAGAACGGGAAATTAAACGCGTGTGTTTATTTTCATAACTTTGTCTCGTCAATGAACACTTCTTAAGATTTGAACTACACAGTTTTACCATTTTTAAAGTGTGTCCTAGTTTATACAGGGTCTTTATTTTGCTTAGCAAGGCAATTCCGCTCAACCTTGGCCGCCGGTCCCCGGCCAATAGTCGGCTGTTATAGGTTGGCGGGCGTGGTTCCCGGCCGTATTCCCACGCTCTTGCTGCGGTAGACGGTGTGAGCTCCGAGCTAATTGAGTGTTTTATAAAGCTACTGTGGACTGTATATCGTATTGTATAGTGTTTAATTGTGATTGTGTATAGAGCTGTAATGCCTTATGTGAAATATTCATTACGCGTATATCTACACAAAACAAATATATAGGCCTAGTGCAGGAAATCGTGCGCTAGAACAAGACAAAAGTTTCGAGTGAAATTTTGAGGGAGACCCATTTCTATCAATCGGACAATAAAACAACTGGCTATGAGATTCTAACAACAGGTTCAGTAAACAATAAAAATAGACGTAAAGGTCGTTATTTCCTTACTGAAGCTAAATTAACTGGAGTAACCGGAATCTTCATAAGAAGATGCCGGTTATGTTTGGCAGCAGATGGGGAACTTTTCAGCATCTACTGTAAACATGGTGAGTAAAAATGCATGATACTGATTTTAAGCACCGTGTTCTGCCGTACATACGCGTGCGTGGTCGCCGGCAACTGAGCAGTCACTGGCGGAGCGCGTGAGCGAGAATGTCCTTGCCAAGCAAATATAAAGATACTGTACGAGCCACGTTTCTCCACACCATATTGTGTTCATTTAGGCGTTCAATTTCCCATCCTTCTTTATGGTGCACCATATAATGTTTAATAACAAGGAACTTTTTAGTGTGTTACGCTATACATTTCTTGTGTCTTTGACATTTATTAATTCATATCGGCTGATGAAGGGGCCAAAACCAATTAGGACTCGAAACATGTCCCACCACACAGTGATCATATTTAATAAAAGTATTTATTACTCAACAAGCTGTACCCGGCATGCGTTGCTATGCCAATCAAAGAAAGTGTTGGCGTTGAAATTCTGTTTCTTGAAGTGCTTTTGGATACACAACATGTTAACTGCCTCTAAGCTATCATAAAATGGATTTTCTAATTTAGAACCATTCGAGGGAGCGTACACAACAACTTTCAAAAAGTTTCATCGCTGTCACTCATTTGTTGAATCTAATCGTACGCTACCTATTGTGAAATGGATTTACTAAGTCGAAACCCTTCCCTGGCGTGTACACAATGACTCATCAATGATTCATCGCAATCGGATGAATGGTATATGCACGTATAGGGGTTTTTATTTAAACGATTCGTGCGCTGTCACTCATTTGTTGAATCTACTCGTGCGCTACCTATTGAGAAATGTATTACTAAGTCGAAGCCCTTCCCTGGCGTGTACACAATAACTCATCAAGGTTTCATCGCAATCGAAGAATGTTATATGAACGCAATAGGGAATTTTGTTGAAACGCTTCGCGCGTCGTCGCCCATTTGTTGCATCTACTCTTGCGCTACTTATTGTGAAATGGATTTACTAAGTCCCCTTCCCTGGCGGGTACAAAATAACTGATCAATGTTTCATCGCAATCGGATGAATAGTATATGAACGCATACCTGATTTTGTTTAAACGATTCGCACTCCGTCACTCATTTGTTGAATCTACTCGTGCGCTACCTACTGTAAAATGTATTTACTAAGTTAGAAACCGTCACGTAAGTGTCCACAACATCTCACCCAAGTTTCATCGCTATCGTCGTTCATTTGTCGAATCTACTCGTGTGCTACCTACTGTGAAATGTACAGTATTTACTAAGCCAGAAACCTTCCTTGGAGTGTCAACCATATTTCACCCAAGTTTCACCGCTAACGGCAGAATGGTATATGACCTTATACGGGACTTTGTTGAAACGCTTCGCGCGTCGTCCCTCATTTGTTGAATCAACTTGTGCGCTGCATATTGTACAGGGGATTTACTAAGCCAGAAATTTTCCATGACGTGTACACAACATCTCACCCAAGTTTCATAGGTACGGACGAATGGTACATGTATGCATACGGGACTTGGTTGAAACGCTTCGCGTGTCGTCGCTCATTTGTTGATTCTACTCTTGCGCTACATATTGTAATATGGATGTACTCAGCCAGAAACCTTCCCTGGAGTGTACAAAACATCTCACCCAAGTTTCATCGCAATCGGATGAATGGTATGTGAACGTATACGGGACGTTGTCGAAACGCTTCGCGCGTAGTCACTCATTTGTTGAACATAAACGTGCGCTTCGTATTGTAAAATGGATTTACTTAGCCAGAAACCTTTCCTGGAGTGTACACAACAATTCACCAAACATTTATCACTATCAGACGAATGGTATATGACTTTATACGGGACTTTGTTGAAACGCTTCGCGTGTCATCGCTCATTTGTTGAATCTACTGGTGCGCTACCTATTTTAAAATGTATGTACTAAGCCAGAAACCTTCCCTGGAGTGTACACAGCATCTCACCCAAGTTTCATCGCTATCGGATGAATGGTATATGAAATTAAATGGGAATTTGCTGAAACGCTTCGCGCGCCGTTGCTCATTTGTTGATTCTACTCGTGCTCTACCTATTTTTAAAGGGATTTACTAAGCTAGAAACCTTCCCTGGAGTGCACACAAAATCTCAGCCTAGTTTCATCGCTATCGGACGAATGGTATATGAACGCAAACGTGACTTTGTTGAAATGCTTCGCGCGTCGTAGCTCATTTGTTGAATCTAATCGTGCGCTGCCTATTGTAAAGTGGATGTACTAAGCCAGAAAATTTCCCTGCAGTGTACACAACATTTTACGCAAGTTTCATAGCTATCGGACGAATGGTATATGAATGCCTACGGGACTTTGTTGAAATGCTTCGCGGATCGTCGCTCATTTGTTGAATCTACGCGTGCGCTACCTATTGTAAAATGGATTTACTAAGTCAGAAACCTTCCTTGGAGTGTACTCAACATCTCACCCAAGTTTCATCGCAATCGGACGAATGGTATATGAACACATACGGGACTTTGTTGAAATTATTCGCGCATCGTCGCTCATTTGTTGAATCTACGCGTGCGCTACCTATTGTAAAATGGATTTACTATGTCAGAAACCTTCCTTGGAGTGTACTCAACATCTCACCCAAGTTTCATCGCTATCGGACGAATGGTATATGAACACATACGGGACTTTGTTGAAATGCTTCGCGCATCGTCGCTCATTTGT
This sequence comes from Meconema thalassinum, assembly GCA_946902985.2. Taxonomy (NCBI): domain Eukaryota; kingdom Metazoa; phylum Arthropoda; class Insecta; order Orthoptera; family Tettigoniidae; genus Meconema; species Meconema thalassinum. The sequence continues at coordinate 230,802,197 of OX336388.2, forward strand.
TGAATCTACGCGTGCGCTACCTATTGTAAAATGGATTTACTAAGTCAGAAACCATCCTTGGAGTGTACTCAACATCTCACCCAAGTTTCATCGCAATCGGACGAATGGTATATGAACACATACGGGACTTTGTTGAAATGCTTCGCGCATCGTCGCTCATTTGTTGAATCTACGCGTGCGCTACCTATTGTAAAATGGATTTACTAAGTCAGAAACCTTCCTTGGAGTGTACTCAACATCTCACCCAAGTTTCATCGCTATCGGACGAATGGTATATGAACACATACGGGACTTTGTTGAAATGCTTCGCGCATCGTCGCTCATTTGTTGAATCTACGCGTGCGCTACCTATTGTAAAATGGATTTACTAAGTCAGAAACCATCCTTGGAGTGTACTCAACATCTCACCCAAGTTTCATCGCAATCGGACGAATGGTATATGAACACATACGGGACTTTGTTGAAATGCTTCGCGCATCGTCGCTTCATTTGTTGAATCTACGCGTGCGCTACCTATTGTAAAATGGATTTACTAAGTCAGAAACCTTCCTTGGAGTGTACTCAACATCTCACCCAAGTTTCATCGCAATCGGACGAATGGTATATGAACGCATAGGAGACATACACACACACCCACAGACAAACTATCACGTTACATTGATTTTTATATATATAGATAGATAGATTAGTGTATCAATACGGAACCAGAATGAACCTTTTGAGTTCTAATATCTCGTTTTGCCATAAAATGATGCGGGATTGCGGATTTATATACACCATAATCTTAACTCATACCCGAAAATCACTGACAAGTCCCCTTTTTGATCTCAGTGTTTGAATTGAGCCAAATACTGAAGGGCTAAAGTTGGTGAGCCTCCGTGGCTTAGGCGGAAGCACGCCGGCCTCTCACCGCTGGGTCCGTGGTTCAAATCCCGGTCACTCCATGTGAAATTTGTGCTGGACAAAGCGAAGGCAGACAGGTTTTTCTCCCGGTACTCTGGTTTTCCCTGTCTCAAATTTAATATCAGCAACACTCTCCACTATCATTTTCATTTCATCTGTCAATCATTTAATCATTACCCCAGGCGAGTGCGACAGGCTTCGGCAGCCAGCACAGTTCATATCATCACCGCTAGATGGGGCCTTCAGTCATTCCTTCCATTCCCTGACCCGGTCGACTGGAAGCAGGCTGTGGATTTTCATTGAAGGGCTAAAGTTCCCGGAAAGGTTTCAAATTGTGAGTCTTGGAGAGCTCTATCAAACTGAAAAGCCAAATTTAGGAAATCACGTCCGGCTTGAATGCAGTTTCGGAAAAAACAGCCTAAAATCGTTCGTTCCTTTATTCGTTTTTTTTATTCAAGTCCTAGTCAAGTTAACTTATTTACATAATATGTTCCTCAGGAGTATTTCACCTCGTGCATTGAGTGATTCACATAAAAGTCAACCCAATAACATTATATTATCAATCACAAACGATGAGATGAATTTGTATTGAATAACTTTTGCGATTTTTATGCTTCGGTGGCGTAGTCGGTATCGTGCTGAACTGCTAAGCCCAAGATCGTCGGTTCAAACCCAGCCGAAGTCGTCAGATTTTTAAGAGCGTTAAAATCCTTCTCTATGCCTTCCTTCGATGGGGAGGGGGGAAGTAAATCATGGGGGCCCATGCCAATTCTTATGGCATGTAAAAGAACCTATCACTACAATTGGTAGTGTGTAGACAAATTTATCAATACGGAACCAGAATGAGTTCTAAAATTACCGCTGTGTTGGTAAACTCAGAGGTTCTTGTGACATGATGTTCTGTTGTGTATCTGTTAAACAAGGTTCGAACTGACAAGTGAGTAGCCTATTTGAGTAGGCTACATCTAGTAGGAGAGACATGAAATAAGGTGTAGTGGGAGGGGAGGAGAGTGAGCGAGTGCACCAGAGTCGGAAAGTACAGCCAGTTGGTCACACTTTTATTCATGAACGCTCAAGAATTCATGGGCTCTTGTCCAACTCACGCGCAGAGATATAGATGAGCACCCAAGAGCGCGCCAGTTATTAAAAGAGGGGAGAACCACACAGAATATATATATATGTATATATAAAGGCTATAATAATTATAAATTCCAACATGCATGGACTACCAGTCCCATCTAGGAGCGGCTAAAACATTGTGCTCAATGATTATACGAGACATAGCCCGGTTGGTAATACAGAACCGTAAATTCTCATTTCTACCCCTTCCCCTTCATGTGGTGGGGAGGGGAATTGAGGTAGTCAAGAGTGAGAGAGGAAGAGATATACAGTATATCAGTATGTAAGAGAAAGATAGACAGTCACACCACACAGCTTACGTGAGGAATGGGCTGTAATAACTTCCTCTCCTTTTTTTAGAGCTAACTGTATATTTTTTTTAAACAATCGTTTTGCTGCTACTACTACAGGGTTGTCTACTACTCTGGTAGGGAGACCAAATAATAATAATAATAATTATTATTATTATATATATATATATATATATATAACGTAATACACAGAGATGGCATATGGATGAAGAGACCCACCAAAGAGCTATACGAGAACACAGACAGACTCACCGATATGATCAGAAAACGCAGACTAAATTTTTACGGGCACATACAGAGAATGAACAACAGAATTACACAGAAAATTTGTTGTTGTTGTTGTTTCTTATGGCTAGCCCGGATTCCAATCCATCAGTTTTCATGCGTTCCAATAGAGTTGTGTGAGGTTTCCTGAAGTTCTAGCAGTTACATCAAGTTTGTTGCAATGTAGCAGGTGTCCCTTATCCATTTTACTTCCAGGTTCGTGACAAAGTGTGCATTCTTCAGATCTCAGGATGTTGATTCGTTTCAGATGAGCAGCAAGGCAGTCGTGGCCAGTGTTAAGTCTGAAGAAGGCTACAGCTTCCCTTCTTGGTGTTAATTTATATTGATCCCATTTAGCATCAATGTCCTTCCATAATTTGGGTTCTGCTGTTTTCTTTGCCATTTCTTCATACCTGTTTTTGATAGTATTTTTAAAATCCTTTTCGCTGACATAAAATCAGTCTGACTGACAGGTTGTTGTAGTGTGGTGCCATTTTTTGCTAATCTGTCTTCCTCTTCATTACCTGCTATTCCAACATGAGAAGGAATCCACTGAAATGAGATCTTTTATGGAGTCTTTGAAGGGTTTTTATCATACAAAAAATTATTTCAGTTCTTTATTTTGAGGCTTATAATTTGACGAGACGGCTTGGATGGCTGCTTTTGAATCTGTAATGATAACACATTTTTGATAATCATTGTTTCTGCCTAATAACTGATGGAGTGCATGTGAAATTGCTCTTATCTCAGCATCAAAGTTGGTTTTGTTTTGGCCCACTGGGAAGTAGAGTGAGAAGAGAGATGAATGTATTCCTGCTCCAGTTCTATTTTCTTTGTCTTGTGAGCCATCTGTAAATATTTTTAGCCATTGATTGGACGGATATCTTTCTTCTATTGTACAGAGGGCCAGTTGTTTTACATCATGTGGTGAAGAGTCTTTCTTGCAGACCTCTTCTAGCAAAGTAAGATCTGTAGATACTTGTATATATTCAATGGGGTTGACTGGCATACAGAGTGGTTCAAGTTTTATTTGCAGATTGCTCTTATTGATATATTCTTTGGCGAGAATTAAGGGATCTTTTTGTGTTTTAAGATTGGGGCTAGAAACTGGTTTTTTGATCCATGTCATTTGAGGTACCGGTAGTCTTTGTATACTGAGATATGCATTGGCTGTTTGATGATTCATCTCTTCTTCTATTGGTAAGTTGTGGGTATATAATTGCAAGGCGGTTATGGGTGTGGTTTTTATTGCACCTGTTATGATTCGTAGGGCATTATTCTGACACCTCTCGAGGCGATAAATGTTTGACTGGGGTGCTGTAGAGATATTTTATGATAGGTTTGATGTAAGTATTGTAGGTTTTGTTGAGTGTGTCTTGAGTGCTCCCCCAAGTAGCTCCTGCTAGTCTCTTCAGTAATTTCATCCGTTTGCTTACTTTATCTTCCACATGTTGTATGTGTTCGGTCCAGTTCAGCTTCTTGTCCATCATGATGCAGTAAACAGCTCAAGCAGGAAGACGAATTGGTATTATGAAATAGAGGAAGACTCAGGCGCGGATTCAAGGAAGGGTCACGGGGGTCATGCCCCCCCCCCCCCCCCCCAAACGGAGACAAAATGTTTTTTCAAACTCAACAACGAAAACACAATAACCAGACAAATAAAACTTAACGAATTTTAACTGAAAAACAGGTTTTATTCATTTTATTCAATACTAAAAATATCTTTATTGCAATTATTATGTTCTGTTACAACTGTACATATTTACAACTTCATACCTGTTATATAAAAACGATTATTTATATAACAAAATCAACTCGTCTATTTTGTTTAGAAAACCTTGTGATTACCGAATCGTTGTCTATAGTGATGTCACGATGAATGTGCAGCAACGCACGGATAGGTATTTGGGGCTTTTTTTTTTTTTGCACCAAAAAATTTTGCTGACGTCCAAACTGCAAGCTTGGTTGGCAATTTAAGCTGTGACTTTCTCCCTTTGTCGGTACCAACTCAACTTGCCGAAACTGTAACGTACCTTGATACTTTTCTAGAAGCTCAATGTAAAAGTCGCAAAACACGCCGTTGCAATTTGTACGAATAATTTTGGTGCGCTAAACGCATCAAATTTCTTCCATGTAGCTTGCAAAAAAATTGGTCTGGTTTTGTACGTTTGGTTATTTTGTGATTGCGTTGTTAGTGATACCATTTTTCTTAACAATTTCGATTCTCTGACCCACCCAAAGCCAAACTCTAGATCCGCGCCTGGGAAGACTTAAGGCAGGTGGGATCGACAGGCTAATGATTGGAGACAGAGGAGAATTCAGAAACAACATTATGAATACAACAGTTAAAGTAAATGAAAAGATCAATACAAGAACATTGTGGACAGAACAACGGAAACAGGAACACAGTCAAAGGATGAAGAGATTTTGGGAAGAGAAGAGGAAGAAGGGAGACAAGTGAAAATTGTGTCATCATGATATATTTAAGTTCAAACACTGTCCTTAAGGGCGTTTGCGGATGACATGACATTGCTAGCTGAAAATAAAGAAGAAATTCAAATAATTCTTGAAAAATTACACGAAATTGCAGGTAAAACTGGATTCAGGATTTCGTATGAAAAAACAGAATACATGGAATACAAACATGATAACGAAAAGCACTTAGAAACAAAATATGGGAAGATCAAGAGGTCGGTTAAGTTTAAATATCTTGGTGAATGGATCCAGCCTAATGGACTGGATAATGCAGCAAACAAAGGGAGGATCAGAATGATGGAATTAGCTTTTAAATTAGTACAGAATAGGTACAACAAAAGAACAATATCTTACGGAGCGAAGATAAGACACTATACCACGGTTGTCAAGCCCGAAGGATTGTATAGTTCAGAATGTTTGATACTGAACAAGAAAGGTGAATTAGAGGAACTGGAGAAGAAAGAAAGAAAAATCTTGAGGAAGATCTTAGGACCCGAAAATAGAAATGATGATACATGGCGGAAGAGGCGAAACAAAGATCTTTACGGACAAGCAGAAAAAATCACAGATACCATACGGAAGAGAAGATTGAAGTTCTATGGACACCTTACGAGAATGAGCGATAGTCGACTAACGAAGAAGATCTTTAATTACATCACCAAGATAAAAGCGACTACAAAATGGGTAGATGAAATAAGAAAGGATATGGAGGAAGTTGGGGTCAGACCAAATGAGATCTGGAATAGAAAGGTGTTTCGAGGTACGATTGATGCATTCAAGGGGTTCCAGGAAAAGCAAAGGAGAAGAGCCAAGAACATCTGATCGGAAGAAAGGAAGAGAATCCACAGTGAAAGGATGAAGAGGTTCTGGGAGCAGAAAAAAGGACTAATCAGCCAGTCAATTCTTTTCCGTGGTCCAAAGTAGTCCAAAATCGAACAAAGAATTTTTATAATCTAAAACGCTTAGGTGTATGTTTCACAATAGCTCTTAAACCTGAGGGTGTTGAAAGGTGCGGTTTATGCCAATATCTTCCAAATCATCTCAGTGGTACAGGAAAAATCAAGCATTTCGTGCAAAGACTACGGAAATATATTTATTTTCTAAGAAACCCCTGCAAGAATTGTATCGCGTACAGCCCGCATAACAGTAAAGCAAGGCGACATTTCCCGCTTGGGTCCCCTAGTAATAATAAAAATACCACATTATGGTGTTTGAAGACATTCTTCAGTGTTGCCTTAGTAATCGAAATTAAATGTTTTTAGTCCGTCAACACGATTGCACCCAATTGTATTGGGTGTCTCTTTAACCCTTTATAGGATAGTGGCCTATATATTAACCACCTACGATATAAAGAGTTTGTAGGTTATCAAAGGTGCTAACAGTTGAAATTTTCAGCCTATTTATAAGGTGCGTTCAAAAAGTAACGAGCCGGAGGCTGTAATGCGCAAACCGGTGACGACATCGGCTAATCGTGGCGTGTGTAACGAGGTGTCGTTCCGACCAGAGAGTGGAAGGTCACAGTCCGTCGCTAGAGGGCACGCGTGCACGTCACGTGACGATACAAAGCGATCAGTAGCATGCATCAATCGTCCAACACTGCCAGTCGCATTGAAGACAGAGACATGAAGGCGTCAAACGAAGAGCAAAGAGGTATTGTTCGGTTTCTGACAGCGGAAGGAGTAGGGTGAACGGACATTCATCGGCGAATGTCACAAGTGTACGGTGAACACTGCATGTCCCTTGCAAGGGTCAAGGCGTGGCACAAGCGCTTCAGGGAAGGACGGGTGTCGTTAGCCGATGATGCCCGGTCTGGGGCACCCCCCTGCATTACCGATGACAACGTTCAGCTGGTTGATGCACTCATTACCCATGACCGCCGAGTGACAGTGAACGCCATATCCGCCGTGGTCGCTCCACGACAATGCACGACCTGATACGGCCAACACAGTCGCGGCACTCCTGCAGAAATTCTCAAATGGGAGGTTCTCGGCCACCCTCCATACAGTCCAGACCTCTCTCCCTGTGATTACGCCATGCTTGGTCCCCTGAAAAGGGCTCTGCGGGGACAACGATTCACCTCGGACGCCGACGTCGAGCTGTACGTGCGGAACTGGTTCACATCGCAGCCCAGGGAATTTTATGAGACAGCCATTCACCGCCTCGTGTCACAGTGGGACAAGTGCCTCAACAGCCAGGGCCAATACTTATTACGTACAGGTACTGGTTTCTGTAATTATGCCTCCGGCTCGTTACTTTTTGAACGCACCTTATACAACAACATTTCTTGTAGATGTAATATTTCTGATAAACAAATATTACATCTGTCTAGTTTTATGGTGCTGGATAACATTTCAAATATTATTTTAAATATAATCAAAAATATTAACATTAAATTAAATATTAAGCATAAATATACAATTAAAATAAAACGCACTAAAAGTTAAAATAAAATTAAGATTACAAAATTAAAAAGTTAAAAATATACAATTAAAATTAATAAATAAATAGATAATTTTTAAAATGTATTTTTAAAACAAATAATAACTTATTGAATATTTGAAATAAAAATAAAAATTAGAGCTGAAATGAAAATTTAAATTAAAAAATCTAAATTAAAAATTAGAAGAAAAAAAAGTCCTCTCGGCACGCCGGAAGGCGTAGGTAGATTTCACCGGGGATAGGCTATAATAGACAAAATATGCGGTTTTTCGTAGAAGGATCAGACCTCATTTATTGCGAGAAAGTATTTTACAATTGGAGGTTAATTAACATTTTTTTCGTCTTTCTATGCATATTTTTAACATTTTATTGACTTATGGGGATGGTAACCTTCTTGTCACTTGGGGTTCATTTTTATACTTGTGATCACACTGTCCTTATGCAAGGTTTGGAACTGATGTGTAACTATCTAACAGTCTGTTACTTCTTCACGCAACATTTTATCTCCCGCAGAGATGTTGGTTGGTTCCTCAGTTTAGGGGCTGCGACAACGTGGTCATGTAACCCCGTGTACATTGGGTGTGTGTAGAATCTGTCTGATAAACGGTGTTAATTGTGATGACTGTATTAGTCTGTAATTCAGGTAAGGTCTGCAGACGGTCAATTTTAAGTAGTAGTTCCTAATTTTGTACCAAATACTACCATCAACGACACCTAGCTATGAACTTGGCTACTAGATGCCACCGCAACCAGCAACTTGCAACGAACGTTGGAACTTCCCCTCCGAAAGAATGCATGCTGAGGGATTTTTAGCGCTCTTAGAAAATCCGACGATTTTGGCCGGCTTTGAACCAGCGACCTTGGGCATAGAAGTTCAGCATACTACCGGTTACGTCACCGAAGCCGCTTTCCACAGAGTCAGATTGAAAAATGAGTGTGATCTCGTGCAAGTGCGTTGTCATAGCAACGTCTGATGGCTCATCCCTCATCAATTTAGAAGCTTGTCATGGTAACCTCTGATAGCACTTGGCATTTTCTTTAATTCCGAAATTAATTTTCTCATCCCTTGGCGTAATAGTGGGTAATATCAACATTTCTTTCAGACAAAAGTTTAGGTAATTATTAGGGGAATATTTTCCATTTTTTACGGTTTTGATATTGTGCCTATTAAGAGAGATATGATTAGTGTTTCCCGAAAAACCCACTTTTTTCCACCCCTTTGGGCAATGGTTGGTGCTATCAAAAAACTTTTCAAACATAAACTTTAGGGCCTTATCCGACACATATTATGAACTGTGAATGGATTCGATATTTCATGTATTAAGAGAGTTATAGTTATATTTCACTTTTTCGAAAAAAGACCCCCATTTTCACCCCCTTTGACCGGTATTGCCCATTAACGAACTCGACCGAGATTTTAAAGGGATACATATTATGTAAAAAATTGAAAGTGATTGGTGCAAAATTACGGCAGTTATCGTGTCCACAAGAAACTGATATACATATATATACATAGATTATGTATAAACTTTTGAACTGACGGTGGTTTTGGGGTCTGGGGGATGTGAAACGCGAAGATATGTCGAAATTTTCCGGAAGTCGAAATATGGTACCCATTGCAATAGTTAGCTTTCTAATGAAATCTACCTAAAATCTACCTAAAAGTCTGTCCTATATCTCAACAATATAACACGTATAACTAACAAATGTCGAGTATTTGTGTTAGTTTAATTATTCCTGCTAATAAATAAGTGTACATATTGTAAATACTATCAAAATTGTCAACCTTCAGAAAGAATGGAAGGTGCAACCTCCATGGCTTCAGGAAGTACATCAGGGCTTAACCCTCCATAGGCCAAGACTATTTTTTAGCCTATTTTCAATTTTGAAAAAATAGGCTTATGAGATCACCTTTTGTCCGTGTGTGTGTGCGCGCGTGTGTGTGTGTGTGTGTGTGTGTGTGTGTGTGTGTGAGAGAGGTGTGTGTTCCCCCCTAATAAAATCTAAACGGCTGGAGCGATTTCAATGAAACTCGGTAAGTTCATAGCGCTATTCCCGGCGACCTCGACCGTGCCCTTCAAATTTTGTTACGTCTCACCAATCCAACATGGCGGCTGTGCGAAATATTTCACTAGCATTCAATATCTCCGAAACTATTACCGATATCGCCCTGAAATTGTGTACGGTGATAAAGGGCACTACTAGAAGTTCACCTATGAGACTTTCAAAAACCTGGTGGCGGCCAAGCGAAGTTGAGACTTTTAAATAGACTTTTCTCGCGATTTAACTATCCAAACGTAATGAAACTTGGTACAGCAATTGTTTATACACATTGTAATGCACTGGAGTCTAATTTAGTTCAATTGTTTACATAACCTCAAAATGGCGGCTGTGCGAAATATTTCACTGACATTCTATATCTCCGAAACTACTACAGATATCATCATGCAATTTTGTACGGTGATAAAGGGTACTGATACAAGTTTACCTATGTATATTTCATAAACCTGTAAAGTACAAAACGAACATGGCGACCAAGCGAATTTGAAATATTTTAATGGACTTTTCTCGTGATTTAACTCTCTGAGCGCAGTGAAATATGGTACAGTAAATGATTTTGCAGATTGTAATGCACTGCCATCTAATTTAATTCAATTGTTTACATAACCTCAAGATGGCGGCTGTGCGAAATTTTAAAATTAAGTTTTTATTTCTTGTGTCGTAATCATGCGATCGAAGTGAAAGTTTGAATAATGAACCTAGGCAATAATTGTCCTTGAATGGTACATAACTCTATGGCCTATACATATAACAATCCTAAATGGCGAGCTTCCGAAATATTTAGACGGTTCTCAATATCTATGAATCTTTTACAGCAACCAAACTGAATTTTTTAATGTTCATAGAGACTATGAACATATGTTACCTATAGGACTTTCAGTAACCTGGTGAGCACAAATCCAACATGGCGTCGACGCGAAGTATAAATATTTAAATGGACGTTTCTCGCGAATTAACTATCCGAGTGCCGTGAAACGTTGCATTTTAAATGCTTATACAAATATTGATCCACTGGCATCGAATTTATTTCATTTGTTTGCATAATCACAAGATGGCTGCTGTAGGTAATTTTAAAATCTCGTTTTTACTTCTTGTGTTCCAATCATGCGATTGAAGTTTGAATACCACACGTACACAATAATCTTAATGTAATAGTACAAAAATAAAAATCCAACCTGGCGACCATCTGAAATATTTAGACGGATCTCAATATCTACGATTCTGTTACAGCAATTAAATTGATTTTTTTTATGTTGATAGAGGCAATTAACATGAGAAGGATATATGAAAATAGGCTGTATAGTTCTTCACGGAACTACTTGTTCTTTTATGTGTTTCTACATTTTAATTAATTTTAATTATTATAAATAATGTTATCTTTTGTTTTTATAATTTTAATGTTTACAAATTATTTTTAATTATCAATAAATGTTCCTATAGATTTAATTTTGATATTTTATTGATTAAATTAACTAATTTCACATTGATTTTCAAAATTATTTTCATATATTTTATATTTTTAATTTTTATGTTATTTCTTTTATTATTGGAATTTTATTTTTATGATTGTATTTCTATATTTTATTTTGACACATTCATTGTTTTATTTTTTTAAAATTTTATCCAACACATAACTTCAAGTAGATACGAATATAATATTTGATTTTTGCCCTCAAGCACTTGGGCATGAACATTCTCCGAAATGCGGCTTCAAGATTCAACAATCAGCATCTTTGAAAGCATAAACTGTTCTTGTGACTGGTGGTTAATATAGAGAACACTATCTCATGAAGGGTAAGAAAAGGGCAAACATTGGACTAGTCCAAGTCTGGGACAGGCAGAATTCACAAACAAGATTGCAGATGTGAAGGATCCCGCCAAAGAAAGACCCACGCTTTCAGCCGAAGAACGATTGAGAAGGAGCCAGAGGTTGAAAGATTTTTTGGCGGGAAGCTAAATGACAAGGAAGAAACACTTGAAAGGGGAAACTCTGAACGGTTGTTGTGTACTTGTAGTCCATAATTGGCTGTATCAAGTAATAATAAATACTGTTACGTACCGCCGCGGACCGGCAGGAGACTTTCGGGTGAGTGACAGTGTGACAGACCAATTCAGCTGTCTCGTTGGCCTTGGACAGAACCATCAGCCGGAGAGAGAAAGTTCCCACACCCTCCCGGCCCCTCTCACCGGCAGACACAATAGCGGAACATCTGTGAGTCATCGCGGGCCGGCCAGATAATACGTGAAAAGTCTGGATGTGGAACCATCGAGAACAGACTCAATGCGGCAATAGGTTGTGACATTTAGAACTTTCCAGGCCTGGGACTGATCCCATATAAACCAGCGAGCCGTGGCGAGGAGGCAGTGTATTGGACAGTATTGGTCAGTGCTAGTGTGTATTGAAGTGTTGTCGAGTGAGTGAGTGCGGAGCAGAACAGCGATTATTACTGGACGTCTACGGTAACAGAGTGGAAGCTTGGCTGCCATGGTGCAACTTTGAGTCGGGACTGTGAGTGCTTGGAGGTGTCGCGGTGCTTCGTGGAAGACGTGGTCGTGGATCTGGGATCGACACGGGACGAGCAAGAGCACACCAGAAGAAGTTAGCAAGAGGACTCTGGAAGTAAGTGAAGTGGCGGGTGCAGGGCTATAGAGAACCTGTGTAGACTGTACGTGTGAGTGTAAACTGGAACACTGTAACGCCTCACGGACAGAGTGAACATAAATAGCGTGGACAGTGATGTGAAAGTAAATGTGGAAACTAATAGTGACTAGTAGTGTTTTATGAAGTGAGACTCAGTGTGTTTGTGCACGGTGTATGTTTGTAGACCTGAAATAAAATTATATTTCTTTAAATGTTTTGTGCTTTCTACCCCCCTCCCCGTAAACCAGTTAACGAAAGTGCCAAAAGGGGTGGCACGTAACAATACTATCGTCCATACTTGTAGACATAGACATAGAATGAATAGCCTAAGCCTAAACTGGTCATCCAATTGTATTTATTAACCTCATGTATTTCTTTTCATGATTAGGAATACATGCAATACAATTGGGTAAATCATGTTGACCGACTAAAAAACATAACATTTCGAAAAAATACCAATTCACACCCTTTCCCTCACAGACTCTCAGAAAACAAGTAGTTCCGTGAAGAACTATACAGCCTATTTTCATATATCCTACTTATGTTAATTGCCACTATTTAACATACACAATTTCAGTTTGATTGCTGAAATAGATTCGTAGATATTGAGAACCGACTAAATATTTCGGATGGTCGCCATGTTGGATTTTATACATGTAGGTCCTAGAGTTATGTACTGTTACATGCAGATTATTGTGAACGTGTAGTATTCAAACTTCAATCGCATAATTAGGACACAAGAAAAAACAAGGAGATTTAAAAAAATTTCACAGCTGCCATCTTGAGGTTATGGAAACAATTGAAATAAATTAGATGCCAGTGGATTAACATTCGGATAAAGATTTACTGTACCAAGTTTCACTGCACGCGGATGGTTAAATTGCGAGAAACGTCCATGTGAATATTTATAATTCGCGTCACCGCCATGTTGGATTTGTGATCACCAGGTTATTTAAAGTCCTATAGGTGAACTTAAGTTCATAGCCCCTATGAACATTAAAAAATGCAGTTTGATTGCTAAAATAGATTCGTAGATATTCAGTATCGTCTAAATATTTCGGATGGTCGCCATGTTGGATTGTTAAATGTATAGGCCATAGAGTCATGTACCATTAAAGGAAAATTATTGCGTAGGTTCATTATTCAAACTTTCACTTCGATCGCATGACTACATCACAAGAAATAAAAACTTAATTTTAAAATTCGCACTGCCGCCATCTTGAGGTTATGTAAACAATTGAACTAAATTAGATACCAGTGGATTACAATGTGTATAAATATTTCCTGTACCAGGTTTCAGTGCGCTTGGAACATTAAATCGCGAGAAAGGTCTATTTAAAATGTTCAAATTCGCTTGGCCGCCATGTTCGTTTTGTAGTTAACCGGTTTTTGAAAATCTTATAGATGGACTTCCAGTAGTGCCCTTTATCTCAGTACAAAATTTTAGGGAGATACCGCTAATAGTTTCAGAGATATAGAATGCCGGTGAAATATTTCGCACATCCGCCATCTTGTGATTATGTAAACAATTGAACGAAGTTATATGTCGGTGCATTACAATGTATATAAACATATACTGTACCAAGTTTTATTGCGTTTGGTTGGTCAAATCACGAGAAACGTCTATTTAAATGTCGCAAATTCGCTCGGCCGCCATGTTCGTTTTGTAGTTACCAGGTTTTCAAAAGTCACATAAGTGAACTTATAGTAGTTACCTCTATCACCATAGAAAATTTCAGGGTAATATCGGTAATAGTTTCGGAGATATTGAATACTGGTGAAATATTTCGCACAGCCGCCATGTTGGATTGGTGAGTCGTAACAAAATTTGAAGGGCACGGTCGAGGTCGCCGAAAATAGTGCTATGAACTTTCCGAGTTTCATTGAAATCGCTCCTGCCGTTTAGATTTTATTAGGGGGGGACACACACACGAATCACACACACACACGCACACACACACGGACAAAAGGTGATCTCATAAGCCTATTTTTTCAAAATTGAAAATAGGCTAAAAAACTGCCAGAAAGGGAATATGTTTTTTGGCACTCGGTAGCTGGACATTTTTGTGGGAGTGATTTTGGAAAGAGACGGAAGTGGATGGGACGGAAGTGCATGGGACGGAAACAATGAGCGCGCGTGGTGGCGGAGATCGGTACAACGACGTACTGTAAGCCATGTGACTAATTGGAATGTTATTTGCATACGGTTTACCTCAAGGTTTGGAGGGCCCATTAAAGAAATTCCTACAATAAATCATCTTCAAGTTGTGTTCTTTGGTGTGAAAATATTCATTATATCATATTTGCTGAAATCAATTACGATTTATTAAATCTTCATACTTTTGCTGTATTCTTATTTAATGTAAGCACTCGATGTACTGTCGGCCATGTGGCTATGTGGAATCTATATCGCATCAACAAACACTCCAAACAACGTAGGAATTCAGTATATTAACGCCGACTACTAACAATAATTGAAACTTCGTTGGTCTAAACGTATCACTGGGAGAAACACATTTAATATACCTACTGCACACCTGATTTTTAATCGCGCCTATACTTGGCAGTGCGCTATATCGGCAATAAGAGGCTAGTTTCAATAACACCACTGGCATGGGTTCACTAACTGGCCGATATAGAGCGCAGCTCGCATCAAGTAGGCAGTGGATTGCTCCCGCATTCAGTTGCAGTTGCAGATGCATTGGAGAATCATTTCATGTTTGCTGGCAAAAAATGCGAGTAAGTAATATGGAATTATTCGAATAATATGTCAGATGTTACACATCATATGCGACTACTGTAAGGCTCGTATTATTTTTGTTTATTTTGTATGTCTAGTAATGTAATACACCGCTCAACGGCGGCTTCGGTGGCGTAGTTGGTAGCCTCCTGAGCTTCTATGCCCAAGGACACGGGTTCAAACCCGGCCGATGTTGCCAGATTTTTAAGAGCATTAAAATATTTCAGTAAGCCTTCCTTCGGAGGGGAAGTAAAGCCGGTGGTCCCATGTCATAGATTTATGGCATGATAAAGAACCTTCCACTAATTACACTTGTGTGAAGCTAAATTATAAGGTTAGATTTTACTAATGCTCTTAGGTTCCAACATTCGTCGCCAGGAGCCGACTGCGGTGGCATCTAGCAATCAAGTTCACAACTAGTCGTGGCGTTTGGTAGGAAAAGTAGGAACTACTTGAAAATGCAATGTCTGCAGTCCTAACTTGAATCACAGATAACACACACTAATACAGCCATCACAAATAACACCAGTTATCAGACAGATTCTACACGCACCCAAAGTACACGGGGCTACATGACCGCGTTGCCGCAGCCCCTAACCAAGTTTTGTTGGTTGGTTGTCAACCAACAAAAGTTTGAACTACTGCCATCAATTGTATGTTGACACTGCCATAGAGGAGTGGGACCTCTTAGCCCAAGATAAACTTGATGGTCTCTTCCTTGTACGGGAAGGAATACTAAAGAATGCTACCGATCATTAGGGCCCGGATGTTGATGACATATCATCTTTTTACTGAACTGACTAAAACAATGCTGAAAAAAAATTCCGAACCGGCCACCTCGTCTTCAAATATGTGATTTTTATTTTGCATCATTTTGCATTTTTTGCTATTTTTCCATTTTAATAGCTTTTTTTTTTAAGTTTGGTAGATTTTATAGGTCATATTTTAGAGAAATCGGCCTTTCAAGGTCTTTTTTTACAATTTAGTCATGACACAGATTTATATGAGGGAGTTACGTCTTTCAAGGTTACGAAGAAGCTAGTAGCTATGAACATAAACATTTTGTTAAGTGCTAGAAATCTATTTTGATTGACTTTTCAGTTTGAGCTTCAGATGTCATTTTTGAAATATTGGTGAGTTTATTATTATAAGATCATTTTCTCCATTTTATTGTGCATTTTGCGATTTTTAGGTCATTTATTAGAGTCATTTTTTAGAATTTTAAGTGCATTTATTAAACTTTTTTACGGCTTCAAAATCCGGGCCCTACTCATCATTATCATATACAGATTTTCAATGTTTTTGTTTTCAAAAGGGACACTTAGAAGCGAGTTCGCTTTGTTTTGTACCGATTCATTGTTATCTAACCACGATTCAGAAGGACTGATGTCTAGTTTGTTAATATGTTATTATACAAACCTCAATGGGTTTGTACTAAAGGTGCCGGGACGTCTTCAATAGACCGTGTACCGCTTAGTTTGAATGGCTTTTTAGTCCACGCGTGGCGAAGACAGTTCCACGGTCTTTAGTAGTTGTAACGTTTACTGAGACCACATAGGCCGTGATTCGTTTATATAAAAATGCTTAGTGTTCTTTGGAGGTGGCGTTGGTGCGCTTGAGTGGAGGAAACTTGAACTAGTGAAACGAGAGTGTCAACTCTGACGATAGCAGAGATGAGTTTAGACAATGAGAGTTGAACTTGGAAAAATAAAAAGTGATTGGAGGTTATTGCAGATTATTAAAAAAATGTTTTTTTATGTAAAAAACGCGAAGGAGAATATACTTGTTTCATCTGTCTTATTTAATACGCCGTATTAGTGATAGTATTACGGCTTCATCTATAGCTCTTCCACGGCAGTAAAAATTAATAAAGGATATAAAGACTAATGATATAACTTGGAAATTATATCATTGTGACTACATTACAGGAACCATTTAAATATACATCCCATAAGACCACTAAATAGTAAGTAGCATTCCAATGATTTATTGTTATGTTGCAGTATAATATTAAGCTGCCTTGTTTACTGTAGTGTCCTGGTTGGTGTTATAAACACACCATTCCTGAGATGAATGAGTTCTCGTGTCTGTATTAAAAGAATATTCATTCATAGTAGACTATTCGATGAATTGGCGCCCTCCCGGAAACTTATATTTATATCACATTAAAGAAACAATTACAAATGACACCTCAACGTCGGGCACGAGAACCAGGACACATCAGTGTAGGGGTAGGAATGCTTATATATTGTGCGAGTGATTTTGGGGCTTGTGTTTAGAAGTGTAATTCAGTATGTCGGAGAAAGATATGAAGCTAATAAGTGGTCTTGATAGTGAAGAGAGCGTAGATGATAATACTATGATGTCAGAGAGTAACCCGAATACTAGTAAAGAGAAAGGAATTTCGGAAGATCATTAGCTGCGATCATGAGAATGCTGAGTGAATGATTTGATGAAAGTAAGAAAGATAATCAGGAGATGCGAGAGGAAATAAGTAGGCAAAATCAGGAAATAAGTAGGCAAAATCAGGAGATGCGAGAGGAAATAAGTAGGCAAAATCTGGATATGAGAGAGGAAATAAGTAGGCAAAATCAGAAGATGAGTGAGACGATAGATAAAAATAATAAGGAAATTCATCAAAGGTTAGACAATGTGGTCAAGGAAAATGAGGAATTAAATAGGAAGTATGGGACTCTGCAGGAGAGTATTCAGGGGGTGAAACAGGTGATCAGATGTGAAATTAAGAATATGTTAGAAGAAGAGGCTAAAAGTATTATAAAGGAAGAAAAGGCTGTAGGTGAAAGTAGTTTGGAGTTAAAGGAGATGGTAGATGAAAGTAGCATAGAGTTAGAGGCAATTGTGAGTGAGAATAGGGTAGATGAGAGGAAGAATTTGTTAGAGGAGACGTTACGCGAAAGTAGCATAGAGTTAGAGAAAATTGTAAGTGAGAATGGAGTAGAGGAGAGGAAGAATTTGTTAGAGGAGACGTTACGCGAAAGTAGCATAGAGTTAGAGGAAATTGTAAGTGAGAATGGAATAGAGGAGAGGAAGAATTTGTTAGAGGATAAGTTACGCGAAAGTAGCATAGAGTTAGAGGAAATTGTAAGTGAGAATAGAGTAGAGGAGAGGAAGAATTTGTTAGAGGAGACGTTACGCGAAAGTAGCATAGAGTTAGAGGAAATTGTAGAAGAGAATAGAGTGGATGAGAGGAAGATAGTTGTGCTTGAAGTAAAGTTACGATATAAGATAAGGCGATGTTGTAAAGGCATATATTGGAGAGGACGTAGTAGGCATCAAAGAGGAATTAGATTTGGAGGTAGACGCCGCGGTTGTATAGGTCGAAATCGCTTAGGTTATAGAGGTAGACGTGGGATGGGCCATAATAGGCAAAGAAGAAAGAAAGGTTGTGGAGGTGGACGTAGGGGTCGCCGCCGACACAGAAGAGGAGGACGCTTTAATGGAAATAGAGGGGATGGATATTGTAGGCGTGATAATGATGAAAATGGTACTGGGGGTACGTCTCATTTTAGAATAAATGATACAGATAGGTCTAGAAGAGCAGTAGGAGTTCGCTATATTAGAGCATGGACAAGACATACAGCCCAATGTTATAATGAATCTAATGATGATGATGATGATGATGATGATGATGATAATGAGCCTAAATGTATTGACAATTTTGATAAAGTTGATGTTGTGCCCGTTTCTCCAATGGGACAGGCGATCACCCGGCTAGCATCCCGGCCCCATCAGAAGAAACAGCCAAGGGAATGGGTACAAAAAAATTAGGGCATGAATCTTGGTTCATACAGACAAGACTGAAAGAAAAGCTCCCGCGAGCTAGAGACAAAGGGTCTCGGGTCGTTTACGGGTTGGGATGGCAAATAGACTGAACCAGGATTCACAAGCAAAACCCTAACTTGAATTGACAAACAGAAAAGAAAGGAAAAGCCCTCGTAAAATCACATCTGCTCCTTTATTGGCCAAAGGATAAATAAATATGCAACCTGCCTATCACGCACGAGTATAAAGTTATGGTGGGACAAAGTCCGAGAAAAAAAAAAAGTTCATAGTCCCTAAACAAACCAAAAAAAAATATACTTATTCAAACTCGTGGGTGTCCTCTCTTAAAGTTCCGACAAGGAGATCGCCTTTCAAAAAGCTAAATTAACCCTTAATTTATCGGTGCACACGCATGTAAACATCACTAGCCACTTATCACAAAGTTCACCTGCGGCAAAAATTCAAAGAAAATGTCGAATATCTATGTAAATTACAACTGTCTACCCTTATACAGCAATGGACGGATCTCCTCTATCGAACTGTAAATTAATAATTAAAGAGCATCATGTTACATCAAATAGCACTCAAACATCGACTCAGCTTCACATAATATGACATTTCAACAATTAATTATAACCTATCATAAATTATTAACACACCCAGATTGTGCTTACATATTTACACTACTAATTCTTATTATTATTAATGATTTATCTCCGCCTTTCCAACAACCTTGATCCACACGGTCATATTTGTCATTGTAATTAAATTATAGCATTGTATAATGTTTATGAAAGGTTAAGAACCTCGCAATAAGGCGCCCTAGCGTATTTCATACTCACAACAAACATTTAATCGTAACCCTTCCGCCGAACACTCTGTGTGAAGATCCAAACAACCTGACTGTCGAGCGCACCATCAGTTACACACCTGCGCTATTCAATACAACTCATCAATGAACGTGGCACGTTCGTCAAGAGGACCCTGTCCTTACAAATACAATTCAACGGACATCCGTCGCCCCGTGAATAACCTCGTCATATATGACGGAATAATACCATATCTAATTACCACATAATTATCACATAAACATTACTTTACACAACGTCATTACAAAATAAATCATGCATTATTAGCATGTCTCCAGAACCCACACTAACAGAGCGTATCAACTTTATCGGGACCATGAGGTCGTATGATAATATGGCACCCTATCCAAGGAACCTTATCCGACAATATTCAACCATATTCATTTGCTGTAAAAATCTATGCAATCCGTGACAAACCTTTCAGAATAAAATTCGAATAATGACCTCTGAAATCGACATGCTAGAATCTCCCAGCAAAATGGGCATCTCCTATTATGGTTACCCAATTTCAAATTATTATTATTATTATTATGTCTCAGAGAATAAATACATGTCTTACTCCTACCATTGATGCTGTAAATTTATGTAGGTCAAATGACCCGAAAAGGAAGACAAAAAAACATCTGCACGACCCTATGAGAAAAATGATGCTCTTATTCAACCTGGAATAAATGATTATAAAGGGCGTTAAGTTACACGATCTCAGGTTATCTCATGGCATGGCTATCCGAGGTAGAAGTTCTCTTCTTTCTGATGAACAAGGATGGAAAGGAAACGTCTTACTTTATATCCGGTGTCCTCGGAAATCCATGGCGTCGGTGTCGTCATCGTCTGCGGCATCAGGGCGGCGGCGTTCCTCCAGTGTCTCCGCGATGTGGTCTCCCAGCGTACTGGTAGAGGTATCCGCCCCTGGCACCTCTCGATCTCCTGGCGACGCCCATGTCCGCCCACAGGTTGTCCCCGGTCACCTTCAGCAGCGGAGTCTCCCGACGTCCCAACCATGGTCCACTCGTCCATCTCGTTGCGACCGTTCACCCCATTATGGCCCCTTTAGAAGTTCAGTGCAGCATAATTTGCGTGTTAATATGCATGTTGATTCCCAGAGTATTTGAGTCCATGGTTATTAAGTTCATGCTGCCGTGTGGCAATATTACATCTCACTATATCAGAGCACTTCAACGCTCGCGCACTATAGCGTCTAGTTCCTGGTTCACTTGAGTTATATGTCTTCACTTTCCTTTAACCCAGTGACACACTTCCTTCCACGAGGAGCTATTTCGAGCTGGCCTTGACCGACATATCAAGTTGCCTGCGGCCTACAGTCTTCCAACACAAGCTTAAAGTAGATGTAGCCTTCTACTATTGCATTCTCACTGCGTTTCTTAAAATGCCACACTGCTATGCTATTTCCGAATGGATGTCTGTTACAATATAGGGCCTCGCGATAATGCTTCGCCTCGACTATCGTTATATAGTTCTTCCCCTGATACTCGTAATTTTAAACACCTCCTGGTATCAATCTTTAATGTACATAAATTGTCGGCATAAACGGACTTCCTTTATCAGTTCTAACTGTTTCCTCACATACTAGCGAGTCCGAAATCGTCTTGAAATTCACACTGTTCGACAAACACACTGACATACTTCACTGTAAAAAAAACTCACTGGCAATACATGCACGCTAGTTTCAGGCTTCATGGCCTGCTGGTCACTCGCGAAAACCATTCAAGTTCCCGATGTAAAATCACTGTCTACGTGACATGGGATACTCTTCCGTGCTCCGCTGTATAACGTACTCGTTCACATACTGTTGACTCACATACTGAACATTCTGGAACTGCGTCCTTCTTCGAGAAAAAGAAAGTGGGAGGGGTTGGAACCTTCTGGAGCATTCCCCTACTCTCGCGGTTACCTCGCCGCGTCATGCCATGACGTCATACTGACTCTCCGGTCTCCTTCCGATCTTCTGTCATCCGGGGCCGGTAATTGACCCTGACTGGATCGGTCACAATGTCAAGAAAAGAGTTAAGTTGGAAGTTAAAGCTGAGAAGAAAATCCATAGAGACACTGAATTAAGAGACAAAGAAGAAATGGAAGAATATTACTTAGATTTGGTTATAGGAAGTTGTCAAGAACATTTTTTATCTGGACGTAAAATTAATGTGTTGGGGGCGCGTGCCGCTATTTGTTGTTCTAGTTATGAATTCAGTATTGGAGGCATATACAGTATATGTCTATTTTCTTAATTTTTGATACAGTTGCACAATGTATATGTATTCGTTTGTATGCTGTAATGTATATGTTTTTCATTGTGTGTGTTACCTAGTATCTTTCTTAATTTTGAGTTATGCTGTGGATATTTTTCGTTATCTTCTATTTAACCTTTTGTCCATTCATATTATTGCAGCTTTTGTTTTTTTTACTTGATTTTGTGTAGTAATTCTGAACAATTAAAATATAATTTCCAAGTTTTCTAAGTCATCGAATTAAAGTTGGAACTTTGTACAGAATACTTCAAGGAATGTCCTACACTGCATTCTAAAGTGGACAGATTTGACAAGCTTTTGATGGTGGAGCAATGTTCACAATCAGCTATAAGCAATTGGGAATTGTATCGTGTGATCTACTGCAAAGAACCATGGATCGCCTAAAAATGGATGCTGAACCAATATCAGAGTATATAGTACCAATATATATATATATATATTCACTACAAAAATGAACGGCCGACCTATAACCAGTTTTGCAATAGCCTTCTCAGTGTGTACCATGCTTAGGAAAATGTGGTAGTTACGACTAAGCCATCTTGTGCTAGCGGCAGTGGAGGTGGAGATGGTGATTTGGTATCTTGATATCCAATTGTGGATGTTATTCTTCAAGAACATTTCAAGTTAATCAGGGTGAGCTTGAGGTATGGAGAGGAGACTACAGAATTGGTTGAAGAGGCGGATAACGGTTGGAAGATGGTGTGTTGTGCAGCTTGATTTGGACAAGATGATAGTATAATCACATGAAGAAGAGGGAAGTCCAGATCTCCGTGTATCACGCTCTTATGTATTTTTTTTGTGTTGTATGTGTATCAGAAAGCCCTTCAATA
This sequence comes from Meconema thalassinum, assembly GCA_946902985.2. Taxonomy (NCBI): domain Eukaryota; kingdom Metazoa; phylum Arthropoda; class Insecta; order Orthoptera; family Tettigoniidae; genus Meconema; species Meconema thalassinum. Next base: position 230,824,899 of record OX336388.2, read on the forward strand.
TGACATAGTTGTCAGGCTTTCTGGGGGCGATTGTAACGTTTACTGAGACCACATAGGCCGTGATTCGTTTATATAAAAATGCTTAGTGTTCTTTGGAGGTGGCGTTGGTGCGCTTGAGTTGAGGAAACTTGAACTAGTGAAACGAGAGTGTCAACTCTGACGATAGCAGAGATGAGTTTAGACAATGAGAGTTGCACTTTGAAAAATAAAAAGTGATTGGAGGTTATTGCAGATTATAAAAGAAATGTTTTTTATATAAAAAACGCGAAGGAGAATATACTTGTTTCATCTGTCTTATTTAATACGTCGTATTAGTGATAGTATTACGGCTTCATCTATAGCTCTTCCACGGCAGTAAAAATTAATAAAGGATATAAAGACTAATGATATAACTTGGAAATTATATCATTGTGACTACATTACAGGAACCATTTAAATATACATCCCATAATACCACTAAATAGTAAGTAGCATTCCAATGATTTATTGTTATGTTGCAGTATAATATTAAGCTGCCTTGTTTACTGTAGTGTCCTGGTTGGTGTTATAAACACACCATTCCTGAGATGAATGAGTTCTCGTGTCTGTATTAAAAGAATATTCATTCATAGTAGACTATTCTATGAATTGGCGCCCTCCCGGAAACTTATATTTATATCACATTAAAGAAACAATTACAAAGATTCAGAAGGACTGATGTCTAGTTTGTTAATATGTTATTATACAAACCTCAATGGGTTTGTACTAAAGGTGCCGGGACGTCTTCAATAGACCGTGTACCGCTTAGTTTGAATGGCTTTTTAGTCCACGCGTGGCGAAGACAGTTCCACGGTCTTTAGTAGTTGTAGATCTTCCTGTATTCAATAACATACATTCTTATCTAGACTTGGCAACGTCACACACATAAACATTCCACTGACCTCAGAAAAGCACATAGGAACAAAGAGGGGAGAAAGGGGAAAAAACAGTTTCGTCCAGTTATCACCCGGGTTAGTCGACCAAAACTGGTGCCACAGTATACACGAAACGGATCGAAGTTCCAGTAAGGAAGACTAACCGGATAAGTATCAGCCTGTATTATTACAGTATAACCATAGTTGATTTTGTATAACCATATTATCACCCCAAACAGACAAACTCCGGATTTTTATCACCATTCTAGCATTTCACCTAACATTAGATATACTACATTTAGCATACACTGACAGTTGCATTTCCAATACTACAACTAAATAAATGTACATATTGTAAATATGTTTCACCTGTATTCTCAACATAGATGTTACAGCCTAAGTATAATGGATCTGATGATGATCGCTTGACGATCGAAACTGGTCATCCTAGTTTATTTATTAATCTCATGTAATTTATTTCAGGATTAGGGCACAACTCAGCTCTTTTTGGGTACATTCGTGTTGACGGACTGAAAAGCACCAAACTTGTGTTGTCTCGATCGGTTTACTGTAAGAAACCAAGTTAACTCAAAATTTCGTCATTCATTTCAGGTACCGTATATGGAAGAATTTCATCTTTCACTGTTAAAATGAGAGAACGCCAACAAGTCATTATGATCCAAATGAAGTTTTACAAGATAGCCCTCATTATACATTAAGAGTTTTATCCCATCAGATTTTTCCGCTACATCGTCAAATGAGGTGCCACAGAGTGTTTTTTTTTTATCATTTTAAATGATCTTGTCGACTTCGTCGTTATGTTGTGGTCTGGCGTTACGTTACGGTGACGGGACGAAATGTACCCAGAATGCACTGAGGTGTGTGACGTCATAGTACGATGTAGCAGCCGAGTACCAAGAAGGCAGTGCGAGAACAGAGTTTCAAGAAGGCAGTGCGAGAACAATCAAGTAGGCAGTGAAGAAACAAAATAGAATCTTGAAACTTTGTTGTCGCACTGCGTTCTTGATAGTCGGCTGCTAGCATTTAATAGTGGTACATTATGAAACGAGCCTATAATGGCAATAATTAAGACACGAGTATACGAGTGTCTTAATTACCATTATAGGCGAGTTGCATACGACTGTTAATGTTCGACGAAAATTATAACTTTATTGTATGTTTTAACATAAATATTCATAAATATCTGTGTGATTCAGTTTGTGAACAGGGCGTGCTGGCTTTGCTGACTGAACAGAGCGCATGCATGGGTCAAGGCACTCCGGACGCAGAGATCATTCACTTTGCCTGCCAACACAGAACACCTATCGTTTACAGCGGATTTTGAGCGCATGCGCGAACGTATCCTTACCTAATTGGTCAAACAACTGTTTCTTGAGCTCTGATTGGTGGGAGAAACTGTTTCATAATGAAAAATAGTGTTATAATGAGCCTCATTATGATACAGTTTTCTGACACATAGGCTAATGTTTTCATTTCGACATCGTCGAACATAAAATGATATAAAGTCCAGTCTTTCAGACTGACTATCCATGTCTTTTTAGGTAGATTTCATTAGAAAGCTAACTATTGCAATGGGTACCATGTTTCGACTTCCGGAAAATTTCGACATATCTTCGCGTTTCACATCCCCCAGACCCCAAAACCACCGTCAGTTCAAAAGTTTATATATAATTGATGTATATATGTATCTATCTATATATATATATCAGTTTCTTGTGGACACGATAACTGCCGTAATTTTGCACCAGTCACTTTGAATGTTTTACATAATATGTATCCCTATAAAATCTCGGTCGAGTTCGTTAATGGGAAAAATCGGTCGAAGGGGATAAGAATGGGGGGCTTTTTTCGAAAAAGTGAAATATTGCTATAACTCTCTTAATATGTGAAATATGGAATTCCTTCAAAGATCATATTATGCGTCGGGTAAGTGCCAAAAATTTATGTTTAAAAAGTTTTTTTGATAGCACCAACCATTGGCCAATGGGGTGGAAAAAAGTGGGTTTTTCGGGAAACATTAATCATATCTCTCTTAATAGGCACAATATCAAAACCGTACAAAATGGACGATATTACCCTAATAATTACCTAAAACTTTTGTCTGAAATAATTTTTGATACAACCCACCATTACGCCAAGGGATGAGAAAAATGATTTCGGAATTAGAAGAAACTGCCAAGAGCCATCAGAGGTTACCATGCCAACGCTTCTCAATTGATGAGGGATGAGCTATCAGAGGTTGCCATAACAACGAGTTCACATTCAGTTTTTCATCTGACTATGTGGGAAGCGGCTTCGGTGACGTAGCCTAGCTGGTAGCATGCTGAACTTCTATGCCCAAGGTCGTGGGTTCAAAGCCGGCCGAAGTCGTCGGATTTTCAAAGAGCGCTAAAAATCCCTCAGTATGCTTTCCTTCAGAGGGGAAGACCAACGTTCGTTGCAAGTTACTAGTTGCGGTGGCATCTAGTAGCCAAGTTCACAGGTGTCGTTGACGGTATATTTGGTACCAACATTAGGAACTACTACTTGAAATTGACCGTCTGCAGTCCTTACCTGAATTACAGACTAATACAGCCATCACAATTAACACCGTTTATCAGACAGATTCTACACACACCCAAAGTACACGGGGTTACATGACCGTGTTATCGCAACCCTAAACTGAGGAATCAACCAACATGTCTGCGGGAGATAAAATTTGATGTGAAGAAGTAACAGACTGTTAGATAGTTACACATCAGTTCCAACCCTTGCATAAGGACGGTGTGACCACGAGTATAAAAATGGACCCCAAATGACAAGAAGTTTACCGTCCCCCTAACAAAATGAAATGTTAAAAGTATTCATAGTAAGACGAAAGAAAAGTTAATTGAGCTCCAATTACATTGTAAAATACTTTCTCGCAGTAAATGAGGTCTGATCCTTCTACGAAAACCTGCATATTTTGCCTATTATAGCCTATCCCCTAGTTTGCCAGGTGAAATCTACCTCCGCCTTCCGGCGTGCCGAGAGGAATATTTTTTATAAGCAACATAAGTGACGCCTCATCACAAGTGTTTTATAAAACAGGACAATAAAAGAACAGACAATAAATTGTTTAAAATGAGTTGATGTCTTCTCCTTGCACAGGGGCCAAAACTTTTAACAAGTGTATCAGAAAGTTGACAACAAATTGCATGCATTTTACTTTAGTTCTAAGTGTGTTAAATCAGTTATGTATTTATTGTGGTTTGTACTGTGCTGAGATGTCGATGTTTTTCGAGATGTGGTCCATTGTACGGAAAATATGGGCTTAGGAAGGGGCTAATTGAAGCCTTGAAACGCGTACCCTAATATGTGAAGACTTTTAAGATTATAAATTAAAGTATTGATAAAACAGAAGTCTTGCCTGCAGCTCTTAATCTACAACATAAAACACTGAGAAATCAATTGGAGATTAAGGAACGCAAAATCATGCGAAAAATTTTGGGACCAAGAATTAAAGATGGAATTCACCTTACGATACCTAATGCTGACATCTATTTAAAAATTACTAAAATCACAGACACAATCCGTACGAGAAGGATCCAATTCATGGGACATTTGGACAGAATGGACCCAACTAGGTTAACAAATAAAATCTATACGTTTTTTGCAGAAAAAGGCAACAAGGTCCAATTGGCACAAACAGGCGGAAAAGGACTTGGCTGAATTAGGTTTCCCAATCTCAAGGATCGGGAGGAAATTAGGAAAATTACTCATACACGGGGTTTTGAGGCAGAAGAGAGAAGATATACCAGACACGTCTGGTCGCAGCAACCAAGACTCGCTCAATCGTTGCGCATGAAGAGTTATTGGGCAAACATCAAGGCCAAGAAGTGTTGATTCCGCGTGGTCCTCGGAGACCCATTCGCGCAGAAGAAGAAAGTATTGATTAGGCGGAAACATTACAATATATTCAACATATTCCAAACTTTTGTTGAACAGTGTATATTGCTCACAACGTTCATATAGAACAGAGAATTTAAATTAAAATGTTTTAACAGTAAAATTGACTGTTTTTTTCTTTCTTTTTGTGAGTGTCACTGGAGTATAAGGGTTGGCTTGTGAATGGTGTTGAAGAGGGCTTTATAAGCCAAGACTGGATTACAGGGCATGATACACTGAATCAGATTTAATTTTCTTCTTTCATACAATTAAATATAAACACATAATTCTTTTCGTTTTCCTCTCTTTCTCTGTGCGTCTGTATTATACCGCTATCCCTTTCATATGTATGTACAATTTATTATCTTTTCAAATAAGCTGTCAACTTCATGAAATTAATTTCTTAATAACGCTATATGCATGTCCCTAGTGTTCGTATGCAGAGCAGTTTAACAAAATGATCATAAATATCCTCATTCAAGTTTCATTTCTAAAACAAAATATACATGACGTACGTAGAGCCTATCTGTTCCGTTATGTGCAAGAAATAGATCATGGTGCAGTGGAACCCTCTATGGGATAGTGGTGTCCTTATTCCCCACCTGTTATAAGGACAGTTTATGCTTTCAAAGATGCTGATAGTTGAATCTTTCAGCCAAATTTCGGAGAATTTTGAATACAATATTATATACGTATCTACTTGGCGTAATGTGTAGTAAAAATTTAAAAAAAAAACTAAACACATTAACAATTAAAGAGTAAAAATTATATAAATATAGAAATAAAAATAAAATTACAATTATAAAAGGAATATAAGAATTAAAATAATAAACATAACTATAAAAGAATTATGAAAATAATTAGTTAATTAATTCAATAAAAATATTAAAATTAAATCTACAAAAACATAAATTGAAAATTAATAATATATATAAACATTAGAATTAGAGAAACAAAACATAACATATTGAACCCTTATTAATCTGCGATGAATAAGTATTCATGATTTATTATTATTATTACTGAGGCCCAGGCAGTACGTGTGGAAGTTGACAAAGGGGAAGCCAAGTGGTGTGTTGCAATGATTACCACAGAGGCAGGCTTGGTAGTTATTCTTGAAGACGACCGGGTAAGCCGAGTTCAAGGACAAAATGTGTAACAACGCGCATCAAAATTGGAGTCATTAAGGGATGGTCACGAGTGAGTTTCAACCGACCTAGGATTGAATCACCCAATCAGATGAGACCACGCCAAAACCACGCGATGGGTGGCGTACCCTGTAAAAAAGGCGCGGAAACGCTTATCTAAAGAACCGCCGATCCGAAATAATTCCGCATAAGCGCGCTGAGACGTTAGAATAAAATGACGAAGATTGATACTAGTCCCAAGTTTGTGAGATGAAAACTCTAGAATATTTTTCTTAATTCTCCCCACTCCACCTCATTCTGTCAGTTTACAATAAATTGATCGAGGAGAAGCTGTTTCAAGGCAACTGTTTTGAGCTCTGGTGAGAAAGGGTCACGCCAGTCTGCGTCGCGATTTACCGCTCTTATTAATCATACTAGTGACTTCTGTTTTGAGCTCTGGTGAGCAAGGTTCACGCCAGTCTGCGTCACGATTTTCAGCTCTTAATGGGCAAGATTTTACTAACATTCCAATTAGTGCTCAAAGCGAGCAAGGTTCACGTAGAGCAGTGGAGATATCTAGCGAGATAAGGACTGCGAGACAGTCATGTTTAAAACTTGTTTTTCAAGACCAGTGACCATGTGTTTAAAGTGTATATTTTATGTAAATTTTGTATTGTATTTTTCAAGTGATAATTTTGCGCGTGTAAGCGAATGCTAAGATAGGGAAAGTCTTCGATCATTAATCGCATAGGACATAACGTGAGTGAAAGTAGTAACTCACAGCGATTATAGCCAGGCAATTTTTATTAACATTGAACATTTCTGTCCAAGAGACTACGCCAAGATGTCCGACGTGTGGTCAGGAGACGGATTGATGTGCATCGCTTCTACGACGTCGACGATGGAGGGCTAATTTCCCGTAGGGAAATGAGCCGGGACGGAGGTTATATGTTCTGCAAGCTGATACGGTGATGTACAAAAATTGATGTACTCAATATGTAGTTAGATAAGGCGGGGGAACGTTGTAAATAGTTCATTTTATTCTTTTTCTTGTTTAGATTTTTTTTTGTGCACCGACACTTGTTTTTTTTAATGTACGTTGGCGCGTGGCCAAAGTTGTTTGTTGTTTATTTTTCATTGGAGTCATATTTAATGTACACGGCACGTGTATTTGAGTTTATCCATGCGGATGCGAAACTCGTTACATTCGATAAGTGGTGCTTTATTAAAGTTCATATTTTTGATAGGAAAGGGAGGTAATTATTGTAAGATGTTTGCTGAACAGGTTATTACTCATATTAGGGTTGCCGAGCGCAACAAATTAAGATGTAATTGTAGAACACCTTAGTTCTAATTTTTTTTAGATTTTTTTGAGTCCTTTTCTGATTCGTTAGCCACAGCCTAGAACGGAAGCGCAAGCTGGTGGAAAAATATTTATGTCATTTATTTCAGGTTTCTGTCAAACCCATACGTGTGATTCTGTGTGTGTTTTGATTCTACGTGATGAGGGGTAGATGGTGCTACCGCCCTCATATTTTTGTTGTTGTTGTATTTTTTGATGGAAAGGCAGGGCGCTCCGAGGAGGCTACTGTACCTTGTCCAATGCTGATTCTTGGATTTCCTAGGGGAAATGCTGAGATATATTTTTGTTCTGACACACACACACGTATATATATTGTGCTTTGGGGCACGCTCCTTCGAGACTCGATCCCGTGCCTTGGGAGGTCGAGGTTATTGACACGTGGGTTGACAGATGTGCAGATTTCCACTTAGCGCCCGTCTAGCCTTGGTGACTTATTTCGTTAGGCAGTCCTGTTGTCCGACTGATCCCTATTAAGCTATCATTAGCAAACCTGTTATTTTGTGATGGTTATTTGGACCATAATTAATTGGGGAGTTCACCACATTTGTTACGAATTATTGCATGTCGTATGGATGGAATATTGTGTTAATGATGTAAATGTTGGCTTTGAGCCTAGTGATTTTTCTATGACTCAGTTCATGTTTGTTTTTCTGTGTATGACACCCGTGTGGTGTAGTTGTATTTACTTGTAAAAATGACGGCGGTCATTTGTGTTTCTTTTGTTGGTCACGTGTTAACTTACTTGTGTTGATTTTTGAGAAGTCCTAATTTTAGGCAGTAATATTTTGCTACGGCAGTTCTTGATTCCAATTTCAAGCGGAAATTATTTGTTGTTTATTTAGTATAGGAAGTGTCGGTTTAGTTTTAAGTTGTGTATAGTTGTTCCCCGCGTCTGTCTAGCTCTAAGCAATGCAGATTCGTCTTCTGAAAGTTTATCCGGATGATGACGAATCATGCATTCATTTGTACTCATCGTGAAGCATGTAGAACGGCACACACGTATACATTGTCATTGCAGATTTTGGGACATTTGGTCCGATTAATAATCTCTCCTGAGATTAGGCCTAGTTTGTGGCAATTAATTTATTCAGTGGGAGTCATTTTGGGAGTTTTGTTCGTTTATTTCATTTTGTAAATAGCTGATCTGTCATTAATTTCATTTGTTTTAACCCTGGCTTCACTTTTTCCTGCATGTTATTTTGTTATATGTTACCCTGCATGTTATGGAAGCGCTTTAACAACAACTTACGAAATGGACTGTTACACCCCCCGAAACTGAGTCTCATAAGCTTCTTTGCAAGGGTTCAATATTTACAATTATAATAATTAAATTAAAATGTAGAAACACGTAAACGTAAAAAATAGTTTTAGCCATAGAACGGGTTAATTTTACGTTGGATTATTCAAACTATTAGACAATTCAAACCAAAAAAAAAAAAGAAAAATGTTGGTGTTTCAGAAGCATGGATATGTATTATTCATCAATTTAATTAATATTGTAACTTTCAGTTGGTCAACAAAAATCATTCCAGTTACTGGAATATGTGAACAATAATCTGAAATAAATTAAATGTGATTGAGATTTATACAGGGTCTTTATTTTTGCTTGGCAAGGACATTCTCGCTCACGCGCTTCGCCAGTGACAGCTCAGTTCCCGGCTGCCGCACGCGCGTATGTACGTCAGAACACGGTGCTTAAAATCAGTATCATGCATTTTTACTCACCATGCTTACAGTAGATGCTGAAAATGTTCCCCATCCGCTGCCAAACATAATCGGCATCTCTTTATGTAGTTTCCGGTTACTCCGGTTAATTTAGCTTCAGTAAGGAAATAACGACGTTTTCGTCTAAATTAATTGTTTACTGAACCTGTACGTTTGAATCTCTTAGCCAGTTGAGTTATTGTCCGATTTATAGGAATGGGTCTCCCTGGAAATGTCATTCGAAACTTTTGTCTTGTTATAGCGCACGATTTCCTGCACTTTGTGTACGTATTGTGCAGTTATACTCGTTCCCGTAACGAATATTTCACATAAGGCATTACAGCACTACACACAATCACAATAAGACACTACACAATAAGATATACAGTACCGGTACACAGTAGCTTTATAAAACACTGAAACACCCAATTAACTCAGAGGTCACACGTCTACACAAGAGCGAGGCGATAACCGGCTGGAAACCACGCGTCGGGGACCGTCGGCCAAGGTCGAGTGAAGGTCTGCATAATAGGCCTACGTGCCGTTCATAACGTGCGCTAGAACAAGACAAAAGTTTCGAATGACAATTCCAGGGAGACCCATTCCTATAAATTGGACAATTAATCAACTGGCAAAGAGATTCAAACGTACAGGTTCGGTAAACAATAAAAATAGACAAAAATATCGTTATTTCCTTACTGAAGCTAAATTATCCGGAGTAACCGGAAACTTCATAAGGAGATGCCGATTATGTTTGGCAGCGGAAGGGGAACATTTTCAGCATCTACTGTAAACATGGTGAGTAAAAATGCATGATACTGATTTTAAGCACCGTATTCTGCCGTACAAACGCGCGCGCGGTCGTCGGGAACTGAGCTGTCACCGGCGGAGCGCGTGAGCGAGAATGTCCTTGCCAAGCAAAAATAAAGACCCTGTATATATATATTGTAACAGACTCTTGAAAAAGAAAACAAAGAGATGAAAATTTTAGAGCAATTTTATTGACAATATGCTGCAATAGTAAAATGCAGCTATACTTAAAGTAACTGGTCTTTGACCAAGTTTGACCATAGGATAATAGGCATGTAGACTAAAATTGCTCTAATTAGACCATGTGAGTAGAAAAGGTACAAGTGAACGTGCACTATTTGACTCAGCAATAATCATCAAAGAGGTGAGATACTTATAAAATAATTGATCCTAGAAGATAGGGCACAGCAGTTCAAAGTACTCAAAACTGAGATACCTTGCTTAATTAGAATAAGCTTTTAAACTTGAGTAATAATAATAAAAAATCCAAAATGCTAAAAGCATCAAAAACTCCAACCTAATCTATGAGTTGGGCCTAGAGAAGTGGTTTACAAATACCATTGAAATGTTTACACAATTACGATTGAGTGGTAAATTACAAGAAGGGGGAAGTTTTCCGCAGAAATACTTCACATTTACCAAAAAAAGATTACATAGGTTGCTTAAGATTAGGCAGTTAACGGTTAACGGGGTAGAAAATGGGAAGGAAAATAGGGCTTTCTTTTCGCTGTGAAAGTCTGTTCGTAGTGATGAGCACTATGAACGTTTGTGTGGAGAAACCTATTATTTATTGGCACGTCGCACTTGAATTTTTTTAGAATGAAAGTATCGTATTTTGGTGCGAAACGTCGCTATTTAATATGATGTGTTATTTTCTACGGTTGAGCATTTGTTTTGTTTCAAAGTTATTGCGATCATGAACATTAACGAAATTGCTTAATCAACGTTAATTTTGTTAAGTTAAGCTAGGTCTATTGCATTTATCAGGTATTATTAAGTAGAGATTTGTTTTATTACGTTAGGAGAATATCCCTCAACGTCACAACAGCAAGCACATTTGAAGAAGACCGTGTCTGCCGCTAACTTTTACAGCTTCGGAATATTTGAGCTTGAGGGTGATAATTTTTACCTTTACTTATTTCGCAATCTTCTCAATCAGTTTCAGGTTGATATGTATGCAAAGATTGAGACAGAGAGACTACTTTGGATTCGCATCAATAAGAAAAAGTTGATAAGTTAGGAATATGTTCACCTGAAGGACGCAATGAGTAAAGCTGTCAGCCGTTTGTCAGATATTGGTAAAATGGTCGTCTTGCCATCGACTTTCACTCGAGGCCCACGCTATATGCATGAACGCACTCAGGATGCCATGACTTACGTGCGCCATTTTGGACGTCCTGATCTTTTTATAACATTCACCTGCAATCCAAAATGGTCCGAAGTAGTCGAGCACCTGAAACAAGGTCAACAACCTCAAGATCGACATGATTTGGTAGCGCGGGTATTCCATTTTAAAGTTAAGCACATGATAAGACTTCTTACTAAGGGTTGTATCTTTGGTCCTTCAAGGTGTCACATGTATTCCATTGAATGGCAAAAGCGAGGATTACCTCACGTTCAAATACTTCTGTGGTTGGAAGAAAAGCTAAGGCCTGAAGACATCGACAAGGTGATCAGTGCTGAGATTCCTGAGCCAAATCTTGATCCTGGTCTCCATGAGATTGTCAAGGCAACCATGATCCACGGTCCATGTGGAGTTCTCAACAGGAGTTCGTCTTGCATGGTGGAAGGAGTATGCAACAAGAAGTACCCCAGACCACTCATCAAGGAAACCCAAACCGGGGAAGATGGGTATCCCAAATATCGCAGGCTGCCCACTTCGGAGGATGGGGTTTCCATTATTAAAAAGGGAGTGGAAATTGACAATAGCTGGGTGGTACCCTATAACCGCGTCCTATCTCGCACCTTCTCAGCTTATATCAATGTTGAATACTGCAACTCTGTAAAGTCAATAAAATACATTTGCAAGTATGTTAACAAAGGTTCCGACCAAGCTACTTTTAGCATCGGAAAGTTTGACGAAGTTGCGAGATATGAATCAGGACGTTACATCAGCAGCTCAGAGGAGGCGTGGCGCATATTCTGCTTCCTCATACATGAACGCTATCCTTCGGTCATGCAACTTGCCGTCCACCTCGAGAACGGCCAGCGGGTTTTACTTTAATGAAGACGACGTTCGTGATCAGTTTAACAGCCCTCCAAACACAACTCTTCTTACTTTCTTCGAACTATGCTGATCCAATAAATTTGTTTCAACACTTTTATATTGTGAAGTTCCATCCTATTTCGTTTGGAAAGGAAATAAGTTCTGTAGAAGCAAAGAAGGAAAGCCAGTCCCAGGCCATCCTGGTGTGAAAAAAGATCAGACCCTTGGCAGAGTTTACACCGTTCACCCTGGTAATGCCGAGTGCTACTACATCCGCCTCCTTTACATAAAATCCCTGGCCCTCAGTCTTTTACTGACCTTAAAACCGTGGCAAGGGTGGTTCAACCAACATTTCAAGCGGCATGTAAAGCACTTGGCTTGCTAGGGGATGATGCGCACTGGGACCGCACACTAGAGGAAGCGTCCTCCACCGACTCTCCCCACAAGATACGCGAGCTGTTTGCCATCTTACTGGTGTTTTGACAAGTGAGTGATCCCATCATGCTCAGGAAAAAACACAAAGACAGCGTCGCGGAAGATGTGGTGAGAGAGGTTCACAGGCAGTGTGCTGATGTCAACCTGGTCATGGGTGTTTTCTACAACAGGTGTCTGGTGCTTCTTGAGGATTTAGTACTAAAAATGTCTGGTCAACAACTGGAACGCTTTGGAATTCCGTCACCTTCTCGAGAACAAGACTCCGTCGTTGTTCACCGAGAATATGTCAGTGAACTCTCTTACGACAAATTTAAGTTGTCCAAAGTGGTTGCTGATCATCATCATCATCTTGCACAGTTTCCAGCCACTGGCCGGGTCTGTTTGGAACACAAGCTTCTCCCAACGTCTTCTGTCTTCCCACCATCTCTCAGCCTCCACCGTTGTCCAGTCTTCTCCTCTCTTCTTCACGCTTTCTTCCACCCCTTTCATCCACCTGTCTCTTGGTCACCCTCTCGGTCTCTTTCCTTCCCACTTTGTCTCGTGTATCCTCCTGGGTATCCTCTTCCCCTCCATTCGTTTTACATGTCCATACCATCTAAGTCTAGATTTCTCTATACCATCCTGTAATGGTTCCTCCTTCATTAATTCTCTGGTCCTCTCATTTATTATTCTCTCCATCTTTGTAGCTCCAATACTGCTTCTCAAGAACCTCATCTCACTGGCCTGTATTTTGCTCTTCTCCCTTCCTTTCATAACTCAGGTCTCCGAGGCATACGTCAGGATAGGGACATAGTACGTCCGATATATGATCTATTTGCTGTTCTGAGGGACATCCTTGCTCCGTAACATGCTTCTCACACTCCTCCGGATGCTTCTGCCTGCCTCCCCCGCTCATTTATTTCTCTACCGTTTCTTCCATTAACTTGTATCAGGCTTCCCAGATACTTGAAACTCTCCACTTTCTTCAGCTTTTCCCCACCAATTGTTATTCCCGTTGTGGTTCTTTCCTTCTTCCTTGTTATGATCATCATCTCACTCTTATTTATGCAAATTTTCATCCCATATCCTTGTATTATTCCTTCCCACACATCCAACTGTTCCTGTACCTCCTCGTCCTTGTTTCCCCAAATCATCAAATCATCTGCAAACACCATTGCTTTCATCTTCCCTTCACCAATTACTTGTGCCACTCGGGTTATTATGTCAGCCATCACCACAATGAAAAGTAACGGTGACAGTGCACTTCCTTGTTTCAGGCCGTTTCTCTGTTCCAACCAGTCCGATCTCTCTCCTCCCACTTTCACACAGCTCACGCTTCCCTTGTACATCTCCTTTATCCTCCTTATAGTCCATTTTTCTACTCCTCTATCATCCAGGGACTTCCATACTTTGTTTCTGCATACACTGTCATATGCTTTCTCAATATCCAGGAAGGCGATCAGTAGATCTGTTCCATACTCATAGTGCTGTTCTTGTGGTTGCTAATAATGTTCCAAAATTGAACAACGAGCAGAGATTGGCCTATGACGAAATAGTTCGAAGTGCTGTTTCAGAATGTGGTCAGCTCTTTTTTCTGGATGCACCAGGAGGAACTGGCAAAACCTTCCTGATTAATCTCCTGCTCGGTACATTTAAAAGTCGACAGAACATAGCCATCGCAGTCGCCTCCTCGGGTATTGCAGCAACACTACTGGATGGTGGACGAACAGCACATTCTGCCTTCAAGCTCCCTCTTAACCTCAGTTAGCATCTGCCCTTTATAACATCTCTGCAGTTTCCTTTGAAAGTCTGCACGACGACAATTAACAAGGCTCAGGGGCAGAGTTTAAAAGTAGCTGGCGTGGATCTGAGAAGTGACTGTTTCGCACATGGTCAACTGTACGTGGCATGCTCCAGAGTCAGTTCTTCTGGTGGCTTAGTCATTGTTCAGCCTGAGAGAAAGACCAGAAATGTAGTTAACCGAGAAGTGCTTAGGAGTTAAAAACACTCTCGATAGACATGGCAGTAGGCTAGGGGACCTGTCTTAAATCAAAGCTCCCCGTCGTATATTGCACCCGATTTTCAATTTCAACGCTCCATGTTGCCGTCATTATCTTCCACTACAGGAAAACCGACAGTAGTGGCTACGCTGGCTAAAGCGCTGCGTTAGGTTATGGGGCCAAGCTCTCTGCTGACTCGGTAGACGCGTAGGTTCGAGCCCCACCGTCGGCTGTCCTTGAAATGGTTTTCCGTGGTTTCCCATTTTCAACACCAGGCAAATGCTGGGGCAGTACCTTCTGACAGGCCACGGCCGCTTCCTTCCATATCCTTGCCCAGTTTCATTCATCTTCATCCATTCCATCTCTCATCCCGACGCGCAGGTCGCCCACGGACGTCGACTAGAAAGACCTGCACTCGGCCTCTCAGGAGGCTACACGAAAAAAAAAACTACAGGAAAAATGTATATAACTAATGTTATAACGGGATTCCAAATGTTATTGCGGGCGAAGCCGCGGATAACAGCTATATGCTGCAATAGTAAAATGCAGCTATACTTAAAGTAACTGGTCTTTGACCAAGTTTGACCATAGGATAATAGGCATGTAGACTAAAATTGCTCTAATTAGACCATGTGAGTAGAAAAGGTACAAGTGAACGTGCACTATTTGATTCAGCAATAATCAGCAAAGAGGTGAGATACTTATAAAATAATTGATCCTAGAAGATAGGGCACAGCAGTTCAAAGTACGCAAAACTGAGATACCTTGCTTAATTAGAATAAGCTTTTAAACTTGAGTAATAATAATAATAAATCCAAAATGCTAAAAGCATCAAAAACTCCAACCTAACCTGTGAATTGGGCCTAGAGAAGTGGTTTACAAATACCAATGAAATGTTTACACAATTACGATTGAGTGGTAAATTACAAGAATGGGGAAGTTTTCCGCAGAAATACTTCACATTTACCACAAAAAAAAAAAGATTACATAGGTTGCTTAGGATTAGGCAGTTAACGGTTAACGGGGTAGAAAATGGGAAGGAAAATAGGGCTTTCTTTTCGCTGTGAAAGTCTGTTCGTAGTGATGAGCACTATGAACGTTTGTGTGGAGAAACCTATTATTTATTGGCACGTCGCACTTGAAATTTTTTAGAATGAAAGTATCGTATTTTGGTGCGAAACGTCGCTATTTAATATGATGTGTTATTTTCTAGGGTTGAGCATTTGTTTTGTTTCAAAGTTATTGCGGTCTTGAACATTAACAAAATTGCTTGATCAACTTGTACAAAGGTTTTAGCCTGGTCGAATAGGGCACTGTAAGGGTCCCACGAAGAGGTTGAATTCATTAACCCAACAAGAAGTTCAATGTAGTAATTAAGTCAACCTACGATGAGCGAAATGAATGACTTATAAGTCAGTTGAAGTTAGAATCCCTCGGACTGAGCGAATTCTATAAACATTTGACAGTTAGATTAGGAGATGAGGAAAATTCCACGTACAATTGATCAATTAACTTTTAATTGTCATTGAGATGAGGGTTTCTCACGTTGGGAGCGACTTTGACAGAAACCATTAAAAATAGCATTCCCGACCAGCGGGGTAACACAATAGTAATTTGCTATAAGAATTCCAGGATGTGGTTTGAAGTGCTCCTTTGGACAGAGATTGGTTGGTTGGTTGGTTCCTTAGTTTAGGGGCTGCGACAACGCGGTCATGTAGCCCCGTGTACTTTGGGTGAGTGTAGAATCTGTCTGATAACCGGTGTTAATTGTGATGACTGTATTAGTGTGTGTATCTGGTTTTTTTAAATTCAAGTAGGGACTGCAACTTTGACTTTTCAAATAGTTCCTACTTTTGCCGCCAAACGCCACCATCAACGACTACTAGGCCTAGTTCAGAACTAGCTACTAGACGCCACCGCAGTCGGCTCTTGGCAACGAACGTAGCAACCAAAGAGCGTTGTTTACATTCTTAACCTATCCAATTTAGTTTCACACAGGTGTAATTAGTGGAAAGATCTTTAACATGCCATAAATCTATGACATTGGACCGCCGGCTTTACTTCCCCTCCGAAGGAAGGCATACTGAGGGATTTTAACGCTCTTAAAAAATCCGACGGCTTCGGCCGGGTTTGAACCCGCTATCTTGGGCATAGAAGCTCAGCATGCTACCAACTATGCCACCGAAGCCGCTGGACAGAGATTAAAATGTTCTTAAAATGTGTTACCTATCTTGGCATTTTCCATTTTGAAAATACTTACAGTCAGCCGCTAGGAAGTCATCATGACGATCGTTGGTTCAGATCATCACAAAATGTCTGCCGGCAGAGTGCCCGCTTCGAGGACAGACACTAGTTGAGTTTCGTGCACACGGAATAGAAGTGACGAACAAGTTAGCAAGCAGTCAGCGAGGATAGCAGAAGGAGGTAAGGGGAAACACGATGACAAACATGACAGAGCAAATTATAACATTCAATACAAAAATTTCTGTTTTTTCTTCATGAGTGTTGATTACGGAGCACATAAAAATGATCTTGAGCGACATCTGTTGTCGAAAGAGAAGAGTTCCATCGAGGCACCAATATTGTCATGAGCGCAGTACCGGCATTGGACGTGTAGCTGGAAGACGTTCGGCGAGGTGCATTCAGATGGCAGCACAAGGAGATTAGTTATTCACTGAAACAGACTGAGAAACAAATAAGAAAAAGGCACAAGAGCAAGCATATAAAGGAATCTCTGTTGGTGATTGAAAAGGAACATATTTATGAGAGAGCGAGAAAAACAAAATCCCAATGCGGGGTAAAGACTACGTGATTAGTATATTGGAAGAATATACCAAACAGGGGGTGGCCACCACCAGTGCTGGATTACCCATTAGGCCCGACTAGGCCCAGGCCTAGGGCCCCCAAGCAATTTCTAATTTAGTTCAATTTTATTCCGAAGATTTAGAAAAATGTTATCCAGAACTGAGACAGTTTCAGCGTTATATTAAATTACAATGTCCTTTAAAAACTGAGCTCACTCATTCTGAACTTTACGAAATTCTTATTCGAGACAAGCTTGAGTCTGTTTTTCCGAACGTTGAAATTTCTTTTCGCATTTTCCTGACCTTCATGATAACGAATTGTTCTGCGGAGCACACGTTTTCAAAATTGAAACGGATCAAAAGTGCGCAAAGAAGTATCATGTCACAAGAACGATTAGACATGCTAAGTTTAATGTATATCGAGTCAGATGTTCAGCGGGAAATTGATTTTGATGACATTGTAGAAGATTTCATTGACCGAAAAAAAAACAGAAGAAAAAATTGATTACATTTTACAGAAGTAAAAAAATTGTATGATGTGTTAAATTGTTCATCAAATCATCTGAAATGTTTTCAAATAACGATGATCGTTTCAATTGAAATGTATGTATAAATGTAGGCCTATGTATGATTTAATAAAAGGTGTATTATTCATCTTGAGAAAAAGAACTCTTGTGCTAAAAAATAAACATTATTTGAAAAACATAAAGGGACCCCAAAAATCTGAGGAACTTGGGCCTCATTTTACCATAATCCGGCACTGGGCACACCCAACAGAGAAAATGAGAATACAAGATCATGATTCGAGTGGCAAAAGTTAATTTTATTGATATCGGTCTTACAATATGACAGTTAGCAGTGAAAATCTTCAGAACTCGGGTCTTTCCATCACTGCTAACCCAGCTTGCTGGAGTGAAGAAACGATGATGACGATGATGACGATGATGATTGTCCTTATAAATACACAGCGGTATTAAGAGCGATCTACTAAAAGTCAATAAATTAATTATCAGACTTCTTTAATGTACTAGTTCGAAACCGTCTTCTTCAGCATAATTAACAAATGAGAAGTATATAATAATTACGAGTACATTATTTATATTTTGTCTGGAAGGCGTCGCTATCTGGTAGCGTGATCTCTTTTACTCCTATGATGACGATCAGGAGCCATTAAGTCGGCACCGACTCCTAGCGACTGCATGGATGGACTGTCTCCATATGATTCGGTCTTCAGCCATATTCTCCAGATCCTTCTAGGTGCCGATAATCTAGATGTTAGGCCCCTTAAAACAACAATTATCATCATTATCATCACTGACATATTCATGTTGGATTTGATGGAGTCGATCCATCTCAATGCTGGCCGCCCTCGTCTCCGAGACCCTTCCACCTTTCCAAGCGTAATTGTCTTTTCCAACGAATCAGAACGCCTCATAATGTGTCCAAAATATGACAGCTGTAATCGTGTTATCAATGCTTCAAGAGACAGATCTGGTTTGATTTTTTGAATCACCCATACATTTATCTTCTTGGCTGTCGAAGGAATACGCAGTATCCTTCTCCAAAACCAGAACTCAAATCAATATAGGACTAAACAAAAACGTATAGTCTATATAAATCGTATTTACTATCATTAAACTATTTTTGAAATGTTCTTAATAATATAGAAATGTTTAAAAAAACTCTCTGAACGTCGGAAGGCGGAGGCAAATTTCACCAGGCTAACAAAAATATATGGAATTCACTAAATTTCCCAATTGTTGTATATCTATAAACATTCAACATGTTTAGCAAACGAGAAGCTCCTTTTTTATTCCGAAAACTTTTTGCTCTTGGCGTAAGGTTGAGTTATATCACAAATTATTTCAGATAAACGTTTTAGGTACTTTCTAGAGGACTATTGACTTTTGAAACTGTTTTGGTATTGCCCCTATTAAGGTAGGTATGATTATTTTTCTCTCAAAACTCCATTTTTCCCTCTTCTTTGGCCAATGGTTGGTGCTATCGATAAACTTTACGGAGATAATTTTTTGGTTCTTAGTCTATTCGAAGAACAGTACGAACTATGAAAGAATTCGATTTTTTACAAACTAAGAAAGTTATAGCAATATTTCACTTTTTAGAAAAAGTCCCCCCACCCATTTTACCCCCCCCCCCCCCCCTGGATGCTATTATGCCAATTAACTAACTCGTTGGTAATGCGGGTAATGCTAGTAAGTTAGAAAACTAAATGTTATAATATACATATTTAGGGAATATGAAGGAAGGAAAATAATATCAGAAAATACTTATAAAAAGTTGAACATGTTTCTTAATTATTGAACAGAATGAAAATTTAAAGAATTATATAAGAAACAACAAGTATAAAACAACAATCACATTAACGTTTGAAGAGACTGTAATAAAAAGGAAAATAACTAGATAATAATAACTTTAAGATAGACCTTGAAATATAATCAATTATTTTTAAAGACTGTCTCGTTTGACCAAGAAAACCATTAATACAAAATCAATGAATTTGTATAATGTTTTGTTAGCCTATTTTTATTTATGAAAACAATAGGCTTATGAGATCATATTTTGTCCGTGTGTGTGTGTGTGTGTGTGTCCCTAATAAAATCTAAACGGCTGGAGCGATTTCAATGAAACTAGGTAAGGTGAGGCACCCCCTGATTTCAAGAAGAATGTTATTATCCCTATACCAAAGAAAGTGGGAGCTGACAGATGTGAAGATTACCGTACAATCAGCTTGATTACTCATGCTTCAAAGATCCTGTCTAGAATAATTTACAAGAGGATGGAAAGACAGTTAGAAACACAGTTGGGTGAAGACCAGTTTGGTTTCAGGAGAAATGTAGGAACAAGGGAAGGTGTACTAAGTCTTAGGCTGATTTTGGAAGGTAGAATAAGGAAAGATAAGAGAACGTTCATGGCTTTTGTAGACTTAGAAAAGGCTTTTGATATCGTTGATTGGACTAAATTGTTTGACATTTTGAAATCGATTGGAATAAATTAGAGGGATAGGAGGGTGATATACAATCTATACAGAAACCAGACAGCAGTCATTCGAGCTGAAGGACATGAGATAGAAGCTGGTATTCAGAAAGGTGTAAGGCAAGGCTGCAACTTATCACCCATACGTTTCAATCTCTACTTTGAACAAGCAATGAAGGAAATTTGAGAAAAATTTAGAGTGGCAGTGAAGATTCAAGGAGAAATAATTTCAACTCTGAGATTTGCCGATGACATCGTCATCTTGGCCGACAAGCCTGAGGATTTGAATGAGTTTTTGAATGGTATAGACTCCGTCTTGAGAAAAGAATTCATGATGAAAATTAATAATGTAAAACAAAAATACTGGAATTCAGCCGAAATAAATCAGAAACCTCTATGGAGATCAAATTGGCAGGTGAAAAGCTGAAGGAAATAGGAGACATTTGTTACTTAGGAAGCAAAATAACCAGTGATGGACGAAGCAAAGAGGATATAAAAAGTAGGTTGGCTCAGGCAAGGAAAGCATTTCTACAGAAAAGGAATCTGTTGACATCGAATAAAGATTTAGGTATTAGGAAGTCATTTTTGAAAGGCATTGTCTGGAGCGTGGTGCTCTATGGAAGTGAAACTTGGACTATTGGTGCAGCAGAATAGCTGAGAATTGAAGCATTTGAAATGTGGTGTTACAGGAGAATGATGAAGATCAGATGGGTAGATAGGGTTACAAATGAAGAGGTATTAAGACGAGTGGGAGAGGAGAGATGTTTCTGGCGACTGCTAATGAAAAGAAGAGATAGGTTGGTAGGACACATACTAAGACACCCAAGAATAGCAAGCTTAGTTATGGAAGGAAGGGTCGAGAACAATAACTGTAGGGGTAGACCAAGGTTAGAATATGTTAAACAGATTGCCTCGGATGTAGGATGTGGTAGCTATGTAGAGATGAAACGATTAGCTCAGGACAGGGAGGCATGGAGAGCTGCATCAAACCTGTCAAAAGACTGAAGACTCAAACTACAATATTGTACGATGATAAAGGGCACTATGTGACTTTCAAAAACCTGTTGAGTACAAAACGAAGTTGGTGGCCAAGCTAAGTTGAAACATTTAATAGACTTTTCTCGTGATTGAACCATCCGAGCGCAGTGAAACTTGGTACAGCAAATGTTTATTCACATTGCAATGCACTGACATATCTTGAAAGTCACTTGGAGAGATAAACGCACAAATACTGGATGACGCCGGTATTACGAGCACAGAAGCAATGTTAGCCCAACACCAACTCCCGTGGGTGGGTCACGTGATCCGCATGCCAAATCATCGCATTCCAAAACAAGTACTATACTGTGAACTTCGTGAGGGCGTTCGGCGCTATGGTGATCAGAGAAAGAAATATACGCATTGCTTCAAATTTACCCTGAAGAAAAATGTAACATCAATGATGGTAACTGGGAAATGCACGCGCTGGATCGTCCAACATGGAGAAGCACCATTCATCAAGGGATTGCTGTTTTTGAAGAGCAGAGGTCACGAGGAGAAAACAGCGTGATATCTTTAGGCGGAATGGTCATTTGCTGGATGCTCAATGTATGTGTGTCATCACTGCAGTGGAGTGTGTAGCTCACAGATTGGACTGATCAGTCATCTGAGGAAGCCTCAGTAGGAAGACTAATTCATACTCGCTCACGAGTGAATGCCAATATACAGTAAATATAATGCACTGACATCTAATTTATTTCAATTGTTTACATAACCTCAAGATTGCTGCTGTGCGAAATTTTAAAATTACGACTTTATTTTTTGTGTCATAATCATGCGATCGAAGTCAACGTTTTAATAATGAACTTACGCAATAATCGTCATCTACTACGTAACTAGTCTATGTCATACATATATCAAATCTACCATGGCGATCATCCGAAATATTTAGACGGTTCTCAATATCTATTAATCTATGACAGCAATCAAACTGTAATTTTGTTTGTTGATAGAGGTTATTAACATAAGTAGGATATATGAAAACTACCAGACCCGTGCGCGAAATCTCGCATGTTCATAAGCTACACATCCCCCAATAGGTTTATAATAAGAGACTCAAGGAGAACGGTTGTTATGTTTTTGTTTGAACCAAATGATTATAGAACACTATTTACATTTCAGGCGTCCCTACGGCCAAAATGCGAACTGAACAGCAATGATGTCACGTATTTTCCTACAGCAACAGTATTTGCAAATCGCACACTTCGTACAAAAATTGATATTTATGAAAATAGAATGCAATTCGTCACTGCTAATGTCATTTGTGTGCTGAGTCCAATGATTGACAGCTTAGCCGTAACACTCACCGGTTATTCGATATTTATGAATTTATACGATTTGAGTACTCATTCCTTTGATTTAGCCGGCCCCGTGGTGTTGGGGTAGTGCGCCTGCCTGTCAGCCGGAGGCCCCTGGTTTGATTCCCGGCTCCGTCACGGATTTTAAAACTCACGCGAGGGTTGGAACGGGGTGCACTCAGCCTCGTGAGGACAATTGAGTAACTGACTGACAGTGACGCAGCGCCCCGATCACGAAAACCAAGATTAACAGCCGAGAGGACCCGATGCGCTGATGACGCTTCACATCAATATCTGCAGGCCAAATGGCTGGGCAGCGGTCGCTTGGTCGGCCTATGCCCTACATGGGCTGTTTAGTGCCAGGGGTTGACTTTTTTCTTTCTTTGATTTACTGTTTCTGAAATCCATGCAAAATGATAAAAGAAAGACCTCAGAATGTTAAAATGACATGAAACAGGCGTCACAGCGCCCAAAATGTGAAGTGGACACCAATTATAGAGCGTATTTTCCTGCAGCAACAGCATTTGCAAATCGCACACTTCGTACAGTTTTTTTAAGTCATTTACTAAAGAAATTATAGATATTTATGAAATTTGAGTGCAATGCGTCACTGTTAATGTCTATACTCTTTAATTTAAAAGCTCAATTGTCACGATCGATCGCTTGTGAGCGTCGCAGGAGGGATCTATACTACTGATATAATCCTTCGTATATGTTGTTGTTTGAGTCTTCAGTATTTTGACTGGTTTGATGCAGCTCTCCATGCCTCCCTGTCCTGAGCTAATCGTTTCATCTCTACATAGCTACCACGTCCTACATCCGTGGCAATCTGCTTAACATATTCTAACCTTGGTCTACCCCTACAGTTCTTGTCCTCGACCCTTCCTTCCATAACTAAGCTTGCTATTCCTGGGTGTCTTAGTATGTGTCCTACCAACCTATCTCTTCTTTTCATCAGCAGTCGCCAGAAACATCTCTCCTCTCCCACTCGTCTTAATACCTCTTCATTTGTAACCCTATCTACCCATCTGATCTTCATCATTCTCCTGTAACACCACATTTCAAATGCTTCAATTCTCAGCTTTTCTGCTGCACCAATAGTCCAAGTTTCACTTCCATAGAGCACCACGCTCCAGACAATGTCTTTCAAAAATTACTTCCTAATACCTAAATCTATATTCGATGTCAACAGATTCCTTTTCTGTAGAAATGCTTTCCTTGCCTGAGCCAACCTACTTTTTATATCCTCTTTGCTTCCTCCTTCACTGGTTATTTTGCTTCCTAAGTAACAGAAGTCTCCTACTTCCTTTAATTTCTCCCCTACCAATTTGATGTCCATAGCGGTTTCTGATTTATTGCGGCTGCATTCCAATATTTTTGTTTTACATTTATTAATTTTCATCATGCATTCTTTCCTCAAGACGGAGTCCATACCATTCAAAAACTCATTCAAATCCTCAGGCGTGTCGGCCAAGATGACGAATGATAAGCTTTTTAATTCTTCGCGGAACAACTCATTTTCTTTGTAATTGTAAGGCAATACGGAAATCGTACTTATTAACCACTATGGTTTATAGTCGACAAAAGCTAAGTTGTTACCTATCCATTCCATAACCAGGATGTAGAATTCTCCGGCAATAGAGAGAGCCACCTGGAAAGAGAGGGAGAAACAGCAAGGAGATTGGATATCGACTGTGTTTGCTGCAGACCTTGCCCAATTCCCAGGTGACGTATCCGTCACTGTCTCCTGTGATGATACAGGAGGCCTTGGAGCGTGCTGGCCATACGTCATCACCATGGTCGCTACGTTCCCGGAATACTGCATCTCTCAATTAGCACTACTCTTCTTCCCTCACCGTCACCTACAAATATTTGAGGGTGGGGATCGAAAATTCTTTAACCAAAATGAAAAAAAAAACTTTACGAGCCTTACAGTAGCCGCATATGATGTGTAACATCTGACATAAAAGAAACCTCACGTGAAATTGTTGATACACCGGTATTTTATAATATTATTGGCACAAATATTAATCTATTGTAAAAGGGAGTGTTTTACAGATATTGTAGTTTATAATACGGAACTCATTTTATTAGATGATTAGTAGCTTCCACCAGCACTAGCCTAAATAAAGAATACGATATGGATAACTAGATAAATAGACGCGACACCGCTCATAACCTTAAATTCCTTATAAATAGGCCAACTTGCGAGTAAATGCAATGTGCACAGCAGTAGATCATGAAAGGCTTGCCCAGTTCCCGGACCTCTTGATTCACAGACCAACACGTAATTTCATATGGATTCTGTTAAAATTAGTCATATTGATATGATTAGCGGCAGAGTATCAAGAAGGCAGTGCGATAACAAGGCAGTGAAGAGAAAAAAAGAGAGTCTTGGAATTGTTATGTATTATTAGCGTGTAAATGAAAAAGATTTTTGTGTGTTGATGAATGTCCAGGGGGATACGATCCAGCTGGCAGTGCGTCTTACACACTTCCGTCCGATGCTTTTCAAAATCACTCCCACATAAATATCCAGCAACCGAGTGGAAAGATGTTACACATCAAAAATGTTTCTTTGTTTTACTACTACCATGCCTTCCCTTCTGTTGGTGGTGTTGTTAATTTTAGCGGCTTGTTATATCTTGATCATCAGCTCCGTGTACTTGGATATTTTCCAAATTCGTCTGATAACCTGTGTATTTATTTATTTATTTATTTCTGAAAGTACGCAGGTCATAAACCCAGTTAAGTACCTTCTTGACACAAATACAGGGTCACCGCAAAGCGTCGCAGCAAGTTCAGAAAATCATATCTCCCGTCGTAAGTGAGATAAATTAATAATACGATCTGTAAACTAATGAAGAACTCATCGAGTTTTAGTTTTAGATGTGACTGCACTCCACCAGTGACCTTCAGCCGATGCGCAGAATTAGTGCGCGACAGGAAGATGCCACGCGACTGTTTCAGTATAGTGAGTGTGATTGCAATGGTGGCATTTCAGCAGAAAGCACAGTGTGTGTGGTGGTTAGCGGAGTTTAAATCTGTTATAACTAGGGCCCGGATGTTGATGACATGTCATCTTTTTACTGAGCTGTCTAAAACAATTCTGAAGTACATAGAAACTCCGGACAGGTCACCCCGTCTTCAAATATGTCATTTTTATTTTGCATATTTTTGCATTATT
This sequence comes from Meconema thalassinum, assembly GCA_946902985.2. Taxonomy (NCBI): domain Eukaryota; kingdom Metazoa; phylum Arthropoda; class Insecta; order Orthoptera; family Tettigoniidae; genus Meconema; species Meconema thalassinum. The sequence continues at coordinate 230,850,664 of OX336388.2, forward strand.
TGCTATTTTTACATTTTAAGAGCATTTTTTTAAGTTTGGTAGATTTTTTTGTCTTATTTTAGAGAAATCGGCCTTTTGAGGTCATTTTTTCCAATTCAGTCATGTCACTGCTTTAAGAAGATTTAAGATTTAAGAAGAAGTTAGTAGTTGATACAAGATAATTTAAAATATTGAAATATTGCGGGTATTGCCTCAAAACTGAAAAAATTGCCGGACAAAAACACTGGATATAAAACATTATGCAAAATATCAGACATTCTTTCTGGTGAAAACTACTGCATTGATGGGATTGAGGAGGATTTAGCAGCAAACGACCTTCCTCACCTCAAGTACGCTCCGATCACATCAGTTGATGTTGAACGCAGCTTTTCGAGATATAAAAACTTGTTGGCTGATAACCGCAGAACATTTACATTTGACATCAGAATGACATTCGCAGTGCAGTGCAACTCAAGACTAAAGTGAACATAAACCTTTTGTTAAGTGCTAGGAATCTTTCAGTTTGAGCAAGATGTCATTTTTGAAATATTGGTGACTTTATTATTATGAAATAAAGGAAGATTGTAGTTTTACGTGACCGTGAATCTTGTGATTATGAGCCACGGAACCTCCGTTTTACGTGGAATCCGAACCACAGGACATGGCATTTCACTTCGAAAATCTCACATGCATTGACCGGGAAACGAACCCGGACCGCCTTGGTGAGAGGCATACAACTAGACTGCTGAGCAACTATGAGATCATTTTCTCCATTTTATACAGCATTTTTCGAATTTTTGAAATATTGGTGAGTTTCTTCTTCTTCTTTCTTCGATTCGGCCAACTAAAGACCACGTCAGTTCAACTGTCTCTTCTTCCGAGCTCTAACTACCGCCCAGTTTTCCCGCATTCGTCTCCGGTGTTGTTCTTTTCTCTCTTGGGACCACACCTTCCCTGTCTTCAGCTTCGGCTTTAACTGGAAACCTTTGTGCGTACGTAGTTTTTCCTGAAGTGGAACACGCTCCTGCATATCTTTAGGGGAAATTTCCATTTCTCGTAGATCTTTCTCAACTTCCGTAAACCATGCCCCTTTGGTTTTCTTATCTTGAAAGTACGTCAATATCCGTTTTGATATCCTGCCTGGGCTCATTCGTGTCACGTGGCTATAAAAGGCAATTCTTCTTTTTCGAATCGTGTCACTGATCTTCTCCACGTGCTTGTACAATTCGTGGTTGTGACGCCTTCTGTACTCACTGTTTTCTTTGATGGGACCCAGGATTTTCCTCAAAATCTTCCTTTCTTTAGCCTCTAGTTTTTCCATTAGACATTTCTTGTTCATTATTAGAGTCTCTGCCGCCTACAGAGCCTCTGGTCGAATAACAGTGCAGTAATGTCTAATTTTGGCGTTTAAGGATATCGATGTCTTTAGTCAGGTTGTATGCCATTTCCATTTTATTAATGCGTGACATGAAGGCTTCCTTCTCTGATCTCCATGCTTTGAACAATTGAAAAACTGTAGATTGGGGTCGCACTGACCAAAATACTACCAAGGTTGTGAGCCTTGGAGGGCCTCATGATGTCTTCCGGCAAGGAGCAGACATTTCCTCCTACTCGAAAAAGGTATGGTTTTATCGCCAATACTCGGGGGGCTGATTGGAGTGGTCACCCACTGGGCGATGGGGTCGCCACATCCCTACGCCTATTATTGGTGGGTTTATTAATATAAGATCATTTTCTCCATTTTACAGTGCATTTTTCGAATGTTTTGGTCATTAATTACAGTCATTTTTGAAAATGTTAAGTGCATTTTTTAAACTTTTTACGGCATGAACATCCGGGCCCTAGTTATATCTGTTCAGCGCACTTTCCGACATGTTTATGGTAGGGATCTCCATCATGCTATTAGCATTGGACGGTGGTATGAACGATTTCAGGAAACTGACACCGTTGACGTGAAAGAGTCCCACGGACACCCTACAACTAGTGACGAACCAAGGGAGCCCACACAGAAACATTATAACGTATGCAAAAACTTTTTGAGTTGTTGAATTTAACAAAAAATACTCGTTTTAATATCTCAAATAGTTCCTGAGATATGATTTCTTGAAATTGCTGCAACCTATTTCGATAACCCTATACAAAGTAGATAACTGTAAATCTAAATAACTGTAGGAAAAGACAAGAAAAGAAACAAGATGTTCAGTAAAGGACATATAGCCTACTTTCTCCTAAATGCATGGCCAATGTTTTCACTCTTTGTCCTTTTCAAGGAGTATAATTGGATATTGGCTGTAGTATCATGTCGAAATACAACGTGCTATACGGATATTAAACATGAATATGAGGTGCCCTTTGCTAGTGCTACCTCTGTACAAAATTTCATTCAATTCGGTTTCACCGTGTTTGAATTGATATGGTGAATCGATTTGCACACATGCATGGCCGCTATCTGCAAACAATTGGGCTGATGACCTTGTAGTTCAGTCAAAAGATGCTTCCTACAAAAAGGTATGTTGTTGCAAAATTTGGTAGTGATCAGATTATTAGGTTGGTCGTAATTTGATTTAAGCTTTTAACATTTGGGTGGCCGCCATTCCGTTTCCGTCAAGATGGCGGCGATATAAAACGTGACCCTGAGGTGCCCTTTGCTAGTGCTACCTCTGTACCAAATGTCGTTCAATTCGGTTTTACCGTGTTTGAATTGATGGGCGGAATCGATTTGCACACATGCATAGCTGCCATATGCAAACTATTGGACTGATGACCTTGTAGCTTGGTCAAAGAACGCTTCTCACATAAAGGTATAATGTTGCAAAATTTGGTAGAGATCAGATGATTAGGTTGGTCGTAATTTGATTTGAGCTTTTAACATTTCGGTGGCCGTCATTACGTTTTCGTCAAGATGGCGGCCATATAAAACATGACAATGAGGTGCCCTTTGCTAGTGCTACCTCTGTACCAAATATCGTTCAATTCGGTTTTACCGTGTTCGAATTGATAGGGGGGGACAGACTTTCAGAGTACACACACTCACACACACACAAACACACAATTTTTCGCCCTGTGTTGATCTCACAAGTCTACTTTCATTTTTTGCAAAAATCGAAAGTAGGCTAAAAAGAACTAAGCCTAAAACTAAAAAAAAAACTTAAAATACACAAATAGTTGCTAATGCTTAATTATGAATAAAACAAACTTAAAATAATACAAAACATGAACACCTTGATGAAGCATGGGCAGTGGCTAATAAAGAGGTCATCATCATCTTGCACAGTTTCCAGCCACTGGCCGGGTCTGTTTGGAACACAAGCCTCTCCAACGTCTTTTGTCTTCCCACCATCTCTCAGCCTCCACCCTTGTCCAGTCTTCTCCTCTCTCCTTCACGCTTTCTTCCACCCCCTTCAGCCACCTGTCTCTCGGTCTTCCTCTCGGTCTCTTTCCTTCCCACTTCGTCTCGTGTACTCTCCTGGGTATCCTCTTCTCCTCCATTCGTTTTACATGTCCATACCATCTAAGGCTAGATTTCTCCATACCATCATGTAATGGTTCCTCCTTCATTAATTCTCTGGTCCTCTCATTTCTTATTCTGTCCATCTTTATAGCTCCAATACTGCTTCTCAAGAACCTCATCTCACTGGCCTGTATTTTGCTCTTCTCCCTTCCTTTCATAACCCAGGTGCTTGCCACGGTGGGTGAGTGGTTATAGTGTCGGACTACCAACCCCAAGATGCAGGTTCGCCCCTGGCCATGGTAAGTGATTTTTGAAGGCGACAAAAATCACGATACTCATGTCATACGTTGTTGGCATGTTAAAGAACCCATTTGAATTCAGTAGGCCGTGTTCAATGGCAAAATTAATCTCGGGATTTTCCGCCAACACAAAGTTCCTCCATTCTCTACTTGAAAGCGCTGTAGTGTCAAGGAGTTTATATATCTAACCTCCTTGACTTTCATAGCGTTCAAAGGAACGACGAAATTCGACATGCAAGCTACCCTCTGGGTGTCAATTAACAAAGCTTGCACCAGGCACCCGAGGCCATACGATATTATTATTATTATTATTATAACCCAGGTCTCCGAGGCATACGTCAGGATAGGGACATAGTACGTCCGATATATGATCTTTTTGCTGTTCTGAGGGACATCCTTGCTCCATAACATGCTTCTCACACTCCTCCGAAATGCTTCTGCCTGTCTTCCCCGCTCATTTATTTCTCTATCGTTTCTTCCATTATCTTGTATCAGGCTTCCCAGATACTTGAAACTCTCCATTTTCTTCAGCTGTTCCCCACCAATTGTTATTCCCGTTGTGGTTCTTTCCTTCTTCCTTGTTGTGATCACCATCTCACTCTTATTTATGCTAAATATCGTCCCATATCCTTGTATTATTCCTTCCCACACGTCCAACTGTTCCTGTACCTCCTCCTCCATGTTTCCCCAAATCATCAAATCATCTGCAAACACCATTGCTTTCATCTTTCCTTCCCCAATTACTTGTGCCACTCGGGTCATTATGTCATCCATCACCACAATGAAAAGTAACGGTGACAGTGCACTTCCTTGTTTCAGGCCGTTTCTCTGTTCCAACCAGTCTGATCTCTCTCCTCCCACTTTCACACAGCTCACGCTTCCCTTGTTCATCTCCTTTATCCTCTTTATAGTCCATTTCTCTACTCCTCTATCCTCCAGGGACTTCCATACTTTGTTTCTGCATACACTGTCATATGCTGTCTCAATGTCCAGGAAGGCCATCAGTAGATCTGTTCCATACTCATAGTGCTGTTCTGGTAACTGCCTTACAGCAAAAAATCAAATCCACTGTGGACCTTCCTGCTCTGAAGCCTTGTTGTTCTTCCCTCATCCCTCCTTCTATCCTTGTCCTAATTCTCTTTTCCAATACTTTCTCGAAGATCTTTGCACAATGACTCATCAGTGTTATTCCCCGATAGTTTCTGCAATCTGTTCTACTACCTTCCTTGAAGATTGCGACAATTATTCCTTTTTTCCAGTCCTCTGGGGTCTTCCTTTCCTTCCATGCTGTCCTCATCACTCGGTACAACCACTGTATCCCCACCTCTCCTGCTGCTCTCACCATCTCCACACTCAACTCATCCACACCCGGTGCCTTCCCTCCTTTCATCTTGTTCACTGCATCTTCCACTTCTTTCCATGTTAAGTCCTTTTCTGTTTGCAGTTCATCTCCCTCTTCCCCGATTTCTTCCTCCTCACCATCTTTTCCATTTGGGTTCAGAAGTTCTTCAAAATATTATTTCCACATTTTCTTCAGTTCTTCCCTATTTCCTATCTCTTGTCCCCTTTTATTCACCATTCTAACATAATCCGTAGGATCCTTCCGCCTCTTATTTTTTACCATCCCATACAGGACCTTTTTTGTACCTTCACTATCCTCCTTCATCATCTTTGTCCACTCTTCCATCCACTTTCTTATCTCCTCATCCACTACTCTCTTCGCCTCTTTCTTTCTTTCCCGGTACTCTTCCCTTGTCTCTACCGTCCTATTTTGATACCACCTCCTAAAGGCTCTATTCTTTCCCTTACTATATCTTTTGTCTTCTAATTCCACCATGGTGTTTCCTTCCACCTCTTCTTACTACTTGTCCTCCCACATACTGCTTCTGCTGCACCTACTAGTGTCTTCTTAAATCTAGCCCATTCCTCTTCCACCCCTCTTTCTTCATCTGTTGGAATTCCTTCCTTTACCATTTTGAGGTACTCGACCCTTCTATCCCCTTCTTTCAGTTTCCATATCCTTATACGTCTTTCCTGGTTCTCAGTCCCTTTCTTCTCCTTACTCCCTCTAAGGTTCATTACCAGCAATCGATGGTCGCTATCCAGGTTCTCCGATGGTATAACCTTGATGTCCGTGATGTTCTTATTTAGTTCCTTCTCATACAGTATATAGTCGACCACCGACTTCCTGGTCAAGTCATCACTGTACCATGTGATTGTGTGGCTCTCTCTTTTCTTAAACCAGGAGTTCCCAACTAGCAGGCTGTTCCTCTGGCAGAAGTCCAACAGTCTCTTTCCTTCCTCATTTCTTCCGCCCCAACCCTCTGGTCCTAGAACACTCTCATAACCTTGTCTTTCTCTTCCTACATGGGCATTGAGATCCCCCATAACAATCATATTTCTTCCTACCAGCTGCTTCTGCAATTCCTCTTCAAACTCCTCCTTCTCTACAGAGGCGCAGCCTACTTGTGGAGCATACACTTGCACTATTTCTACGGTCTCTCCCCTCAGTGCTACTTTCACTTTCATCATCCTATCACTTATTCTCCTCACTTCTTCTTTTAAACCATCTCGTACTACTACTCCCACTCCATTCCTCTTTCCCTCTTCGTTCCCACTCCGGTACAGTCTATAGCCTTTTCTCAGTTCTCTCCTTCCTTCCCCTTTCCACTTTGTTTCTGCCAATCCCAATAAATCCAACTTCCTTCTTTCCATCATATCCACTATCTCCTCCACCTTCCCCGTCAGCGTTCTTAGGTTTAAAGTTCCAAATCTTAGTCCGTGTGTACAGCCGTGTCATCGTCTATTAGATCCATCATGTCCGAGGCTAGTTCCATTTTTGAAAGCATTTGGTTTCATACACTACTGGTTTGCTGGGCCTATCGTTGCTTCACCAGAGCCCCGTTAGCCGTCACTTTTCAGGGTTCCTGTAGGACCTTCACAGCTACCGTAACGGTCCCGGGGCACACGAAGTCCCCACTGTACTTCGCCCCTACAGGCAATCCCCTACGTTGTGCCGTTGCCCGTCTCCCACGACGTGGACAAGGGGTTGGACTTATGGGGCTAATAAAGAGGTACTGCTTATAATTTAGACACAAATATGTTTTAGTTTATTATTGAACACAACGTCTGATTCAATAAATATCTGTGGTGTCCAGGATTTTGGTAGGTGCCTTCTGACTTGAAATAAGCTACATTTTAATGAAGCAAATGTGGAATAAGGGAGTAAAAACCACACTCAGATTGGAGAGAGTCAGTACGGGAATTCGAACCTTGTATTAATCATGAGCAAGTTCGAGCTTTCATCTCCTTTATAATTTTATTAATGCAGCCAATGGCCATGTACTTTTCTTTTCAGGACGGGTCAGGGAAGGGATATTGGAAGGAAATCGGCCGTGGACCTTTTGAAAGGAACCGTCCCGGCATTTACCTGGTGGTGGAAATGGGAAACCACGAAAACCATTTTCAGGACGGCCGAGGTGGGAATCGAACCCACGCTCTCCCGATTCCAGCGAGGCACGAGGTAGCGCTTTAGCACTCTCGGCCATCTCCTTTCCCTTGTGGATTAGGCAACAGTCATGTACTACCTCATCAGTTCTGAAGGGAGACCTTCATACACACTGTATACAATTAATGTATATTCCCAAAATTTTACAAATTATTTACTGATGTTAAGATTCTAAGTTGGAATAGTCCAAGTTACCAAGGATTAGTAAAAATGAGTAGTAAACAACATGTTCAGTAAAGAATATATAGCCTACTTTCTCCTAAATGCATGGACAATGTTTTCACTCTTTGTCCTTTTCAAGGAGTATAATTGGATATTGGCTGTAATATCATGTCGAAATACAACGTGCTATACGGATATTAAACATGAATATGAGGTGCCCTTTGCTAGTGCTACCTCTGTACAAAATTTTCATCAATTCGGTTTCACCGTGTTTGAATTGATATGGTGAATCGATTTGCACATATACATGGCCGCTATCAGCAAACTATTGGCCTGATTACCTTGTAGTTCAGTCAAAAGTTGCTTCCCATACAAAGGTATGTAGTTGGAAAATTTGGTAGAGATCAAATGATTAGTTTGGTCGTGATTTGATTTAAGCTTTTAATATTTGGGTGGCCACCATTCCGTTTCCGTCAAGATGGCGGCGATTTAAACATGACACTGAGGTGCCCATGGCTAGTGCTACCTCTGTACCAAATTTCATTCAATTCGGTTTTACCGTGTTTGAAATGATAGGGTGAATCGATTTTCACACATACATGGCCGCCATATGCAAACTATTGGACTGATGACCTTATAGCTTGCTCAAATAACAGTTCTAACATAAAGGTATGTTGTTGGAAAATTTGGTAGAGATGTGATGATTAGGTTGGTCGTAATTTGATTTAAGCTTTTAACATTGGGCGGCCACCATTACGTTTCCGTCAAGATAGCGACAATATAAAACATGACATTGAGTTGCCTTTTGCGAGTGCTACCTCTGTACCAAATTTCGTTCAATTCATTTTCACCGTTTTTGAATTGATAGGGAGAATCGATTTGCACACATACACGGCCGCCATCCACAAATTATTGGGCTGATGACCTTGTAGTTTGGTCAAAAGATCCTTCATTCATAAAGGTATAATGTTGAAAAATTTGGTAGAGATCGGATGATTAGGTTGGTCGTAATTTGATTTAAGCTGTGAACATTTGGGTGGCCACCATTACGTTTCCGTCAAGATGGCGGCGATATAAAACGAGACACTGAGGTGCCTTTGCGGGTGCTATCTCTGTACTAAATTTCGTTCAATTCGGTTTCACCGTGTTCGAATTAATATGGGGGGACAGACATTCATAGTACACACACAGGCAGACACACAATTTTTCGCCCTGTGTAGATTTAATAAAAATCGAAAGTAGGCTAAAAACGAGCTCTCTTACTTGTTAATCCAGATACCTTAATTACTACCTAATGGTATAGCGGCTAGCATTCTTGGCTGTCATCCCGGAGATATCGGTTCGATACTCGGCTCTAGCAAAAAAATAAAAAATACTTCGAAGGCTTGAAAACAGAGGAGAGATGGGTTCAATTCCGACCTCAGCCATCCTGGAAGTAGTTTTTCGTGGTTTACCTCTTTTATCCAGGCGAATGCCGTGATGGTTCCTAACTTACGACCACTGCTGTTTCCTTCCCAATCCCCAACTGAATTAAAAACTCTCACACCAAAACAGCCATTGCATAAACACAGGTTATCGGACAAATTCTACACACACCCAAGTACATGGGGCTCTACATGGCCACGATGTAGCTAAGCCCCTTAAAGAATCAAAAATGGTTTTTAGACTCCAAAAGTCTCAGTATATCCAAAATGTTATGTTGTCGCTTATTTTAGGGGCTGCGACATCGTAGTCATATGGCCCCGTGTACTTGGGTGTGTGTGGAACTTGTGTGATAATCTGTGTTATTGTAGTGGCTGTACTAGTGTGTGTATTTGAAAATTTGGAAGGAGGGGGCCGTGGACTTAAGTTAAAAATCATCCCAGCATTTGCCAAGAGTAGACCACGGAAAACCACTTCTAAGATGGCTGAGGTGGGAATCGAACCCACCTCTTCTCAGATTTGCCTCACGAGGCTGAGTGTACCCCGTTCCAGCCCTCACACGAGATATTTTTTTTTTTTTTGCAGAGCCGGGAATGGACCCGGACCTCAGGGTTGACAGCCAAGGACGCTAAAAAATACACCACGAGGTGGTCTCCAAGATATGAAACAGTAATTCTAATAGTCAAATTTACAAAGGATTAGTAAAAAAGTTTGGTGTTGATCAAGGTTACCTTAAGTGCTCTCATTAGCCTAAAGGGAGCAATTACTGAGCTCGCTTCCTTGTTATTGAAATTACCTTGTCGAGAAGAGGTCCATCTCTTTTAATATAGTGTCTTTGTTTTTGACAAAGGTGATGATAATAATTGTTGATTTAAGGGGCCTAACATCTAGGTTATCGGCCCCTAATGGTTTGGCTGATGGTAAAAGATGAGATGAGAATGAAAACTATAACTAATATTAACTACAGACTTACAAACTAGAAGAAGAAATGGTAAACAAATAAAGGATAAGGCAAATAAAGGACAGGAAGAAAAGAAATGCCCTCAATCCTCGAAGAATGAGGATTTAGGGACTTGGAAGGAAGGAGAGCTATGAAAGGCAGATAACAAAGAGAAAGATGAGATGGCCCGCCCCAAGGTCAGAGGGAAAAGGGGGCAAAACCGACCCAGCTCAGGAATCTCTCGGGGTCACCAACTCCCAAACTCACCATCCGTGAGCCCTTGAGGATGTAGCAATATCCCGGGTGCACCAGAAGTGGTGGGGCTACACACACTCTGCCACCTTGAGGGCCTTGTGCAGAAGACTGGAGATAACAAGAAAAGAAAATGAAGGCTGACCCCTCGCAGATGGTAGATATCAAGAAAGATGAGACAAGGGCCAATCAAGGCGGGAAAGGAAGAGACTCCCTAGGCCTTGGATACCCTAATACCGTCGGGGTCGGAAGAGAAAAAGAGTTGACCAAGAGAGGTCGAGAGGAAAGAAAACGGAGGGGAGGGGAGCTCGGCACAAGTAAGTGGAAGTAATGCAGTACTCAGCTGGGGTCCCGTGGTCGCCAACCCACGTCCTACTAGATGTAAGCCCCTGGGGGGTTTTGACAAAGAAGATGAGAGCCAACCAGGTGGAGGGAGGGAGGGGTGAGACCGGACCGTTACCATGGCAACACGAACAGTTGAAGGAGAAGGAGATGTGTTTAATTACGTCTGCTAATTTATCGGTCAGTTGCAGTGTCTTAGAAGGGAGCGCAGAGCGTATTCACACATAACAGTAATACTAACAGTAAAAATAACAGTCGCTATCGAGTGTACACATTATTGAAACAGGAAATGGACTCCATGGCTCAAGAAGTTCGTTCCATTAAGTTACATAGCTTGCTGTAACACAACCCTGACTGCCGTCCTGCATCGGCAGTTTAACTAAACCTTTTCAAGGTGAAATTGAAGAGAATGATTCCATGAAATTTAAATGTTTTTCAGTCGATCAACACGATTGTACCCGAATAGTACCTTAAACCTGAAAATAATTACATGAGATTATCAGTGGCGTACGCAGGATTTCCTTCTGGGGCGGGGGAGGAGTAATTGTGTACATTATTTAAAGGGGCAAATGCCTACCTTGCTGTTCATAATTAAAATATTTCGATTAATATTCATAAAAAACAACAGTTAAATGACCGTTCTCTTTGCATGAAAACTATTTTAGTCCTCATTATGTTTTCGACACAATAAAAAAATGGGGGAAAAAATCTGAAAAATATGGAAAACAGTAACTAAATATTAAAAGTGAAACGATCATCGTGACCATATTATGTGACAGAGAAGTAATGTTTTGCTCTCCGTGTTCCCACATTGACTCTAAATTCTGCTCACCTTGATGACTTTATCTGTATCATTAATCGGAATAAGTTGCAGAAACTCATCATGTACTTAATTATCTTTAACGAAACGGACACACGATTAAAGCAACCCAAAACCACTTGAAAATGTTTACCGATCGCACACTTTAACAGTAAAACTGATTCATGGCTCGCTCCAACACTGAAGGAGGAGTTTCGCTGCGAGCAGAGTGGAGGACATTTACCAAGTGAGGAACGTGATCACATTTAAAATATATAGGCCTACAGGAGTTAAGAAGCCCCAACAGCGGTAGCGTAAACTAGTTGATATATTGGACAATATAAAGATTTAAGTAAAGAAATGTCTCGGGGGGGGGGGGTAAACCCTACCCCCCCCCCCCCCTCCCCTACCCTGTCGGTACGCCACTGGAGATTATTCTGGTGTTTGAAACAATTTTTCAGTGTTGCCTTAGTAAACAAAAGTTCGATGCTTTTCAGTCGGTCAACACGATTATAACCAAATGAGATGGGCTATAACATGTATGTCAGAAACTATGGGTGAAAATACAGTGAAACTTGGATAATTCGAACCTCAAGGGACCAGTAAAATAATTCGAATTATCCAAAAATTCGAATTATGAAAGTTCTTTGAAAAGGGTAGAGAAAATATTCAAATTCTAATTTTCCGGTCCCCTCAAACTATTTCGGCCTTTGCCACTCTCATTTTCATAACCGAGAATTTTGTCTTTATTTTTTAGGTGTGTTGACAACGTGTTTGGAGGAATCCCGAAAGCCTTTGCAATTTCAGATTTCTTTTTCCTTCATTCCCTTTTCCACTTTCTTAATCACCGCTATTTTCTCCGCCAAAGTCAACGTTTTGTATGGAACCCGAGGCTTTGATGACGACATCTTAGTTCTGTACACACACTTTAAAACACAGGCAAAACCAAACTTCTATACAACAACCACAAGTCTAATCAGCACGCACTACCAGACAGGTGTAAGGAATGACACTGTTATAAGATGTGGAGTGTTGCAAAACAATGGGAGGGGGAGGGGTTGTGCATTGACCTTGGAAGGAGCGTCGCAGGCGTGTTGTTAGTCATGTAGTCGAAACCATCGAGTAGGGGCCGCATGCCAATGATACGTCGTTTTTCAGGAATTACTGACCCAAATGTTTGACTTCCGATCGGCTTTTTACTCGTAAAAACTTCGAATTATCCAAAATATAATTCGAATTAACCACGATTTTTTTAGCATTGATTGTATATAAAATGATAGGGACCAAGGGAAAAATTCGAATTAAAGAAGATTTCGAATTATAGAAGTTCGAATTAACCACGTTTCACTGTATTGACAATATATACACTTGCCCTCAGTCGAGTGCAGACAGTGACCAAGTTAACTGCTATCACCAGGACCGCGCAAGACTCAACCAGATAAGTAGCCTGTACAATACAATCTGAATTGACCATTTACAACAACCACTTATTTACTCCAAACAAGCAAATTCCGAAGGTCAATCACCACTTCCATTATCTCAACAAAACATCACATAGACTACAACTAACACATATTGACGAGTTGCACTATCTCAACTAATACTGCAACTAAATGAAAAAATCCACAGCCTGCTTCCAGTCTCCGACTGGGTCAGGAATGGAATGAATGAAGCCCCCATCTAGCGGCGAGGATATGAACCGTGCCGGCTGCCGAGGCCTGACGCACTCCTCTGGGACAATGATGAAATGAATGACAGATGAAATGAAATGATAGTGGAGAGTGTTGCTGGAATGAAATTTTGACAGGGAAAACCGGAGTACCCGGAGAAAAACCAGTCTGCCTCCGTTTTGTCCAGCACAGATCTCACATGAAGTGACCGGAATTGGAACCACGGACCCAGCGGTGAGAGGCCGGCGTGCTGCCGCCTAAGCCACGGAGGCTTCGCTGCAACTAAATAAGTGTACATATTGTAAATATTGTCACCCATTTATTTAGACAAAGATTTTATAGCCTAAGTGTAATGGATCTGATAATGATCGCTTGACTTCCTAATACCTAAATCTGTAATCGATGTCAACAGATTCCTTTTCTGTAGAAGTGCCATCCTTGCCTGAGCTAACCTACTTTTTATAACCTCTTTGCGCCGTCCATCACTGGTTATTTTGCTTCCCAAGTAACAGAAGCCTCCTACTTCCTTCAGCTTTTCACCTGCCAAGTTCATGTCCATAGAGATTTCTGATTTATTTCAGCTGCGTTCCAATAATTTTGTTTTACATTATTTTATTAATTTTCATCATGAATTCTTTTTCTCAAGACGGAGTCCATACCATTTAAAACTCATTGAAATCCTCTGGCGTGACGGCCAAGATGAGAATGTCATCAGCAAATCTCAGAGTTGAAATTATTTCTCCTTGACTCTTCTCTCCCACATTAAATTTTTCTCAATACATCAGACGAAATAAAATGTCATCAATTCCAGAGAGAACTCAACGTTTTTGGAGCGAGTAGTAGACTATGAGTAGGATGTTTGGTTGTAGTGTAGTAGAGTGTTAAGTAAGGAAGAGCCAGTAAATCTTTGGCGGGTTGGCACATAGTTAGCAAGAGACCGTGATGTATGCACATTAACCCTGGCACGGTGGCAGGATTCAGGATTCCATTAATGAAGCTATTAATTATTATATTTACACCAGGGGGTTCCAAGCTCACAGCGAATTGTTACAACTGTTGCTGTTGTTGTTGTTGTTGTTTTAAGGGACCCCGAAATGTCCTATATTACCCATGTTAATTTTAACAGGATCTAATGGAATTCAATTAGGAATTAAAACTCAGCAATTCTTCTGGTTTGTGCCGTGTCTTGAGTGGGGATTCGCCTAGGACACCAAGAGCCCGCCGATGAGCCAGCTTGGTGTCCTAGGCGAAACCCCACACAAGACACGGCACAAACCAGAAGAATTGCTGAGTTTTAATTCACTGGCCGTGAAAGCCAATATACCATCTTTTAGGAATTTTCTTCAAAGACTCTACTTACTTTCACACATGCGTTTTGAAAATAAATGTAGGCCTATATTTGAATTGTCATTAATCTTTTTATATACAATGAATTGCAGCCAATGGCCATAGCAGGGTAGGCTATTTTAATTGAACGCCCGTGGTCTCCTAGCAAGCTCAATTTCAAGTAGTTCCAACTTTTGCTACCAAATGCCACCGTCAACGACTAACTAGTTCTGAACTTTATTACTAGATGCCACCGCAGTCGGCTCCTGGCGAAGAACGTTGGAACCAAAGAGCGTATCATTTAGCTTCACTCAAGTGTAATTAGTGGAAGGTTCTTTGTTGTTTGAGTCTTCAGTCTTTTGACTGGTTTGATGCAGCTTCCATGCTTCCCTATCCTGAGCTAATCGTTTCATCTCTACATAGCAACAACACCCTACATCCGAGGCAATCTGTTTAACATATTCTAACCTTGGTCTACCCCTACAGTTCTTGTCCTCGACCCTTCCTTCCATAACTAAACTTGCTATTCCTGGGTGTCTTAGTATGTGTCCTACCAACCTCTCTCTTCTCTTCATTAGCAATCGACAGAAACATCTCTCCTCTCCCACTCGTCTTAATACCTCTTCGTTGGTAACCCTATCTGCCCATCTGATCTTCATCATTCTCCTGTAACACCACATTTCAAATGCTTCAATTCTCCTCTTTTCTGCTGCACCAATAGTCCAAGTTTCACTTCCATAGAGTGCCACACTCCAGTCAAAGGCTTTCAAAAATGACTTCCTAATACCTAAATCTATATTCGATGTCAACAGATTCCTTTTTTGTAGAAATGCTTTCCTTGCCTGAGCCAACCTACTTTTTATATCCTCTTTGCTTCGTCCATCACTGGTTATTCTGCTTCCTAAGTAACAGAAGTCTCCTACTTCCTTCAGCTTTTCACCTGCCAATTTGATCTCCATAGAGGTTTCTGATTTATTTCGGCTGCACTCCAGTATTTTTGTTTTACATTTATTAATTTTCATCATGAATTCTTTCCGTAAGACGGAGTCCATACCATTCAAAAACTCATTCAAATCCTCAGGCGTGTTGGCCAAGATGACGATGTCATCAGCAAATCTCAGAGTTGAAATTATTTCTCCTTGAATCTTCACTCCCACTTTAAATTTTTCTCCAATTTCCTTCATTGCTTGTTCAATGTAAAGATTGAAAAGCATGGGTGATAAGTTGCAGCCTTGCCTTACACCTTTCTGAATACCAGCTTCTCTCTCATATCCTTCAGCTCGAATAACTGCTGTCTGGTTTCTGTATAGATTGTATATCACCCTCCTATCCCTGTACTCCAATCGATTTCAAAATGTCAAACAATTTAGTCCAATCAACGTTATCGAAAGCCTTTCCTAAGTCTACAAAAGCCATCAACGTTCTCTTATCTTTTCTTATTCTACCTTCCAAAATCAGCCTAAGACTTAGTACAGCTTCCCTTGTTCCTACATTTCTCCTGAAACCAAACTGGTCTTCACCCAACTCTGTTTCTATCTGGCTTTCCATCCTCTTGTAAATTATTCTAGACAGGATGTTTGAAGCATGAGTAATCAAGCTGATTGTACGGTAATCTTCACATCTGTCAGCTCCCTCTTTCTTTGGTATAGGGATGATTACATTCTTCTTGAAATCAGGGGGTACCTCACCTGTCTCATAAATCCTACACACCAAGCCATAAATCTATGACTTGGGACCGCCGGCTTTACTTCCTCTCCGAAGGAAGGCATAGTGTGGGGTTTTTAACGCTCTTAAAAAATCCAACGACTTAGGTTGGGTTTGAACCCGCGATCTTGGGCATAGAAGCTCAGTTTGCTACCATCTACGCCTCCGAAGCCGCCTGTAAATAAGTTAACTTGACTAGGATTTGAATTTAAAAACAGCGAAATTGAATTCCGAAATTTGGTTGTTTAGTTTGCTAGAGCTCTCCAAGACTCACAATTTGAAACCTTTCCTGGAACTTTAGCCCTTCAATATTTGGCAGAATTCAAACACTGAGATCAAAAAGAGGACTTGTCAGTGATTTTGAGGTATATGAGTTAAGATTGCGGTGTATATAAATCCGCAATCCAGCAACATTTTATGGCAAAACGAGACTTTAGAACAGTGGTACCCAACCTTTGTCAGCTGACGCCCCCCTTTTCAGATACTTATCGCTTCTATAACGTCTTCGATTGACGCCGAGGATATAGACCTAACCTAATAACACTACATAATGGAATAGGCCTATATATTTCATGCCAACTTCATTTTAGCACAATACAAAGAACACACTTTTACAACAAATCCTTAAATTAGTCAACAAATGTCAGTGAGAGGGTTGACACTGTTTTCTCTTGGTAATATTCGGTATGTTTGGTTTTATATTTGACAGAGCACAGCGGAGATCACTTGCAACATCAAGCCGACAGCGCTGCTTCGTTTCTATGACACTCAGCGTTGAAAATTCGGACTCGCATAAATATTTCTTTGAAAATGAAACAATGACACGCAATGCAAATTTGGCTATTACAGGATACACTGCAAGACAGTTTACCCAAAAGTCACCCAGTCCTAATATTTTAGAATCATCTTTTAGCTTTGATTCACACTTCAAATCTATGGCTTCTTCTTGAAGTTGTGCTGGCAGTGCTTCAATGTCAATGGCAAACGAATTTCTTGTTAACATCCAGGACCATTCTTCCGACGAGATATCAGGAAAGTAGAAGTTGAATTCTTGTGCCAGGGAATCCAAGCACCTAAGTTTATTACGATCACGTTCATTTTCCGGCAAAATTTCATGAAGGCGGTGAAAGAATGAGAAGTTGTTCAACTGAAGCTGGCGATTCCATAACTGTATTTTTTGAGGAATGCATACTATTGGAGTGTTTGCCTTGGAGCTTTAAGTTCAAACTGTTCAAAGCTTCAAAGAAGTCACAAAGATATACCAACGAGACGATAAATTTGGCATGATTTTGCTCCTTACAACCCAGAAAATTCCTTATTTCACCTCCAACCTCGCGGCTCCGCAGAGGTTTGTGCCGACAATGGCAATTACCAGTGTTTTTGAACGATTGACTTCGTGCAAGAATCACTTGGAGGGATTCGACAAATGTTTATTTTACAAACTTGTAATATTCGAGTTTTTAAAAATAGTTCGGAAATCACTTCACGGCCCCCCCCCCCCTTGATAAAGCCCTTCGCCCCCCAGGTTGAGAACCCCTGCTTTAGAATTTAAAAGGTTCATTCTGGTTCCGTATTTATAGACCTATTGAGTAATAAACAGGTTGAAAGTTCCGTCTGATCAATACTTTTGACCCCGCTACCTAAGAAAATAAGTAAGACGAGAAATAAGTCTGAAAGGACTAATTTGCATACATAACCCAGAGTATTTTTTCAGAAGCCAGTTACGGAATATAAACTTAGAAATAATACGCTGGTACTCAATGAACAATAACAATCTATTCATACTTTCTGAGTACACATATAAACATAAAACTAACATAACAAATACAATAGTCACAGTAAATATAAACAGGTGTGGAGATAAATAATTTAAAACCCTGTACTTACTCCTGATTGGAAGTACTCTCAATATACAGATTAAAAAATGTACCATTAATTATAATCCAACAAATCCAGTAGGTATCCTTTGAGTAATAGTTGTAGCCTACTATGAGAAAAATTACAAGTTTGCTTTCGTCAACTAATCGAACAAAATTCCAAATAATAAACCGACTTCTTAATGCATTAATCCTATTTCGACATTTCTCTTGACACATAACAACGTTACATAATTAATTCGTTCCCTCTCATAAGCATTAAAATCCAGGAGCAAATTCAAAGTGCATCTACATTTTTTTGTCATGGATCCCCGATTCTCACTTGTTCTACCAATCAGCTGACAGTCGGCCACCGTTATTACTTGTCAATAGAAGATCTCAGAAAACAAAAACTAAACGAAATGGAATACAAATTGCCAGAATACTCAAACGTTAAGAAAGCTAATTAAATTAAAACAGGTCCCTTTATCAGCCGATATGAGTAAATAAATGTCAAAGACACAACAAAATGTATAGCGTAAAACACTAAAAAGTCCCTTGTTATTAAATCTTATATGATGCACCATAAAGAAGGATGGGAAATTGAATACTTAAAACAACACAATATGATGTGGAAGAACGTGGTTAAAGTCTTGAAAACAAACACACGCTTCACTATTGTTACGTGCCACCCGTAGTGGCAAGTTCGTTAACTGGATTACGGTGGGTGAAAGCACAACACATGGTCCTTTTAAAGAAATAATAGTTTTATTGCAGGTCTACAAACATACACCTTGCACACACACACACACACTCACACACTGAGTCTAACTTCAGAAAACACTACTAGTCACTATTAGTTTCCACATTTACAATCTACCACTGTCCTCGCTATTTATGTTCTCTCTCTCCGTGAGGCGTTACAATGTTCCAGCTTACACTCACACGTACAGTCTACACAGGTTCTCTACAGCCTTGCCCCTGCCACTTCACTTACTTCCAGAGTCCTCTTGCTGCTTCTTGTGCGCTCTTGCTCGTCCCGTGTCGATCCCACGACCACGTCTTCCACGAAGCACCGCGACACCTCCAAGCACTCACAGTCCTGACTCAAAGTTGCACCCTGGCAGACAGGCTACCACTCTGTTACCGTACACGTCCAGTAATAATCGCTGTACTGCTCCGCACTCACTCACAGAACTAAACACTCGACAGCACACTAACACTGACCAATACTGTCCAATACACTGCCTCCTCGCCGCGGCTCGCTGGTTTATATGGGATCAGTCCCTGGCCTGGAAAGTTCTAAATGTCACAACCTATTGCCACATTGAGTCTGTTCTCGATGGTTCTAAGTCCAGACTTTTCACTTACTGTATTCTCTGGCCGGCCCGCGATGACTCACAGGTGCTTCGCTATTGTGTCTGCCGGTGGGAGGGGGCCGGGAGGGTGTAGGAACTTTCTCTCTCCGGCTGATGGTTCTGTCCAAGGCCAACGAGGCAGCTGCTTTGGTCTGTCACACTGTCACTCACCCGAAAGTCTCCTGCCGGTTCGCGGCGGTACGTAACACTATGGTCAACAGACGCCAATGAAACCTGTTCACAACTATTGCTGCCGTGCACAGCCAATACATTTTATGTTTCATTCACCATAGTAAAGCGTGTGTTTGATTTCAAGACTTTAGCCACGTTCTTCCACATCATGTTGTGTTGTTTTGCACCATATAAGGTATAACAAGGGATTTTTAGTGTGTTACGCTACACATTTTTGTGTCTTTGACATTTATTTACTTATATCGGCTGATGAAGGGGCCAAAAACAATCAGGCCTTGAAACATGTCCCACCAATGACCACACAGTGATCTTTATTTAATAAAAAGTATTGACTAGGCGGAACTTTCAACGTATTTATCACTCAAAACGAGACTTGTCAACTTGGCATGTCCTGTTTTTGTATGGATATGTCTGACGTTCTCTTCAGTGCCAAGAGATGGCGCAAGCTCAAGATATGTTTCGTCAGTTCCAAGGGCATTTAGATCCATTCTTCAAGAAGTCCATAAACGAACAATACATAAACCGCGCTGCAGCATGTAACTGATAAGTCAGTCCGCTTCACATATAGACCGTACGTTCAACAGGCTCAGCTCTATGCACCCCTTGGGGGCAGCCCAGCAATCACTGTGTTTACTTCACTATCTCGACTCGGCGAATAGTCTTTAGTAGCTATGAAGACAGCTTAGGCTAATGATGTTGCTAAGATGCTTCATATTATCCCATTAGAGCACCGACAGTACTTTGATATCATTGTTAACAAATTCAGTAATGCAAGTCAATATACGCCAGATGTTTCATGAAGTAAGTGAGTTATGGGATAGTGAAATCGATCAAGAGTAAGAACTTAAACAGTTCAGGGATGCATTTTATAGTACCTACTGTACAATCTATATGTAGGCTAAGTATATTTTGGTATAAAAATATTCATCAGTAAGATTCCAACCTCATGTACCACATACGAGCGCTATTCCTTTTTCAAGTTCCGATGGACTGTATATAAATAACAGATTGACATACCAAACTGATTTTACTACTAAATGATTGCTTGTTTTATTCGTATGTCTCAACATAATCGCCAAAACGATTGAAACATTTGACGTATCGTTACACCAGCTTTCAAATGCCCTCGGCAAAATATTCTGCCGCCACTGAGGTGGGTACATCTGGACAGTCCCCTGAAGTGTTTACATTTTGGAGAGGCGTTGTCGCCCAACCATACCTTCAATTCTCGAAAAAAAAAAGGTGAAAATCATTCAGTGCTGGTTTGGACTAAACGGCAGATGGTCCAAATCTTCCCACTTGAATTCTCTGTAAAAGTCTATCGTAACGTTGGCACAGTGTGGTCGTGAATGATTGTCACAATTTTCGAGGATTGAAGGTATGGTTGGGCTGCAACGCCTCGCTAAAAAGGAAACACTTCAGGAAACTGTCCAGACGTAGCCTACCCAGGGTACCCACCTCAGTGGCGGCAGAATATTTTGCCGACGGCATTGGAAAGCTGGTGTAACGATACGTCAAATGTTTCAATCGTTTTGGCGATTATGTTGAGACATAAGAATAAAACAAGCAAACATTTAGTAGTAAAATCAGTTTGGTATTTCAATCTGATATTGTTATACAGTCCAACGGAAATTGAAAAAAAAAACAGGCCTCGTATAACAGAAAGAAAATGTAAAAAAGAGTAATAATATCACTTGTTTTAAAACTGGCTCTTGTTTAGATAATTTCAGTGTAATTTTTATAACCTGTTTACTGCGAAGACCCACAGAAATTACTCACTAGCAAGTCCAACTTAAGGTATTTCTGCTAATATTGAAAAAAAAAGTTACTTTAATTAGCAGTAACAAACCTGTGAAGGTCTTTGTGTTTTTCTCAACATTTCAAAGACATGACAAATCCCCTTTTTGATCTCAGTGCCCTTGCTCTGAGTTTTTCTGCTGCAGAATATGCTGCCCCAGTCTGCAGGAACTCTGCCCATGCCAACCAAGTAGATGTTGCCCTCCATGAGACCGGCTGTTTACGCGCAACTTCTGTCGATAAGATATTTCCACTCAAGGGAAGTTAGATAACAACTAGTGGCAGAAGTTGAGAAGAAAAAGCAAGAAACAGATCCAAGACACCCAATGTATGAACTTGATGTACATCCATCTAGGCTAAAGTCAAGAAAGAGCTTCCTCAAAACAACGACATCCAAACCTTCCTCAGCTGAAGATCACCGAATTGAATTTTGGAAAACGAAATCACCGGGAGGATCGTGGGAAATTAAGGAGAAGCAGGCTACCATTTACAATACGGATCTTGGAAGACACTAAACTGGTGTGAGTCGGTGCAAAAGTAATTTGAAGAAGTGGGGATACAGTGCTGAAGAACTTTGTAAATGTGGTGAAAATCAAGACCCTGAACACCTTCTGAGTTGCAGTATGTTACCAAGACCATGTGATATGCAGGACTTGATAGAAGCCAATGACTGTGCCATTCTAACAGCTGAACACTGGAGAAATGAAATTTAGTTCAATTTATATGTATACTAGCAATCCGTTCCGGCTTCGCCCGGGAACAGTTATGAATTTATTACGTACCGTAATAAGCACTGTTTTTTCTATGTCAATGAACTACGACCTATATCCATTTTACGTCTCGGCATGATGGGTTAAGATCACTGACTGGACAATTAATTATATTATCATGGAGAAGCATACGCAACGACTTCTTGTCAGACGTAATTTAAGAATGGCGAGGTTCATGAAACACAAATCCCCCTTCCGTCCAATGTTAACTTGCGGAACGAAAAGTTCACAGGCGAAATGAATTGAATAAAAGCCGAGTTGCACTTCCAGGGAAACTCCAAACACAACCACTCTTCTCTGTAATCTTAACTCAATACGACTCTACAGTTTGCGGCTGGCTGTATCTAGGGTAATAGGCTTGCCCGCAGGCTAGGCTGTAACTGGGGTGATAGCCTCACCCCTAGCTAGCTCGTAAATTGTCTCCTCAGTAATTGAATGGAGATTATTAGACGTAAAAACAGTTATAGTGACCGATGTATTGAAGATAGAGATATGCTCTCGCTGACTTTTTTGTAGAACGTTTCATGCTGAAGAATTCTTACACTCATACTATATCGATATTTTTAACGGACGCCAGGTTTTCTTTTTCGACTTTTTCACTGAAATCGTTACTGCTTGGCTTCCTTTGATCATATATAAATTATTTTCTACAGAAACCTTCCTCGAAATATCCTTTACAGAATGGTGAAAACCGCATCAAAATCCATCCAGTGGATCTCGAGTTTACCCGTGACATCCAAAAATCGGGGACTTTGTTTTATACTAAGTAGAGATTTGTATGTGTTTTCGACTCGGATGAATAATTAAATTGAAGAAAATGCTTAATTTCACGTTTTTGCTAAGATGGGGACCTCTACCTTGTCTAAGATTTTTTTCGGCATTAGGTAGAGAATTTTGAAAGATAACCAAGTGGAGATGGCTTTGAGCGGTGTATGAGCTTCCTTAAAATAAGTCTGAAAGATTCAACCATCTGCAGTACAACTTTGGTAATAAACTCGTCTTCTTGATACGTGGCTGATATACCGACCAGTAACCTATAGGTTAAAAGATTAACGCTGAACAATTTAGGCTGCGAGATGGAACAAACCGGGGAGGCAAGATACAATCTCCCAGTCTAAGGGCAAGGGGGCTTTGTACGGCACGGTGGCGTCATCTTGCTATGCAAGGCAAACAAGGTGAAACTGTTCCTTGGTGTTCCCTTACAAACAACACAGGGTAATAATTTCTAGCCTGTGTATCTTATACTCACTTGACCGTTCAAAACAGGAGACACGAAACTTATGAGTTAGTGGAGAATTTATATCATCTTCTCTTGCGATAACGAGGAAGGTGTTGGAGGGACAACAAGAGTTTCAGGTAGCGGCAGACATTTTTACTCCACACACACACACACACACAAGCGACCCTTAACACCACAATGCTATGCATTTCAGGCGTTCATTAACGTCTTCTCTTTGAGCCCTTCTCCCTTGTGGACCGAGGTCGAGAACTTGGAGAGTTTAATGTCCTCATCACATAATTTATAGTCCCTTTTATTAGCAAAATTATTAACAACTAGCAGGTTAGCCACCTTCGTACGGGTAAAAATGTACTTTTGTGTGTTTCTTACACCCACAACACTTTTATTTATCTAACCTCAGGGTAAATGAACTCTGAAAGGAATCAAAATCATTAGACTAACCATATTGGATAATGCGTTAACTTTGTTGTTTGAGTCTTCAGTCTTTTGACTGGTTTGATGCAGCTCTCCATGCCTCCCTGTCCTGAGCTAATCGTTTCATCTCTACATAGCTACCACACCCTACATCTGAGGCAATCTGTTTAACATATTCTAACCTTGGTCTATCCCTACAGTTCTTGTCCTCGACCCTTCCTTCCATAACTAAGCTTGCTATTCCTGGGCGTCTTAGTATGTGTCCTACCAACCTATCTCTTCTCTTCATTAGCAGTCGCCAGAAACATCTCTCCTCTCCCACTCGTCTTAATACCTCTTTGTTTGTAACCCTATCTACCCATCTGATCTTCATCATTCTCCTGTAACACCACATTTCAAATGCTTCAATTCTCCTCTTTTCTGCTGCACCAGTGGTCCAAGTTTCACTTCCATAGAGCGCCACGCTCCAGACAAAGGCTTTCAAAAATGACTTCCTATTACCTAAATCTATATTTGATGTCAGCAGATTCCTTTTTTGTAGAAATGCTTTCTTTGCCTGAGCCAACCTACTTTTTATATCCACTTTGCTTAGTCCATCACTGGTTATTCTGCTTCCTAAGTAACAGAAGTCTCCTACTTCCTTCAGCTTTTCACCTGTCAATTTGAACTCCATAGAGGTTTCTGATTTATTTCGGCTGCATTCCAGTATTTTTGTTTTACATTTATTAATTTTCATCATGTATTCTTTCCGTAAGACGGAGTCCATACAAGTCAAAAACTCATTCAAATCCTCAGGCTTGTCGGCCAAGATGACGATGTCATCAGCAAATCTCAGAGTTGAAATTATTTCTCCTTGAATCTTCACTCCCACTAAATTTTTCTCTAATTTCCTTCATTGCTTGTTCAATGTAAAGATTGAAACGTATGGGTGATAAGTTGCAGCCTTGCCTCACACCTTTCTGAATACCAGCTTCTCTCTCATGTCCTTCAGTTCGAATGACTGCTGTCTGGTTTCTGTATAGATTGTATATCACCCTCCTATCCCTGTACTTTATTCCAATAGATTTCAAAATGTCAAACAATTTAGTCCAATCAACGTTATCAAAAGCCTTTTCTAAGTCTACAAAAGCCATGAACGTTCTCTTATCTTTCCTTATTCTACCTTCCAAAATCAGCCTAAGACGTAGTACAGTTTCCCTTGTTCCTACATTTCTCCTGAAACCAAACTGGTCTTAACTTTGTTAAGTAATTAAATTGCTTTGACACCTGTTAACACTTAAGGGGAGACATACAGCTCAAGGGGCAGATCACCTCGTAGTTCAGCCCCTTAAAGCAATAATAACTAACTAACATACGGCTTAAGAAACCAAAGCAATAACGATTTCAATATTACGGTATAATAGTCGAAGGATAACTCCTTTAACAGCGAGAAAACAAAAGTTAAGAAATGTATAAGCGGTGGGAAACTGTGCTCATCGGACAAGCTCACCTGTGGCAAAGACCAGCTTGAAATCGTTACCTCGTACAAATACCTGGGAATCACCCAGCAAACAACAGGAACAGCCTTCGCTACACAGCAGGGGCGTATATAGAGTTTTATTTTGGGGGGTGCCCACCCAGCGGTTCGGGACATGGTATAGACCCCAAAGAACAGGGGTACCGAGGGAAACTTTTGTATAATTTCGTGCAAAATGATGATTTTTAAGGCTCTCTGGCATCACTTATTCTACCAATTTGTTGTGATGATTTATGTTTGGTTAATGTCAAACATAACTAAGACCATTTTATGTTACATTTAATTATTACAATCATCTTGCTCTCTTGATAGTATTTACATGGAAAGAATTAACATTACTGTTTTGATCTACAACTTACACTAAAATAAATATTAAGTCAAGGTTTCTTGAGGCATTACGAAAACGGTTCATAACTTCATCGTCAGTGATGTCTGCCTAACAATGCTACACCGTTGAGTCTGTTTTCAGAAGTAGAATTTCTAAAGTACATGGGTTGTTTTTTTAGTTTTGGCACCTTAGTTATAACTGGATTAATAACTCACTTAGATGCTTCCAAGTTTCACAGGCCCTCGATGTAGTCCCCACCGTTGCGTACAACGTGTTCCCAGTGATGTGGAAGTCATTGGATCCCGTTGGCACTGCCCAATCTATTGATGGTACGAAGAGAGCGCTCAGCTGCCTGCTTTACGTTACTTTGAAATGGGCAGGGCCCGGATGTTGATGCCATAAAAAAGTTTAAAAAATGCACTTAAAATTGTCAAAAATTACTGTAATAAATGAACTGAAAATTCGAAAAATGCACAATAAAATTGAGAAAATGATCTTATAATAATAAACTCGCCAATATTTCAAAAATGACATCTTAAGCTCAAACTGAAAAGTCAATCAAAACAGATTTCTAGCACTTAACAAAAGGTTTATGTTCACTTTAGTCTGAGTTGCACTGCACTACGAATGTCATTCTGATGTTGTCAAATATAAATGATCTGCGGTTATCAGCCAACAAGATTTTATATCTCGAAAAGCTGCGTTCAACATTAACTGATGTGATCGGAGCGAACTTGAAGTGAGGAAGGTCGTTTGCTGCTAAATCCTCCTCAATCCCATCCGAGCAGTAGTTTTCACCAGAAATAATGTCTGAGATTTTGTATAATGTTTTAAACCCGGTGTTTTGTCCGGCAATTTTTTCAGTTTTGATGCAATACCCGCAGCAGTTTCGCCACGATTGTTGCTAAGACTAGTTCCCACCGGGTTGATTAAGGAAATGGAATCAATATTTCAATATTTCAAATTATCTTGTATCAGCTCCTAGCTTCTCCATAACTCTGAGACACGTAACTCACTCATATAAAGCTGTGACATGACTAAATTGAAAAAAAAAACTAACCTCAAAAGGCCAATTTCTTTAAAATAGGGCCAAAAAATCTACCAAACTTTAAAAAATGCTCTTAAAATGGAAAAATAGGGGGGGGGGGTGGAATGCAAAAAGATGCAAAATAAAATGACATATTTGAAGACGCGGTGGCCCGTCCGGAGTTTCTATGTACCTCAGCATTGTTTCAGACAGCTCAGTAAAAAGATGACATGTCATCAACATGCGGGCCCTACGTGAAATGGGTGTCCTTACAATCACGACTTCCACTGAGAACAAGCGACATTATCAACAAAATTCAACACTTAAAAGACAATTTCAAATAATAGATATCGAAGAATTAAAAGAGCGTAGTCTAGGCCAGAGGTGCGCAAAGTGGGGGAAAGCAGAGAGTTGATGATGATGATGGTAATTGTCGTTTTAAGGGGCCTAACATCTAGGTTATCGGCCCCTGATGGTTTGGGTGATCGTGAAGATGATAATGAAATGTAAACTATAACTAAAACTAACTACTAACTTATATACTAGAAGAAGAAATGGAAAACAAAAGGAGAATAAGGCAAATAAAGGACAGGAGGAAAAGAAATGCCCTCAACCCTCGAAGAATGCGGTTTGAGGGACTTGGAAGTAAGGAGAGCCATGAAAGGCAGAAAGGAAAGTGAAAGAGGAGAGGGTCCACCCCACAGGTAAGGGACAAAAGGGGGAAACCGGACCGAGCTCAGAAATCCCTCGGGTTCGCCAACTCCCGAACTCACCAGCCGTGAGCCACTGAGGGTGTAGCAATATCCAGGGTGCACCAGAAGTGGTGGGGCTACATACACCCTGCCTCCTTGAGGGCCTTGAGCAGAAGGCAGGAGATAACATGAAAATAAAAAGAAGGCTGACCCCTCGCAGAAGGATGAGACAAGGACCAATTAATGCGGGAAAGGAAGAGACTCCCTAGGCCTCGGATACCCTAATACCGTCGGGGTCGTAAGAGAACAAGAGCTGACCAAGGGAGGTCGATAGGAAAGAAGACAGAGAGGAGCCCGGCACAAGTAAGTGGAAGCAATGCCGGGGCCCCGTTGTCGCTAACCCACGTCCCACTATATGTGAGCCCCTGGGGGAACGCAGAGAGTGACAAAGGGGGGCGCAGAGAGTGAAAAAGGGGGTCACCTGCTCTGAATGAAATAATTAAATTTCATATTCTGTAAGACGAAGCTTCCGTGGCTTAGGCGGCAGCACGCCGGCCTCTCACCGCTGGGTCCATGATTAAAATCCCGGTCACTCCATGTGAGATCTGTGCTGGACAAAACGGAGGCAGACAGGTTTTTCTCCGGGTGCTCCGGTTTTCCCTGTCAACGTTTCATTCCAGCAACACTCTCCACTATCATTTCATTTCATCTGTCATTCTTTTAATCATTGCCCCAGAGGAGTGCGTCAGGACTCGGCAGCCGGCACAGTTCATATCCTCGCCGCTAGATAGGGGCTTCATTCATTCCATTCCTGACCCGGTCGGAGACTGGAAGCAGGCTGTGGATTTTCATTTTCATTTCATATTCTGTAAGAAATACTGCTGTCCTCATATCCATGAACCTATGATACACAAGAAGCTCCTACGACCATTCAAGACTGAAAGTCGCACTTTTGCTGTCTTATTTCACAAGGTCTGATCAGTAAATCCCGCCAGCAGGAATTCTGAGAAAACGTGTAGAGTACCTTTCATCCGCCACACGCATCGATATCTCCTTACCAAACACTTACTGTCGACCAAAGTATTATGAGCACTCGAGTTTGAAGGTTGTTTGTGAAGTAACCAATAGACCTACATAAAATCCAATAGCATCATCATTTTCGTCGTTCTATTTTACGTTAGCTCATGTAGGTTTGAAATTTTTAATTTATATTTAATATTTTGTATCGCAGTTGGAACACAAAAAGTGCACGTTTATAAGCGTGTTTCAACCATGCGTCACATTTAAGAATTATTATCTCAAAAACCCATCATCAGACCGAATCCAAATTTTAACACAATATACATTGGAATATTTTATAACTGGGTTATTAATTTGAAAATTTTGTGTGTCCAAGAAACAAAGTTGTTATCATTTTTGTAAGGTAACATTTTCTCGGCTCAGGGTGGTTGGAAAATGTAGTTCTTGGTCGCATTGTAATCCTTGTACATCGAAAAGTTATGCTGTATGACTGTGAAATACGTAAATTAATTCACTTATTTTATATCAGTTTGTATTTGTAGGGGGGAAAAAGACATGGTTCACCAGCTAGCCGCTCCGCGAAAAGCTGGAGCGTTGCCGAAATGGAGCCCACACGCATCATGGCGCGCCTCGCTCGGAAGTAATGGGCTCCATCTCAGCAACACTGTACAGCTTTTCCCAGAGCGGCTAGCTGGTGAACCATGTGTTATTTAACCGTACAGATATAAACCGATATAAAATAAGTGAATTAATTTACGTGTTTCACAGTTATACAGCATAACTTTTTGATGTATATGGATTACAACGCAACCAAGAACTACATTTTCCAATCACCCCGAGCCGAGAAAAAGTTACCTTATGATAACAACATTGTTTCTTGGACACACAAAATTGTGAAATTAATAACCCAGTTATACAACATTCCAATGTATATTGTGTTCAAATTTGGAATCGATCTGATGACAGGTTTTTGAGATAATAAATCTTAAATGTGACGCATGGTTGAAACACGCTTAAACACCTACAAACTCGAGTGCACATAATATTTTGGTCGACAGTAACCACTAATGACAATGTGACCGCCACTTCTTTACAAGAATAGATTCTTCTATTTCTGCCATTGTCGACTCGAATTGAGCCAGGCCTTTGCAGTCAGTTCAAAGACAGTGAGTGAACAGGTGAATTCTAGTGAATGTTCATTGGAAGTGGTTATCCCGATTTACAATAAGGTGATACAAGGAACGCATTACCCATGGCTTATTAGAACTGTGAGAACCTCTTCTCTTGCGTTATGTTACTCCGCCGAGGAATACGCAAGCCCAGTATCGTACAAATCCAGTCATGCCTAAGTGGTAGATGTTGCACTTAACGATACTTGTCGTATTATTACTGGGTGCCTTAAGCCCACTTCGCTGGACAAGCTGTACACCCTTGCTGGTATCGCACCCCCTGACATCTGCCGAGAGGTAGCGGCGAAAAAAGAGAGAAAAAAAAAGGTAGAAACTTCTGAAGCCCATCCTCTGTTTGGACATCGACCTGCAAAACCCCGACTAAAATCTAGGAAAAGCTTCCTCAGAACAACGGAAGCTCTTCTCAGGACTTCACAACAATCCCGAACCAATTTGTGGCGTGCAAGGTTCTACAGTCCTGGACAATGGTTTCCACCCTCTGAAAAACTACCAGCCGGTTTTACAGAAAAATGGAGTGCATGGAGATCACTCAACAGACTTCGGTCGGGTGTCACAAGATGCACAAGCAACTTAATGAAATGTGGTTTCCATGTGGAGTCACCGTTTTGTGAATGTGGAACAACGCAGACGTCAGACCATCTGCTTCAGTGCAGTCAGTGCCCAACAACATGGACACTAGAGGACCTGTTACATGCAACACCTAATGCCATTGAGGTCGCCAACTTCTGGGCGGCTAGAGTTTGAACAAATTGAAATTTCAAATGTTGTATATAATATTATGTATTTATTGTATATTCAATTTCACACTGTAAGTGTTTCTGACACGAATGAATGAATGAATGAGCAGAGCTGAAAAGATACCTCATGAAAGTGATAGTGTATTGTTATTGCTATTCTTCTTCTTTCTTCGTCATGCCCGACCAAGGAGCGCGATTGAACTTATTTAGCTGATGGCATTGCCTTTCTCTTATCACAAAATCTCTTCATCTTCTCGCTGTGGCTTCTCTTGCGATCTTCTGACCAGGTTTTGTTGGTGATAGTGCTTCGACGGTCTGCAAAGCGGTGATTATTGACTAATTCTCTGAACTTAGCTCTGTCTAGTACAATGCCATCTGGGATGCCTATTTCTTGAAGATATTTTCCTACTTCAAGCAGCCAGGTGTTTTTAACTTTCATTGACAGGGCAAGGTTAAGAATCCTTTTGGTCAGTCTCTCATTGCCCATCCTGAGGATATGCCCGTAAAATTTCAATCGTATTTTCCTAAATGTGTCTGAGATTTTCTCCTAGTGCCGGTGTAAGTCTTGAGATTTTCTTTTCATTCAGATTCCCCCTGTACATAATGGTCCAAAACTTTTTCTTAGGATTTTCCTTTCTTGCTTTTCCACATCTCTAATTAATGATCTGCCCCCAATAATCAGCGTTTCAGAAGCTTATAGCGCTTGTTATTATTATTATTATTCTTTATTTGTTTCACCCAACTTTGGGGTACATGTAATCAATCACTTTTTATTGTGTTGAGCTTTCCTTTGGGCCCAGTATTGCCTCATCCTTTGAGATCTTGCTTCCCTTTCTTCGACAGAGATGTGGATCGTACGCTTTTGTTTGAGTTTCACTTGGAACCGTTGTTTCTTATCCTTGGTGACGGTTTGGGCTGTTTTGTCCATGAGCTTGGTGTCTGTAATTTGGAGTTCCATGAGGTCTTTCTTTGTTTCCTTAAACCAAAGAGGTTTTGTTTTGTTATTACGAAAGTGGTCGAAGATCTTTTTGGTTAGTCTATTTGAATTCATTCGGAGTATGTGTCCATAAAAATCAATTCTCCGTTTTCTTATTGTGTCCCAGAGTTTTTCAGTTTTTTGGTAAAGAGTTTCGTTCCTGACATGGATTCATTTGTTGTTATGAAATTTGGGGCCTAAGATTTTGCGTATTATCGTTCTTTACTTGACCTCCAGCCTTTCAGGCGGTCCCTGGGTAGTGAGAGACAATGTTTCGGGTGCATATAAGGCTTCTGTTAATTACCGTGTTATAATGTTTTATCTTGGTATTCCAGGAGAGAGACTTCTTGTCATAAGTGTCCTTCGTAAATTGGAAGGCCAATCCAACTTTAATTCTCCTAGATTCCATTGCCTTTTTCTCTAGCGCATTCCAGCCGATCAATTCCCCAAGATATTTAAATTCTTTGACGATGTCTATGTATTGTTTGCCCAATTGAAGCTTATTTGCTGTTTTTTTATGTTCGTCATAATTTTGGTCTCTTCAACTGAGATTTTGAGAGCCATTTTTAACTCTTGCCTCTGGAGTTTGAGGATCTGTTCCTTGGCTTCTTCCCATGTCTCAGCTAATAAGGCCATGTCATCAGCAAAAGCTAAACAATTGACCTTAATGCCTCTGTTTTTTTAGTTCCTATTTAGATTCCACCGTGTGTCTTCACATTCCACTCTCTGACTACTCTTTCTAGGACACAGTTAAATAGCAGTGGAGAAAGTCCATCTTATTATTATTATTATTATTATTATTATTATTATTATTATTATTATTATTTGCCTACTTATAACATTTTGCAAAAATGAGGAAAAAGTAGACTTATGAGATCGATCCGGGAAAATGCGTGTCTGTCTGGCTGGCTGTGTGTGTCCCCTCCACCCCCCCCCCCCTATCAACTCCTAAACGGCTACAACAATCGAAACCAAATTTAGTATGAGTAAAGATGTATACCGGAATATCTCAAGTCCATATTTGAAAATGTTACCAGTGCTACCAACTGCTGAAAAACGCACTAGAAATTTGAGCTCCATGTTGGATATCTTGGAAGTTATGCATGGGAGCTATTCCAAAATTGGCACACATGTAGATAATACTATTACAGTTTAATGTCCAGGAGGTCATACATGACAGTGTTGCCAAAATGATTATAAGCCTGCTGATAGGTCCAATTGTTAAATGCATATAACTTCTAGACTATCAATTGGATTTCAACCAAATTTTGTATGTAATATGTGCACATAAACAGATATGATTGAGGGTATTCTTAAGGGCCACCAGGGCTGCCAACTGTTAATAATTGCTCTCTCTATTTTATTTTTATCCAAATACTAATATATCAGGAAGTATGCAAGCCAACAACTCTATACTTTGCACTCGTATAGCACCTGACATTCTAGATTAATTTGAAGTAATTAATATAAGTCAGTGTTGCCAACATGATTCTATGCTTGCTGATAGGTCCTATTTTAAAATACATGTAGCTTCTATACTAACAAATGGATTTCATCCAAAATCGGCACAGCAAGATATCATAATATTTCAGATTATTTCTGACCAGCACACGCATGACATTGTTGCCAACATGCTTTTACGCGTGCTGATAGATCCAATGTCTAACTGCATGTAACGTCCATTGGACTTCAACCAAATTTTGTATTCTGTACCTTAACAGATGGAACTAAGAATATATTCAGTCACCAGGGCTGCCAACTGTAGTGTTCTATTAGGCTACATTATACCGCTGTAGTGCCCTTAGAGGACTACCTCATAGTTGCAGGCGACCTAAATGGACATGTCGGTCGCTTGAATGAAGACCATGCCGCCCATGGCGGATTCGGATATGGTGAGGGGAACGACGACTGACTGAGAATTCTAGATTATGCGGAAACCCATGACCTAGTCATTGCGAACACATGGTTTAATAAACGTGATTCACATCTAATCACATACTACAGCGGCACAAATACAACACAAATTGACTACATTCTGGTAAGGCGCAAAGAACTTAAAGACGTGTTGGACACTAAAGTCGTCTCTTACGAAACAGTTGCGACCCAACACCGACCACTTATCTGCAAGCTCCGTGTAAAGCCGCCAATGGTCATACAGGCACGAACAGGACCGGCGAGAATCAGATGGTGGCAATTTAAAGAGAATGAAGAAGACGTCATTAGACGTCTTACGCTGCCGCCGATTACAACCGTTGAAGAAAGCTGGGCAAAAATGAAGAAAGCTGTTCACGAAGCCACGCATGCCATTCTTGGACTTACGAAGCCAGGAAGACGTCGGATTGGTAAGGACACATGGCTTTGGAATGACGCAGTCAAAACTGCGGTACGCAAGAAGAAGCAGCTTTACCACGAGTTTCTGGAAGACAAAACACCTTCTCGTTGGAATGCTTACAAAATAGCACGCAGGGAAGCGAAGAAGACTGTTGCTTCGACAAAATCGGCTCGGTACGCAGACCTCTGCGCGAAGCTGGACACACGCAAGGGAGAGCGGGACATCTATCGCCTCGTCAAATCCAGGCACCATAAATCTCAAGATATCCAACGCTTCTATGGCATCAATGACGATAAGGGCGTTTTGCTAGTCGACTGGAAGAAGGTGAGAGAACGCTGGCGAAATTACTTTGAGAAGGTCTCAACCGAGGAATTCCAGCACAACCAGATAGATACCTGTCGCTACTGCTGTCGAAGGTCCTATCAAACCTATTGTTGTCTTAGAGGTTGCAGGGGCCTTGAAACAAATGAAACCAGGGAAGGCAACTGGTCCAGATGACATCGCGGCGGAGCTATGGTGCTCTCAGAAGTGGGATCCAGCGGATTGGTTGGCAAGACTCTTCAACCAAATAGTCAAAGAAGGACGAACGCCACTTGATTGGCAACATAGCATCACGATACCTATCTTCAAAAAGAAGGGAAGTCCAGCCGAGTGTGCTAATTACAGACCAATTCGACTCCTCTGTCACACCATGAAGGTCTTCGAGCGCATTCTTAATAAGACGATACGTGCAATCACCCAGCTGACCAAAAACCAAGCTGGATTTGTGAAAAATTGCGGCACAACAGATGCAATCCTCGCCACACGGCTTTTAGTTGAAAAGCATCGTGAAAAGAATAAGCCGTTGCACCTTGCTTTCTTAGATCTCGAAAAGGCTTTTGATCGTGTGCCGCACGACTTGAACTGGTTGACTCTCCGACAACATGGCATCCCAGAGTACCTTGTCAACTGGGTACAGTTGCTCTACGCGGAGCCAAAAAGTTACGTACAAGCCGCCACAGGAGCGTCGGAAAACTTCCATGTAACAGTTGGTGTTCATCAAGGTTCGGCCCTGTCACCATTGCTGTTCATTATGGTCATGGACACGGTTACTGCAGATCTACAACAACCGTTACCTTGGACTATTCTGTACGCTGATGACGTTATGTTGGTCGCTCAAAAGAAGCTGGATCTCCAACATCAAGTCCAGGAATGGAGTGATCGTTTAAGTCAATATGGCCTGCGGCTTAACAAAGCTAAAACAGAATATATGACATCGGAACAATCCAAGTCGACGGCGATGATCTGCCTCGAACGACAAAATTTAAGTATCTTGGCTCTACGATAACTGTTGAAGGTCGTCTCACCGAGGAGGTCAACATAAGAATTAATGCTGCGTGGATGAAGTGGCGAACAACGACAGGTGCCATGTGCGATCGCCAGATGAAAGACCACCTAAAATCGAAGATTTACCGCACTGTCATTCGTCCCGTAGCGCTTTATAGTACCGAATGTTGGCCGACCACGAAGGAAGCAGAACGTCGACTAAGTGCCATGGAGACCAAGATGCTTAGATGGACAGCTGGCATTACTAGGTTGGATCACATCCCCAATCAAAGAATAAGGGAACGATTTGGTATCGCAGCAATCAGTAACAAAATGCGTGAGGGTCGTCTGCGATGGTTTGGGCATGTGCTACGGTCAGGAGCGGACACCATTTCAAAACAGGGCTACACACTGGAGGTCACCGGGAAAAGACCAAAGGGGCGACCGAGACAACGTTGGGCCAATACACTGCACAGGGATCTGAAAAGCGTCAACCTACATCTGGACATGGCCCATGACCGAGTAAAGTGGAGACAGCGGATTCACATAGCGGACCCTGCCACGAGGTGGGACAAACGCTAAAGAAAAAGAAGAAGAAGATACCAGGTATATCTCTAACTAATTAGATATTTCGATATTACCAACTTAATTTCGTCATTATTCTAGATAGGTTCATATACCGTAGAATAATCATTGGCATGAAAAGTAGGTTCTTTAGTTCGTCACGGAACTTCTTGTTCTCCATGCTTTGAACAGTTGAAAAATGTAGAATGGGGTCAGTGATATTTCGCACTGACCAAAATACTACCAAGGTTGTGAGCCTTGGAGGGCCTCATGATGTCTTCCGGCTAAGAGCAGGCATTTCCTCTTACTCGAAAAAGGTGTGGTTTATTATTATTATTATTATTATTATTATTATTATTATTATTATTATTATTATTATTATTATTATTATGTTATTGTTTGACAACATTATCACGGCAAATACCGGCTACATTTTCTGTTACAGCCTGGTTCGGCCTTAGCAAGGAACCATCTGTACTGAGATAATTACGATTACACTGTTCAGAAACTTCACATCCATGACGTACCCGCAGACTTCACGAGTCTCCTTCATTTGTAGGATGAGCTCAATTCCCATCTGGATCATCGAACTTTGCTGAGTATTCGGCCAGGACATTGTCACCAAGGAACTTCCTAACAATATGGCATGTGTTTAACAGAACTGCCTTCTGAAGTTCAATATATATCTGCGGGTGCAGATTCAATATTAATAGACTACTGTGGAGAGTTTTCGGTATAACACCAGTACACGATATAATTATTGGGATGGTAGTCACCGAATCAAGTTTCCACATCTTCTTTATCTCAATTGCCAGCTCTGTGTACTTAGATATTTTAGTAGCAGCTGTTGTTTGGATGTTTTGAGTGTTGGGACATGCGATATCTATCAGTAATGCCTCTTTGTGTACTTTATTGATGACAATGATATCTGGCCGGTTGTTACTGACTGCGACATCTGTCACAACTCCTCTGTCCCAGTAGAGCGTGTGTGTGGCATTTTCGAGTACTGCAGATGGTGTGTATTTCCAATAGGGGACGGAGCTTTGAAGAAGTTTGTACTTCAAGGCCAGTTTCTGGTGGATAATGTTGGCAACTTGATCGTGTCGATGTTTGTAGTCAGTGTTGGCAAGGTGGGAACAACCTGATATAACGTGTTGGATGGTCTCACTACATTTGCCACAGCGGCGACACTTATCACTCTCTGTTGTTGGATCTTTTATGATAAATTTCCGATAGCTTCGAGTAGCAACAACTTGGTCTTGGATAGCTACAACAAATACCTCTGTTTCCGGAAAGAGGACCAAGTGGGTCAGCCATGCGTGCGACGCTAACTTGTCGATGTGAGGCTGGTCCAACTCATGTGGAAACTTTCCATGAAGCGCCTTCTGTTTCCAATTCCCGATCTTGTATTCAGTAGTTTTCATTCCTTTTACTGGTGGATCTAAAGATGACAGATGGAGCGGTGTGTAATTATCATCAGCTGAAGATACAGTGTGATGGAGAGGGGATGTTTCTCCTTTGTTGTGGAAAAATGCACGCAGAGTTGTCACTTGTTTTGTATGAAGGTTCATGATGTCTATCAGTCCTCTACCACCTTCAGACCGAGATGGAGTCAGGCGCTCTGTTGCTGATTTCGGATGGTGCATACGATGGCGTGATAAAAGCACCGATGTTTTTCGTTGCAGATCGTGCAGTTCAGTTTGAGTCCACCTGATTATACCAAAGGAGTATGTAACTACGGGCATTGCAAATGTGTTAACTGCCTTAATGATATGTTTAGCGCTAAGTTTTGAAGAGAGAACACTGCGAAGTCGTGAAGTATACTGCTCAGTTATGTTCTTCTTGATATCACCATGTCTGAGACGGTTACTCTGGGCGAACCCAAGATATTTGTAACGGCTGAATACTTCTCTGTCCCTCTCCAACAGGTATTCCTTGTGCAGAGTGCGAGCCTCTAATAACAGTCTGTGTTCTGCACTTATCAAAACCAAACTGCATATGGATATCTGAAGAAAAGCTCTGAGTGATAGAGATGAGATATTGTAGGTGCACTTTAGTTGATGCATACAGTTTAATGTCATCCATGTAAAGAAGATGGTTCATCTTGTACGCTTCACCATGATTACCCTTAATACTAAATCCATAGTTGCTACTGTTCAGGATTTGCGAGAGAGGATTCAATGCCAGACAAAACCGGAGTGGGCTTAGCGAGTCTCCTTGGAAAATTCCTCGGTGAATCGGTATTAATGAAGATGTTAAACGAGTGCCACCCACTGTAAATTGGAGGGCAGTGCTCCATGAAACCATTGCGCACTTCAGGAAGTTCACTATAATAGGATTGACCTTGTAAATCTCCAAGCTCTGTATAAGCCATGTATGAGGCACGGAATCGAAAGCTTTTTGGTAATCAATAAAGCAGGCATAAAGATTTCGTGATCTACGGCAGGCCTGCTCTAATGCCACGGCATCAATAGTGAGCTGTTCCTTACATCCTTGAGAATTCCTTCTGCAACCCTTTTGCTCCTCTGCGAGAATGGCGTTTTCCTCACAATGCGCACGAATTCGATTTGCAATAATGCATGTAATGATCTTATAAACGTTTGGCAAGCAGGTGATCGGGCGATATTTAGATGGGTTTGTGATTTTAGAGTCCTTTGGCTTGAGATAGGTTAACCCTCTGGCTAGGAAAACTGGAAATGCAGCAGAATTTTCCAAAAACATTGTATGTGAATAGCCAGTAAACGGTGGGTACATGTGAGCCTTTTATAGTAGTAATTATGGATTCGGTCAATTCCAGGTGCCTTCCAATTCTGTAGGCTGCTGATGATCTGGCGTAGTTCCTCAACATCAACGTCTGTATGTGCAATTTGATTTATTCGTCTGGTAGCATTCTCTATTTCCTTAAACCACGGACCTTCATTGTTGTGTTCTTCCGGCCTAGACCATATTGATGACCAGTAGTCGGTAACACTCTCCGCACTGAGTCCTTCTGGAGAATCAATCTGAACTTGAGGTGTATTTTTCAGGTCTTCATATAACTTTCTCTCATTTCTCTTGAAGTCATTGTTCTGTTTCTTCCGATCGGTAGTGTTCTGGTATCTCTTAAGACGCTTAGAGAGGGCTGCACGTTTTTGTTTATAAGTATCGAGTACTTCTGTTATCACTGCGTCCTCGGGGACCTGAAATTCTTGTTGTGAGGAGTCCTTCATGATCCTTCGTATGCGGTTGTTCAGACGTCTACTTCTCACTCCATTCTTATACTGCTGCAGTCTGTTCACATTCTGGCGTAGTTGTTCAATGCGTTGTTTTAAACGTTTTGCCCATGGTGGATCGCTGGGTTTCCTTGCAGCAGACTGTTGGTTTGGAGGGCGTGGCCTACCCCCATTAATTCGTACTGCAGCTAGTGCTGCACAATAGATAGCAGTATGAACCTCCATGAAAGATTGGTGCTCTTCTAAATAGTTGGGTAGTACGGTTTCGTTCAGTTCTTTCAACACCATGGCAAACTTGCGGGAAGACTGCTGCCTCGGAAGTATTGGACGTTGGGTAGGGTCAGTACCTGCATATTCAAGCAGAGCTGAATTAAATTCGTCTTGGATCTTGGAATGATGGCTTGTTTCCCCATTATGAGGTTCATTTACGTGAGTCGATTCATTCATGGAGACCTCATTATCAGTATTTATTTGGCTATTTTCACACTTGCAGCTGAGGGATATAGTTCATGAGATATCTCCTGTCTGATTCGATCCAGAACAGGGTCGGGAACTAAATGATTCTTTACAATTGCTCTTCTTTGATCCGTGCTCAGTGATGCTAAACAGAGGATACTGCTGCTTGAAAGCCGCATGCAGTGCTTGGCGGTAGTTTGTTATATCTGTTTCAAGACGAGTTATTCGATAATATGCCCGCATGATATATTCATTCATATGAGTTTCCCATTTCATGCGTTTTCTGGGCTTACCTGCGAGAGTGGTTGTATTTATTACAAAGGCACTGCCGTCAGATGCGGTGCGAGACTCGAGATTTTGTGTACCGCCAATATCGTCTTGAGCTGCTGGAGCTTCTTCGGGTCTACTGGTGGGTGGACAGCAGCTTGTCATCCCACTGCCACCGGTTTGCGTATTGTCACCTCTAGCGGTGGTTCTAGAGGTAACCTGCCGTATCACAGGCAGTGACATTTCTTAAAGCAAATTACTATTATTGCCTTTCCTGTGTGCTTTTTATACCTTCAGCCAGGTATTGCCTGGGTATTGCCTTTGATACCTATGGCAAGGTTTACAACACTCCTGTGAATGCTAATGTGTTATTTTGACTGATCGACGCAGATTCTTTGTAAATATGTGATCCAACTGATGTCATTTAACCCCTGTTTCTAACGAAATAAACGACATTACACAATTAATATCTATTATAGGGGCCCAATTGGACTAATTGAGTAAACGGAGTAATAAACACACAATACAGGGCATATATTAAACTATTTTAAACGGAATATTTGCGGTAATGTTAACCTAACCTGTACCAGCAATTCCTAGCCAATCACGTAAACAAGTTTCATGCACATACATATGATGTCCAAAGGCAACCGTTTCCTTGTTGCATTCATAATATTTTCAACCGAGTAAATTGAATGAGATGGCCAGAGAGAAATCATCAAAATTTTCGTCGCCATGTTTGTAATCATAAATTTAAAAATATAATATACTCTATCCTCTTCACCGGTTTATTAATACGTTGGTATCTGCAGATGTTGGAAAAAACCTTTATGCAGATTCAAAAAAATATTACTCGCTATAGTTTAATGCCATATATCTTTCGTT
This sequence comes from Meconema thalassinum, assembly GCA_946902985.2. Lineage (NCBI taxonomy): Eukaryota > Metazoa > Arthropoda > Insecta > Orthoptera > Tettigoniidae > Meconema > Meconema thalassinum. The sequence continues at coordinate 230,890,652 of OX336388.2, forward strand.
AAAAAAATATATCACACATACTCATTCTAAATAAAAGTGTGGAGTAACTAGAGAGATATAGTGCATTGTTTCAAATCTACTCCCTATATCACTTCATTGTTATAATTCTTATGTCGTATTCTATTCGGCCAGCATTCATATAATACTCCCGCTCCGTGTTTTAATAACATTTTTCCTCTGTTTCTGTGCTTCCAAGCCAAGCCCGATCAATCTTCGTGCAGTGAAATTTAATACAATGCACAAAGACCAGAATTAAAGTGGCTTAATTGGTAATCCGTGAGATCGATCTTCAGCTTTTTAATATGCACGGAGAGAAGTAATACCAGGGGGCCATGCTGGAGGAGAAGAGCGCACAGAGAGAGGGAAGGAGTGAGGGATGATGGGTAGGGGAAGAGAGAGAGGGAGAAGGGGGTGGTGGCATTATTGCGAAATAAAACAATATCATAGCGGCTCATATCTCCAGAAATACTCATGACTGAATAAATACGAAACAGAAATTGTGTTGCACTTGTATTAATTTTTTGGGGGGTTAAAAAAAAAGAGAGAAATTCTTTGGCTATTTAGTCAATGAGAACAATTATTTAACCATAATAGCAATATGATTTCTTTATTAAAAGTTTGACCTGTATTTATTGGGATTTGTGATGGAATTTCTGAATGAAGATAAATGCTGCTCTATATCTGAAATTAATCTGCGATGAAGGGCCAGTCTTTTTCGCTTTATTGCTTATATTGACATTTGATAGACACGCCAGCGTAAGCGATGAACTCTACATGTGTTACAGATTAAGGTGAAATATTGACTTTCGTGGCCAAGAAATAAACTCCAGCGAATACGCGAGGTTTTTGTTGCGGGGTTTCACCTGAGTATACCAACTTATGCTCTCCGTCTTGATAGTGGCAGATCACCTCGCTGTTCCGCCCATTAAAACAACAATTACTAGCTCCATCTTGAGGAAGGAATTCATCATGAATATCAATAAATATAAAACAACAAGAAGTTCCGTGACGAACTAAAGAGCCTTATTTTCATAAAATTTAAGAGTCATGCCAATGATTAATCTATATGTACCTATCTAGAATAATGACGAAATTAAGTTGGTAATATCGAAATTTCTCATTACTTCGAAATATACCTGGTATAATGTAGCCTAATAGAGCACTACAGTTGGCAGCCCTGGTGACTGAACATATTCTTAGTTCCATCTCTTAAGGTACAGAATACAAAATTTGGTTGAAGTCCAATGGATAGCATGGACGTTACATACAGTTACACATTGGATCTATCAGCGCGCGTAAAATCATGTTGGCAACAATGTAATGCATGTGTTGGTCAGAAATAATCAGAAACGTTAGGAACATAGTTGTGCCAATTTTGAATGAAATCCATTTGTTAGTATAGAGGTTAGACTACATGTATTTTAAAATTGGACCTATTAGCAGACTAAGAATCATGTTGGCAGCACTGACGTTAATAGTTACTCCAAATTAATCTAGAATGTCAGGTAATATACGTGTACATAGTTTAAAGCTGTCGGCTTGCATACTTTCTGATATATTAGCATTTGGATTAAAAAACATATAGAGAGCATTTATTAACAGTTGGCAGCCCTAGTGCTCTTAAGTATCCGCTCAGTCATATCAGTTTATGTAGACATAGTACATACGAAATTTGTTTGAAATCCAATTGATAGTGTAGAAGTAATATGCATTTAAAATTTGGATCTATCAGCTGGCTTAGAATTATTCTGGCAACACTGCCATGTACGGCCTCTTGGGCATTAAACTGAAATAATATTATCTATACGTGTGCCAATTTTAGAATAGCTCCAATGCATACCTTCCATGATATCCAACATGGAGCACAAATTTCAATTGCGGTTTTTCAACAGTTGGTAGCACCGACATTTTCATAAATGGGCTAGAGATATTCAGGTATACATCTTTACTCATAGCAAATTTGGTTTCGATTGATGCAGCCATTTAGGAGTTGATAGGGGGGCGGGACACAGAAAGACAGACAGAAGGACAGACAGACAGACAGACAAACACACATTTGCCCGGATCGATCTCATAAGTCTACTTTTCCTCATTTTTGCAAAATGTGAAAAGTAGGCTAAAAATAATGGAATGCAGCCGAAATAAATCAGAAACCCTTATTGACATCAAATTGGCAGGTGAAAAGCTAAAGGAAGTAGGAGACTGCTGTTACTTAGGAAGCAAAATAACCAGTGATGGACGAAGCAAAGAGAATTTAAAAAGTAGTTTGGCACAGGCAAGGAAGGTATTTCTGCAGAAAAGAAATCTGTCGACACCAAATATAGAATGAGGTATTAGGAAGTTATTTTTGAAAGCCCTTGTCTGGAGCGTGGCGCTGTATGGAAGTGAAACTTTGACTATTGCTGCAGTAGATAGGAGAAAAGAAGTATACCGTATAATTATAAAGTGCGGTGTTACACGAGAATGATGGAGATCAGTAAGAGGTATTAAGACGAGTGGGAAAGGAGAGATGTTTCTGGCGACTGCTAATGAAGAGAAGAGATTTGGTTGGACACATACTAAGACACCCAGGAATAGGGAACGTAGATATGGAAGGAAGGGTAGAGGACAAGAACTGTAGGGGTAGATGAAGGTTATAATACGTTTAAGGACACCACGTACTCTTGCATGATTAAAAAATCGATTTTTTTATTTTGGCGCCATAAAATTCTTCATTCTTTTCTGAATCCAAATATATATCGTTTGTTGGGGTTTTGATGTGTACAACTACCTTAAATTGTTTTTTTTTTAATTAGCGTCCCATGCTCTGAATAATATACTTTTAACTTTGCCAGCTGTTTTTCGTTAATACTCATTTTTCATGTTTAGGTACCAATAACTAGGAAACCATTTAAGATAGAGGGCTATTTTTAGCCTACTTTCGATTTTTGCAAAAAATGAAAGTAGACTTATGAGATCACTACAGGGCGAAAAAAAGTGTGTCTGTCTGTGTGTGTGTATGTGTGTGTGTGAGTCTGTGTGTGTGTGTGTGTGTGTGTGTGTGTGTGTGTGTGAGGTGTGTACTCTGAATGTCTGTCCCCCCCTATCAATTCAAACACGGTGAAACCGAATTGAACGAAATTTGGTACAGAGGTAGCATTAGCAAAGGGCACCTCAGTGTCATACTTTATATCGCCGCCATCTTTACCAAAACAGAATGGCGGCCACTCAAACGTTCAAAACGTAAAATCAAATTACGGCTAAATTAATCATCCGATCTCTACCAAATTTGGTGACAACATACCTTTATATAGGACGCGTCTTTCATCCAACATTCAAGGTCATCGGCCGTACCATTTCAGGATTGCGGCCGTGTGAATTATTCAACCATTTTAATCAATGGCTTAAGACCCACCAATTCCGATTATCGAGCCTAGGGTGGTTTAAGCTATCCTGAAGGTCGTGATCCGTTATTAATTATAATTTAATTTTATAATATTATACTGTATGAGTGGCTTAAAAGAGCTGAGCTGTCTGTGTCACACGACAAGATGGCAGCTGTCCTCGTGTGCCTGTCTTATATTTCAATAGTTTTAGTATGTTGTATGTGATATACCCTACTGATACAATAATATAAACTTTGTATGAAATTATCTTTAATGAAGATGTACTGCTGTGAAGAAATCGTTTATTTAAAGTCATTATTTGCCAACAGGTTGTATCTAATGTCAGTTAAGAACACCAAGATGTTAAGGATAGGAATAGCTCTGGGCTAGCGTGTTAGTCTGTCACGCAGTCGACTGGGGATCGAGTACTGCTGCAGTTAACTTTTTGTTTTCTTGAATTCTTTTACAAATGATGTGCACGAGCTCTTTCCACAGATACTGAATAAGATGTCATTTAGCTCAAAGGAGAGGCTAATGTATACACTCGTTTTTAATAAAATCACAGCCCCAGCATCGCAAATAAATAGAAGACATTAGGAAAAGGAGAATAGAAGAACTAGATACACGTTGTCATTAACCACAGCCTTCTTAATGACTCTGTACGGTGCTGTCCTCTTGTGGGTTATGTGGGTAACATTGTTCCAAACTTACCGCTGTGTAAATACCTGGCCTCCTGAAGCATGGCAATTTTGTAATACTGGTAGTTCAACTATTAGCCACGATCGCGCTCCGATTACCTTTATACACTGCCTGCTGGATCGCCTCCCTCTTGGCTACTTTAAACTGTCTACTCATTCAACACCCTTAGGCCACTAGTACATTACGATGGCAGTGCATAGGCGTACAACATAAAGATTAATTCACTGATAGGTCGCAGCACCAACCTACTGTGATCGACGTGGATTTTTAAAGGGGAAGATACCCAAAACGGAAGATTCTTAACTTAGCAGGCTGGCTTAATATAGTAGTTTTGTTATTCAATCATCATAAAGTATACAATATTGATTTTGACACTTACTGGCTAATTATCAATATAAAAGAAAACAAACAATACATTGTGGTAGAGGTGATTGTGTTAGGGATGAGGACAAAGAGTCATACATATACCCATACATTTAGGAGGAAGTAGGCTATATGTTCTTTGCTGAACATCTTGTTTTACATTAACTTGCCTAATGGAGTACTTGAATGGTAACCTATTTTCACTTCCAAAACATAGTAGGCATGGATTGGGAAGAGCAAAATTGATACATATTTTTGAATAAATTTAAAAAGAAAGAGTTCGGATTTTTTTTCTTGCATTCTGTCCCAATAATAATGAAACAAAGTGGTTACTCATTTGCCATGATCGATTCCAAGTATGTGAACAAAATTTGAGAATATTTGATTGAAAAACAACTGAGAAATGTGTACCTGAAGCAACTTATACAACATTTTTTTTGAAAATGTATCTGCCCAAATTTGTATTCATTTCACACGTCCTATAAAAGCAAAGTAGCACTACATGGTCAAAAACAGCTTAGAATATACCGCTTCTTATATGTGACAAGAATCATAGCTGTACCTTTAGCAAAAACCCAGAAAATACTTAGTAAAGTGATGCCACAAAAATAGACTTTTTCATCGTGTAAGAGTACGTGGTGACCTTAAGTACCTAGGTAGAATGCCTCAGATTTAAGGTGTGGTAACTATGTAGAGATGAAACGATTAGCTCAGGACAAGGAGGCATGGAAAGCTGCATCCAACCAGCGAAAAGACTGAAGACTCAAACAACATCATAGCGGCACCAATAGATGGAATATCGGCTGTCTTCTTCTTCTTCTTCTTCTTCTTCTTCTTCTTAGGATGCCATCTCCCTCCGAAGGTCATCATCTAAAGGCAGCAACCACATTTGTGTCTCACTTGCTGAGCGTTTTTAAATTGAAGTCCATGCGTCACAGAATCCAGATGAGCCTTCCGCGGTCTTCCTCTTCCTTTCTTCCCCAGAACTTTTCCTTCCAGTGTGGTGGCCAGGAACTCATTATGACGCAGGGTGTGGTCAACGAATTTTGCCTTCCTCTTTTCTATAGCAGGGATCAATTTTCTTTTATCGTCTACTTCTTTGATTACCCATTCGTTAGTCCTTTTCTCCGATAGACTTGGTAAAAAAGACGGCGCCTCTTATTGTTCAAACAATTGTGAAACCATTCAACAGTGCAGTCAGTTCTGCTACTTAGGAAGCATTGTCACTGACGATAATAGGTGCACCACAGAAATCAAAAGGAGAATCGCCCTCGCTAAACAGGCGTCCAGCAATAAGAGACAAGTAGGCACATTAGTATCAAAACTAGGAAATCGTTTATCAAAACGTTTGTCTGGAGCGTTTTGTTATACGGATGCGAAATTTGGATTCTAAGGAAACAGGCCATACAACGGCTGGAAGCAGCGGAAATGTAGATGTGGAGAAGGATGCTGAAATTAAGCTGGACGGAGAAAATGGTACTGGGCAACGTCGCACGACTTTCCACGGCCGAGAGCATTGTTCCCGTCGCTAGCTACGATACTTTCTTCCCACATAACCACCCGATTAAATATCAATCCATATAAAATCACCAATCACGTGTAAATAAAAATAATGTAGTTTATCGTTTAGCCTTGCATTGCTACGAGCCTCATAACAAGCCATATTTCATACCGCTACGACCACCCAGGACCGGGAAAATGATGGTCAACAAAATAACAGCAACTACACACATCAAAAAAAGTTTTGCATCACCTCGGTTCCAAGAGTTCCGGAACCGTTAAATACAAAGGGAATAGAGATCAACACAAACAACATTTCAGCTCGTTTTATTGCTCATGAGACCCACACATTGCATGTTGTACCATCATACAGCTAGACTTTCAGCATTTGTGGTCCAGATTGCAGTACACACCACTACCTCTAATACCCAGTAGCACGTCCTCTTGCATTGATGCATGCCTGTATTCGCCGTGGCATACTATCCACAAGTTCATCAAGACACTGTTGGTCCAAATTGTCCCACTCCTCAACGACAATTCGGCGTAAATCTCTCAGAGTGGTTGGTGGGTCAAGACGTCCATAAACAGCCCTTTTCAACATATCCCAGGCATGTTCGATAGGGTTCATGTCTGGCGAACATGCTGGCCACTGTAGTCGAGCGATGTCGTTATCTTGAAGGAACGCATTCACAAGATGTGCACGATGAGGTCGAGAATTGTCGTCCATGAAGACAAATGCCTCTCCAATATTCTGCCGATATGGTTGCACTATGGGTCGGAGGATGTCATTCAGGTATCGTAAAGCCGTTTCGGAGCCTTCCATGACCACCAGTGGCGTACGTCGGCCCCACATAATGCCACCCCAAAACATCAGGGAACCACCACCTTGCTGCACTCGCTGGACAGTGTGTCTAAGACGTTCAGCCTGACCAGGGTGCCTCCAAACACGTCTCCGACGATTGTCTGGTTGAAGGCATATGCGACACTCATCGGTGAAGAGAACGTGATGCCAATTCCGTGGGGTCCATTCAGCATGTTGTTGGGCCCATCTGTACCGCGCTGCATGGTGTCGGGGTTGCAAAGCTGGACCTCGCCATGGACGTCGGGAGTGAAGTTGCCCATCATGCAGCCTATTGCGCACAGTTTGAGTTGAAACACGACGTCCTGTGGCTGAACGAAACGCATTATTCAACATGGTGGCATTGCTGTCAGGGTTCCTCCGAGCGGCAATCCGTAAGTAGCGGTCATCCACTACAGTAGTAGCCCTTGGGCGGCCTGAGCGAGGCCTGTCATCGACAGTTCCTGTATCTCTGTACCTCCTCCATGTCCGAACAACATCGCTTTGGTTCACTCTGAGACGCCTGGAAACTTCCCTTGTTGAGAGCCCTTCTTGACACAAAGTAACAATGCGGACGCGATCGAACTGCGGTATTGACCTTCTAGGCATGGTAGAACTACAGACAACATGAGCAGCGTACCTTCGTCCTGGTGGAATGACTGGAACTGATCGGCTGTCGTACCCCCTCCGTCTAATAGGCCCTGCTCATGCATGGTTGTTTACATCTTTGAGCAGTTTTAGTGACATCTATGAACAGTCAAAGGGACTGTATCTTGGATACAATATACACAGTCAACGTCTATATGCCGGAGATCTGGGAACCGAGGTGATGCAAAACTTTTTTTGATGTGTGTATTTTCAGAAAGTAGGGGAGAGCGAGGGGTTCTGCCGCCCCCCTCCCCACTACTCCCAATGCGAGCAGATAACTCCCGAACCCGTGGTCAGAGATTCATGAATGAGGTGTCGCTGGACTCGAGCTGACGGGGGCTTTCCTATGGACCACCCGTTATATTTTTAATTTATTTTTTGAAAATTTTTGTTTTCGAAAGTAGGTGATAGTTTGAAAACCAAACATGATAGAATGTTGTGCAATAGCTTAAACGAACGGTCTCTATGTCCTTTATTTTTTTATAATAAAACATTTTTATTTTTTACATTTTTGTGAAAAAAGTTCGATTTTGAAATTTTTATATTTTGGAAACTAAAGAGTTAACAAAAAATTTTGTTTGACATAAATGAATGGCCCTGATCCCCTCTACCCGCAAAATAAATTTCAAGCCTCTATGACTAAAACTGTGCAGTAGTGCTGACTGGCCGGTTCTGGGTCGCCCCCTACTTTCATATAAACTTTGGCCGATATCTCTCGAACGCGTGATCGGATTTTAACGGACAAGGTATTGTTGGCGTTGGGATGACGTTCTCTTGGCTAAGCATGTGTGTTGGTATTTTTTTTTTTGAAAATTCTTTTTATTTGGATTGGCACTATTTTGGAAACGGTGAATCGGAAAAAAGTTTGTTTCACGTTAATGAAACAGCAAGTTTCAAGGGTGTAGGAGGAAGAACAAAATGATAGCCTACTTTCTCGCGAACATTGGTGATCATTGGCGAACGGATGGTCGGATTTTAACAAATGAGGTGTCGTTGGACTCGAGCTGACGTCCTCTTTCCTATGGACCACTCGTTATATTTTTCAATTATTTTTTTTGAAAAATTTTGTTTTTGAAAGTAGGCGATAGATTGAAAACCAAACATGATAGAATGTTGTGCCATAGTTCAAACCAATAGTCTCTATGGCCTTTATTTTTATAATAAAACTTTTTTATATTTTGAGATTTTTTGAAAACCCTTAAATTTTGAATTTTTACTATTTTGGAAACTAACATGTTGACAAAAAAAAAGTTTGACATAAATGAAAGGTCACTAGCCCCTCTACCACAAAAATAAATGTCAAGTCTCTAGGACAAAAAACTAGGCATTTTAATTATTTTTTTAAAATTTTATTTTAAATAAAAGCGTGTTTGTAGACAGAGAGGCGATAGCGCTTGGCACATGTTCCAACGGGGCTATGATTGGCCTTGGTGGATACTGGAAATGGCTATTTCGACGGGGGAAATGTATGGCAAAACGAGGGGTTGCTTTTCGATATATTTTTTTCCTATGACGAACGAATCAAGGCGAATATTTTAGAAAATCCCTCATGACGATCTTTAAACATTATGGTAAACGCTGACCAGTAACCAGACAAAATTCATAATGCTATGAGACGAATAAAAATAGTCGACAACAACAGAACTTGTTTTCCTATGTATGTCTAACTGGCAGCCAGAATGGGAAAACAGAATATCTGCTCGAGAGACCCGCTTGGAGCCTGGCTAGCCAGCTAAGAGAATGGAATGTGGGTGAGAGCTGACAACATTGCTGTAAGATGATAACAGGTTCCAACCATTTGACAACTCTGTAAAAAGGTGATAATGGCTAGCCAGGCGAGCAGCAGCAGCAGCAGGCAGGGGGCCCCGCAGAGAGGAAAGGGGAAAGAGGGAAGGGTGAACACAAAGAGAGAACAGGAAATCACGTGACCACTGCAGAGAGGTGAGGGGGCGGGGCCAGAGAGCCGGAGGAGAGGTGAGGGGGAGTGGGAGAACCCATGACAGCCAATAGCTGAACGAGTTGTATGTCATCATGGAGTGAAGGAGTGAGACGCGGGTGTGGAGAGAGAAAAAGAAACATGTATGGACATGTATGAAGCGTGGAGCGCCGTACACTGAGCTCTCGTACAACATGATTCAATAAAAAGAAGTGCACAGCTTCATTCAATATGTAATTTATTGATCCAAGAATTAAACGTTGAGTTAAATCCTAACCATTCGACATATAATTTATTTCCTTTTTGTTTCAACACTTTTTCCACGAGGTAATGTTTCGGAAATGCTGATTTATGAAGTTCTTGGAGATAAAATCTACCTTTTATGGGTTGATGGTTGAGGTCTTGGAGTAGATAGGTGATTGGACTGTCCAAGTTGACTTGACGAATTTGAAATAGTTCAGTCCCCCACGGAGGCGTATAGCCCTTATTGAAGGCAGACTTAAATGTGCTCACACGAACAAAATCCCCAATTTTCAGTCGGTTACGTTTAGGATCTGCTGTTTTTATGGGGTTAAACAGTTTATCCAGTCGATGAATATTTTTGGTTACGAGACGTGGCTTGGTCCCAATGGTTCTATGTTTGCTGTCATTGTAACGTGACACTAGCTCAGGTAACATGTCCAACCAGCGATAAGTGCCCTGAGCGGTAAACGCTTTCCACATATGGGTTTTCAATGTTCGGTTAAACCGTTCGACCACGCTGGCTTTGAGATTGCTGTATGTGGTGTAATGATGAATATCCTTAAATTTGAGAAAACTGGAGAAATCCTTGTTGAAAAATTCTTTCCCCTGGTCGGTTTGTAGCAACTGAGGTTGACGTTTGGAGTGTTGAATAATATGTTGAAAGGCCTTGGTGACCAGTGGACCAGACTTGCGACGCACAGGTTCAACAAAGGCCATTTTGGAATAGACATCAATGACTGTCAACATATAGCGTACACCGTCGTTAACGCCAGCATAGGGTATCATTTCAACCAAGTCAGCCTGCCAAAGTTCATCCATACGCCGTGAAATCACCTTGAGTCGCGGATAGTGACGCCTAGCTGGGCGATGCAACTCGTGAGAAATACCCATTTTAATGGGTGAGGGCTTAAACAATAATTTTGGCATTTCGAAGTTCTTGTTCAATTTCTTGAATTTCCCAATCGTGACCGGTATGGCCGGCTTGACGTGAAGCATGCAACAACTGTAGCCGCTGGACGAGCTTATTGGGATTGTGCCAGTAGGTAACATCCACAAGGGTTTTAATAGTTTAAATGTCACTCCCGAAGCGGACACTTTACGACGAGTACTTTGACTGGTGTGAAACAATTTTGCAATGATGGTTTTATATTTTTGAGATATATTGGCATTCACTTGTTGAGCTGGACCATACTGTCTTTTGTGGGCATGGGTTTCCAATAAAATGTATTTATATTTGCCAATCATGGAATGAGGGTGTTCGAGAAAAGAGCAGCTTTAACAGTCCTGGCGTCAATTTATAGTTGATGTTCTTAATGACAGCTTTAGTACGAGCAAATTTAATGGATGAATCCCCGATTTTAAAACTATCATCCTCATAGCGAACACCATACGTGGTATCTGTGTTTCCAATAAATAGATCAGTGAGATAGGGTTCTAGTGTTGATCCATAATATTTTATTAAAATGTTTTTCAGTTGAGTTTTATTTTGAGGAGTGGCCAAGACTTGTGAAAACGGAGACGATCTAGAAGGGCAAGGTGTTTCGACCATGGCCAAGGATTCCTTTTTTCTCAAAAACTCTGCAAGGGGTGCGGTCTTTTTTTTTTTGAGGCGTAAACACTTGTTCCTTGTCATCCTCAACTTCGCTAACACTAGTCAAATCTTCCATTTCATGTTCCTCATCCTCTTCCTCAGGGTCCTCGTGCAGCGTCTGCGTGGATTGTGAAACGGTGGGTAGCGTTTCAGATGGCTTGAAAGAGGGTTTCAACATGGCTTTTAGCGGAGGTGCTAAATTATGTTGAATAAACAAAGCATGATCTGCACGTGATCGTTTCAATTGACGAAACTTTTGGCGAATAGTATTTTTTGCTCTAATAATTTGCTTTTTCAATTGACTCTCTGCTAACGCCATGGTGTCTTGACAAATGACTTGACAGGGAATGAGTCAGTGCCTTAAATAGCAATAAAATGATCAAACCCTAAGCGATGTCGTCCTTGGTTGAGTTCACTTTGTTTGTCAATCACTAAACAGGCATGACGTTGAGTGTTCCAGCACTTGCCACACAATTCAGTAAACATTTGAAAGGTCATATCCGGATTCACATGTTCATTATAAATGTGACGACTGTTCCTCTCGTCCTGGCGAAATAAAACAATGACATTGGCATTATCACGAATCAACTGTTTGGACATTTTAGAATACGTTTGTCCAAGATAAAAGCAATCGATATGTTTGTGTCGACCCATGCTGGAATAGCTTTGAATGATGCCTTGACGTTCAGTGGATACATCATCGAAAATCAAGAGTGAATCGGGCTTTACCTCATCCAGTGAAATAACATTTTCTTGCATGGAAAATGTAAAATAACCCATATCCTCTTTCTGTAATCCAGACATGACTTGATCCAGAAACACGTAGAGGGGTTGGTAGAGAGATTTTGCAAAAATATAAATATTTTGAAAACGCAGACCATTGGGCACTGTGATGAGCGTTAGCAAAAGATTGGTCTTTCCACAGCCGGAAGGCCCCACAATGATGCAGCGAATGGAAGATGGAAACAGTGAACCATGGCGTTGTTCACGTGATGTGGGACAGAGATGGGAAACCATGTCCCCCACGGGGAATGACTCTTGCTGCTTAATAATCTTCATATCAACTAAGGCTTAGACAGGCCAGCAGGCTGTCTATATACAGGACACCGAGCCTTGTCATAAAAACAGTAGATTCATACAATCATACTACAGGTTGGCGATGGATGTCTTTGGACGTGCGTTGATGGCCAAAGCTAGGTCTGTCCCCATACATGATCCTAAACAAGAAACAGATCCTGCTAATAAACACTATGTGGATAGGTCAGTAGTGCCACGCACTAAACAGGGAGATTATGACTTTAAGGGAAAGCGGTTAACCCATGTAAAACATCCTCAAGTGTCTACAGACGTTACTACAAAAAGGTATGTGGATAACAAAGTGTATGAGTTTTATGACAAAGGGCCTCAGCTTACGGTGAATGGCTATAGCGCTAATCACCATCGGATTATTCACGCGGAAGACCCACAAGACGAAGACGATGTTTGTACCAAGCGTTACATGACCTATGAAATGAAAAGGCTTTACAAATTTATCCCATCTGTATTTTTAGTGTATCTGACAAATGAAAAACCTGTGAATGACAGAAATCATTTACCGCTAGTCCATGATCAGCACATGACCTATGTGATTGCTTCGGGTTTAAGCCACTATCGATTACACAATGATGGAACCATTCACATCAAATACGCCATACCTGATGAGAACCATTTACAAATACAGATAAACGATCATAGGATGTTGGTCCATAACCATGAAATGGTCAATGCAGGTGACGAATTATCCTTTCATCTCATGTTGACATGGGATGAAAAGCAAGCGGGAAAAACCATAAACGATTTCCCACTATATGTGGAATTGGAATATACAGCCATGAAATAACAATCTGACGTTAGTTGTGATTTAAACTTTCTTGTGAAAGGTTGTTGGTCATTATCATCATGGTGAAACAAAGGTATGTGGTGAGTAAGACTAAAAAAAGGACTTTGTCCTTGGCAAAGCCTGGGCTTACGACATTCGTGGACAAGCCGTTGCGAAAGAAAAAAAGAAAAAATAATGTATTGAACATAAGGAAAGCCCTTCGAGCAGCACTGAGACATGTTATTCCAAAACGTCGGCGACAGGGTTCAAAACAAGGACGAGTGATTCCCGTCCCCAAACGAGTGGGATTTTTACCTGCTTTATTTGCCGGTCTGGCTGCTCTGGGTTCACTTTTGGGCGGTGCCAGTGCAGTGCCGAAAACCATTAAAGTCGCGCAGCAGGGCAAGCAACAACTCAAAGAAAGTCAGCGACACAATTAAACGATGGAAGCGATTGAAATGGGGGCTAGAAATGCCAATTTAAAGCCAGCCTTTTATCAACAAGGATTTGAGATTTCACCATTTCGAAATATAAAAAAATAATTTAACCTCAGCCATAGCAAGACATGCCCTGACGCATCAACAAGTGGAAAGCTATGCTAAACAACTAAAGCTTTCTCATTTTCGAGGTGTGTTTATGCGAAACCAACTACTCCCACGACCCTGGAAACAGGAATGTGCTGTTGTCAATTTGGATGATCACCGAGGACCAGGAACGCATTATGTAGCTTATGTCAAAGAGGGATCCACCGTATGGTACTTTGACAGTTTTGGGAATTTGCCCCGCCCATGGAACTAGTGACCTATTTTGGAAACAGGATCAAGATATATTATAATGTGAAACGTAAGCAAACGTTTAACAGCCAACAGTGTGGACGTTTGTGTTTAATTTTTTTATATAAGACGCAGCATAGGCAAAAACGTCAACAGTATGTCTGCAGAAAGTAAAACGTTTACACTGCATGGACGTGGACCTGAAGTCAGCCTAGACTTTTACCCACCTATCGAATTGAGTGAAAAACCCTATGGTTTGGGACTTGTTTCTCTTGAAACGTACAATCGAATATACAACATACGTGAAAATGTGAACAACAAGTTTTACTATGATGATTCTGTGCTCACCCTGAACTCTGGTGGATACACGATCGATGACATTTTTTAAAGTCATTTATCGATGGAACGCGCAAGCTTGAACTTGTAGGAAATACCAACACTCATCGCTGCAGTATTTTCTCCACATTCAAAAGTGACTTTAAAACACGCCCCGATTCCATTGGTCCACTACTAGGATTTAAACCACGCATGTTGGAGCCCAACAAGAAACATGAATCGGATCATGAAGTGAAATTCATTGAGGACCATCATGTGTCGGTAACGTGTAATATTATTAGCCAAGTGTACACCAATCAAGAACCATCGCATTCGCTTTATGACTTTATTGTGACATCGCCCAAAGGCTATATTATTCGTGAAAACCCTCCAGTGGTGCTTTTTCATTCTGTGGCTGTCGATAGTATTAGTAATATAACATTAAGACTGATCAATAGAGAGCAACAACTCATTGATCTAGATTCTACCACACCAGTGACTTACAAGTTGGTGCTAAAACCACTATGTAGTTTGTGTATAAAGCAACAACACCGTCTAGGAATGGTGTTAGTTGTTTACCACGTGAATACACGTTAACATCTCAGAACAAGCAGATTTTACAGCATTTGGGTTACCACATTAACCCCCGCGATGAATTCTATTCTAGAGGTAGCGAACCACATCGAGGAGCAACTAGGAGTGGTAAGAATTGATCTCCATTCCTATCAAGCTCAAACACCTGGACTCAATAACAATGATGAAATTCAATGTGTTATCAACAACCAAGATATTTACACCCTACCACATGAAAATGTCATTCAGATCGAAGGTCGGCTCACCAAAGCCGATGGCTCTACACCCACCACATCCAAGTTGGCCAACCATGGTTAGGCCTTTCTGTTTTCTGAAGTACGCTATGTCATTAACGATACCGTGGTGGATAGCACTCGAAATGTGGGCATTTCCAGTGTCATGAAACTATACCCCTCTTATAGTGAGGAAGAAGGTAAAACACTTTGCATGGCAGGTTGGTGTCCTGACTCGACCAATGATTGGATGGTACACACCGATGGGACCTTTACTGGATATTTACCTCTTAAACTGATTTTAGGCTTTGCCGAAGACCACCAGCGCATTGTGGTCAACGCAAGGCAAGTGCTTTATCTGGTGAGAGACAGGAGTGATAATAATGCACTCAAGGGAGCTGACAATGCCCCCATAGATTCAAAAATTAAACACGACGCTTGCTATGGAAAGTGCCCCATGTGACCCTTGACGATAGCAAAAAACTGGACATACTCAAAATGGTAAAGAGAGATATGCCTCTACCCATGGAATTTAGAAGCTGGGCACTCCATGAGTACCCGCTATTGCCCGCCACCAACACACACAGTTGGTCTGTAAAAACAGCTCTCTATACAGAGAGACCTCCCTACATTATCGTGGGTTTTCAAACGAATCGCAAGTATCAACAAACCAAAGATGCCACGCAATTTGATCACCTGCAATTGAGAAATGCACGTCTTTTCCTCAACGGGGCTGTGTTTTCGTATGACGGACTGGATTTGGATTTTTCAAAAAATAAGTTTGGCCTCCTGTACGAATTGTTTTCTAAATTTCGATGGTCGTATTATCAAAAAGAGAACGGCCCCATGCTGCTACCCCAAGCGTTTAAGGCAAGGGCGCCAGTGATTGTTTTTGACTGTTCTTACCTGGAAGAGTCTGTCGAGCCATCCAATATTGACATTCGACTAGATTTTGAAACGCATGACAATGTACCAGCCAATACGACAGTCTACTGTTTGATTATTCATCACAAACAAGTCAACTATTATCCACTGTCCAACCAAGTGACGAGTGTATAAATAACAGGTCAACCCGCGTCAAGCCGCTCAGTCATGTCTTGCTTTAAAGCATCAAGAAAAGTCACATCCATGAATTTAAACTCTGAGGAACAACCTTTCAAGACTTTTGCAACATGGCCAGTGTCTTTCATAAACCCTCAAGCCTTGGCGGCCGCTGTATTCTACTATTTAAAAACAAGAGATGAAGTGAAATGTGCCTTTTGTCCCATTATCATAGACCAATGGCAAGAGGGCGATGAACCCATGCAGGAACATCAGCGCTGGTCACCTGCCTGCCCCTACCTATGCAGAATGGAGGTGGGAAATATACCCTGTCATTCAAGCTATCCCTCACTCGTGTCCCTGAGTGATGACAAATCAAGTTACGATACGTGTGGACCGTATGGTGTCCATGGTGCTTCAGTAAGCAGCTCACCATCGAAATCGCCTAGTTTAGAGACATTGGGACATCATCGGTGTTATGGACGTTACAAACACAAGAGACTATATTGTTGTATGAGTTGGTATCGTCCTTATCCCAAAATGACAAAAGCCTATAAGACGTGTTATGATAATAAAATGATGTAATTCTAAAATTCTTATTTTTTTCATGTCCTCCTCTCCTACCCTAACCTTATTTTTTTTTTCAAACTAGCATGGCTGGTAAGTCCATGTCATGACCACACCTTAGTCATTGATTGTCAGTCAGTCGTCAGTTGAACTTGGTCCAGGCAAGCGGCAACATGTTGCGCACACTCATTGTGGATTGCCAAGGGTTTAAAATTGGTGACAACAAATTTATATTTAAACAAGTGGCCATTATCGATTGTACCACGTTTTGGATATCGCAAGCTACGCATTTGCTATTTAAACCGCCCCATGCTTTTGATTTGTTGTGTGATAAAGACCGCAAACAAACCCAGTGGATTGAAAATCATAGGCAACTAGACTGGAATCAAGGAACCATTTCCTATAAATATTTGGACGTGGTCATGAAAGCACACTTGTCCTCGGCCAATGTAGTATTTGTGAAAGGTAATGAAAAACGTGAATGGTTGCAGCCATTTTTGGCGTCTTACTGTCAATGTATCGACCTCATGGAGTTGGGCTGCCCCTCCCTGCAAACGCTAATGGATACTTGTTCCTGTGGCAACATTATCCATACAGCCCTAGCGCATGCGTGGCATCTCTTTCATTGGTTAACCACCCATGCCTGCTGGGAGTTGTTGAACAAAATTATAACTCAAGATTTACCTGTGAATGACGTCAGTGAGATTTCTACAAGCGACGTGTAAACATCTACAACACGTGATACCATGGAGAAAGGCAATGCTACCGACAAAGCCATCGGGAAGTTCTTTGTGTGTAAAAAGAAACTAGACAGTTTTACCAAAGAGGAACTCTTAGCGTTGCCCAAGTCGTTCATTTATTATGTGGCCGCCAACCCGGTGAAAGAAATCTGGCAACATGTACCAAAATCATGGACTCAAGACCCTGTGTTGAGTGAATTGCAACCCTGTACGGATTACGATCACCATAAGCAAGTGGCCATGGCAAAATACCCTCTATGAGTCAGTGCGCGACTCGTCAGCTAGTGAAACTGTATCACGGTCATAAAAGTCCGTGTAAAGACTTTGTTGAATCATTCCACGGGTGTCATGGCGAGAAAAAGCAACAACAACAGCAAACACAAACATCGTCCACAGAGGAAGAGGAAGACCAAACCTCTTCACCATCAATGGAAAAGGACATGCCAGACCTGTACTGGCAGTGGCGTCATTGACAAAGTGATTCAATACTTAACTTTCGAAATCCATCTTCCAGGTTATCGTTTTTGTGGCCCTGGAACTCATCTTGAAAAACGTTTGCAGCGTGGTGATGTACCCATTAATCTTTTGGATCAAGCATGCAAAGAACATGACCTATCTTATCGCCATAGTCATCCTGGTTTAAGACATGTGGCAGATAAATTGTTATTGAAAAAAGCTAAACAACGTTTCACATCATGTGATGCCTCAGTGGGTGAATGAATGGCAGCCCTGATTGTGATGAGTGCTACGAAAGGAATGTTGATGATGCATGGACATGAACATTAAGGAATTGAGGAGTGAGGAATTGGGATGTGTTTGTATTCTATTTTTCTTTTGTCAATCCCTATGGTTATGAAATAAAAAACAAAGGTTTACCAGAACACAATGTTTCATTTTAATATAAAAAAATCATGATGTTGATGAGCTGATTTTTCATTTTCACATTTTCACACATTGTCATTTGCCAATTTGCAATTTACAGTTTTTGAAAAATGTCTGTTTCAAGTTTTGCGTTTTTGATTATATGGATTTTCCATTTTGTTGATGACACTTTTTAAAAATGTCCGTTTTATGTTTTTGAATTTTTATATTTCACACATGGCCATTTCCAGTTTTTAAAATGACTGTTTTACGTTTTTTGAATTTTGGTGTTATTGAAACATGGATTTCCCATTTTGCTGTTTTCACATTTTTCCATATGGTGTATGTTGAAAGTTGAGATTTGTCAATGATGTTGATGCGAGTGCTTGACCACGATAATGCTGCAATGTGTTTATGTGTGTTTTGAGAAACATTGAGGTCTACGACCACTACAGGTAAGACTGTTTTTACAAAAATAATGTATATTCACCGCTACATTTCAAAGAAAAAAACTATCGACAAAACAAAATGAGTATATAAGTGAAAATTTCCCCCTCCCCACCCACCCTACCTCACCGTGTTTGCTCTGGTCATACACACACACACCAGCTTTCTCTCTACTCACACAACCCTACCTGTCTTTGGGAACAAACACAACCAATTTATTTATCCCCAAAAGCACATTCTCCACATGCACACTCATCCCAAAAGAACTTTTTTTTAGTTTTCCATTTACGATTTACATTTAAAAAAACAATATAAATACTAGTCATTAAAGTTACTAAAAAAATACTATTACTCATTTCATATTTACAAACACTACAACTTTGTACAGCTTTAAAAGAATCACACTATATACCATTTTCCAATTCCCAACTCGGTTAAATTTAAAATAAAAATAAAAATAAGTATGTATAGAACTTTCTTTTAAGAGCAAAAGGTTCAAGTGGGTTGCCACTATTTACAAAATCTACTATTTACAATGGCAAAAAACAATATTTACAAAATACAAAATACTAAATCAACGAGTTACAAAAAGCCATGTCCCTAAACGAACAAACAGAAAAATCACACCTCCTCCTCTTTGCGGTCATAACCCCAGGGCAGGCTCGTGAGCAAGTTAGTAGCCCACACACGTTTGTTATCCATGGAGCGAGGGTGCGTTTTCTCTGTTCTACAAGATACAAATGATGGTTGCTGGATTGTATCCTGCACTGTGTATGGGACATAGCTTTGCCAATGCGTAAAACCGCTAAGTAATCGTCTACACGTAGCGATTTTACCACTGCCCTACCTACACCTTTTGCTCTTTTGGCTTCCTTACAGTCTAGTGTGCGATAAGCATACATTTTCGAAGCCAAACCTACGAATTCCGTCATAATGGAATCACCGCATTCATCTTTTAAAACACCCATTTCCTTCTTGTTTTTTATGGGCAGCTGAAACATGATGTCAGCACTATACGAAGAGGTGTCGAACCAGTCACTATCCTGCCTCATGACGTCATAGGGGTTGCAGTGGCGAATGTGGTAAATGAATGAGTCCATATCCATATACAAAAGAGAGACGTCCTCAAAATGGCGTTTGGCTGACTCATAGTGGAATCGATACATGACCGATTTAGAAAAGCCTAAAATGACTTGGCCCAAGTAAATGGGCTTATCCATGGTCACACTTGTCCTACTCAATTCAATAGTGGCCAAATCCTCATCGATAATGTTGATCGATTTGAAATTTGGCTTGGCAATGTAATGCCGGGCGCCCCACTGCCCCTCCCAGACATTCACCAATTTAATGTCACGGTATTTGCGGACATTCTCCATGGACTTGCCATAGATGCAGTTGTTCATTAATTTGAAAAAAATAATTTCAAACTGCTGTGTTGCCATTTGTCGGTGCTCTGTGTTGAGTCGCATGTATGGCTTGAGCCATGGTTTTTGAGCTTAAGAGATACCTCTATGGATTTCCTTCAACACTAAGCCTTGGGCGAGGCATTGCACCAACATTTGGATATGTAGCACATACCGATTTTTGTTGTAAAGTGTGCTCATATGTTTTTCAATTTTCACTTTACTGTCGGGGGAGGGGGACCATTTGCTCAAGGCAGAATGGGAAATCGGCATGTTGATCATACAAGGATGAGGGATATTCAATATCCACTTCTAAGACATATCCACGGCCTGTTTCTTGGCTAGCCATGTTTACAACAAATTCTGACACTTGTCTCTCAGTCAGCCAAGCAAACTTGCCATATGGCAAAGGCTGACTCATGGCGTAACCATACAAATTATTCACGTCATAGTACATTAAGTATGATTCCGGTTTGTCTGGTGAATAATCAGGCATGTAGACATTGTTCGCTTCGGTATCGCGTTGGTTAAGCGACACAAAGCCGCCACGAATGCTCTTTTCAAAAATAGAACCATGTCTACATCTGTGAGTAAATCCAATTCCACTTGAGTGTATTTCAAAGCGGCATCGAACGAGAGCCCAGGACTCGTATAATAGTGAGTCGGGTCAAGACCATAAATGTGCTGACACAACTCACGAAATTTTTCAAACCTATCGGTGAGCAGCAATACATCCAGTTTTGGGTAATGCATAGCATATTCACTTAGCGTCTTCATGTCAAACACTCGGCAAACTTGACATGCATGTGCATAGTCTTCATCGGAAACGGTACTACGTGTTAGTTTCGAGTAAAATTTCTCTTGTGATGGGAGTTTTGTTTGCTTTAACACGTCCCAGCTGTTGCTGAAATCATACGGGAATATACCTTTCCGAATGCACAATTGAAATTGCTTAGGATCATTAAAATGCATTATAGTATTTTTTTAATTCCTCCTCATTCAAGCCATTCACAAGGCTGTCTAGCGAGGATGCCATAAACTTAAAGGAATCCAAAAATCGAATGCTAATGTTGCTCAACCGCCATGTCAGGGCTGTAAATCGCTCATGGTTTTGGGGGATAATGGTAAACGAGCCCTTGTTGACATGACCCAATTCACGAATCAAAAACTGAATGTCATAATTTGCCAGATTGTGGAAAAAGACACTGACGAAACGAGGAGCTGGAAAGTTCAAGTTGCATTTACTATGCGCAGCTCCACGAAACTCCCCCGTAAAGTGCGAGTGATCACGAACGGTGTCTTCAGCACTGATCAGTGGCTTTTCGCAAATATGGCATGTCGTGGCATACTCATACTGCTGCTGCTGTTGTGGCGTTAGGCTCATGGGTACTGGGTGGGCCAGTTATCCCTGTACATGGTCGGCCAACTTCACAAGTTCATCCAAAAACCATCTGGCACAATCTGGCCCCTCACGGTATTTGTAAACGGATTGTGTGGGGTCATAGGCACACACCACATTAAATCCTATGGCAAAAGGTTCATGTTTTTGAATGGGTGTGGTTGAGCTCATGGTGGGATCTGGTTCACATCCCGCCATGGGTGTGGTGAGAGCTTCGAAATCTGCGTACACCACATAGGGAACAGTGTCACGCTTATGAATGTCCTTAAACTTTAACACGGCCTTGTCCCCGTGTGGCAATATCAGTCTCACCGCTTCCTGAGAAACACAATCTACCCTATTACGTTCCAAAGAGGTAGGCGTCCAAAAGTATTGCAGACAACGATCACAAATATGTTTTGCACACTTTCTCTTAGACATTTGACTACTTAGCAATCTACTCAGGCTTTTAATCAGGCAATGGTGATTCACCTCTCCGTAAGACAGATATAAAAGATGAATGTGATGTCGTTTCGGTTCTTTTGTGGCATAAAGAGGACCCACAATCTCATCACCATCAAGGCCATACACCATGAACGAAAAGTCCTGGTTATCTTGTTCAAACCTATGGATCTCGGTTAAGTCCATAGGGAACGACACTCGAGTTAAATTTAATGTTTGTTTTAATTCATCAAACTTGGCCTTGTACTTTGCTGGTCTGTTAACATGACGGTCTTGACCTGGCTGCAAATACGCAGCCACAGCCCACAGAAAACATTCATCATCATAATTTTCAATATTCACCACAGCCTTTTTCGAAGCTATTGCTGGTGGTGTTTTAATATAGCTAGACCCAGCATTCAACGGGTTGAAATGACAAATGTTGATTTGCAGGTAATGGATTTTGTCTAACGCTAAACCACTTGGTCCTTGTTGCAGTTTATCAAATTTTGATAGCAAGGCATTGACCACATGGGATTGATACCACTCGTTCAGATTATCGGCTATCAAAATCTCTTACATTTTACTGCCAATAAAAAATGGATTTTTATGTTCACCGTCCTTGTTTTTGTAAATGAAATCGCACACGAGTTGTGTATTGACCTTTAAAGCCGTATGCAACCTTTGCGCTGTACAAATTTGTTCTTTAAAAATGTCAAAACATGATTCGACAAAGTCTTTTGGGATTAAACTCTCTCTAACATTCACTACGCGGCCAGAGCAAACACGCTTTTTAAAACAAGATTCAAGGGGTTCCCAAGTTAAGCTATCGGTAGCAGTGGCAAAAGACATGATTTTTATAAAAGAAACAATCTCACCACAGTTTTCAGCCGTAGACGTTTCAGCAATGGCCCCAAACACACACGTTCTCAACAGCAGTTGTCAGGCTCAGACTCTATAAAAGAAATAAAATAAACCACCATGAGTATATCCATTCGCAATAGCATCTTTCATAAAAAATATATAAAAACAGGTTTTATATATTTCATTATCAAAAAATCTTACCTTTGTTTTGTAAAAAGCCCTGCTTTTTCCTTCTCCTAGGCTTCAGTGGAATGGGGTTTCTCTCTCCCAACACCAGGTATGCCAATTATCTAAAACAAAACAAAATAACAATACATCAATCAAATGGTAAACACTGATTAGCATAAAATAAAATAAACAGTGTTATTCCAACACTTACCTCAAATATATAATTTATCCAATATAGCAAGCCTCCGTGGCTTAGGCGGCAGCACGCCGGCCTCTCACCGCTGGGTCCGTGGTTCAAATCCCGGTCACTCCATGTGAGATCTGTGCTGGACAAAACGGAGGCAGACAGGTTTTTCTCCGGGTACTCCGGTTTTCCCTGTCAAAATTTCATTCCAGCAACACTCTCCACTATCATTTCATTTCATCTGTCATTCATTTAATCATTGCCCCAGAGGAGTGCGTCAGGCCTCGGCAGCCGGCACAGTTCATATCCTCGCCGCTAGATGGGGGTTTCATTCATTCCATTCCTGACCCGGTCGGAGACTGGAAGCAGGCTGTGGATTTTCATTTTCATTTTCATTTCATTTTCAGTAACCAACTTTGGTTGAGCACACGAATGCAATTAATTTTATACACATGAGACACAGCCTATGTTAACACAGTAACGTTCACCATAGGAATGGCGCGCAATGTGCAGTGACATGCTCAATACTCTCTTACCCAACCCCTCACCTCCCCGCGGTCCTCTGGCCTCGTCCCTCACTGCTCTTGGCAGGCTCTGCAGTGGTCACGTGATTTCCTGTTCTCTCTTTGTGTTCACCCTTCCCTCTTTCCCCTTTCCTCTCTGCGGGGCCCCTGCCTGCTGCTGCTGCTGCTGCTGCTCGCCTGGCTAGCCGTTATCACGTTTTTACAGAGTTGTCAAATGGTTGCAACCTGTTATCATCTTACAGCAATGTTGTCAGCTCTCACCCACATTCCATTCTCTTAGCTGGCTAGCCAGGCACCAAGCGGGTCTCTCGAGCAGATATTCTGTTTTCCCATTCTGGCTGCCAGTTAGACATACATAGAAAAACAAGTTCTGTTGTTAACAACTTCCCCTCATACCATTATGAATTTTGTCTGGTTACTGGTCAGTGTTTACCAACATGTTTAAAGATCGTCATGAGGGATTTTCGAAATATTCGCCTTTATTCGTTCGTCATAGGAAACAAAATAGCGAAAAGCGACCCCTCGTTTTGCCATACATCGCCCCCGTCGAAATAGCCATTTCCAGTATCCACCATGGCCAATCATAGCCTCGTTGTAACATACGTCAAGCGCTATCGCCTCTCTGTCTACAAACACGCTTTTATTTAAAATAAAATTTAAAAAAAAATTAACATGCCTAGTTTTTTGTTCTAGAGACTTGACATTTATTTTCTTGGTAGAGGAAATAGGGATCTTTCATTTATGTTAAACAATTTTTTTTGTCAACGTGTTAGTTTCCAAAATAGTAAAAATTCAAAATTTAAGGGTTATCAAAAAATCTCAAAATATAAAAAAGTTTTATCATAAAAAATTAAGGTCATAGAGACCATTGGTTTGAACTATGGCACAACATTCTATCATGTTTGGTTTTCAAACTATCGCCTACTTTTAAAAACAAAATTTTTCAAAAAACTTTTCAAAAATATAACGAGTGGTCTATAGGAAAGAGGACGTCAGCTCGAGTACAACGACACCTCATTTGTTAAAATCCGACCATCCGTTCGCCAATGATCACCAATGTTCGCGAGAAAGTAGGCTATCATTTTGTTTTTCCTCCTACACCCTTGAAACTTGCTGCCCCCCTTGAGGGCATACCCACCTTTCATTAACGTCAAACAAACAATTTTTCCGATTCACCGTTTCCAAAATAGTGCCAATCCAAAAATACAAGAATTTTCAAAAAAAAAAATACCAACACACATGCTTAGCCAAGAGAACGTCATTCCAACGCCAACAATACCTCGTTCGTTAAAATCCGACCACGCCTTCGGGAGATATCGGCGAAGTTTATATGAAATTAGGGGGCGACTCAGAACCAGCCAGTCAGCACTCCTGCACAGTTTTAGTCCTAGAGGCTTGAAATTTATTTTGCGGGTAGAGGGGATCAGGGCCATTCATTTATGTCAAACAATTATTTTTGTAAACACTTTAGTTTCCAAAATATAAAAAATTCAAAATTAAACTTTTTTCAAAAAAATGTAAAAAAATAAAAATGTTTAATTATAAAGAAATAAAGGTCATAGAGACCGTTCGTTTAAGCTATTGCACAACATTCTATCATGTTTGGTTTTCAAACTATCACCTACTTTCGAAAACAAAAATTTTCAAAAATAAAATAAAAATATAATGAGTGGTCCATAGCAAAGCCCCCGTCAGCTCGAGTCCAACGACACCTCATTCGTGAATCTGCGACCACGCGTTCGGGAGTTATGGTCTCGCATTGTGAGTAGGGGGAGGGGGAGGGGGGCAGACCCCTCGCTCTCCCCTTGTTCAGAACTGTCAGATCAGATTATAACTCCGTACACGCGTCAACAATAAGTTCCTTCAAGACGTATTAAAGTTTCATTACGATCTGATTAATACTTTTATGAAATGATCTTTCTAAGTGAGCGCTCCGTTAGACTTGTTAAAAAAGACGGCACCTTTTTGTTCAAACAGCTATAAAATGTTAACGGGTTATAATAACAAGAAGTTCCTTGACGAACTAAAGAGCCTACTTTTCTTAAAATATAAGATTCATCCCAATGATTAATCTATATGGATCTATCTAGAATAATGACGAAATTAAGTTTGTAATATCGAAACTTCTAATTAGTTAGAAATACTGTATACCTGGCATAATGTAGCCTAATAGAGAACTACAGTTGGCAGCCCTGGTGACTGAATATATTCTTAGTTCCATCTCTTAAGGTACAGAATACAAAATTTGGTTGAAGTCCAATGGATAGTTTGGACGTTACATGCAGTTAAACATTGGATCTAACAGCATGCGTGAAATCATGTTGGCAACAATGTCATGCATGTATTGGTCAGAAATAATCTGTAATAATATGATCTATTGTTGTGTCAATTTTGAATGAAATCCATTAGTTAGTATAGAAGTTAAATGCATTTTTAAATTGGACCTATCAGCAGGCTTGGAATCATGTTGGCAGCACTGGCGTAGGCCTATATTAGTTACACCAAATTAATCTAGAATGCCAGGTACTATACGTGTGCAAAGTTTAGAGCTATTGGCTTGCATACTTTCTGATATACTGATATTAGGGTAACAAAAATAGAGTCAGTATTTACTAACAGTTGGCAGCCCTGGTTACTCTTAAGAATCGGCATAGTCATATCTGTTATGGTACACATATCACACACGACATTTGGTTGAAATCCAAATGATAGTATAGAAGTTACATGTATTTAAAGTTGGACTTCTCAGCAGGCTTAGAATCATGTTGGTAGCACTGACGTATATAAGTTAGTCCAAATTAATCTAAAATGTCAGGTACTATACGTGTGCATAGTTTAAAGCTGTCGGCTTGCATACTTACAGATATATTGGTATTTAGATGAAGAAATTAGAGAGAGCAATTATTAACAGTTGGCAGCCCTGGTGGCTCTTAAGAATACACCCAGTCATATTTGCTTATGTACACATATTACATACAACATTTGGTTGAAATCCAATTAATAGTGTTGAAGTTATATGCATTTAAAAGTTGGACTTATCAGCAGGCTTATAATCATTTTGGCAACACTGCCATGTATGGCCTCCTGGAAATTAAACTGCAATATTATTATCTATACGTGTGCCAATTTTGAAATAGCTCTCATTCATACCTTCCAAGATATCCTACATGGAGCTAAAATTTCAATTGCGATTTTCAGCAGTTGGTAGCACTGACATCATTTTCAAATATGGCCGTGAGATATTCATGTATATATCTTTACTCCTACCAAATTTTGTTCCGATTGCTGCAGCCGTTTAGGAGTTGATAGGGGGGGGGGGGACGCACACACAGCCAGGCAGAAGGATAGACAGAAGGATAGACAGACAGACGGACACACATTTGCCCGATCTCATAAGTCTACTTTTTCCTCATTTTTGCAAAATGTGAAAAGTAGGCTAAAAATGTCTATTCTACACAGCTAAACGCACAATAAAATAAGGAAAATTTGGTGTAGCTTGTTTTTATGTAGCACTACGGGTAACGTTTTAATTGACGTCTAAACTCGAGTATCTAGGCCTATACTTATTTCCGCGACAGTAGGGTGTTGTTGCCTGCATAGTACATAACTAAGACACAGATAGGTCTAATATCCTAATGTGAAAATGAAAATCCACAGCCTGCTTCCAGTCTCCGACCGGGTCAGGAATGGAATGAATGAAGCCCCCATCTAGCGGCGATGATATGAACTGTGCCGTCTGCCGAGGCCTGACGCACTCCTCTGGGGCAATGATTAAATGAATGACAGATGAAAGGAAATGATAGTGGAGAGTGTTGCTGGAATGAAATTGTGACAGGAAAAATCGGAGTACCCGGAGAAAAACCTGTCTGCCTCCGTTTTGTCCAGCACAGATCTCACATGGAGTGACCGAGCTTTGAACCACGGACCCAGCGGTGAGAGGCCAGCGTGCTGCCGCCTAAGCCACGGAGGCTTGCCAATATCCTAATGTAGTAAGCCTAAAATTAAGAATATTAGAATTAATTAGTTGAAGTAAATTTCACTTCATTAATTTAAATTCCTGGGTTTTGCATTGAATTATCTAATTACACAATCTTTAATTCTCTTCAGGTTTCATCCACCAAATCCGGCAGTTGGTCAAGAAGCGCCAGAGTTCATGGAGGTCAAAAGACCGTTTGTATACTTCAGTAGAGGAAAGTACCCAAACCCTATCCGCCAGTTTCTTTTAGAATTTTTTATCAATTCAAATGATCTTGTCGACTTCATCGTCGACGTTATGCGTTATGGAGACGGCGACAACGTGACGTAATGCAGCCGCGCGGGAAGCCTAAGTTAATGGGTAATGGACGGCGAGTGCGCGACGTCATGCAGCCGCGCGGGAAGCTTGAGTCTAACGTTATGCATTATGGAGACGGCTACCACGTGACGTCATGCAGCCGCGCGGGAAGCCTAAGTTAATGGGTAATGGAGTCTGTTGAAAGAGTCCTGGGGCGTCGAGTGACATGGGGCTTCGAGCGAAGCGAGAAGTCAGTTGTAGCATGTGTTATTTGATATGATATAAAGTCTAGTCTTTCAGACTGACTGTAAATTTTTTTCACAAACATTACGTTTTGTTGATTTTTAGCCTACTTTTCACATTTTGCAAAAATGAGGAAAAAGTAGACTTATGAGATCGGGCAAATTTGTGTCTGTCTGTCTGTCTGTCCTTCTGTCTGTCTGTCTGGCTGGCTGTGTGTGTGAGTCCCCATATCAACTCCTAAACGGCTGGAGCAATCGAAACAAAATTTGGTAGGAGTAAAGATCTATACCTGAATAACTCACGGCCATATTCGAAAATGATGTCAGTGCTACCAACTGCTAAAAAATCGCAATTGAAATTTGAGCTCCATGTTGGATATCTTGGAAGGTAAGAATGGGAGCTATTTCAAAATTGGCACACGTATAGATAATAATATTGCAGTTTCATTTCCAGGAGGCCATACATGGCAGTGTTGCCAAAATGATTATAAGCCTGCTGATAAGTCCAATTTTTAAATGCATATAACTTCTACACTATCAATTGGAATTCAACCAAATTTCGTATGTTGTATCTGTACATAAGCAGATATGACTTTGCGTAATCTTAAGACCTACCAGGGCTGCCAACTGTTAATAAATGCTCTTAATTTCTTTTATCCAAATACCAATATATCAGAAAGTATGCAAGCAGACAGCTTTAAACTATGCGCACGTATAGTACCTGACATTCTATATGAATTTGGAATAACTTATATACGTCAGTGCTACCAACATGATTCTAAGCCTGCTGAGAGGTCCAACTTTAAATACATGTAACTTCTATACTATCATTTGAATTTCAACCAAATTTCGTATGTGCTATGTGTACCATAACAGATATGACTATGCGTATTCTTAAGAGCAACCAGGGCTGCCAACTGTTAATATGTGCTGTCTCTATTTTTGTTACCCTAATATCAATATATCAGAAAATATGCAATCCAATAGCTCTAAACATTGCACACGTATAGTACCTGGCATTCTAGATGAATTTGGAGTAACTAATATACGTCAGTGCTGCCAACATGATTATAAGCCTGCTGATAGGTCCAATTTTAAAATGCATGTAACTTCTATACTAACTAATGGATTTCATTCAAAATTGGCACAACAATAGATAATATTATTTCAGATTATTTATGACCAATACATGCATGACATTGTTGCCAACATGTTTTTACGCGCGCTGTTAGATCCAATGTTTAACTGCATGTAACGTCCATTCTATTCATTGGACTTCAACTAAATTTTGTATTCTGTACTTTAAGAGATGGAACTAAGAATATATTCAGTCACCAGGGCTGCCATCTGTTGTGCTCTATTAGTCTACATTATGCCAGGTATACAGTATTTCGAACTAATTATCAATTTCGATATTAGCAACTTAATTTCGTCATTATTCTAGCTAGATCTATATAGATTAATCATTGGCATGAATCTTATATTTTAAGAAAAGTAGGCTCTTTAGTTCGTCAAGGAACTTCTTGTTAAATATGGATTCCTAAGGTGGGCCCCAGAAAAAGTATTCAATAATGGGTTAAAATAAAGTGAACAAATGGAAAATAGCTGTGGGTCATTTTAAAAATATAGAAATTTAACACTTATGCCCGCAGTCTATGTATTCAAATGCAACAAAAGTCACATATGTGAACATCATTTTCCACCCCCGCACATTCTACATCATCCACAGTTCACTTTTAGATTTCTCTGTTAATTTTACACTGCTAAACATGCACTCTTCATGTTCTTCACAAAAGGGGGAAGATACCCGTCGTGGAATTTGCAATTCAGAAGAGCCTGAGGACATGTTCGAATTTTCATCAGAACCATAACTGGATTATTCCCGATGTTTTTTGTTGAACTCCAGACGTTTTAAAAATCCCTCAACCGCGTGCTGCCTTTAAGTTTGCATGTTGTTTATTGAACTTAGATCCTTAAGCCTACCTACGTTTCTTTAGCCTCCTGCTATTCGGATTTGTACAGGGAAGGAGTTAGGATTGCGGAACTACATGCTTTCGCCCTCTTGTAGATGTATTCTGCTTAAGTTTTGGTATGGGGTTGACTTGATATGGACTTGTCTCGAAAGCCTTTCCCTGTGATGTTTCTTCTCTCTATTAAGTTAAGCTTGGAGAGTTCAATCTGCAAAGGTGTCAAGCTAACTTGATACGTTCCAAATGACGTTGACGAAATAGCATTCTGAGACGCTCTGGATGTTGATGGTTTATTGAGGTCTCCTCGAACATCTTCGACTTCTTCACATCTCCCTTGATCTCTCTCTTCTTTTACATCTTGCCACCTCGAACTATTAGGCACATTGTAGACTTTACTGGCTTTTTTCTTCAAGCCCATCTTCTTTTTACGGAGAGCATCAATAGCTTTTGCCACGTCTGCAGAGGAGTACGATCCTAACAGTTAAGTTTTCGGCATTAGGGATGCAACAAAGAGACCAATTTGCAAGCTGATTTATCAAAATTAAACACTGGAGTAGAGAACTGCGGACCTCCCTTTATATAAGGTGCATCTGCACTTCTTGACTGCTAGAACTAAAAGCTCAAGCAGCCTCAACCTCCCTATGAAGGCTTCCAAAAAGATGGTATATGAGCCCGCCGATGAGCCAGCTTGGTGTCCTAGGCGAAACCCCTCACAAGACACGGCACAAACCTAGAAGAATTGCTGAGTTTTAATTCACCGGCCGTGAAAGCCAATATACCATCTTTCTGGAAGCCTTCATAGGGAGGTTGAGGCTGCTTGAACTTTTAGTTCTCGCAGTCAAGAGGTGCAGTTACACCTTATATACAGGGAGGTGGCGCGCCGTTCGCTACTCCAGTGGGGGTCCGGGCGGCGAAACCAAGAGCCCGCCGATGAGCCAGCTTGGTGTCCTAGGTGAAACCCCACACAAGACACGGCACAAACCTAGAAGAATTGTTGAGTTCTAATTCACTGGCCGTGAAAGACAATATACCATCTTTTTTTAATCAGATGATTAGGACACAAGAAACAAAAACGAGATTTTATAATTTCGAACAGCTGCCATCTTGTGGCTACGAAAACAATTGAAATAAATGAGATGCCAGTGGATTAAAATTTGAATAAGCATTTACCGTACCAAGTTTCACTGCACTCGGTTGGTTAAATCGCGAGGAACGCCCATTTAAATATAATTATTTCGCGTCGCCGCCATGTTGGATTTGTGCTCACCAGGTTATTGAAGGTCCCATAGGTGAACTTATGTTCATAGCCTTTATGAATATTTAAAAAAAAACAGTTTGATTGCTGAAATAGGTTCGTAGATATTGAGAACCGTCTAAATATTTTGGGTGGTCGCCATGATGGATTGTTATATTAACCATTAAATGAAAATTATTGTGTAGGTTCATTATTTAATCTTTCACTTCAAACGCATGATTACCACACATGAAATAAAAACTTAATTTTCAAATTTCGCACAGCCGCCATCCTGTGGTTATATAAACAATTGAAGTAAATTAGACGCCAGTGCATTACAATGTGTCTAATAATTTACTGTATCATATTTCACTGCGCTCAGTTTGTTAAATCGCGAGAACAGTCTATTTAAATGTTTCAACTTCACTTGGCCGCCATGTTCGTTTTGTATTTGACAGGTTTTTGAAAGTCATAGGTAACCTAGTAGTGCCCTTTATCACCGTACAACATTTCAGGGTTATATGAGTAATAGTTTCGGAGATATAGAATGCCGGTGGAATATTTCGCACAGCCGCCATCTTGAGGGTATGTAAACAATTAAACTAAATTAGATGCCAGTGCATTACAATGTATTTAAACATTTGCTGTACCAAGTTTCATTGCGATTGGGTGGTTAAATCGCGAGAAAAGTCTATTTAAATGTTTCAACTTCGCTTGGCCGCCATGTTCGTTTTGTATTTGACAGGTTTTTGAAAGTCATAGGTAACCTAGTAGTGCCCTTTATCACCGTACAAAATTTCAGGGTGATATCGGTAATAGTTTCGGAGATATTGAATGCCGGTGAAATATTTCGCACAGCCGGCATTTTAGATTGGTGAGAGGTAATAAAATTTGAAGGGCACGGTCGGGGTCGTCCGAGTTTCATTGAAAGAGCTGCAGCCGTTTAGAAGTTATTGGGGGACACACTCACTCACACACACACACAAGGGCAAAAGGTGATCTCATAAGCCAACTTTTTTCATAAATGAAAATAGGCTAAAAATTCCCGACATTTACCTGGAGTAGATATCGGAAACCACGGAAAAACATTTCTAGGATAGGTGAGGTAGGAATTGAACCCGCCTCTGCTCAGTTTAACCTCACGACGCTGAGTGCACCCCGTTCAAGCCCTGAGACCAGAATTAAATTTCTTGTCAGAGCCGGGAATCGAACCGGGTCTCCACACATGCTAGCCACTACGCATAGTCACAGGTCTGATTCCTTAAAAAATAATGAGGGTATCAGAAAATAATAGACGAGGGACAATATTATGGCAGAAAAATGAAAGACTGTAGACCTCGGATACCTAATACCGTCGGAGTCTGTCACATGTAAATGAAGGCAATGCTGGACTCATCTGGAGTCCCGTGGTCGCCAGACACACGATGTGAGTCCGTGGGAAATAAATAAATCTATAGTTGGCTTTTAATACAGAGAAAGAGAAAGTGACGAAGATATAAATAGTATTTTTCATACAAAGGCGTACACAATATACAGTAGGCCTACTTTAGTAGTAGTTCTGTACTACTAATTTCCTTCTGGAGGAGAATTTAACATGTCTCCTCTTCAAATAGACCGCCTTCTACAGTTGTTCAGTCCCACCAACACAACAAACCATTTCTACGCAACGAAGTTGATTTGAATGTGAAATAAATTCACACTGTACAACGACAAGTTTGACTTTAATATTTTAATCGATTTAATGACAGTATTTTAGAAATTGTATTGCACAACAAGGTTCAGTGTTGCAGTTTATATATGAAGAATAATGCCACATCTATCGTTTAAGGTTGGTGAACGTTGTCCAGTTCCGCGTTCTCACATTCAAAACAAACATGGAGTTCGGTACAGACTATCTCGGTTTAGCTGATCATAAACTTTTCGAAATTGTGCGTGAAAGTCTTGGTTTAGTGAAAATTAAAACGCAGAACATTATAGATTGCAAAAATGACATTCTATTCGTGTGGAACGCTTTTGACCAGAATATCCTGACACTGAATTTGAAGACGGTGAAAGAGAATGCCAACCACCAGGTACAAAACACAAAATAACTTATCTACGGTTTCTCTAATGATGCTTTTCTTATCATCAAGTGATTAAGTACTTTCCATATTGTATATGATGTTCTTTTTGTCCTTTATCGTCACACTGATGTCGGGTTTGATTGCCTGTTATAAATAGTGATGTTGACATGTTGCTAGCCATGTTTTGTTAACTTCATGCATTATTTCTCACATTATACGTAATGAAAAGTTGTAATGACTTGCTGCCGTTTATAATGAACATTTTAAAACATTTTTGCCCGCTATGATAGGCTACGCAGAAACTGTGCATGTGGTAGCCTCTGAGACCAAAATGATTGTAGCCTACTCAAGTTACTACACGTTTAGTTTCTGGTAGTTAACCTGTAATTCGTTTACAGAGTTAAGATCAT
Organism: Meconema thalassinum; assembly: GCA_946902985.2. NCBI lineage: Eukaryota > Metazoa > Arthropoda > Insecta > Orthoptera > Tettigoniidae > Meconema > Meconema thalassinum. Next base: position 230,924,397 of record OX336388.2, read on the forward strand.
GAATTAGACTGTTGAGATTTCTTGTGTCAAGATATTTCATCAATTTATTTTGAAATTGCCCTGGTGACGTGCAGAATTTTGAGGTTATGTTTGGTACTCGAATGTGGAATGAATCTTGGGCGAACTTTAGAGGTTATGTTTGGTGTTACAGCTTTGATAAGTTGTTCACAGAAGCTTCATGAAAACGTAGCGAGTTGTTCTTGTTATTTGAATCTCTCAGTACAATATTATTGACCTGGTTGACCATCAAACAATGAATTATGCATTCATGAAAGTAGATACCATATACCATATCAGTGATTTAATAAGTATCTTGTATTCTGTTAGAAATACAAGGGGCTAGAATTTATGCGTTTAAGCTAAAATGAAAAGTTAGGCCCTCTCAGATAGGCTATGCATTAAGAATACAGTGGCGGGTGTCTGGCTGGCCAAATGTGTTGTGACATTGGTACTGATATTGCACAGTGTTCACGTTTTATAGCTAAATTATATCTAAACTCACACTCGCACTCCCCGTAGCCTTTAGCAATGCATGTAATATTAGACAGACTTAGGTTCTGGTGACACGATGTCCTACCATCGCAAATTATTTTTGCATATAGCCAGGTTAGGGTGATGGTTGGTTCTACAGAGAGTTTAGTTTGTATGTAACGGAGATCCTCGCTTGCCCGCTCGCCTGTGGCGCAAGTCTATCTCCCGCCACGCACTTTGCCGCTCTTGCCCGGCACTGAGTCATTGAGTATAGGAATTTGTACTCACCTAGTTCACAGCTGGTGCTGAAAATGTTCACCATTCTCTGCTACACATCGCTGGCACCTTTTTATGAAACTGGCATTTACTCTCTGAAGATCCTCAGCACCGATTGACTGTATTTCAGCTGTTATATAGTCTTTAAGTTCATTTATAGTGTGAGGGTTTCTCGCATACACTCTTATTTTTAAGCGTCCCCCACAAATAAAAGTCACATGGTGATAAGTCTGGGCTACGCGGGGGCCACACGTTCCGACTTATAATCCTCGTACCGAAAATGCGACGCAATTCTGTCATGGATGCTTTGTCAGTGTGAGCAGTGGCAGAATCTTGTTGGAAATAAGTTGACAATCGCTCTCCGTAAGTCAGTTCGTCAAAAAATTGGTCAAGGATCACATTGAAGTACAAATTTAAGTACAAATTCCTATACCCAATGACTCAATGCCGCGCGAGCGCTGCATAACGGCCAAGTGCCTGGTGGGAGACAGGCTCGCGCGGCGGGCGAGCGGGCTAGCGAGGGTCTCCGATACATCCAAACTAACCTCTCTGTATATGCATGGTGGCCACCACTACTGGAAAACTCCTGGAAAATGATAAAAAAAAATTGAAAACTATTGGAAAATAGCCTCTGTTAATTAATTATAAAAAACTTTTCATCCACTGCTAAAATTCCCAGCCAGCTCTTAGCCCTCGACGTCATGATATCACGGATGGGGTAGCAAGGACCATCTAGCGGTCGCTCTGCAAACCCTGCCCGGCTGCCATGCGCATGTAAAATATTATATTTATATATTAACTTACATTCGATACTGTTTATTTAATTTTGCATACAATTTGCTTATTTTTAACCGGAAATTTACACACCGTGTTTTATCTTAAATCATACTCCCGCTGCGGATTTGGGTGAGCACTCTATCGTTAATGAAAGAAATTTCCTCAGGCTACCTTTTTCTGTGTGGGAGAACACGCGATAGTATTTTTGTAAAACATAATGAGTATAGACAACTTCACCGCAATAAAATTGAAGGTGGCATTCTTTTCCCTCCTTTTTTTAAAGGGGACATTTGAATCACAAAGGCTTTTTTAAAACAACAATTAAATCATTTGTGTGTAAGCTTGTGTATCAATAACGCAATCACCACTGATTTTTGTTCACAGCTGTATAAGTAAACCAAACACAACTGCTTTGTTTTGGTCTTGAAGTAGGCAACCAATAAAGCCCCCCCCCGGGACTCGCGGTTATTTTTAAGTCTGCAAATTCCTGGAAACTCCTGGAAAATCGTTAACCGATTTGAGTGGCCACCATGTATATAAGTTGAGAGTAATTACATCACGCCAGAGCTGCGAAGAAGAGCTGTTACCTATACGAGCACACTACCTTCGATTGAAATATTACAGACATCGTATCAATTGTAAACTGACTTTAACTTCACGTCAGTAAGAGGTAAGAGCTCTTCTTTGCGTCACTGGCGTGCTGTCATTAACTCTCAACTTATATGGAACAAGGTATATTCGAGCTGTATACACCATTTTTGGGTGAATTGTGCACAAATAGAGTAATGCCAACCCAATGCATACGGTACTGTTGCCCACATCCTGCAACAAGAACACACGGGGTTAGCCTAGACCAATAATTACTTCAGGGCTGTGTTAGCCATATAGGCCTATGCACCCCTGGGTTTTGTCACGCACTGTGGGGGCAAGAAATATAGACACATTTTCGTAATTTAGAAGATATTTCCAAGTTCAATAGCGCCTTAACGGACATTAATTTCATATTGATTCCTCGAATTTGATACAAGGTATGGAAATCATTATAAATTAAAGTGGTAGTATAAAAGCCACATTTTGCTCTCGTATGGAATACGATAGTCTGTGTGGAATTATCATAGCTGCAGGCTATTAACAACAGGTAAAGGGATGTTAAACCCAAAAATTTAGTAGGCTAATAGTGATGTAGGACTTACCTGAATTACAGATAATACACACTAATACAGCCATCACAATTAACACCGGTTATCAGACAGATTCTACACACGCCCAAAGTACACGGGGCTACATGACCGCGTTGTCGCTGCCCCTGAACTGAGGAACCAACCAATCTAGTTTTAATTAAAATTTAGATGTTTAAATGAGGGCCTAGAAAATTTTGTGGGTACATTAACACTAATTTGGAGATCGTTGTTGACTTCTTGAGTGTGAGATAGCTGAGTTGCATCATTTTACATAAATATAATATGTCTTGCAATTCCCCAAATTACGGTTATTTCCCAGTTACTATAAACCCCCACATTGGTCGACCTTGTCAACGCTACTGGCTTGGCCGATGTGCTTTATGTTTCTGTAGGTCACCAGCGACGCACACAAACGTTTCATCTCGGTGGTGGAGGGACTGTTCAGTATTTTATTTCTTTTAGCGTAAGGCTACATGACGAATTACAAATTATAATTACAGTTAACTTAAAAACTAATATCCAGGCCACGAATGTCGTCTATAGATCTCTCCATTATCACCAGGAACACTGTTGGATCGGCAGGAAAAGTTCTCTGAGCACTCTCCTGAACAACATGGCGAACAGTCTGTTTCAGCACCACAATCACAACCCGGAGTAGGTACACTCTTCCACTTGGCCAATGTGGTCCTTATTCGATTAAGCACTCACGAGGCAAGTCGAATCCAGGTGGTTTGGATGGTACACACACCATCTGGAGTTGTTCTTTCGTAGCATAGGTCTGCCATGTATGTCTCCAGCATTCTCTGATGGTAAATTATATGGTGTAACTTACATGTTTCGAGTCATGAATCACTCTATTTCGGCACAAATACAAAATTCTAATTTAAATATCAAAATTAATACCATCATCTAAAGACATAAAAAAATCCACAGCCTGCTTCCTGTCCCGACCGGGTCAGGAATGGGATGAATGAAGCCCCCATCTAGCGGCGAGGATATGGACTGTGCCGGCTGCCGAGGCCTGAGTCCATATCCTCGCCGCTAGATGGGGGCTTCATTCATTCCATTCCTGACCCGGTCGGAGACTGGAAGCCGGCTGTGGATTTTCATCTAAAGACATATAATTTAGTAAACTTTTTTTAAATTTTAATGATAAAATGTGTATCACAACCTATACTAGACCTAGCCTATGTAGGTCAAGTAAATACTTCAATACATATTCTTTATTAGAACAAACATTCATTTTCAGGTTCCGTATTGACAGTATTATACAAAGATAAATCTTTAAATTTTACGCCTAGTCAATACTTGGATATATAAACTTACAAGATATTCATGAATTATGGTACATGTTGTTTCCAAACAACAAACCTTTTCAAATAGCCTGTTACAGTATTTTAATTTATTACCACAGAATGTGGTCCAAGAACAGCTCGATGCACTGAAGGAAACTATTGAGAAATGGGAGAATGAAAATCAGTGTAGAGAAAAGTAAGACAATGGTAATGACAAGAGGAAAGGAAGAAGGAAAAGGGATTGTTAACATTAGAGATGTAGAGCACTTCAAATATTTAGAAAGTGAATTGATGGAAAATGCAACATCGGATATGGAGATCAACGAGCGAATACAACGTGGGAGTGTTTTCTATCATCAGGTTCGGAGTTTAATGAGGGATAAAGACATTCTACTGAAGGCTAAAGAAGTGATGTATAAGACCTATTCATCATCATCATCTTCTTCTTTTCCCCTTTTCCAATTGACACTGGGTGGGGGCAAATATGGTTCCTCTCCACTTTGTTCTGTCATTCCACCATTCCTCTTCCGACACAGTGTTCCAATCCAGGTTCCGTTTTCTAATGCTATTCTCCACCGAGTCCATCCCACGCATTCTTGGTCTTCCTCGTCCTCTCTTCCCTGTCATCCGTCGTTCCAGTGCTCGTCTTGGTAACCTTACTTCATTCATCCATTTGACAGGTCCAAACCATCTCAATCTGTTTTGCTCCAGTTTGTCATTTAATTTCTGTACTCCCAGTTCTTTCCGTATATCTTCATTTCTCACTCTGTCCCTCCTCGTTTTCTGGACCACACTTCTCAGGAATCTCATCTCAGCTGCTTTTACTCTGCTCTCATCCCTATTACTTACCAATAATGACGTATGGAGCAGGAACTTGGCCAATGACGAGGAGAGATGAAAGTAGAATACAGGAAGAGGAGTATGGTACAGAAGACTAGGAGAGAGAGAGTGAGAAAGGAAGTGAATGTACAGAACAGATTGAGATGGTGTGTACATGTGAAAAGGATAACGGTAATTGATGATGATGATTGTACTAATAATTAGAATTAATTTCTTCCATGTTTTGATTTAAAAACTCAACTGTAATACAACAACAAAGCTTTTCTCACAATTACTTTAATTCTTTACAACATCATCACTGAAGAAGGCATATGGCCAACTGTTACATTTTATTAATTAATTTCAACTAAACAATAGTAAACAAATTAAGATTGTGAGTAAGTTCAAATATCTTGGGGAGATAATCACCTGGAACTCAAACGAGAAACCATCGATAGAACATCCAAACTGAAACAAGTACAACGAATCACCTGGCCAACCTACAAAATAAAAGCTTTCTCAATGAATGGCAAATTTCGGCATTACAATTCCGTTGTTAAACCCGAGGCAACGTATGGTAGTGAAACACTCTTCAAGTTGAACATCAAGTCAACAACTGACAAACTGCAGAAAGCAGACAGAATAATCATCAGAACAATTATTAACAAAAAACACCAAGTAAATGGCCAATGGAGATTGCTGCCGAATGAAGTGGCATATCGAGAGAGTGAATCAATAATAGATACAATGCGGAAAAGGTTAATCTCTTTTTTCTGCCATATCTCTCGCCTACCAGAAACCAGACTTATAAAACAGATGTTTAGTTACTTCTGGGAAAGTAAAACAAAGAACAACTGGTTCAAAGAGATCCAGCATGATTTAGATGAATTAAATTTAATGATGCTCCAAATTAAAAATAGAGAAGAGAAGAATATTTTAAGGAATAAATACTTACGATTCACATTAACAACATTTGGACGGAAAACTACACCATCACAGATGAACAAAGGACAGCACAGGTCAGATAGAATGAAGAAGCTGAAGCTGAATCGCTAATCTCCAAATACCGTTGTTAGACTTAATTGTATTTGTATTGAATGTTGTTGTTGTTTGAGTCTTCAGTCTTTTGACTGGTTTGATGCAGCTCTCCATGCCTCCCTGTCCTGAGCTAATCGTTTCATCTCTACATAGCTACCACACCCTACATCCCAGGCAATCTGTTTAACATATTCTAACCTTGGTCTACCCCTACAGTTCTTGTCCTCGACCCTTCCTTCCATAACTAAGCTTGCTATTCCTGGGTGTCTTAGTATGTGTCCTACCAACCTATCTCTTCTCTTCATTAGCAGTCGCCAGAAACATCTCTCCTCTCCCACTCGTCTTAATACCTCTTTGTTTGTAACCCTATCTACCCATCTGATCTTCATCATTCTCCTGTAACACCACATTTCAAATGCTTCAATTCTCCTCTTTTCTGCTGCACCAATAGTCCAAGTTTCACTTCCATAGAGCGCCACGCTCCAGACAAAGGCTTTCAAAAATGACTTCCTAATACCTAAATCTATATTCGATGTCAGCAGATTCCTTTTTTGTAGAAATGCTTTTCTTGCCTGAGCCAACCTACTTTTTATATCCTCTTTGCTTCGTCCATCACTGGTTATTCTGCTTCCTAAGTAACAGAAATCTCCTACTTCCTTCAGCTTTTCACCTGCCAATTTGAACTCCATAGAGGTTTCTGATTTATTTCGGCTGCATTCCAGTATTTTTGTTTTACATTTATTAATTTTCATCATGAATTCTTTCCGTAAGACGGAGTCCATACCATTCAAAAACTCATTCAAATCCTCAGGCTTGTTGGCCAAGATGACGATGTCATCAGCAAATCTCAGAGTTGAAATTATTTCTCCTTGAATCTTCACTCCCACTTTAAATTTTTCTCTAATTTCCTTCATTGCTTGTTCAATGTAAAGATTGAAAAGTATGGGTGATAAGTTGCAGCCTTGCCTTACACCTTTCTGAATACCAGCTTCTCTCTCATGTCCTTCAACTCGAATGACTGCTGTCTGGTTTCTGTATAGATTGTATATCACCCTCCTATCCCTGTACTTTATTCCAATAGATTTCAAAATGTCAAACAATTTAGTCCAATCAACGTTATCAAAAGCCTTTTCTAAGTCTACAAAAGCCATGAACGTTCTCTTATCTTTCCTTATTCTACCTCCCAAAATCAGCCTAAGACTTAGTACAGCTTCCCTTGTTCCTACATTTCTCCTGAAACCAAACTGGTCTTCACCCAACTCCGTTTCTATCTGGCTCTCAATCCTCTTGTAAATTATTCTAGACAGGATCTCTGAAGCATGAGTAATCAAGCTGATTGTACGGTAATCTTCACATCTGTCAGCTCCCACTTTCTTTGGTATAGGGATGATTACATTCTTCTTGCATCACATGTATTTATGCATAGAGAGGTGCATATCCTCGGGAATAGCAAACGGCTGTAGTTTCCCCTTGCTTTCAGCCGTGCAGTGGACGCAGTGTAGCCATTATTTGGCTTATATTATCAATATCTTAACCGTCTATAAGACTAGTAAAGAATTGATTTATTCTGAAAGGCTGCTACTCCCTTTCAGAATAAGTAAAGAGCAATTGAATAAAGGGCGTAAAATATAATAAAAAATAAAATTTAATTATTATTGACTTAGATGTAATAAATTTATTAAATAGCAATTGGTATTCGGATTAAATCATCAATAAGGAAGCCAATAGATATCCTATTGTAAGTTAAACTAAGTAAATTATTACAATGTATGATTTCAAAATGTGAGAAACTTTGAGACATTGTTTGACATGTTTTCTCTTGAAATGCGTAACTTATATGTTTTCAATTTTGGTGTGGTAAATGTTGATCCGTATTGACTATTGCTAAATATAATCCACCTTGTCAATACTAAAATATGTGGTTTAATAATATTTATGTTCGACGATGTCGAAATGTAAACTTTATGTGTCATAATGATGGTCATTATAACTCTATTTTTCATTATGAAACAGTTTCTCCCACCAATCAGAGCTCAAGAAACAGTTGTGTGACCAATTAGGTAAGGATAGCATCGCACTCGACCCAGTCTCCTCCATGTCAAACCCCTCCAATCTTTTTTCTTCCTCTTTTCTCAACGTCCACGTCTCTGCTCCATATAGTGCTACACTCGAAACAAAGCATTTCACTATTCTCTTCCTCAGGCCTTTGTCCATACTCCCACAAAACAGCCACCTTTACAATTGCATGCATGTTTTCACCTCCTGTTTGCGTCTCATGTCTACAGTTATTATGCATTCCAAGTATTTGAACGCACTTAGTTGTTCTATTTCGTCTTGTCCTAACTTTAAAGTTGTCCATCATCATCATTTCCCCTTATCCAGCTCTTGCCGGGTCGGGGTATTTATGGCACTTCTCCACTTTCCTCTTTCCTTCCACCATTCTTCTTCCACGATCTTGTCCCAGTCCTGATTTCTTTTTCTTACGCTGTTCTTCACTAAATCAATCCACCTTGTTCTAGGTCTTCCCCTTGCTCTCTTACCCTTGCACTTCGCCTCCAGCATCTGTCTTGGTATTCTATTTTCCTCCATCCTCTTTACATGTCCATACCACCTTAGTTTATTCTTCTCAATTCTCTCATTTAGTTTTTCCATCCCAACTTCCTTCCTAACATCTTCATTCCTCACTCGTGTCTCCTTGTCTTTCCTATCATACTTCTTGTCCTTATGTTTCTTAAACTTATCACCATACCTTTTGTCTTATTTTTATTAATTCTCATTAATAAAATAAAAATGGACACCCTTACAAATAATTTGAATTTGTTTTCTCTAACGTTGACAACTTGCATTGCGGCAATGCCATTTCATTTCCAGATGCAACTAAGTTAATTGATCTTCAGTGTAAGCTAGGTTTATTTCAGTGTTTTAGTTTTTTGTAGGACATTTAGTGCAATACTTTAAAAATGTTTGAGAAATTTATTTAAGCCTTAAATTTTAAGGACATTTTGCAGCACATTTTATGTCTTCTGGTAAAGTTAGCCATTGAGGTTGGGGTAGGATAGGGTCTGCCCAAGTGCGTCCAACCTTGTGGCCCTCTACTAAGAATTGAGAGATAAATTTAGCTCCCACTTTTAACAAAGCAAAAGAAAAATGTGGTCCACCCCTGGTTTAGACCTTCCATGTGATAATTGCTGTAACCTTCCACATCTCACACATCAGACATCATGTTTCAGTCAAATATCTTGAGCTTGTTCTCGGGAACAGTTCACTGGTCGCAGCTGGGCGAAGACACCTTTTGCCTTCTTGAATTTGTTTTTGATGTTCTTTCAGGATGTCTGCTACTCTGGAAAACATGGAAAACAGGGAATACTCAGAGAATTTTTAAACCCTGGAAAACTCTGGAAATTATCAGGGTATTTTAATGACACTCAGGGAATTTTAGTTTTACAAGGTCCAACCTTGAATAATTGGAATATAAGCATTTAGATTTTGATGGAGGAAAAGTATATTGTGGTGATGATTGTTGTAGATGTGAGTTCGTACTGACGTTAAATCAGTAAGCTCTCATTTCTTGCAAGATAGAGCACACACATTACATGTGTATTTGTATATAAATGTGTAACTGTATGAGAGCATTACTATTGACGAGCTACTTTCAATACTCACAAGTACAATAGATTTAGCAATTGGCAAAATATAGAAAAATATATATTTCTGACTTTTTTTCTTTAAACTTTTTATTGTTCGAGCACTTTTTGAAATGCTCTTTAAGTACAAACTCTGTTTTATATATTTATCATGGCCTCTACACAAATTAAAGACACTGGAGCAAAACAGATTGAGATGGTTTGGACATGTCAAACGGTTGAATGAAGTAAGGCTACCAAGACGAGCACTGGAACGACGGATGACAGGGAAGAGAGGATGAGGAAGACCAAGAATGCGTTGGATGGACTCGAAGGAGAGTAGTATTAGAAAACGGAACCTGGATTGGAACACTGTGGAGGAATGGTGGAACGACAGAACCAAGTGGAGAGGAACTATATTTTCCCCCATCCAGTGTCAACTGGAAAAGGGGAAATGAAGATGATGATGATCCTGGAAAATTCAGGGAATTGTCAGGGAAATCTGTTAGTTGCTTTGCTGCTCCTCCACTATTGGATGCTTTGCTGTCCAGGTAGCAAAGGCTTTCCAGCTGGTCAATTTCTACTTTCAAGGGCAATGCATTCTTATTTTTGGTGTTCAACCAGAGTTCTTTGTTTTTTTTCACATTAATTTTTGATGCCACTCTTGCTTGTACTACAAATAGTAATTTTCATTCAGACAGTTTTATAAAAAGAGGCTTACAGTGTGCCCTCGTTAATTATCTTGATGTAAATTATCTTAACATCTTATGTTCTTCTTCGGCCACTTTAAAATTATTAGTCGAGCAACTCTTGTAACACACTTGTCTTCATATAAATATTACTGTGTTCACTTAAAAAGGAATTCATGCACACCTAACACATTAAAACCAATGAACAAGTACGGTACCACATGAAAATTATATGATTTAATGGAAATTGCTCTTTTTGGAATTAAGAATATAAATATTATGCCAAAGCACATATCACATGAGGTTTTGGGATGAATTAAGCTTGAAATTCACCTGCTTCTTTGGGTTAAACTCTATAGTGTGTTGAAGAGACATCCCACTTGAGTCAGCCTTGTGCCACAATCAAAATGTATGCTTTAACAAGTAGTTCCGTGAAGAACTATACAGCCTATTTTCATATATCCTACTTAAGTTAATTGCCTCTATCTACATAAAAAAATTCAGTGTGATTGCTGTAATAGATTCGTAGATATTGAGAACTGACTAAATATTTCGGATGGTCGCCATGTTGGATTTTATATATGTAGGTCTTAGAGTTATGTACTGTTACATGAAGATTATTGTGTACGTGTAGCATTCAAACTTCAATCGCATGATTAGCACACAAGAAGTAACAAGGAGATTTTAAAATTTCGCACAGCTGCCATCTTGTGGTTATGGAAACAATTGAAATAAATTAGATGCCAGTGGATTAACATTCGTATAAGGATTTACTGTACCAAGTTTCACTGCACTCGGATGGTTAAATTGCGAGAAACGTCCATGTGAATATTTATACTTCGCGTCGCCGCCATGTTGGATTTGTGATCACCAGGTTATTTAAAGTCCTATAGGTGAACTTAAGTTTATAGCCCCTATGAACATTAAAAATTCAGTTTGATTGCTATAATAGATTCGTAGATATTCAGAGCCGTCTAAATATTTCGGATGGTCGCCATGTTGGATTGTTATATGTATAGGCCATAGAGTCATGTACCATTAAAGGAAAATTATTGCGTAGGTTCATTATTCAAACTTTCACATCGATCGCATGATTACGACACCAGAAATAAAAGCTTAATTTTAAAATTCGCAAAGCCGCCATCTTGAGGTTATTGAACTAAATTGGATACCAGTGCATTACAATGTGTATAAACATTTCCTGTACCAGATTTCATTGCGTTTGGAACATTAAATCGCGAGAAAGGTCTATTAAAATTTTTAATTCGCTTGGCCGCCATGTTCGTTTTGTAGTTAACCGGTTTTTGAAAGTCTTACAGATGAACTTCCAGTAGTGCCCTTTATCTCCGTACAAAATCTCATGGTGATACCGCTAATAGTTTCAGAGATATAGAATGCCGGTGAAATATTTCGCACATCCGCCATCTTGTGGTTATGTAAACAATTGAACCAAGTTAGATGTCGGTGCATTACAATGTGTATAAACATATACTGTACCAAGTTTTATTGCGTTTGGTTGGTTAAATCTCGAGAAACGTCTATTTAAAAGTCGCAAATTCGCGTGGCCGCCATGTTGGTTTTGTAGTCACCAGTGATACAAAAGTCACATAGGTGAACTTCTAGTAGTTCCCTTTATCACCGTAAAAATTCCAGGGTGTTATCGGGATTAGTTTCGGTGAGAATGAATGCTGGTGAAATATTTCGCACAGCCGCCATGTTGGATTGGTGAGAGGTAACAAAATTTGAAGGGCACGGTCGGGGTCGTCCGGAAAAGTGCTAGGAGCTTACCGAGTTTCATTGAAATCGCTCCAGCCGTTTAGATGTTATTAGGTGGGGACACACACGCACACACACGCGGACAAAAGGTGATCTCATAAGCCTATTTTTTCTAAATTGAAAATAGGCTAAACATGGGAATGAGTTGCAAAATCTGCTGTGTGAAGAAAAAAATACTAATTTATCTCATTTTTGCCTTATATTCTAAGAGTCCTGTAACAGGTTTTGCGACTTAATATATTTATGCAATTCTACAAAGCCATATTTTTTGTTGTTGTTAGAAGTAGCTTTTACATGTCACTGAATAAGTGAAACATTCAAACTTTGTTAATCCAGGGTGCCTACTACTCTGGAAAACATGGAAAAAAGGAATTCTCAGGGAATTCTTAAAGCCGGGAAAATTCAGGGAATTATCAGGATATTTTAATGACAACCAGGATATTTTAGTTTTGCCTTGAATAATTGGAAATTACTCATTCAAGTAGAAGTTATTGTGGTGATGATTGTTGTAGATGTATGTTCGTACTGACGTTAAATCAGTAAGCTCTCATTTCTTGTAAGATAGAGCACACACATTACAGTGTATTTGTATAGAAATGTGTAACTGGATTATTTTTGAGAGCACCACTGTCGACGAGCTACTCTTAATACTCACAAGTCCCCCCAGGGGCTCACATCTAGTGGGACGTGGGTTGACGACCACGGGACCCCAGCTGAGTCCGGCATTGCTTCCACTTACCTGTGACGGGCTCCTCTCTGTCTTCTTTCCTGTCGACCTCCCTTGGTCAACTCTTGTTCTCTTCTGACCCCGGCGGTATTAGGTTATCCGAGGCCTAGGGAGTCTTTCACTTTCCCGCCTTAATTGGCCCTTGTCTCAATTTTCCTGATACCCTCCTTCTGTGAGGGGTCAGCCTTCTTTTTCTTTTCCTTTTACCACCTGCCTTGTGCTCTAGGCCCTTAAGGAGGCAGGGTGTATGTAGCCCCACCACTTCTGGTGCACCGTAGATAATGCTACACCCTCAGGGGCTCACGGCTGGTGAGTTCGGGAGTTGGCGACCCCGCGGGATTCCTGAGCTGGGTCCGTTTTCCCCTTTTGTCCCTTACCTTTGGGGCGGACCCTCTCCTCTCTCCCCTCTCTCCTCTTTTCCTTATATTTCCTTTTCTCTTTAAGATTCCCTCACTGTTTTTGTTACTTGGTTCACCGTGTATCTAAATTCCCTTCTAGCGATTTTTAAGGCATTTTTAATCTACGTTGCATTTTGTAAGTTTTTTCGATCTAAATTACATCTCGCGATTGTTTTCAACCTCAATTGCATTTTGTAAAGATTGACAATCTAAATTGTTTTTTAGTAACTCTTTCAATGTAGGAGCAGGACATTTTAGTGAGATTATTGGATTTCAAGTGCATTTTTTTATTTATTTTCAACCTAAACCGCATTTCGCAAGAATTTTGATTCTAAATTGCATTTTGTTTGGCGGGCATTTTGCAAATATTTTGGTTCTCAATTGCATTTTGTGGGTATTTTGAATCTAAATTACATTTGTCATGTATTTTCAATCTAAATTCCATTTTGTAAGTATTGTCAATCCACATGAGTCGTTTGAATCTACCGTACATTTTGTAAGCATTTTCAATTTCAATTGCATTTTGTAAGTATTTCAATTGCACTTTGTGAATAATTTGAATTGCATTGTGTATTTTCAATTTCAATTGCATTTTGTAAGTATTTTGAACCTCAGTTGCATTTTGTACGTATTTTCGATCTCATTTGCATTTTGTAAGTATTTTGAATTTCAGTTGCATTTTGTAAGTATTTCGACGCTACATTGCATTTTGTACGTATTTTGAATCTAGCCTACGTTTTGTGGGTCCTTTTCAATCTATTCTTTTTGTGAATCTTTTCGTTCTAAATTCCCTTTTGTAAGACGATATTGTGAGTTGTTTCCATCTGAGTTTCTCTTTGTACGTATTTTCCGTCTCACATAATTTTCGGTCTGGTTTCCATTTCATTCTCATTTTCGCTATCACCCAGATCATTAGGGGCCGATAACCTAGATGTTAGGCCCCTTAAAACAACAATTATCATCATCAATACTCACAAGTACAATAAATTTCTGGATGACAAATTTAGAAATTGGCAAAATATAGAAAAAATATATTTTTCTTTAAAACCCAGCAATTCTTCTAGGTTTGTGCCGTGTCTTGTGTGGGGTTTCGCCTAGGACACCAAGCTGGCTCATCAGCGGGCTCTTGGTGTCCCCGCCCGGACCCACACAAGACACGGCACAAACCTAGAAGAATTGCTGAGTTTTAATTTACCGGCCGTGAAAGCCAATATACCATCTTTTTGGAAGCCTTCATAGGGAGGTTAAGGCTGCTTGAGCTTTTAGTTCTCGCAGTCAGGTGGTGCAGTTGCACCTAATATAAAGGGAGGTGGCGCGCAGTTCGTCACACCTGTGGGGGTCCGGGCCGCCGATGAGCCAGCTTGGTGTCCTAGGCGAAACTCCACACAAGACACGGCACAATTCTAGAAGAATTGCTGCGTTTTAATTCACCGGCCGTGAAAGCCAATATACCATCTGTTTCTTTTCAACTTTGTGATGCTACCCTTTATTGTTCGAGCAATTTTTGAAATGCTCTTTAAGTACAAACTCTGTTTAAATATTTATTATGGCTGCTATTGTTCCTCAGGGAATTTTCTGATTTATCCTGGAAAAATCAGGGAATTGTCAGGGAAATTTGTGAGTTTCTTTTGGTGGACACCCTGTAATTGGAAGTTGAAGGGACTGACAAAAAAAATAACTTAATGAAAAAATCTTATGTAGCCTATAGTCTACCGGTACTGCAAATTAATATAATTTTTTTATAAAATGGAGTTACTACACTAGCCCTGTCGATACAACTGGTTAAAATACTGGTTGACTTACTTACTTGACTTGATTCCTTTTTCTCCGATGTGGAGCATAGGGCACACACTAGAGTTCTCCATCTGACCCTGTTCGCTGCTGTTCCCTTGATGTTTGCCCAGGACCTCCCCGTGGCCTATAGTGCGCCTCTACCTTAAAAGACAGTACGCATTAAATGGGGCGCGCTGATGCCAGATCTACTGCATATACAAAGTTCTGCAAGGGCGGGCACATGATGTAATAACTCGTATACAGGCGTGCTTTTACGCAAAACTCGGGAAATTTCCAAAATATTTGTTTGTTGTATATAACCGGACCTCATACCTTGCAGCGAACAACGCTACAATATTTAGATATGATACGCCGAACCTCAGAGCGCGATTTTATTGCACACATTATAACAATTTCTATTTTTCAATTATTCATGAATATGATAATATTATAATATGTTATAATTTATAATATTACATTTTCTCGAATATCCTAGGTTAAAATAAATTATAATATGACATTTTTCATGAATATTACATACACCTGTGGTATATATATTGCGGTCCCCGAAATTTACCCAATTTTGTGTGGTCAATGCAGCCAAAATTAAATTCTTCATTTCTTGTTTCTTAAATGAGTCGTTGTTCAATTTTATGTAGTTCTTCACTTGCGCCCATACAATTTCGATGGGATCAAGTTCACTGTGCTATGGTGGCAAGCGAAGAACATATTTTTCTGCTGATTTAGCCATCTCGTCAATGATGTATTTATCATATCTGACTCTCTTTTGAGTCACAATAAAACGAAGCTTTCGTTTTAACATATCATTTCGAAATCCAGTGTTTTCTCCGTTATAGGTAAAAGTTCGATTTTCCGACTGTGTTAGCCTACATTGTCTATTACTAGGATAGATCCTTCGGGAACATGGGGCAGCAATAACTGCTCGGCGAACCACTTTTCTTACACTTCACCTGTCATTTCGTCGTGGGTGTCTGCCGTGTTCTTTTGGCACAGAAACGTTAACTCAGCACCACTAACGAACCCTTGTTCATTCCCGGGATTAACAAAGGCAAACCACGGAAACCACTTAGAGGATGGCTGAGGTAGGAATCGAGCCCGCCTCTTCTCAGTTTGTCTCATGAAGTTGAGTACACCCGTTCCAGCCCTCAGACCAGAATTAAATTTCTTGGCGGAGCAGGGATTCAAACCTGGGCCTCCACGGTGACAGCCAGGAATGCTAGCCACTACGGTACACAATGAGGCGGACAATTTATGAAGAACACAAGACCACTTCATTTCACAGTTTAACTTCACACCATCAGTCGGGGAGATACTGGCGCCTGAGTACACAAACTTACGCAGCGTCAGCGTTGGGCGGGAGGAGTAAGTGCGATAACTTATGAATGCTATCTGATATCGAGCTCGGGTTTGCTTTAAAAACTTTTTCACATATTAATGAACATTTCTTCTCGCTTAGTCACCAACGTTAAGTCAATTGCAAAGAAGTTTGTCGCTACGTGACTTTCCTGTGATACCATCTCAGATTTTTCAAGTAACATTTAAGAAAAAAAAATCATAACTTTCTTACTATGAAAATAATTACTGCCCTGAGAAATAGAGTAACTTCTACCAACATCAGGCAATCTAAAATAAATTCTTGATCTGTTGCGATCATTAGTTCATTATCTATGGCGTGATAAGTTTCATATCTGCAAAAATATAGATTCGCGCTAAAATATCGTAATTGTGAAAATTTGGCCATGTGTTAATTATTTATGGATTTTATTTTTACATCATCATAAAGAGCGGAAAATTCTCTATAAGACCACGCAAACATTTTCTTAGATTTGCCACTTTCAATTATTGGGAAATGGCAACATCGCCGGGGTGGAAGAGGACGAAGCTAATTGCAGGACATAGGAGTGCGAGTGAGAGGCAACTACTACATTTAATTCCATACTGTCTTTTAAGGTTGAGACGCTCTATAGACTTTCATCTCTCTTCAATCTTGAATCATCTGCCGTGAGTTCTGGCTTCTCAATAGGCCTTAGGAATGTCTTCTTGATCTTCGTCCAACTGTTATCAACTTGCGTCATGGCCTTGTCTTCCCTCTGGTCTATCTCCAAATGACTGTATCGGTTCTTCAGCTCCAGTACAAAATCTCGCCTGGTGTCCTTATTGTGGAGTTTTCTTCGATCGAATCTATTCTGGCTGCATCTTATATGATGATGTTTTATCGCGGCAATCATGAGTCGTACTTCAGCCATTACAAGGTGGTGATCACTTCTACAATCGGCGCCTCATCTGTTTCGCACATTGAGGAGCGAACACCTCCACATCTGACTGATCAAGGTTAAAATACAGTCATTGTTAAATGATTCAGGGATTACTGCTCCCATTTATCATGTCCATCATCTTATTGAGTTCTTGGGATTAACATGTCACGTATTGTACAAAATTGATGTTTGTGATCTTTTCTTGTTGGCCTTGTTAATGTTCTGTATCTTGATAGATGTTTTCATGTAGGCTAATATAAACTCATCATTTACAGGTCATGGAATTCATTTGTCTACTAGTCTGGAAAACAGGGAATTGTCAGGGATTTTTTACCCGGGAAAATTCAGGGAATTTAATGACACTCAGGGAATTTTAGTTTTACCTTGAATAATTGGAAATTACTCATTCAAGTATATTCTGGTGATGATTGTTCGGTTGGTTGGTTCTTAAATTTAGGGGCTGCGACAACGCTGTCATGTAGCCCCGTGTACTTTGGGTGTGTGTAGAATATGTCTGATAACTGGTGTTAATTGTGATGACTGTATTAGTGTGAGTTGTCTGTTTTTTAATTTAAGTACTGCAACTTAGAATTTTTCAAATAGTTCCTACTTTTGCCGCCAAGCGCCACCGTCAACGACTACTAGGCCAAGTTCAGAACTTAACTACTAGACGTCACCGCAGTCGGCTCTTGGCAACGAACGTAGAAACCTAAGAGCGTTGTTTACATTCTTAACCTATCCAATTTAGCTTCACACCGGTGTAATTAGTGGAAGGGTCTTTAACATGCCATAAATCTATGACATGGGACCGCCGGCTTTACTTCTCCTACGAAGGAAGGCATACTGAGGGATTTTAACGCTCTTAAAAAATCCGACGGCTTCGGCTGGGTTTGAACCCGCGATCTCGGGCATAGAAGCTCAGCATGTTACCGACTACGCCACTGAAGCCGCCAATGATGATTGTTCGTACTGACATTAAATCAGTCAAGTTTTCATTTCTTGCCAGATTGAGCACTTTGTGTATTTCTATATAAATATGCAACTGTTTTATTTTTGAGAGCATCAATAGACTTCTGAATGAAAAATTTGGAAATTGGCAACATTTTTCTGTTTCCTTCTTTTCCAACTTTGTGGTGCTACCCTTTATTGTTCGATCACTTTTTGAAATGCTCTTTAAGTACAAACTCTGTTTTATATATTTATTATGGTCTGTACTGTTTCTCAGAGAATTTTCTGATTTATCCTGGAAAAATTAGGGAATTGTCGGGGGAAATCTGTTAGTTTGTTTCGGTAGACATCCTGAGAGAGATCAATCAGTTGAATAGGCCGAGGAGTCAACTGTCACCAGAGGCGGAACTATGGGGGGAGTGATTAGAGCCAAATAATTCGAAAATAATGTAATTTGATGACATTTTTATTTGAGAAAAAGCCAATTTTCGGATTGATTACTAACGACTGGATTATGTACGTTTATAATTTGTAAAATATTTAATGTTAAGCCAACCAAGCGTTTGCAAATAAAACCTACCAATTGGTATCGAGATCAAACATACACTTTTACTTACGTAGTTCATAAAACCTTTACGACAAAACAAACCTAACGTAGCCTATAACGAGATTCAAATTGCGAATCGTAAAATTATTTTACTGTAAATTTTAAACCTCAACACTGTGATCAGGATCTGTTGATGGCCACTTGAGGGTCGATACGCGTAATCCGAAATTACCCCCATTAAATTGTGAAAATTAACTAAGAATGCATGTTTTTTTTCCATATTTCCATATTTATATCTTGTACTCCGCCCATCCATTGGGCACATTAGTGTTGACCGACTGAAGAGTTACAAATGTGCAAATCATGCGTCCTACAATCCATTTCTGAACATAGTTTTACTTTGAAAAGAAAAGGTTGATATCTCGGCAACCTCTGCGGTTCAAGCATGATGATGACGACGGGTCGTTCCCAGAAAGTGAAAGTTGAAAGCCGATTCTCGGATGAAATTACCGTAACGTCTGGTATCCCTCAGGGCAGCGTAATCGGAACTTCGTTATTTTTGGCGTTTATAAATGACTTACCAAATGGGATTCGCAGTCACTGTCGATTGTTAGCGGATGATTGTGTAATATATCGAAAGATACATGACTCGCAAGACAATGCAGTACTTCAAGATGACCTGAACCTGGTCTATAAGTGGGCGATTGAAAATAAAATGAAAATAAACACAAGAAAATGTAGTCTAATAAAAATAGGGAAAGTGCGAAGACAAGATTTTCAATATAACATTGGCTCGGAAATACTGGTAGAAGAAGATTCTTGCAAATATTTGGGCGTTCACGTAAGAAATTATATGAAATGGAGTAGTCATATAGGATGTGTAGTTTCTAAAGCTTACAAATCCCTGCACTTTGTAATGAGGGTATTAAAAGGAAGTAGTACCTCTGCTAAAGAATTAGGATATTTGTCACTTGTAAGACCTATTCTGGAATACGCCTCGGCGGTTTGGGATCCATATCAAGTAGGGCTCATAAATGAGTTGGAAATGGTACAAAGAAAGGCCGCTCAGTGGCTTTAATCCAAGGAGCAGTGTGAGCCGTATGTTAAAGAAACTTGGGTGGGAATCACTTGAGGCTAGGAGGATGAAATCTAGACTCTGCGCTATGTACAACACCTATACAAATCAACCAGCATGGGGTGAGCTTAGCAAACGATTGGGAAAGCCCACTTACATGGGTAGGAACGATCATCCTTTCAAAGTTAAGGGCCGACCACAGCGAACAAATTATGGTAAATATTCTTTCGTAAACCGTGCCATTGATAATTGGAACTCTCTACCTGCCACAGCCTTAGAGCCTTTTCCCAAACATATAGGTGTGTTTAAGAAAAGACTGACTATTTGTGTAAATACTCCAGTTTAATTGTTATGTACCATTATTTGTTTGTTATGTATGTCTAATTTGCCACCGGGGGACACACCCCCAATTGCAAATAAGCGAATGAATGAATGATGATGATAATTGTTGTTTTAAGGGGCCTAACATCTTGGTTATCGGCCTCTAATGGTCTGGGTGATAGTGAAATATGAGATGAGAATGAAAACTATAACTAATACTAACTACAGACTTACAAACTAGAAGAAGAAATGGTAACAAATAAAGGATACTGCAAATCAAGGACAGGAAAAAAAGAAATGCCCTCAACCCTCAAAGAATGAGCATTGAAAGACTTGGAAGGAAGCAGAGCCATGAAAGGCAGATAGGAAAAAGGGCCCGCCCCAAGGTCAGAGGAGAAAGGCGACAAAATGGACCCAGTTCGGAATGCCTTGGGATCGCCAACTCCCATACTCACCAGCCGGCCTTGAGGGTGTAGCATTATCCAGGGCGCACCAGAAGTGGTGGGGCTACATACACCCAGCCTCCTTGAGGGCCTTGTGCAGAAGGCAGGAGATAACATGAAAAGAAAAAGAAGGCTGACCCTTCAAAGAATGAGGGTATCAGGAAAGATGAGACAAGGGCCAATTAAGGCGAGAAAGTGAAAGACTCCCTAGGCCTCGGATACCCTAATACCGTCTGGGTCGGAAGAGAACAAGAGTTGACCAAGAGAGGTCCACAATAAAGAAGACAGAAAGGAGCCCCGCACAAGTAAGTGGCAGCAATGCCGGACTCAGCTGGGTTCCCGTGGTCGCCAACCCACGTCCCACTAGATCTGAACCCCTAGGGAGGGGGCGGTTCAAGTATATAGCCTACTGTACTGTGATAGGTCTTTGTTTGAGTTTTTGGCTTGAATTGCCGTCATATTGGTCAGCTGAATGAGGTTTCAAACAGTGCGTCGTTACATGCCGATGTAGTGACAGTGCAAGGTGCGGTAGTGAGTTAGGAATATCTATAAATTACTTTTAGCTGTTCATTTTAATTGAAAAGTTGCACTGTACTCTTCCAAGGCCATGGTAAGACGACTGTCTGGATGAAACCATTGGTCGCTACTAGGTTAGGCCACTGTCTGGACGTATCCTCTGGTCGCTACTAGGTTAGATGACTGTCTGGACGAAACCATTGGCCGCTACTAGGTTAGACGACAGTCTGGACGAAACCATTGGCCGCTACTTGGTTAGACGACTGTCTGGACAAAACTATTGTTCGCTACTAGGTTAGACGACTGTCTGGACGAAACCATTGGTCCCTACTAGGTTAGACGACTGTCTGGACGAAACCATTGGCCGCTACTAGGTTAGGCGACTGTCTGGACGAAACCATTGGCCGCTACTAGGTTAGACGACTGTCTGGAAGAAACCATTGGTCGCTACTAGGTTAGACGACTGTCTGGACGAAACCATTGGTCGCTACTAGGTTAGACGACTGTCTGGACGAAAACATTGGTCGCTACTAGGTTAGACGACTGTCTTGACGAAAACATTGGTCACTACAAGGTTAGACGACTGTCTGGACGAAACCATTGGTGGCTACTAGGTTAGACGACGGTCTGGACGGCCTTGAGGTGAGAGCCCCTGTTATTGTTGACGAGCCCCCTGCTGTCGAGCCCCTGTGGATGGGTTATTGTTGACAGGTCCTTGTGGACGAGTCCTTGTGGACAAGTCCTTGTGGACAGGTCCTTGTTGACAGGTCCTTGTGGACGAGCCCTTGTGGACAAGTCCTTGTCCCTTTGGACTGATCCCTTTGGACCGGTCCCTTTGACCTGGTCCCTATGGACTGGCTCATGATTTCATTTAAATTATATTAAAGGGCCTAACTACATTTGTGTGTGTTGAACTGACGTTGTTCACCACTACTATAATGGGATAACGATATGAAAGGGACGAAATACATGTGAACACGTGTGAAATGACCTTATTACCGTCCTCCTTGTGAAACAAGTCACATCCTGTTTTGCTTCATACGTGAGAAAATGCAAGTTCATGTGTAATATGATCTAACACACAGGTGTTCACCTGTACACGTGCACGATAAGAGCTAACAAGTCACAACCTGTTTTGACAGTGGTGGGAGGTGAAGGGGGGAGAGTTAGTGTAAGAGAGAACACAGGTGAAGAGAGAAAGAAATATGTATTTGCTCATAATACATGTATAGCTGAGGACTGTACATAGGACTGTAGGTTAAGTACAACATGAGTAAATAAATAAATACAAGACACACAGGTTCACACAACATGTAATTTATTAATCCAAGAATTAAAGGCTGAGCTAAGTCCCAACCATTTTACATATAGTTTATTTCCTTTTTGTTTCAACACTTTTTCCACAAGGTAATGTTTAGGAAACGCTGTCTTTTGAAGTTCTTGAAGATAAAACCTGCCTTTTATGGGTTGATGGTTGAGGTCCTCGAGTAAATAGGTGACTGGACTGTTCAGGTTGACTTGACGAATTCGAAATATTTCTGTCCCCCAATTTGATGTGTAGCCCTTGTCGAAGACGGACTTGAATTTGCTCACACGAACATGGTCCCCAATGTTAAGGCGATGACGTTTAGGGTCTGCTGTTTTTATGGGGTTAAACAGTTTATCCAGTTGTGGAATATTTTTAGTTACAAGTCGTGGCTTGGTCCCAATGGTTCTGTGTTTGGTGTCGTTGTAACGTGACACTAACTCAGGTAATAAGTCCAACCAGCGATAAGTGCCCTGAGCGGTAAACGCTTTCCACATATGGGTTTTCAATGTTCGGTTGAACCGCTCGACCACGCTGGCTTTGAGATTGCTGTACGTGGTGTAATGGTGAATATCCTTAGATTTGAGAAAACTGGAGAATTCCTTGTTGAAAAATTCTTTGCCCTGGTCGGTTTGTAGCAGCTGAGGTTGACGTTTAGATTGTTGAATAATATGTTGAAAGGCTTTGGTGACTAGTGGACTAGACTTGCGACGCACAGGTTCAACAAACGCCATTTTGGAATAAACATCAATGACCGTCAACATATAGCGTACACCATCGTTAACGTTAGCATAGGGAATCATTTCAACCAAGTCTGCTTGCCAAAGTTCATCCACACCCTGTGAAATCACCTTGAGTCGCTGATAGTGACGTCTAGCTGGACGATGCAACTCGTGAGCAATACCCATTTTAATGGGTGAGGGCTTAAACAATAATTTTGGCATTTCGAAGTTCTTCCTCAATTTCTTGAATTTCCCAATCGTGACCAGTATGGCCGGCTTGACGTGAAGCATGCAACAGCTGTAGTCGCTGGACGAGTTTATTTGGATTGTGCCAGTAGGTAACATCCACAAGGGGTTTTAATGGTTTAAATGTCACCCCTGAAGCGGACACTTTACGACGACCACTTTGACTAGTGGGGAACATTTTTGCAATGATGGTTTTATATTTTTGGGATATATTAGCATTCACTTGTTGAGTGGGATCATACTGTCTTTTGTGAGCATGGGTATCCAATAAAATGGATTTATATTTACTAAGGTCCTCTGACGTATAATCTTGAGATGAGGGAGTCCTAGAGAATAGTAGCTTTAACAGTCCTGGTGTTAATTTATAGTTGATCTTTTTAATGACAGCTTTAGTACGACTAAATTTAATCGATGAATCACCAATTTTAAAACTATCATTCTCATAGCGAACGCCATATGTGGTATCTGTGTTTCCAACAAATAGATTGGTGAAATAGGGTTCCAGTGTTGATCCATAATATTTTAATAAAATGTTTTTCAGTTGAGCTTTATGTTGAGGAGTGGCCAAGAGTTGTGAAAATGGAGACGATCTGGAAGGGCAAGGGGTTTCGACCATGGCCAAGGATTTCCTTTTTCTTAAAAACTCTGCAAGGGGTGATGCCTTTTTTTGAGGCGTAAACACTAGTTCCTCATTATCCTCAACTTCGCTAACACTAGTTAAATCTTCCTGTTCCTCTTCATCTTCCTCTTTCTCATCCTCAGAGTCCTCGTGGTGCGTCTGACTGGCTTGTGAAACGGTTGTAGCGTTTCAGATGGCTTGATAGAGGGTTTCAACATAGCTTTTAGCGGAGGTGCTAAATGTTGTTGAATAAACAAAGCATGATCCGCACGCGATCGTTTCAATTGACGAAACTTTTGGCGAATAGTATTTTTTGCTCTAATAATATGCTTTTTCAATTGACTCTCTGCTAACGCCATGATGTCGCGACAAATGACTTGAGAGGGAATGATACAGTGCCTTAAATAGCAATAAAATGATCAAACCCTAAGCGATACCGCCCTTGGTTGAGTTCACTTTGTTTGTCAATCACTAAACAGGCATGACGTTGTGTGTTCCAGCACTTGCCACACAATTCTGTAAACATTTGAAAGGTCATATCCGGATTCACATGTTCATTATAAATGTAACGACTGTTCCTCTCGTCCTGGCGAAATAAAACAATGACATTGGCATTGTCACGAATCAACTGTTTGGACATTTTAGAATACGTTTGTCCAAGATAGAAGCAATCGATATGTTTGTGTCGACCCATGCTGAAATAGCTTTGAATGATACCTTGTCGTTCAGTGGATACATCATCGAAAATCATGAGTGAATCAGGCTTTACCTCATCCGGTGAAATAACATTTTCTTGCGTGGAAAATGTAAAATACCCCATATTCTCATTTTTTAATCCAGACATGACTTGATCCAGAAACACGTAGAGGGGTTGGTAGAGAGATTTTGCGAAAATATAAATATTTTGAAAACACAGACCATTGGGCGCTGTAATAAGTGTCAGCAAAAGATTGGTCTTTCCACAGCCGGAAGGTCCCACAATGATGCAGCGAATGGAAGATGGAAACAGTGAACCATGGCGTTGTTCACGTGATGTGGGGCAGAGATGGGAAACCATGTCCCTCACAGGGAATGACTCTTGCTGCTTAATTAGCTTCATTTCAACTAAGGCTTAGAGAGGCTAGCAGGCTGTCTATATACATCGCACCGAGCCTCGTCATAGAAACAGTAGACTCGTATTACAGGTTGACGATGGATGTCTTTGGACGTGCGTTGATGGTCAAAGCTAGGTCTGTTCCCATACATGATCCTAAACAAGAAACAGATCCTGCTAATAATCACTATGTGGATAGGTCAGTAGTGCCACGCACAAAACAAGGAGATTATGACTTTAAAGGAAAGCGGTTAACTCATGTAAAACATCCTCAAGTGTCTACAGACGTTACTACAAAAAAGTATGTGGATAACAAGGTGTATGAGTTTTATGATAAAGTGCCCCAGCTTACGGTGGATGGCTATAGCGCTAATCATCACCGCATTATTCACGTGGAAGACCCACAAGAAGATAATGATGTCTGTTCCAAGCGATACGTGACCTATGAAATGAAAAGGCTTTATACATTTATCCCATCTGTATTTTTAGTGCATCTGACAAATGTAAAACCTGTGAATGAGAGAAACCATATACCGCTAGTTCATGACCAGCACTTGACCTATGTGCTTGCTTCGGGTTTAAGCCACTATCGACTACACTATAATGGAACCATTCACATCAAATATGCCATACCTGATGAGAACCATTTACAAATAGAGATAAATGGTCATAGGATGTTGGTCCATAACCATGAAATGGTCAATGCAGGAGACGAATTATCCTTTCATCTCCTGTTGACATGGAATGAAAAGCAAGCTGGAAAAACCATAAATGATTTCCCACTTTATGTAGAATTGGAATATTCAGCCATGAAATAACAATCTAATGTTAGTTGTGACTTAAACTTTCTTGTGAAAGGTTGTTGGTCATCATCATCATGGTGAAACAAAGATATGTGGTGAGAAAGACAAAAAATATGAGCCTGTCCTTGGCAAAGCCTGGGCTTATGTCATTCGTGGACAAGCCCTTACGAAAGAAAAAAAGAAAAAATAATGTGTTGACCATAAGGAAAGCTCTTCGAGTAGCACAGAGACATGTCATTCCAAAACGTCAGCGACAGGGTTCAAAACAAGGGCGAGTGATCCCCGTCCCCAAAAGAGCGGGATTTTTACCTGCATTATTCGCCGGTCTGGCTGCTCTAGGTTCACTTTTAGGCGGCGCCAGTGCAGTGGCAAAAACCATTAAAGCCGTGCAACAGGGCAAGCAACAACTCAATGAAAGTCAGCGACACAATGAAACAATGGAGGCCATGGGGGCTAGAAATGTCAATTTGAAGCCAGCCTTTTATCAACAAGGATTTGGAATTTCACCTTTTCGAAATAAAAAAAAACATCTTTAACCTCAACCATAGCAAGACATGCCCTGACGCATCAGCAAGTGGAAAGCTATGCTAAACAACTGAAGCTTTCTAATTTTCGAGGTGTGTTTATGCGAAACCAATTACCCTCACAATCCGGGAAACATGAATGTGCTGTTGTCAATTTGGATGATCACCGAGGACCTGGAACACATTATGTAGCTTATGTCAAAGAGGGATCTACTGTATGGTACTTTGACAGTTTTGGGAATTTGCCCCCGCCCATGGAACTAGTGGCCTATTTTGGAAACAGGATCAAAATATATTATAATGTGAAACGTGAGCAAACGTTTAACAGCCAACAGTGTGGACGTTTGTGTTTATTTTTTTTTATATAAGACGCAACATAAGCAAAAACGTCAACAGTATGTCGGCGGAAAGTAAGACGTTTACACTGCATGGACGTGGACCTGAAGTGAGTCTAGACTTTTACCCACCTATCGAATTGAGTGAAAAACCCTATGGTTTAGGACTTGTTTCTCTTGAAACGTACAATCGAATATACAACATACGTGAAAATGTGAACAACAAGTTTTACTATGATGATTCTGTGCTCACCCTGAACTCTGGTGGATATACGATAGATGACATTTATGAACACATTTATGTGGTGTTGATCAATGAATATGGTTTAAAGTCATTTCTCGATGGAACGCGCAAGTTTGAACTTGTAGGAAATACCAACACTCATCGCTGCAGTATTTTTTCTACATTCAAAATTGACTTTAAAACTCACCCCGATTCCATTGGTCCATTACTAGGATTTAAACCACGTGTGTTAGAGCCCAACTAAAAACATGAATCAGACCATGAAGTGAAATTCATTGAGGACCATCATGTGTCGGTGACGTGTAATATTATTAGTCAAGTGTACACCAATCAAGAACCGTCGCATTCGCTTTATGACTTTATTGTAACATCGCACAATGGCTATATTATTCGTGAAAACCCTCCAGTGGTGCTTTTTCATTCTGTGGTAGTCGATGGTATTAGTAATATAACATTAAGACTGATCAATAGAGAGCAACAACTCATTGATCTAGATTCTACCACACCAGTGACTTACAAGTTGGTGCTAAAACCACTATGAAGTTTGTATATAAAGCAACAACACCGTCTAGGAATGGTGTTAGTTGTTTACCACGTGAATACACGTTAACATCTCAGAACAAGCAGATTTTACAGCATTTGGGTTACCACATTAACCCCCGCGATGAATTCTATTCTAGAGGTAGCGAACCACATCGAGGAGCAACTAGGAGTGGTAAGAATTGATCTGCATTCTTATCAAGCTCAAACACCTGGACTCAATAACAATGATGAAATTCAATTTGTTATCAACAACCAAGATATTTACACTCTACCACATGAAAGTGTTATTCAGATTGAAGGTCGGCTCACCAAAGCCGATGGTTCTACACCCACTACATCCAAGTTAGCCAACCATGCTTTCGCCTTCCTGTTTTCTGAAGTACGTTATGTCATTAACGATATCGTGGTGGATAGCACTCGAAATGTGGGTATTTCCAGTGTCATGAAACTATATCCCTCTTATAGTGAGGAAGAAGCTAAAACACTTTGCATGGCGGGTTGGTGCCCTGACTCGACCAATGACTGGATGGTACACACTGATGGCACCTTCACTGGATATTTACCTCTTAAACTGATTTTAGGCTTTGCTGAAGATCACCAGCGCATTGTGGTCAACGCAAGGCAAGTGCTTTATCTGGTGAGAGACAGGAGTGATAATAATGCACTCAAGGGAGTCGACAATGCCCCCATTGATTCAAAAATTCAACTACAACGCTTGCTATGGAAAGTGCCTCATGTGACCCTTAACGATAGCAAAAAACTGGACATACTCAAAATGGTAAAGAGAGATATACCTCTACCCATGGAATTTAGAAGCTGGGCACTCCATGAGTACCCGTTATTGCCCACCACCAACACACACAGTTGGTCTATAAAAACAGCCCGCTATACAGAGAGACCTCTCTACATGATTGTGGGTTTTCAAACGAATCGCAAGTATCAACAAACCAAAGATGTCACGCAATTTGATCACCTGCAATTGAGAAATGCACGTCTTTTCCTCAACGGTGCTGTGTTTCCCTATGAAGGGCTGGATTTAGATTTTTCAAAAAATAAGTTTGCCCCCCTGTACGACTTGTTTTCTAAATTTAGATGGTCGTATTATCAAAAAGAGAATTGTCCAATGTTGTCTCCCCAAGCTTTTAAGACAAGGGCGCCACTGATTGTCTTTGACTGTTCCTACTTGGAAGAGTCTGTCAAACCATCCAATATTGACATTCGACTAGATTTTGAAACGCATGACAATGTTCCAGCCAATACCACGGCCTACTGTTTGATTATTCATCACAAACAAGTCAACTATTATCCACTGTCCAACCAAGTGACAAGTGTATAAATAGCAGGTCAACACACATCAAACCACTCAGTCATGTCTTGCTTTCAAGCCTCAAGAGAAGTTACATCCATGAATTTCAAATCTGAGGAACAACGTTTCAAGACCTTTGCGACGTGGCCGGTGCCTTTTATAAACCCTCAAGCCTTAGCAGCCGCTGGATTCTACTATTTAAAAAGAAGAGATGAAGTGAAATGTGTGTTTTGTCCCATCATCTTAGACCAATGGCAAGAGAGCGATGAACCCATGCAGGAACATCAGCGCTGGTCACCTGCCTGTCCCTACCTGTGCAGAATGGAGGTGGGTAATATACCCTGTCATTCAAGTTACCCCTCACTCATGCCTCTGAGTGATGAAAAAAGTTATGATACGTGTGGACTTTATGGTGCCGGCAGTGCTTCAGTGAGCAGCTCACAGTCAAAAACATCCAGTTTAGAGACATTGGGATATCATCGGTGTTATGGACACTATAAACACAAAATACTTTTTTGTTGTATGAGATGGTACCGCCTCTATCCTAGAATGAAAAAAAGAATGTAAAACTTGTTATGCTAATAAAATAATGAAATAAAAAAATTGGTTGTTGTTGTTATATTATTATTTCTTATCCCCCCCCCCCCTGTCATATCCTATCCTCTATAGTGACTACTCGATGTTTTTCTTTTCTTTTACTAGAATGTAATGTAAGTAAATGACATGGGTACACCTTACTGAACAATTGTCAGTCTGTGGTCAGTTGGACTTGATCCAGACAAGAGTGAACATGTTGCGTACACTGATTGTCGACTGTCAAGGGTTTAAAATTGGAGATAACAAATTTATATTTAAAGAAGTGGCCATCATCGATTGTTCCACTTTTTGGATATCACAAGCTACTCATTTGGTGTTTAAACCACCTTATGCGTTTGATTTGTTGTGTGATAATACCGTAAACAAACCCAGTGGATTGAAACTCATATGCAACTAGACTGGAAGCAGGGAACCATTTCATATAAGCACCTGGACATGGTCATGAAAGCCCACTTGTCTTCTGCCCATGTAATATTTGTGAAAGGTAGTGAAAAACGTCAATGGCTACAACCATTTTTAGCGTCTTACTGTCAATGTATCGATTTAATGGACATGGGCTGTCCATCGCTGCAAACACTCATGGATCACTGCCCCTTTGACAATATTACCCATAAAGCCTTGGCACAGGTGTGGCAATTGTTTCATTGGCTATCCACCAATGCCTGCTGGGAGTTGTTAAATAAAATTAAAACTAAAGGTTTACCTGTGGATGACACCAGTGAGATTTCTACAAGCGACGTGTAAACATCAACGTGATACCATGGAGAAAGGGGATGCTACCGATAAAGCGATTGGAAAGTTCTTTGTGTGTAAAAAGAAACTAGACAGTTTTACTAAAGAAGAATTATTGGCTCTTCCAAAATCATTCATTTATTATGTCGCAGCAAATGCAGTGAAAGAAATCTGGCAACATGTACCAAAATCATGGACTCAAGACCCTGTGTTAAGTGAATTGCAACCGTGTACGGATTATGATCACCATAAGCAAGTGGCTATGGCAAAAATACCCTCTATGCGACAGTGTGCTACTTGTCAGCTAGTCAAACTGTATCATGGTCATAAAAGTCAGTGTAAAGACTTTGTTTCCTCATACCACGGGAGTAATGAAGAAAAAAAAGCAACAACAACAAACATCATCCACAGAGGAGGAGGAAGATCAAACCTTTTTACCATCGATGGAAAAGGATATGCCAGACCTGTACTGGCAATGGCGTCATTAACAAAGTAATTCAATACTTGACTTTCGAAATCTACCTACCTGATTATTATTTGTGCAGTCCTGGAACTTATCTTGAAGAACCTTTGCAGCATAGTGATATACCTATTAATCCTTTGGATCAAGCATGCACCTTTCTTATCACCACAGTCATTCTGCATTAAGACGTGTAGCGGATAAAGTATCGTTGATAAGCTAAACAACTTTTGACATTCTGTGATGTCTCAGTGGGAGAGAGGTTGGCAGTCGTCATTGTGATTAGTGTTATAAAAGGAAAGTTAATAATGAGTGGACATGGACATTGAAAAGGATTGAGGAATTGGTATTTCTTTGTATTCTATTTTTTGTAAAGCTCTATTTGTTGTGAAATAAAAACAAGGTTTACAAGATCACAATGTCTTTTATTTAAAAAAAATGGTGATAGCCATTTCATTTTTTTTTCACACATGAATATTTACAATTTCCACTTTACATTTTTTTTATTCCCCTTGTTTAGTTTAAACATTCTATACATTTTTGTTGTTGTGAAATAAAAACAAGGTTTACCAGATCACAATGTCTTTTAATTCTAAAAATAGTGATAGTCATTTCTTCATTTTCATTTTTTTTCACACATGAATATTTACAATTTCCACTTTACATTTTTACATTCCCCTTGTTTAGTTCACACATTCTGTACATTTTTTTGTGAAATATAAATAAAGTTCACTAAATCATTATATCTTTTAATTTTTAAAAATGGTGATAGCCATTTCATTTTTTTCACACATGAATATTTACAATTTCCACTTTTCATTTTTTACATTCCCTTGTTTAGTTTACACATTCTGTACATTTTTGTTGTTGTGAAATAAAAAACAAGGTTTACCAGATTACAATGTCTTTTTAATTTTAAAATGGTGATAGTCATTTCACTTTTTCACACATGGATATTTACAATTTCCACTTTACATTTTTTCATTCCCCTTGTTTAGTTCACACATTCAGTAATTTTTTTTAAATCTTTTTCGTAATATACAAAAGCAAACATTTTACACTAAAATGTATTACTTATCTTATTTTTACTAAACTACTGTAGCCTAACATTATACATTCTACTTACAGTTTTTACAAAAAATATTACAATATAAAACACACTACAAATATTACAATATAGTGATCATTAGACTTAAGTAAAGTAATAGTCGTCAATACGACTGTTTCCCCAAGCAAGAGTATTAAATGTGTTGGGTATAATGAATCGTTTGTTGTCTTCATTACTTAAAGCAACTTTGTTCAACAAATTGGTATGTAGCTGATGATTTTTACTTCTAAATACACACATTTTCTTATATAATACAGGTGGGTTACTAACTGTACAGTTTTTATAATCACTTATATCTAACTCTTTACTAACAACATTCTTTTTCACTCCTTTTAATTTTTTTACTACTACATCATCACTTGACATATAGCTGTATGATTTAGATTTTGTGCCTACAAAGGTGTCTATAATAACACCAGCACATTCATCCTTAAATTTCCCAAGAACCTTTTTGTTTACTAGAGGTAAATGGTAAATATTATCCTTGGGGTAGTCACTTGTATCAAACCTATTTAGCTCAGTTTTGATATCCTCGTAAAAATCATCAGTTTTAAACTCATAAATAAAAGAATCTGTGTCTGTGTAGAGTAATTTAGCATTATCAAGATACACACATCAAAAAAAGTTTTTCATCATCTCGGTTCCAAGAGTTCCGGAACCGTTAAATACAAAGGGAATAGAGATCAACACAAACAACATTTCAGCTCGTTTTATTGCTCATGAGACCCACACATTGCATGTTGTACCATCATACAGCTAGACTTTCAGCATTTGTGGTCCAGATTGCAGTACACACCACTACCTCTAATACCCAGTAGCACGTCCTCTTGCATTGATGCATGCCTGTATTCGCCGTGGCATACTATCCACAAGTTCATCAAGACACTGTTGGTCCAAATTGTCCCACTCCTCAACGACAATTCGGCGTAAATCTCTCAGAGTGGTTGGTGGGTCAAGACGTCCATAAACAGCCCTTTTCAACATATCCCAGGCATGTTCGATAGGGTTCATGTCTGGCGAACATGCTGGCCACTGTAGTCGAGCGATGTCGTTATCTTGAAGGAACGCATTCACAAGATGTGCACGATGAGGTCGAGAATTGTCGTCCATGAAGACAAATGCCTCTCCAATATTCTGCCGATATGGTTGCACTATGGGTCGGAGGATGTCATTCAGGTATCGTAAAGCCGTTTCGGAGCCTTCCATGACCACCAGTGGCGTACGTCGGCCCCACATAATGCCACCCCAAAACATCAGGGAACCACCACCTTGCTGCACTCGCTGGACAGTGTGTCTAAGACGTTCAGCCTGACCAGGGTGCCTCCAAACACGTCTCCGACGATTGTCTGGTTGAAGGCATATGCGACACTCATCGGTGAAGAGAACGTGATGCCAATTCCGTGGGGTCCATTCAGCATGTTGTTGGGCCCATCCGTACCGCGCTGCATGGTGTCGGGGTTGCAAAGCTGGACCTCGCCATGGACGTCGGGAGTGAAGTTGCGCATCATGCAGCCTATTGCGCACAGTTTGAGTTGAAACACGACGTCCTGTGGCTGAACGAAACGCATTATTCAACATGGTGGCATTGCTGTCAGGGTTCCTCCGAGCGGCAATCCGTAAGTAGCGGTCATCCACTACAGTAGTAGCCCTTGGGCGGCCTGAGCGAGGCCTGTCATCGACAGTTCCTGTATCTCTGTACCTCCTCCATGTCCGAACAACATCGCTTTGGTTCACTCTGAGACGCCTGGAAACTTCCCTTGTTGAGAGCCCTTCTTGACACAAAGTAACAATGCGGACGCGATCGAACTGCGGTATTGACCTTCTAGGCATGGTAGAACTACAGACAACATGAGCAGCGTACCTTCGTCCTGGTGGAATGACTGGAACTGATCGGCTGTCGTACCCCCTCCGTCTAATAGGCCCTGCTCATGCATGGTTGTTTACATCTTTGAGCAGTTTTAGTGACATCTATGAACAGTCAAAGGGACTGTATCTTGGATACAATATACACAGTCAACGTCTATATGCCGGAGATCTGGGAACCGAGGTGATGCAAAACTTTTTTTGATGTGTGTAGTTTTTCTTTACATAATCATAGTGAAATTCATACATAAGTGTTTTTGATAATTCCAGAATGGTGTAACCCACATATATGGGTTTGTTGTAAGTTACTTTAAGACGATTCATTTGTATTACAACTAAATCCTCATGAATAATTGAACAGCTATGAAAGTTAGGCTTGCTTATTAAGTTACTCGCACCATACCTTTTACCATCATTCTCCCACTTTGTTATCAGCTTTACATCAACTCGTTTATCAACATTCTCCATAGTCTTTCCAAAAACACTATTATTCATGAGTTTATAAAAATCTTTTTCAAACGCGTTTGTTGACTGCGTTCTTAAATTATTGTTTAGATCAATATACGGTTTGAGCCATGCTGACTGATGAAATTGCAATACGCGATGAATTTTAGTTAATTTCAATCCATGCTGTAGACACTGTTTCAAGTTTTGATAATGTATTACATATTTACATTTATCATTTACATTAGCAATTAACATTTTTGTTCGTGATGTAATGTATGGAGATTTCATATTCTCAGGACAAAATGGTAAATCATTATGATCATCATGTAACTCTTTAGGATACTCAAGATTTACCTCTAAAATATATCCTTTATCATCGTTATCATTAAGAGTGTCAACATGTAAGACATCAATTTCAGGTTGTGTCAGCCAGCGAAAATCTTTCAGTGGTAGATATTGACTCATAGCCCAACCATATTGGTTATTTGCATCGAGGTAGACAATATACTTTGACTCTTCACAAGGGTTGTAGCTAGGCATGTATTTATTATTCGCTTTAGAGTACCGTCCACTACATTGACTTAATCCACCTCGAATTGATGATTTTATAAAATTGATCATGTCTATATCAGTCATTAATTCTAAATTTACTTTCGTTTTTTTTCAACATTGAACTGAAACTTAACCCAGGAGCTGTGAAATACTGACAAGGATCAAGGTCATAAGTTTTCATACAAACATTCCGAAAATTTTCAAAAACATCTGATAATAACAACACATCTGTCTTCAAATATATGTCTGAAAATTCTCCTAAAGTTTGAATGTGGAACTGTGCCCATACGCGTTGTGCATGTTAATATTCCTGATCACTGATATGACTTGTGTTTAAGGAACTGTAAAATGCATCTTTCGGTGGTAAACAACACTCCTCAAGACGTTCCACACAGTTAATATATTCATAAGGGAATATACCCTTTTGACGAATCAAATTAAAATCATCTTCTTTAGGAAAGACACGTTGAATTTCATGAAACTGATCTGATTTTAAATTACTAGCCAGCTTATCAAGACTACTCGACATAAAGCGGAATGAATCTAAAAATCGTAGTTTAATGTTTTTTTTATTGCTAGTTTTGATGTATTTTGTGAACGATATGTATTGTTCCTTATTATTTGCAATAAGATCAATTTTCACATCTGAAGCTCCAAATTCTTTAACGATAAAGTGGTTATCGTATTTGCTACCGTTGTGTAGAATGACCGGAATGAATTTACTTACTCTATAATTTAAATTACATTCTTGGTGAGCAGCACCACGATATTTTCCTGTTAAATGGTCATGATCGCGAACCCTGTCTGTACATAAACATTCACCACATATAAAACAATTAGTTTCAGTTTCAAAATTCATTTGCTCTAATGAAGTTAGTGGTTCCATTGGAATGATCGTATTTAAAATAGAGGATATACGGACGGCATCTTTCTCAAGCATTTCCATAAAAACTTTAGGTGCATCAGGTCCTCTATAGAGCTCAAACTTATTTAAAGAGTCATCATAACTACATTTAATATAATATGCAAAGCTAAAAGGTTCATGAATGTGAGTTGTGTTGGTGAAAGGTTGGGCTGGATTTGATGAACATGTATTAAATGGTTTTAGCAAAGCCTCGAAGTCGGCATATATAACAAATGGTACTCGAAGCTGTTTCTCATAATCCTTAAATTTTAGAATGTTATTTTTAGGAGTCGGTAATACCGTACACATATGATTACACCCCCAATTTTGATGTTGAGTTAGTTGGTCCTCTTTTCTGAAATAGAGCAAACAGCCATCACACAACCACTTTTTACCATCGCATTTTGTTATCTGACTACTGACAAGTCTACTGAAATGTTTTATCCAACAATAGTGGGCATTTTCACCTTCAGTTATGTATAGTAAATTTCCATGAGCATCCTTTTTTTCCTGAGTATAATATAGAGGACCAACTATACTCTTATTTTCAATTCCATAAACATTAATACTTACATTGTTCAGCTCTTCAAAACGTTGAATGTCTTTTATCGCCATAGGAAATTCTATTTCTTTTAAATCTAACACTGAAGAATAGTGAGGATATGATGATGATCTATTCTCATGCATCACTGCTGGATGGAGAGCTGAGGTTACAGCCCATGCAAAGCATGCGTCATCATTATTCATAACGTTTACACTAGCATTCTTACGTTTGATCCATCCTGGCAAATCAATATATGATGATGCTCGAAGGGGGTTGTATTTATTCAGGTTGGTTTCTAAATAAAGTACTTCAACCAACGCCCAGCCTGACTCCCTTTCCTGGAACTCTTCACAATGATAGCACTTGAAATATTTTGATATATATCACTAATATTAGTTGATTCGCTAACAATTGTGTTTTTTGTATTAAAGGATTTGATATCCGTAATTTCACCTTCGCTCCCAGTTTTTACATAGAGGCCAAAAAGTTCAAAATTCATTTTAATTGTTTTATGCTCTAATAAAACATTTTCTACTAAGCCAAACACAGCAGATTGAACATTTTTTAAAAATGATTCAATACTTTGAGTTTTTTCTTTACTATAAAGTCTATAACTAGCAATTCGACTTTTAAAAGCACTACCAATTTGTTGAATATTTCCAGAATTTCTTTCATGGCAAGTGTTATTTTTATGTTGAATACTGCGTAAATGTCCATGAATGATTGAAGAAGGTATATCAATATTACATACATCACAATGTGTTATTGGAAGGTTCACCATTCTTTTTTCTTTTTGTTGCACAACTATTTTCACAATCTTGAGAACGTTTACGCTTTTGAGCGTCACATTCATTTAAAGGTTCCGTGCTAGTTGATGGTTTTACAGATTTCAATTCTTGTTGTTCTCCATGCACTTCAACCATGTGGAATTGATATCGCTTTACAGCAGAAAAACCAAGTTCGCAAACTGAACACGAAAATGGTGCTGAACTAACATGCATTAAATTTACATGACGTGCAAGATTATCTTGTCTGTTAAATGTGGTAGCACAATGACTGCACACAAACATTTTAATGTCATGTTTAACATTTGCATGTCGTTGAAGGTTGTCAGGTCTTGAGAACTGTTTCTTACAGTCACCACACTTGAACATTATGATCACTTTCGAAATTACCTATAAAAGAAAGAAATCATCAATGTTAATAAAAAATAAAACAAAAAGTACAATATAAATAGTTTAATTATATTCCAGTCAATGGTTATAGCAGGGTATTTAAATCAATCATCTGTGAACTCCTAGCAAGTCTAACTTTATGTAGTTCTAACTGGGGGTTACTATATACCACTGTCACTGACACCTAGCAGTGAACATTAGAACTTGATAGAGTGGTAGAAACCAGCGGTCGCCAGTTAAGTGAGCTAAGTGTGGCGTCATAGCCAGTCTTAAAACAAGTCTAAACTTGTAGAACATGTCACGTGATAGAAACCAGCGATCGCTAGTTAAGTGAGCTAAGTGTGACGTCATAGCCAGTCTTAAAACAAGTCTAAACTTGTGGAACATGGCACGTGATAGAAACCAGCAATCGCCAGTTAAGTGAGCTAAGTGTGACGTCATAGTCAGTCTTAAAACAAGTTTAAACTTGTAAAACATGTCACATGACAAGGTTAAGTTATGTAAAGTTAAGTGAACTGAGGTTAAGACTTTAAATATTCCCTCTGTCACTGACACCTAGCAATGAACATTCGAACTTAATAGAGTGGTAATCAAAATCTAACCTACAAATTTAGCTTTACACATCATGGTCAAGTAGTTCCAACTTTTTACTGCTAAATATACCATTTTCACTGACATGTAGTGGTGAACATTGGAAAATAATACTCTAGCTGTTTAAAAGTTATTAGATGGGCGCTTACCTTTTTATAATTGATCAACTGCTGTCACCGAATGAACAGATTGTAGGAATCTGGTATCCTACAGGTACCCAATTATCTGTAAACAAATCAATCAATCAATTAATCAATCAATAAATACATTCCAATCAATAACTTCAACATCAATTAGTAATAAAAGACTACAATCCATTAATAATAAGTACTTACCTTGCAAAATAATTTAATGATTTTCTACCAAAACGGCTTTACAACTCTTGAGCAGTAATAGAGCAATGTTCACTCAAAGCGAGTAATAAAGACTGACAGTAGGGAGATATATGACACCTCTCTTATATAAACTCTCATCGCTCGTGTCAGCAGTTTTTTGCAGATCATTGCAATTCCTTTCCCAATACAGCTGAGAGTCCAAAGTACACTAGGAACACCTGTGTGGTATCCAATGACTGCTGACTTTGCATGATCATCACCCATTGTCTTGATCAACACCTGAGGTTTTAAATTACTGTAGCGTCAGTCATAGCAACAGCAGTGTGCGCTCTCTGCCATGTCAGCAACATGACACCGGAAGGAACACCTGTGTAATATCCAATAACTGCTAACTTTGCATGATCATCATCCATTGTCTTAATGAACACTTGAGGTTTCAAATTACTGCAGTGTTAGTCATAGCAACAGATCTGCACGCTCTCTGTCATGTCTGTAATATGACACAGGAAGTAACAAGTCGGTTTACTGCACGTACCATCTCCTCAGTTTTAACATCTTAAGAACATGTATTATTCTCTTTCAACTACAAATGACTCGTTAGAACACATCCATCCACCAAGTTAGATCCCTTGTATGTTCACATGTATTTCATCTCTTTCCTTTCATATCATTATCCCATTATAGTAGTGGGGGTTGGTGAACAACGTCAGTTCAACACACACAAATGTAGTTAGGCCCTTTAATATAATTTAAATGAAATCATGAGCCAGTCCATAGGGACCAGGTCAAAGGGACCGGTCCAAAGGGATCAGTCCAAAGGGACAAGGACTTGTCCACAAGGGCTCGTCCACAAGGACCTGTCAACAAGGACCTGTCCACAAGGACTTGTCCACAAGGACTCGTCCACAAGGACCTGTCAACAATAACCCATCCACAGGGGCTCGACAGCAGGGGGCTCGTCAACAATAACAGGGGCTCTCACCTCAAGGCCTAACATGCCCCTCTTTGATTATTGGTTTGCAGAACAACGTTACATTCCATATCGGCATTCAAACTCTCACATGTTGCAATTGGAAAGAGAGATTCTCTAAAAAATTCAAATTCACCCCTTAGTAGGGTAGGTTTTATTTTTGGAGTGGAAATATGTTGTCCATTGGAAAGGGGGTGTTAGCCCGAGTTCAATGACACCTCATTCGTCAAAATCCGACCACGGGTTCGGGAGTTATCGGGCTGCCGCCATCTTGTGAGGAGGGTGAGGAGGAGGAGGGTGCGGAACTGTTACAAATACACTACTGACGAAACCATTGGTCGCTACTAGGTTAGACGACTGTCTGGACGAAACCATTGGTCGCTACTAGGTTAGATGACTGTCTGGACGAAACCATTGGTCGCTACTAGGTTGGACGACGGTCTGGACGAAACCATTGGTCGCTACTAGGTTAGACGACTGTCTGGACGAAACCATTGGTCGCTACTAGGTTAGATGACTGTCTGGACGACACTATTGGTCGCTACTAGGTTAGACGACTGTCTGGACGAAACCACTGGTCGCTACTAGGTTAGACGACGGTCTGGACGAAACCATTGGTCGCTACTAGGTTAGACGACTGTCTGGGCGAAACCACTGGTCGCTACTGGGTTAGACGACGGTCTGGACGAAACCATTGGTCGCTACTAGGTTAGACGACTGTCTGGACGAAACCACTGGTCGCTACTAGGTTAGACGACTGTCTGGACGAAACCATTGGTCGCTACTAGGTTAGACGACGGTCTGGACGAAACCTCTGGTCGCTACTAGGTTAGACGACTGTCTGGACGAAGCCACTGGTCGCTACTAGGTTAGACGACTGTCTGGACGAAACCATTTGTCGCTACTAGGTTAGACGACTGTCTGGACGAAACCACTGGTCGCTACTAGGTTAGACGACTGTCTGGACGAAACCACTGGTCGCTACTAGGTTAGACGACTGTCTGGACGAAACCACTGGTCGCTACTAGGTTAGACGACTGTCTGGACGAAACCACTGGTCGCTACTAGGTTAGGCGACTGTCTGGACGAAACCACTGGTCGCTACTAGGTTAGAAGACTGTCTGGACGAAGCCACTGGTCGCTACTAGGTTAGAAGACTGTCTGGACGAAACCACTGGTCGCTACTAGGTTAGACGACTGTCTGGACGAAACCACTGGTCGCTACTAGGTTAGAAGACTGTCTGGACGAAGCCACTGGTCGCTACTAGGTTAGACGACTGTCTGGACGAAACCACTGGTCGCTACTAGGTTAGACGACTGTCCGGACGAAACCACTGGTCGCTACTAGGTTAGACGACTGTCTGGACGAAACCACTGGTCGCTACTAGGTTAGACGACTGTCTGGACGAAACCACTGGTCGCTACTAGGTTAGAAGACTGTCTGGACGAAGCCACTGGTCGCTACTAGGTTAGAAGACTGTCTGGACGAAACCACTGGTCGCTACTAGGTTAGACGACTGTCTGGACGAAACCACTGGTCGCTACTAGGTTAGAAGACTGTCTGGACGAAGCCACTGGTCGCTACTAGGTTAGAAGACTGTCTGGACGAAACCACTGGTCGCTACTAGGTTAGACGACTGTCTGGACGAAACCACTGGTCGCTACTAGGTTAGACGACTGTCTGGACGAAACCACTGGTCGCTACTAGGTTAGAAGACTGTCTGGACGAAGCCACTGGTCGCTACTAGGTTAGAAGACTGTCTGGACGAAACCACTGGTCGCTACTAGGTTAGACGACTGTCTGGACGAAACCACTGGTCGCTACTAGGTTAGACGACTGTCTGGACGAAACCACTGGTCGCTACTAGGTTAGACGACTGTCTGGACGAAACCACTGGTCGCTACTAGGTTAGACGACTGTCTGGACGAAACCACTGGTCGCTACTAGGTTAGAAGACTGTCTGGACGAAACCATTGGTCGCTACTAGGTTAGACGACTGTCTGGACGAAACCACTGGTCGCTACTAGGTTAGACGACTGTCTGGACGAAACCACTGTTCGCTGCTAGGTTAGACGACTGTCTGGACGAAACCACTGGTCGCTACTAGGTTAGAAGACTGTCTGGACGAAACCATTGGTCGCTACTAGGTTAGACGACTGTCTGGACGAAACCACTGGTCGCTACTAGGTTAGACGACGGTCTGGACGAAACCATTGGCCGCTACTAGGTTAGACGACGGTCTGGACGAAAATTACTCTGGACCTCGCAATACCCCGCTCCGCTGACTCATATCGTTAGTTCACACGTGTTTTGTCATTCATATGGACGTGTATCTGCAAAGCTTAGACGTTAGTGTTGCACGTTTAGTGAGTATTGTGGTTACTGTGTTTGTTGGTCATGCCTAGACGCCAATTTACATTGCGTGAACGTGTGTATATCCATAATTCGTATATGAAAAGCAGAAAGTCTTGTTCTGAAAGAAGGAGAAAATTTCGAATCAAGTTTCCAGAAGACCTGTGCCTAATGCCAATATAATTAGGAGGCTCGCTAAAATATTCAAGGAAACAGGCTCCGTAAATATTAAAAAAGTTAACTCACAACGCTGTGTTCTTACAGAACAAAGATTAGATGAGATTTTTGTCCATTCTTTCATCAGAAGATGTCAGGTGTGTGTTACAAGAGAGTGAGGACATTTTCAGCATCGACTCTGAGCACTGTAAGTACACATTATTGAATATGTTTGATAAAAGTGTAAAAATGCGCGCCACCACCGACTGAACCGTGTACGCGCGGGGTCGAGATTAGTGCCAGTCGACGCCGGCTTAGCTTGTCGTGTTTATCGGGGCGCACAAATATAATGACAATGACCCTGTACAAGCAAGAGGTTCTGCGGCGTACGTGCCAGGTTAGGATTGTGTTAGCATGTAAAGTCTTATTAAGCCATAACATGTATGCATCGTTTAAACCATTATCGTCCTTAACGTCATAGATGATGTCATTTTGTGTTTTAGTGCAATGTATCGCTGTCTTCCTCAATACCAATATAGCTATATTTACATTATTTTCTCCACCCCTAGCC
Organism: Meconema thalassinum; assembly: GCA_946902985.2. Lineage (NCBI taxonomy): Eukaryota > Metazoa > Arthropoda > Insecta > Orthoptera > Tettigoniidae > Meconema > Meconema thalassinum. Next base: position 230,966,465 of record OX336388.2, read on the forward strand.
GGGATTCGAACTATCGACTTCTGGACTTGCTGCGACCTGCCCTCGTAGTATTTATGCAAGAAATAAAGACCTTAAAAAACTGGGCCTAATTATGTGATGAAGCTGAGTGATTATGAACCGTCCATTTACCAATTTCCTTATCCTGCGAGGTATAAAGACGTGTGCCGTGCCAAACGAAACGAACGGCTGGCCAAGCGGGCACCTTGGGGGCCGGACGGGATGGGATAGGGCCCTCCTATCTACTGGTCGCTTCGCCTCCCTCATCTCTCATCATTCTTCATCACACGGGCCATTACAGTTCAACTTCAAGCCCACGACATTTGATTAATTAATGTGCGTTCGTAATGGTTCCTCTTCCTCCGGCATTCTCTCTTATAGCAAGGTGGATACGATGTGTGATACCGTACGTTAAGACTGGCCTCTATCGTCATGGCTTCCTTTAGCTTGCCACGGTGGGTCGGTCTACCAACCCCAAGATTGCAGGTTCGCTCCTGGCCGTGGTAAGAGATTTTTTTGAAAGGCGGCAAAAATACGGCACGCATGTCATACGATGTTGGCATGTCAAAGAACCCATTAGAATTCAGTAGGCCGTGTTCATAATGGCAAAATTAATCTCGGGAGTTTCCGCCAACACAAAGTTCCTCATTTCTCTACTTGAAAGCGCTATAGTGTTCAAGGAGCTTAGATATCTAACCTCCTTGACTTTCATAGTGATTCATGGAACAACGAGGTGGCTTCGGTGGTGTAGTTTGGAAGCATGCTGAGCTTCTATGCCCAAGATGGCGGGTTCAAACCCGGCCGAAGCCGTCGGATTTTTAAAGAGCGTTAAAAATCCCTCAGTATGCCTTCCTTCGGAGGGGAAGTAAAGCCGACTGTCCCATGTCATAGATTTATGGCATGTTAAAGAACTTTCCACTAATTACACCTGTGTGAAACTAAATTGTATAGGTTAAGAATGTAAACAACGCTCTTAGGTTGCTACGTTCATTGCCAAGAGCCGACTGCGGTGGCGTCTAGTAGCTAAGTTCTGAACTAGGTCTAGTAGTCGTTGACGGTGGCGTTTGGCGGCAAAAGTAGGAACTATTTGAAATATTCAAAGTTGCAGTCCATACTTTAATTAATAAAAACAGATAACACACACTAATACAGCCATCACAATTAACACCGGTTATTAGACAGATTGTGCACACACCCAAAGTACACGGGGCTACATGACCGCGTGTTCGCAGCCCCTAAACTAAGGAACCAACCAATCAACCAACCAAGGAACGACGAAATTCGACATGCAAGCTACCCTCTGGGTGTCAAATCACAAAGCTTGCACCCGGCACCCGAGGCCATACGATATTATTATTATGGCTTCCATTATAAACGTAACTACGGGACAGCTACCGTTACAGTCAGTTTGTGTGCAACCCCCAAGGGCTCACGTCTAGTGGGACGTGGTTTGGCGACCACGGGACCCCAGCTGAGTCCGGCATTGCTTCCACTTACTGTACTTGTGCCGGGCTCTTCTCCGTCTTCTTTCCTGTCGACGTCCCTTGGTCAACTCTTGATCTTTTCCGACGGTATCAGGGTATCCGAGGCCTAGGAAGTCTTTTACTTTCCCGCCTTAATTGGCCCTTGTCTCATCTTTCCTGAGCCCTCATTCTTCGAGCAATTCTTGGTGTCCTAGGCGAAATCCAACACAAGACACGGCACAAACCTAGAAGAATTGCTGAGTTTTAATTCACCGGCCGTGAAAGCCAATATACCATCTTTTTGGAAGCCTTCATTGGGAGGTTGAGGCTGCTTGAGCTTTTAGTTCTCGCAGTCAAGAGGTGCAGTTGCACTCTATATAAAGGGAGGTAGCGCGCAGTTCGATACCGCTGTGGGGGGTCCGGGCGGCGACACCAAGAGCCCGCCGATGAGCCAGCTTGGTGTCCTAGGTGAAACCCCACACAAAACACGGCACAAACCTAGAAGAATTGCTGAGTTTTAATTCACCGGCCGTGAAAGCCAATATACCATCTTGATGGGTGATAGGTTGCAGCCTTACCTTACACCTTATAATAGACTTAAAATATGGAGGGCCAATGAGAAAATCGATAATAATAAAAAGTATATAGCAAAGTGTAAAATGTAAAGGCTTTGCAACTACCCTAACTAGCTCATAGAATACGTATTTCACAGCTACTAAAGAAGTATAATATCAGAGAAAATACACTGTACATACCTTGGGAGAGTTGAGAAGTCAAGATACAGTATATTCGGTACTATTGTAGTATTGTCTCTATCACATCCCTCCTGCCACTTCGCCATTCTCACCCTTCTTCCTTGTCCCCCTCCTCCAGCCATATACGGAATATTGGTCTCTGAATCCACATAAACATCCCTTCCTGCTTCAATATTACCCCCTTGGCGGCGAAAAGTGGCGATGTTCACCCTTATTTTGCATATGAAAGGTGACAAATGTACGTTCACTCGCTCTTGGCTTCTCTCTCTCTATAGCTCCTCTATAAGATGCATGACGAACGAACACTGGAGGGAAGGAAAGGGGTTGCTTAAGGGGAAAGGGGGAGGAAGTAAATGGAGGTACTTTTCGCGTTCTGAAAAATTGGGAAGAAAACATTTTTTTTATTATGGAGTTTTAGAGAAAGAACGACAAGAAATGCTTTTGTATTTTTTTGTTTTGTTTTGTTATACACTAGTTCTCGTTATCGTGCACATTGTGAACGGTAATAGCGATAAAGAAGAGGAAAACATATTATGTAAAGAAATATTAAAATAGGGTTGCTTGAGGGAGGAGGGGGAATATATATGAAAAAGGTAAATTTGAAGGCATTTGTTGTCGTTTCTGTCAATGTGAGTCTTAAGGTTTTATAATGGATTCCTTGAGGGAGGTCGCTTTAGAGATTTAAGAATGCTGTGCATTTGTTAAATTTGAAATGAAGGCCAATGTTGGAAAAATGAAACCTTGGATAGATACGGCCTGCGATTTAAAGGGAGTCAGCACCTCAAGTTATAGATCTCCTGGCGGTACGTGATTCTATTAGCGATGTATTCGCGCTTCATACCCAGATCTTTCCTGACCTCCCTGAACCCCTTATCAGAGATTTTAGGTCTGCCATCAAGTATGGTGAAAATTCTACTAGTCAACCTCCTTTCGTCCATTCTAAGGTTGTGTCCTGATTGCGGTCATTCCAGATTGCGTTCACCTCATTAGCAGTCTAGATTGCGGTCACTTTCATTTTAGGGAAGAACTATAAACATTCCAGCGTCCAGATTGCGGTCACTTTCATTTTAGGGAAGAACTATAAACATTCCAGCGTCCAGATTGCGGTCACTTTCATTTTAGGGAAGAACTAAAAACATTCCAGCGTCCAGATTGCGGTCACTTTCATTTTAGGGAAGAACTATAAACATTCCAGCGTCCAGATTGCGATCACTTTTCTTGGGAGACCGGTCCTTGGTTCTTGGTTCTTCCCGACTGACTCATACCTTCCGTGAGTTTTGTGGATAACAAGGGGACACTGGTATTTCACTACCTAAGCAAAGAATACAGTTTGGTGTTCAGCTGAGCACACCCCATAAAACTTCTCTTCAAATTTGGAATGTTAATATACCTAAAACTTCAAATGTTTGATTTTGTGTATAGGAGGGGACGGGGACAAAAAATGATTACAAAGGGGATTTAGAATCAAACGGAGAACAAATTACCTTTACGAGACGAATTTTTCGAGGTAATGAAACGAATGTTTTTCACGATATACAGTAGGCCTACATATTATAAAAAATAGATATCTCGCGCCTCAAATGGGAGAGGAGGGGCAGAAATTAACAATTATACCCTGTAAGTATAGCCTAAAATTTCCCGTTACAACAATTTTGTTGAAAGTGAAGATCGATGATTCCTATCTTGAAACTTTTCTTTTCTTAAGACTGAAATGTTATAATCACTGCTTTACGAGGTGCCGTCTGATTGGGAGGGGACTTGATTTTTTAAAGCGAATTTTTATGGGGTGTGCTCAGCTGAACACTGAACTGTATTCTTTGGTTAGGTAGTGAAATATCAGTTTCGCCTTGTTATCCACAAAACTTACGGAGGGTATGAATCAGTCGGGAAGAAACAAGAACCAAGGACCGGTCTCTCAAGGAAAGTGATCGCAATCTGGACGCTGGATTGTTTATAGTTTTTCCCTAAAATGGAGGTGAACGCTATCTGGAATGACCGCAATCAGGAAGACACCCATTCTAAATACACACATCAAAAAAAGTTTTGCATCACCTCGGTTCCAAGAGTTCCGGAACCGTTAAATACAAAGGGAATAGAGATCAACACAAACAACATTTCAGCTCGTTTTATTGCTCATGAGACCCACACATTGCATGTTGTACCATCATACAGCTAGACTTTCAGCATTTGTGGTCCAGATTGCAGTACACACCACTACCTCTAATACCCAGTAGCACGTCCTCTTGCATTGATGCATGCCTGTATTCGCCGTGGCATACTATCCACAAGTTCATCAAGACACTGTTGGTCCAAATTGTCCCACTCCTCAACGACAATTCGGCGTAAATCTCTCAGAGTGGTTGGTGGGTCAAGACGTCCATAAACAGCCCTTTTCAACATATCCCAGGCATGTTCGATAGGGTTCATGTCTGGCGAACATGCTGGCCACTGTAGTCGAGCGATGTCGTTATCTTGAAGGAACGCATTCACAAGATGTGCACGATGAGGTCGAGAATTGTCGTCCATGAAGACAAATGCCTCTCCAATATTCTGCCGATATGGTTGCACTATGGGTCGGAGGATGTCATTCAGGTATCGTAAAGCCGTTTCGGAGCCTTCCATGACCACCAGTGGCGTACGTCGGCCCCACATAATGCCACCCCAAAACATCAGGGAACCACCACCTTGCTGCACTCGCTGGACAGTGTGTCTAAGACGTTCAGCCTGACCAGGGTGCCTCCAAACACGTCTCCGACGATTGTCTGGTTGAAGGCATATGCGACACTCATCGGTGAAGAGAACGTGATGCCAATTCCGTGGGGTCCATTCAGCATGTTGTTGGGCCCATCTGTACCGCGCTGCATGATGTCGGGGTTGCAAAGCTGGACTTCGCCATGGACGTCGGGAGTGAAGTTGCGCATCATGCAGCCTATTGCGCACAGTTTGAGTTGAAACACGACGTCCTGTGGCTGAACGAAACGCATTATTCAACATGGTGGCATTGCTGTCAGGGTTCCTCCGAGCGGCAATCCGTAAGTAGCGGTCATCCACTACAGTAGTAGCCCTTGGGCGGCCTGAGCGAGGCCTGTCATCGACAGTTCCTGTATCTCTGTACCTCCTCCATGTCCGAACAACATCGCTTTGGTTCACTCTGAGACGCCTGGAAACTTCCCTTGTTGAGAGCCCTTCTTGACACAAAGTAACAATGCGGACGCGATCGAACTGCGGTATTGACCTTCTAGGCATGGTAGAACTACAGACAACATGAGCAGCGTACCTTCGTCCTGGTGGAATGACTGGAACTGATCGGCTGTCGTACCCCCTCCGTCTAATAGGCCCTGCTCATGCATGGTTGTTTACATCTTTGAGCAGTTTTAGTGACATCTATGAACAGTCAAAGGGACTGTATATTGGATACAATATACACAGTCAACGTCTATATGCCGGAGATCTGGGAACCGAGGTGATGCAAAACTTTTTTTGATGTGTGTAGATGACCATAGAATTTGAGCCTTCTCTTCTTTATGGATCTTAGCCACGATCTTCGAGCCCATAATCTTCCTAAGGATCTTTCTCTCAAACTTCTCTTCTTCCCTCAAATCAGCATTTCCAGTAATTCGGAGGCATTCACTTCCATAGAGACACTCTGGTTTTATCACTGTGTTGCAATGTCTTGCATTATCATATATTATTTCAGTTGTATAGATCCCTCCTGCGGCGCTCACAAGCGACCGATCGTGACAAATGAGCATTCAAATGAAAGAGAATAAGCATTAGCAATGACGAATTGCACTCTAATTTCTTAAATATCTATAATTTCTTTAAAATATGACTTTAAAAAAATGTACGAAGTGTGTGGTTTGCAGATACTGTTGCTGTAGGAAAATACGCTGCTGTCCACTTCATGGATTTCAGTAACGGTAAATGAAAGTAGTGAGTACTCTAATCGTATAATTTCATAAATATCGAATAACCGGTGCGTGTTACAGCTAAGCTGTCAATCAATGGACTCAGCACACAAATGACATTAGCAGTGACGAATTGCATTCTAATTTCATAAATATCAATTTTTGTAAGAAGTGTGCGATTTGCAAATACTGATGCTCTAACCTGCTGCAATTATGAGTTGTCGTCTAAACCCTTAAAACTATTAAACGTTAATTCTTAACAACCTTTCTCCTTACGTCCCCCAGGGGCTCACATCTTGTGGGAGGTGGTTTGGCGATCACGGGACCCCAGCTGAGTCCGGCATTGCTTCCACTTACTTGTGCCGGGCTCCTCTTTGTCTTCTTTCCTGTCGTCCTCCCTCGGTCAACTCTTGTTCTTTTCCGACCCCGTCGGTATTAGGGTATCCGAGGCCTAGGGAGTCTTTCACTTTCCCGCCTTAATTGGCCCTTGTCTCATCTTTCCTGATCCATCCTTCTTTGAGGGGTCAGACCTCTTGTTTTCTTTTCATTATATATCCTTTTCTCTTTAAGATCCCCGCACTGTTTTTGTTAATTTGCTCCCCGTGTATCTAAATTCCCTTTAGCGTTCTTTTTTTTTAATTTTGTAGGTATTTTTAATCTACTTTGCAGTTTGTAAGTTTTTTCGATCTAAATTGCATTTCGCGATTATTTTCAACCTCAATTGCATTTTGTAAAGATTGCCAACCTGCATTGCTTTTTAGTAAGTCTTTCAATGTAGGCTCAGGACATTTTAGTGAATTTGAATTTCAAGTGCATTTTGTATTTTCAACCTAAACCGCATTTCGCAAGAGTTTTAAATCTAAATTGCATTTTGTGTGGTGGGATTTTGCAAGTATTTTGATTCTCAATTGCATTTTGTGGGTATTTTGAATGTAAATTACATTTTGTCAAGTATTTTCAACCTAAATTGCATTTTGTAAGTAGGCCTATTTTGAATTTCAATTGCACTTTGTGAATATTTTGGATTGGAAATGAGATATTTCAATCTGAATTACATTGTGTATTTTCAATTTCAATTACATTTTGTAAGTATTTTGAACCTCAATTGCATTTTGTACGTATTTTCGATCTCATTTGCATTTTGTAAGTATTTCGACTCTGCATTGCATTTTGGACGTATTTTGAATTTCGATTGCATTTTGTAAGTATTTCGACTCTGCATTGCATTTTGTACGTATTTTGAACCTAGCCTACATTTCGTACGTATTTTTCAATCTATTCCTTTTGTGAATCTTTTTGTTCTAAATTCCCTTTTGTAAGAACATTTTGTGAGTTGTTTCAATCTGAGTTCCTCTTTGTAAGTATTTTCCGTCTCACTTAATTTTCGCTCTGGTTTTTCATTTCACTGTTATTTTCGCTATCACCCAGATCATTAGGGGCCGATAACCTAGATGTTCGTCCCCTGAAAACAACAATCATCATCATCATCATCATCATCATCATCAACGGTAGCTTCCATTTCCAACGCCAACAGGCTAGCGACTACGCCACAGAGACAAGCCGGGATCGTGTGTGGGAATAAGACTACAAAAGTTTGAGGATTTATTTTAAACGTTCTATTTCGAGGTCATTGGCAAAAACGCTGAAACAGGGGTAAAATATTTTTTGATGTAGAGAAAACCCACCAAATTTGAATATTGTTTTAGTAACTGACAGGGCGACCTCTCCTTGTGAGTTTAGCTTGCATTATTATTTATTTACTTAGCCTATTTATTTTATTTTAAGGGTATTCTCCCAATAAATGGAAGACGTTAAGCAAATAACCCAATCAACTTTTTTGGTTCTTCTTGTTGTGCATTTTTTCCAAGAAGGCTTGTTTACGTTCTTCCCACCACTTCGACCTGTACTGTTTATGTTTTGGTTGCTCTGATGTAACTTCCCATTTGTTTACTTTGTGTCTAAAGGTGCCCCTTTCTGAAATGTCCGTTGAACTTATGTTTGCGTTTTTAGGCCCTTTCGAAGTTCTTCTAGCCAAGGTGTTGAGTTCTTGAGCGAGGTTGCATGATCTATTATCCTTTTAGTCGATCGATTTTCTGGTAGTCTAGTGAGACGACCAAAGAATTTCATTCGTCTTTTCTTAATATCAATTTCGATGTTTGAATACTACTCTGTTGTTTTGATTGAAGGTAGCCTGTAACCATCTTGGGTTTATCTTGCTCCTAAGATTTTCCTAATGATCTTCATCTCTACTTTTTTGATTTCTTCAAGTTCATGTTTCAGAGTTTCGCTTGCTTGTGTTGTAGTGCCGATTTTTTGTCTTTTATTATTATTATTCGAAAAAAAAAACAGAAGTAATGACTTACATCAAATACGCCCCAGCAAAACTGCAGACAAAATACGGGAAGATCAACAGAGTGGAAAAATTGAAGTACTTGGGAGAGATCATCATGGAAAGTGGACTGGACAAAGAAGCACTCAAGGAACGAGTACGCAAACTCGAAATAGCCTATCGAACATCGCGCTCAATATACAACAAAAAATGCCTGTCCAAAAATACTAAACTACGTCATTATGAAACTGTTCTGAAACCAGTAGTTATGTATGCAGCCGAAACCCTATCCCTAAATGCTAATAAAGGACTCCTTGAATAACTGGAGAAAAAAGAACGCAAAATCGTCAGAGGTATAATGGGATCAAATTACAAGAATGGCATCCACTATTTAAAAAAATTCCAACAAAGAAGTCTACAGTGAAATAGAGAAAATTTCAGAATCGATCCGTAAAAGGCGGGCCCGGTATTACGGTCATCTCAAACGAATGGACGGAAACAGGCTGACTAAACAGATTTTTCATTTCTTTGACTCCAAACCCAAAACCACAATGCCCTGGTTTATGAATACCAAAGACGACCTCAAAATACTGCATCTAAAACCCGACGACGCCTTCAATAGAGATCTCTTCCGCAAAAAGATACTGACTAATGGGCTAACCCGAGACGAGACATCGAACCCTAAAAGAAGACAGCGGAGCGCAAGATGGCCCACTCACAGAGAATGAGGGAATTCTGGGCTCAGAGGAATGCGAAACAAATTGCCAAGTGTAGCAAGACTTAACGTGGTCCTAGATTGCCTCAACGAATTATATATATTATTATTATTAGACTGTTAATTTGTGAAGTAAGCTTGCCGCATTGTGAAAATTACACCTTCAAAACACGTCAGCTATGCACCTTCAGAATTATTTGGGGCGCACGGCTGGGAACGACAGGCAGTTAATTTAAAACAGACAGATGAAACTGTCGTACCCAGCGAATACCGAATATAGATCTCGTGTGTCAAGACAATATAATGCAAGTTATTACATATTTCATGTCACCAGCCAGTCAAATAAAAGTCTTCCAGACGTGCTAAACGGCAGATTTGTATTATTACCCCGTCCCTGCCACCCCTCCCGCTACCTCCCCCCCTACCCCCTCCCATCTGGGCCATCTTGTTGGATTTCGTACGATCACATTATTACTTACTTTTATATTTGGTTCATGTCACACCCGTTGGCATTTCCTCCGAGGTTTTTTGACGTAACGCATTATTTCACTTTGATCTTATTTTATATAGTCCACCTCTTTCTTGGCTGTTACTCCTGAGGTCGATTCCCGGATCTGCCAAGTAATTTAATCCTACTGTAATTAAGAAAATTACGCAAATAAGTGTATACTAGCGGACTCGTGTGAGAAATCTCGCATGTTCATAAACCACACTTTCCCCAATAGGTTTCTAATGAGAGATTTAAGGAGAAAGGTTGTTTTGTTTTTATTTCAACCAAATGATTATAGAACACTATTTACGTTTCAGGATAAAGGAAAGACCTCATAATGTTAATATGACATGAAACAGGCATCACAGCGGCCCATGGACAGCAATTATGGAGCGTATTTTCGTACAGCAACGGTGTTTGCAAATCGCACACTTCGTACAATATTTTTTTTTTAAAGAAATTATAGTGCAATAAGTCACTGCTAATGTCTATTCTCTTTCATTTGAATGCTCATTTGTCACGATCGGTCGCTTGTGAGCGCCATAGGAGGGATGCATACTACTGAAATAATATATATGATATTAAAATACCATCACCCACATACTTGTTGATTCTTTAGGGGCTTTGTGACATCGTGGTCATGTAACCGCGTGTACTTGGGTGTGTGTAGAAGTTCTGTATCATGGTGGCGTAGTTGGTAGCATGCTGAGCTTCTATGGCCAAGGTCGCGGGTTCAAACCCGGCCGAAGTCGTCGGATTTTTTAAGAGCGTTAAAAATCCCTCAGTAAGTTATGCCTTCCTTCGGAGGGTAAGTAAAGTCGGCGGTCCCATGTCATAGATTTATAGCATGATAAATAACCTTCCAGTTACTACTCTTGTGTGAAACTAAATTATAGGTTTGTTTTGACTAACGCTCTTAGGTTCCAACGTTCGTCGCCAGGAGCCAACTGCAGTGGGATCTAGTAACAAAGTACAGAACTAGTTAATCGTTGACGGTGGCGTTCGGTAGCAAAAGTTGGAACTACTTGAAAATCGGGTGTCTGCAGTCCTTATTTGAATTTAAAAAAAAAACAGAGAACACACACTAATACAGCCATCACAAATAACAGATTCTACACACACCCAAAGTACACGGGGCTACATGACCACGATGTCGCAAAACCCCTAAAGAATCAACAACTCATACTTGCAGACAGATATATCACGGCCTAAGTGTAAAAGATCGACTTCTCAATGAAAGTACACCTCACTCTCTCTCTAGTAATTAACGTTTTCTTTTTTCCTTTCATGATCGTCACACGCGATCTGGATCTATAATTGCAATTCCTCTACATCATTCATCTGTCTTCAGTAACTCTTTCCTCGTGTCGGGAACTAGAATTTGGAATAATTATCCCCGTGACGTTAGAAATTTAACACCCCCTAACAACTTTCAAACGTGCATGTAAAGATTTTCTCTCGAGTTCGTAGGTCAACTGGAACAATTAGTGTATGAATGAATGAGTGAATGACGTTAGTAAAACTTTCTTAAACCTTCATACATTTTTATTGAAAATGAAAACCCACAGCCTGCTTGCAGTCGACCGACCTGGTCAGGGATTAGAATGAAGCCCCCATCTAGCGGCGAGGATATGAACTGTGCCTGCTGCCGAAGCCTGTCGCAATGCCCTGGTGCAATGATTAAATGAATGACAAATGAAATGATAGTGGAGAGTGTTGCTGGAATGAAATTGTGACAGGGAAAACCGGAGTACACGGAGAAAAACCTGTCTGCCTACGCTTTGTCCAGCACAAATCTCACATGGAGTGACCGGGATTTGAACCACGGACCCAGCGGTGAGTGGCCGGCGTGCTGCCGCCTAAGACACGGAGGCTACCATAAGTTTTTATTACCTAAAGTAATTTTTATAGCTTAGTTCAGGGGTCTCCAAACTACGGCCCGAGGGCCACATCCGGCCCGCGGACAGATTTTGTCCGGCCCGCGGAGAGCTAGCATACTTGAAAACTCCTTTTAGAGAACATATTTTTTTATAGCAAATTAAATTTAGTTTACTGAAGTATTCTAATTTTATGTTGAATAATTATTAATATGACATCTACATTGATATGGTCATGGGCTAACTACTCATAACATTGTTGTAGGCTTGTTGTTATTGTTTTTGTGATAAGTTGGATAAAGAAACACAGAATTGTAATGAGTAAAGACATGTATAACATGCAGACACATGAAATACTAATGAGATTTATGTAATTGAGATTTTCCACTGACAATAGTTTGTAGTTGTGGACTAATTTTACTTGTACCAATTATTAAAAGAGATTTAAGATGCTCATCAGTTAATTTAGATCTGTAAACATTTTTTGTGTACTTCATTTTGGAGAAGGTCTTCTCACACAAATAAGTAGTACCAAAAACAGAAAACAGCCCACGAGCAAATTTATGCAAATTATCAAATTGTGTCAGTGGAAGAGACTTATAAAATTCCAACAAAGATGAGTTTTGATATTTGTTCTTAATTATATCACTGCACTGTAGTTCAATCATTTCCATTTGAAGTTCCGGGGCTAGGGTTTCAATGTCAGTATCAAAAGGATCATGAAAAATCTTAATTTGATTCGCAAAGGCATCGAAGTCCGAGAAACGAGTATCAAAATTTATTTTCAAAGCACTCAAAGTTTCGATTGCAAAATCGATAGGAAACTCAGTCTCAGTGGTGTGGCTGAATATTTCACATGTTTTAAAATGTGAAAAACATTTACTTCGTAGTTGTGATTGAAACAGTATCAATTTCTTCCGGAATGATTTGATATTAGTGTATAAATCAGGAAGATGCTGGTTTTCTCCTTGCAATCTCAAATTCAGTTCGTTCACATGTTTTGTCAAATCAACATAGAATGCTAACTTCCACAGCCATGCGTTGTTTTGTAATTCAGTAAGAGGGCGATGCTTTTCATAAAAAAAAACGATCACTGCTCGAAGTTCAAAAAAGCGCTGAAGGACTTTCCCACAACTAAGCCAACGTAAGGCAGTATGATAAGGTAAGTCATTTTCTCCAATCTCTTCAATAAATTGTCGGAATTGTCGGTGATTCAGCCCAAAAGATCTCATAAAATTAACAGTTGATATGACTGGTTTCAGAACTTCAGACATATCCAAACATTTTCCGCACAAAGACTGTTGATGAATGATACAATGTAAGACTAATGGTTTTGAATCACCGTCATTTTCTACAGCCTTTGACACAAGAGCGACCACTCCTTTATCTTTCCCACTCATGTTTTTGCCTCCATCAGTTGTAATACATTTCAAGTTTTTCCATCGAAGGTTCTTTTGATTAATGGCCATTTCAACTCCTTTAAAAATATCTGTACCAGTAGTTGTGCCATGAATACTATACATATCAAGAAGTTCTTCATGCACTTCATAGCTTTTATCTACTCCTCGAATATAAATCAACACCTGAGCAGTATCTGACACATCCGTTGACTCATCCAAGGCCAAAGAAAACCACTCAACATCTCCATTTTTGTCGAACAGTTGAGAGGATATATTTTCAGCGATGTTTTCTACCCTTCGAGCCACAGTGTTTGCTGACATACTGACAGTTTTTAATAAATTTACCTTTCCAGGGCACATTTCTTCGGCTGCTGCAATTATGCATTCTTTGATCATTTCTCCATCGGTGAATGGTTTTCCACGTTTTGCAATTTCAAGAGCCACACGAAAGCTGGCACGAGTTGCAGCCTCTTGTTCGGTTTTGAGTTTTGTAAATGAAGATTGCTGCGATTTCAATCCGCGCTTCATAGCTTCGAATTTTTCTGTCCGCAAACTTCCTGTATATTTTGAGTAATTTTGAAAATGTTTTGTTTCATAATGACGTTTAATGTTATATTCCTTGAGAACGGCTATGCTTTCATTGCAAATCAAACATAGCGCCTTGTTACTGGACTCAATTACGAAATACTGAATGTTCCACTCATCTTTGAATTTTCTGCATTCACTATCAATTTTTCGCTTCTTTTCCATACTACTAAATCACACACAAAAGCAACAATTCAAATCAAAATACTGTTACAAAGATGTCTTAAACTTAAACACGCACAAACACGTTTTAAGGAGGTACGCACTATTTTATTTCACAACAGTGTCATAGGAACTGACTTGTGGTTGCGCAACTAGCCTTCTTATATATTCCAATTACTGCCATCTAGAAGTGAGTGGAAGACACCAGAACTCTCTCGAACCAACGAGATTACTCTGTACGTGCTATTAGCGCCATCTGTTAGCGATTTCCGCTTGTGTCCACCAGATGTCGTGTCACGTTACTCCTCATGGCTCGTACTCGACGACTAATCTAGAAATTACAGATAATGACAGGAAAATTAATAATATGCAGTGTTGCCGTTTTGCGGACTTTAGTCCGATTTGCAGCCTTTTTTCAACGTTGCGTACTTTTTCGGACTTTTTTTTCATCAGTGGACTATTTCACTTTTTTACCACCGGCAACAATGATAATATGGTTTTGGCCCTCGGAACTTACTGGAGTAATCAGTATGGCCCTAAGGCTGGAAAGTTTGGAGACCCCTGGCTTAGTTAATAGTTAAATTCTGTTACCAGTATTTAAGTTTAGTAGGTTAGGAATAACAAATATGAATATTTTCTTTTTTATAAGTTGCATTAAGTGATGAAGTGTAACAGAGGGTCAAGAGCCCTAACTTCGCCACGGTAAAGGCATCAATAATAATAATAATAATAATAATAATAATACTGTAGTTGGTTGGTTCCTCAGTTTAGAAGCTGCGACAACGCGGTCATGTTGCCCCGTGTACTTTGGGTGTGTGGAGAATCTGTCTTGATACCGGTGTTAATTGTGATGGCTGTATTAGTGTGTGTGTATCTGTTTTTAATCCAAGTAAGGACTGCAGACATTCAATTTTCAATTAGTTCCTACTTTTGCTACCAAACGCCACTGTCAACGACAACTAGATCTGAATTTGGTTACTAGATACCACGGCAGTCGGCTCCTGGTGACGAACGTTGGAACCTACGAGCGTTAGTCGAATCTAACCTATAATTTAGCTTCACACAAGTGTAATTATTGGAAGGTTCTTTTACATACCATAAATCTATGACATGGGACCGCTGGCTTTACTTCCCCTCCGAAGGAAGGCATACTGACGGATTTTAAACGCTCTTAAAAAATCCGACGACTTCGGCCGGGTTTGAACCCGCGACCTTGGGCATAGAATAATAATAGTAGTATTTGATAAGTAAGGATAACTATAATAATAATAATAATAATAATAATATCGTATGGCCTGGGATGCCGGGTGCAAGCTTTGTTATTTGATACCCAGAGGGCAGTTTGCATGTAGAATTTTCTTGTTCCTTGGAGAGCTATGAAAGTTAAGAATGTTAGATATCTAAGCTCCTTGACGCTATAGCGCTTTCTGGTAGAGAATGGAGGAACTTTGTGTTGGCGGAAAATCCCGAGATTAATTTTGCTATTATGAACACGGTCTACTGAATTCAAATGGGTTCTTTAACATGCCAACATAGTATGACATGCGTGTCGTGATTTTTGACGCCTTTCAAAAAAATCACTTACCACGGCCAGGAGCGAACTTGCAAGCTTGGGGTTACTATATGGTGCGTTCAAAAAGTAACGAGCCGGAGGCTGTAATACGCAAACCAATGACGACATCGGCTAATCGTGGCGTGTGTAACGAGATGTGGTTCCGACCAGTGCGTGGAAGGCCACAGCCCGTCGCTAGAGGGCACGCGTGCACGTCACGTAACGATATAAAGCGAGCAGCAGCATGCATCAATCGTCCAACCAAGACAGTAGGCTATTCGACATTCTTCCTGGTGTGGTTGAAGACTCACTGGGGGGGGGGGGGGGTGCTCCAGACCGGGCATCATCGCATAACGACAGCCGTCCATCCCTGAAGCTCTTGTGCCACGCCTTGACCCTTGCAAGGGACATGCAGTGTTCGCCGTGCACTTGTGATATTCGGCGATGAATGTCCGTTCCCCCTACTCCTTCCGCTGTCAGAAACCGAACAACACCTCTTTGCTCTTCGTTTGACGCCTCCATGTCACTGTTTGCAATGCGACTGGCAGCGTTGGACGATTGATGCATGCTGCTGCTCGCTTTGTATCGTCACGTGACTTGCACGCGTGCTCTCTAGCGATGGGCCATGACCTTCCACGCTCTGGTCGGAACCACACCTCGTTACACATGCCACGATTAGCTGATGTCGTCACCGGTTTGAGCATTCCAACCTCCGGCTCGTTACTTTTTGAACGCACCTTATAGACCGACACACTAACGATAACTGTAACTTAGTGACTGCCTCGAAGCGACAAGAAGTCTGATTGAGGACTTAAAGACATCGATCCAGCCAAGGCTAATGTTACTGTATTACTAATGGACGATGTATTAATGCGTTGTGACGCCCGCCTTCCTTCCTTAGCGTCTGCGAATACGTTGTCTCCCTGTGCATTATTGTCGGATCATTTCTCTTCCAAAACAAGGTGATAAATATGGGAGTCTTCCTCGTGTCAAATAATGCATACCTAACCTTGAATTATTGTTGATCGCCTCGCCTCGCCACCGCGCTGCCTAGCAACCAGCGAGAAACAACAGCCC
Source organism: Meconema thalassinum (assembly GCA_946902985.2). Taxonomy (NCBI): domain Eukaryota; kingdom Metazoa; phylum Arthropoda; class Insecta; order Orthoptera; family Tettigoniidae; genus Meconema; species Meconema thalassinum. The sequence goes on from OX336388.2 coordinate 230,982,775, forward strand.
AACATCAATGCTGAGGCCATAAAAAGAAAGATCAGCCTATATCGAAGATACAGGCGCAAACGTTATTACGTAAATGCGTCGTGCGGGCGAGGTAGCATTTAGGTGCTGCGACCACAAGGGAGAAGTCAACTAAACTTTATTTAGATGCTCTCTATGGTTTCACTATTTATTTATATTAATTCTTTACGTGAGGAGTTCCTTTCTTTATATCACTTTCACAAGGCTAAATGTTGAAAATATAGATATAATTTTATTCACATACCTTCTGGGAGTTCATTTTCGATTTCCATCGGCATTGCTGCACTGGAAATAATTACTTTTACTACCGATAACAGTTCATTATTACGAGAATCCGCGCCATCTTACATTCACGTCAGACGCTACGTCATACCCGTTGTCAATGTTGTCAACATGTGCAATACAAAATACACCACACGACACCACCGCTAGGCTGTAATCATTGGCAAAACCATTCATCTGGACGCGTTAGGCTGTAACCATTGTCAAAACCATTGGATTGGACAAAAAGAAGGTTTGACAAAAAAAAACATTGATATGGGCGGGTTAGGCTGTAACCATTCTCAAAACCATTGGGTTGGACATAACGAAGGTTAGGTTAGGTTTGGTTAGGTTTAGGTGCGTAAAAATTTTGGCGCACTATAAGATGAGTTTCACGGCGCTCTTTTGTTTTCTAGTATCAAATGCGTGTGGTTGGCATTACTGACTCCTTGAAAAAGATGGATGCCTAAGTCGCAATTTCAACTAGGGCCTATATAAGTAGTGATCCTATTTGGGAGGGTCGGGTGGGTCTCAGACAGCGCAGGAGTAAAAATCTATTACTACATCATCTCCAGATATTTTCCCGACTGTTGATTCAGGTGAAATCGTTAATTTCAGTTGTTAAAAAATATTATACAAAGGAACCCCTCTCGTGAAGTTTTACCTCATTTTTTGCATGTTAAAGATCCTGCCACTAATTACACCTGTGTGAAGCTGAATTAGAGGTTAAAAATATAAATAACGCTCTTAGGTTCCTACGTTCGTTGCCAGGAGCCGACTGCGGTGGCGTCTAGTAACCAAGTCCTGAACTATAGTAGTCGTTGACGGTGGCGTTTGGTGGCAAAAGTAGGAACTACTTGAAAAATTCACAGTCTGCAGTCCTTACTTTAATAAAAAAAAACAGATAACACACACTAATACAGACATCACAATTAACAGCGGTTATCAGACAGATTCTACACACACCCAAAGTACACGGGGCTACATGACCGAGTTGTCGCAGCCCCTAAACTAAGGAACCAACCATTATTTATTTATTCATTGACTAATTTATTTATTTTTGTTTATTTACTTTTTAATTTAGTTATTACTTGCAACCCGTCCCGGCTTCGCCCGGGAACAGTTATGAATGCATTACGTGATATGCGCGTTATTTTCGATGTCGTTGAACTACGACCAATATCCGTTTAGGTCTCGGCATGATGGGTTAAAATCACTGACTGGACTATTAATTATATTATTATGGAGATGCATGTGCAACGAATTCTTGTCAGACGTAATTTAAGAATGGCCAAGTGCATGAAACACAAATCCCCCTTCCGTCCAATCTTAATTTGACTGTGCATTTTGCGGAAAGAAACGTTCACAGGCGAACCGAGTTGCACTTCCAGGGAAACTCCAAACACAACTACTCTTCTCTGAAGTCTTAACTCAACACGACTCGACAGTTTGCTGCTGGCTGTATCTGGGGCAATAGACTCGCCCGCTAGCTAGGCTGTAACTGGGGTGATAGGCTCGTCGCTAGCTACCTCGTAAACTGTCGCCTCAGTAACTGAATGGAGATTGTTGGAAGAAATTAAAACGTAAAAACACTTCTACTGGGCGATGTATTGGAGATACGAGATATACTCTCATGGACTTTTTTGTAGAACTTTTCATGCTGAACAAATTCTTACACTCATAGTGTATTGGTATTTATAACGGTTTGCCTAGCGTAAGCTTAAAAAATGCACGGACGCCAGTTTCTTTTTCGAACTATTCACTGAAATCGTTAGTGCTTGTCTTCCTTTGGTCATAAATAAGTTATTTTCTACAGAAACCTTCCTCGAGATATCCTTTACAGAATGGTGAAAACCGCATGAAAATCCATCCAGTGGTTCTCGAGATTACCCGTGACATCCAAGAATCGGGGACTATGTTTTATACTAAGTAGAGATTTACCTGTTCCCGGAATGGTTTGTATTTCACTTAACTTGGCATCGGAAGGGTTAATAACACTTGCCTCGATCCTATAATTTGCTTCCAAGATGTCCTCATGTGATATCCCCAGTTCTTGTAGGTATTTTTCCACCTTTGTAAACCAGATCCCTTTGGTTTTCTTTCCCACAAATTAGGCACAGATTCGATTGGACAATCTTCCAGAGCTCATTCCTGTCAAGTGGCCATCGAGAGAGATTACCCTTTCGCGTATGGTGTCCGTTATCTTCTCTACGTGAATGCATAGTTCATTATAATAAACTATTTATTACCTTAAGTCAATATTGAGTACATTGAAACTGTACCGGCTTCTTCAGCGTGGTGTAGGATAAGTAACTGTGCAGTAACATACAACTTAATATTTTTTTTTGACATAATAGAGGACACTATTAAATTTTAAAAGTAGAAAGAAGAATAGCTAGAACATGCATAAATAAAAAATATCAGAAAGATGGACAGTGGCGGATAGTGCCAAATGAAGTGGTATACAGAGAACTGGAGCCCATCACTGATACTATTCGGAAGAAACGGATTTCTTTTTTTGGTCACATCATGAGGACACCAGAAACCAGGTTATCTAGAAAAATTGTAGTGAAACTTTGGAATATGAAACAACAAGTAGGATGGATTAAGGAAATTAGAGAAGATATGAAAGAATTAGAAATAACCTTGGATGACTTGCAAAACAAAACAAAAAACAACTGAGAGATATAAAAATAATATTTCTGGCTAAAATAGACAAACGTAATACAGTAAAAAGGGTATTTACAGATGAGGAACGCCTGAGAAGATCAGAGCGAATGAGCTTCTGGGTTACTCGGAAAGGAAACTTACTGAAGAAGAGGACCAGGAAATGATTGACTGAAGTGGTCCCATGAGGCCGTAAAAGCAGCAGAAGAAGAAGAGGACACTATAAATATTTGTTTGTTCCAAAAGCTCACAGAGTAAATTGAAAAAAAACAGATCTGTTAGAATTTTTTTGTTAATAAAGCATAAAAATCTTTATCATACAAGGCCAAAATCAGACACTACAATTCCGTAGTACAACCTGAAGGATTGTACGCTACAGAGTGTCTTATTTTAAGTAAAAAGGGAGAAAGGAAGATTCTGAGAAAAATACTTGGACCACAGGAGACTATTGTTGGGACATGGAAGAAGAGGAAAAATGAAGAACTTGACAAGTGTACTGAAAAGATCACAGACATAATGAAGAAGCTCTACGGACATTTACTACGAATGGATGAAGGCAGGCTGACCAAAAGGATCTTCAGCTACATCATGGGGTTAAAGGTTACATCTAAATGGGTAGATGAGGTGAAGAGGGATGCAGCGGAAGTTGGAGTTACTCCACCGATGGCCTACGATAGAAAAGAGTTCCGCAGTCAAGTTGACGGAGTAAAATCATTTCAGGAGAAACCACCAAGCAGGAGGCCCAAACGGATCATTTCCGAGGAGGAGAGAAAACAAAGAAATGACAGTTCTGGGAAGAGAAGAGAAAGATAGCCAATAAGTCTTGAATTCATTGCGGTCCATAGTTGGCGAAATTCGATCATTAAAAAAAAAGCATAAAAATGTCTTGCAAAAACAGTGTTAAATTGAAGATACACATGAAAAAAAAATATGAAAATCCACAGCCTGCTTCCAGTCTCCGACCGGGTCAGGTATGGAATGAATGAAGCCCCCATCTAGAGGCGAGGATATGGACTGTGCCGGCTGCCGAGGCCTGACGCACTCCTCCGGGGCAATGATTAAATGAATGACAGATGAAATGAAATGATAGTGGAGAGTGTTGCTGGAATGGAATTGTGACAGGGAAAACCGGAGTACCCGGAGAAAAACCTGTCTGCCTCCGTTTTGTCCAGCACAGATCTCACATGGAGTGACCGGGATTTGAACCACGGACCCAGCGGTGAGAGGCCGGCGTGCTGCCGCCTAAGCCACGGAGGCTTTAAGATACACATGAACCATCATTTATAACCTAACTTATTCAGCATACATATTTTCACATACAGTGAAGGCCACACGTGTGGGTGTAGGCTGTCGAAATCGTCAGTGTGTATTGCAGCAAGCGAGCGTTCAGATAGATTATTGGAAGAGTGCAACAGTTAACTACTGAAGAGAGAGCTTTTTTGGTGGAATACGTTCTTTGCGAAGGCGATCGGTGTACAGAAAATTTAAAACAAAAATTTCAGGCATGGTTTCCTAATTCAAAGTGTCCGAACCGGGATACCGTTCGGGATTTGATAAGTACATTTCTTGTGAACGGCTCAGAAACTAATCCAAAAACGAGTGAATTGATGAATATCATTAATTAGGCTATGTGCAGTCCATTACGCAAGAAACTTTAGTGTTAGTCTTCGACGATATATGTAGTCGATTTGCTCGTAGAAAGATGGGACGTAGCTCGTTTTACGCATGGCAATGCGAGGAATGTTCGTGGAGACGTGTTGAAGTCTGTCTTCGAACAAAAGGACAACACTTCTAGTATCTGTTATGAAAGGCTGTGGTGAGAACAAAGTTTACCATGCTGCCAACGTAACTGCTAACGCTACTTCTCGCAGCAGCATGTAGTCGCTGCGGGGAACATTCCCTGGAGCCCTGTTGTACTTGCCTGAAAAATGCAATTGCTATTATGTCCAAGTCTGTGAGGCATAATTGAAATGGGGGCGTGGTGGCTCAGCGGTCTAGCTGTATGCCTCTCACCAAGGCGGTCCGGGTTCGATTCCCGGTCAATGCATGTGAGATTTTCGAAGTGAAATGCCATGTCCTGTGGTTCGGATTCCACGTAAAAAGGAGGTCCCGTGGCTCATAATCACAAGATTCACGGTCACGTAAAACTACAATCTTCCTTCCTTTTTCATAATTGAAATTATCGGTAAATTATTTTACTTAAATTTGCATGAGCCAGGTACTGTGTTATCTAAAATAATCTATCTGAATCTAAGTTCTTGATGATAATAATAATAATAATATCGTATGGCTTCGGGTGCCGGTCCCGTGGTGTTGGGGTAGCGCGCCTTCCTCTCACCCGGAGGCCCCGGGTTCGATCCCCCGCTCCATCAGGGATTTTAAAACTGACGTGAGGGTTGGAACGAGGTGCACTCACTCTCGTGAGGACAATTGAGTAGCTGTCTGACAGTGAGACAGCGCCCCGACCACGAATACCAAGATTAACGGCCGAGGGGACCCGACGCGCTGATCACGCGTCACCCCAATATCTGCAGGCCAAATGGCTGGGCAGCGGTCGCTTGGTTGGCCTTAGCCCGTCATGGGCTGTATAGTGTCAGTTGTTGTTGTTGTTGTTGTTGTTGGGCTTCGGGTGCCGGGTGCAAGCTTTGTTATTTGACACCCAGAGGGCAGCTTGCATGTCAAATTTCGTCTTTCCTTGGAACGCTATGAAAGTCAATGAGGTTAGATATCTAAGCTCCTTGACACTATAGCGCTTTCTAGTAGAGAATGGAGGAACTTCGTGTTGGCGGACAATCCCGAGATTAATTTTGCCATTATGAACACGGCGTACTGAATTCAAATGGGTTCTTTACATGCCAACAACGTATGACATGCGTGTCGTGATTTTTGTCGCGTTTCAAAAATCACTTACCACGGCCAGGAGCGAAACTGCAAGCTTGGGGTTGGTAGTCCGACACGTTAACCACTCACCCACCGTGGCAAGCTTCTTGATGATGATTGATGATCTATCCACAGATCAGGGGTAAGAAAATAGGGAAAATCGCGCCGAGTGGCGCGACACCATTTAACAATCGAATATGCAAGGAAGGCGCAGCTTCCTTAACAGATGACAGTCATTTACCACCGCGGACGAGAGAAGGGGGAATTAGAGTGGCAAAAAGAAAAGAATTAAAATAAAACAAGAGGGTGGGAGGGGGGTAAATTAAAAGGAAAGTGAATGTTAACTGTTGAATAGTAATCAAGTTGAGAGCGAATTAAGAAGAAAAGAAAACTGCGTTAAATTAAAAGAGTGTGATAGATTAGCTGATAGTGGAGGGTATCAATCAGCCTTATAGGATAGGTAGCGTCAACACGTGCTGCTTCTGGAACTGTTGTTGTTGCTTCACTTAGGGTCTTGTACAGTCAGCCCCGGCTTCGCAGTCGTACAAAGGAGAGTTGAGAATCCAAGAATCGGGGACTTTGTTTTATACTATGGAGAGATTTACCTGTTTCCGGAATGGCTTGTAATTTCACTGAACTTGGCATCGGAAGGGTTAATAACACTTTCCCCGCTCCTATAATTTGCTTCATTTGAAAGGTACAGTGGCCTAAAAGCTAACACAGAACAGGTATAACAAACGGGCAATATCATACAAGGCCAAAATCCGACATTATAACTCAGTCATAAAACCAGAAGAATTGGACGCTTCAGAGTGTCTAATTTTAAATAAAAAAGGGGAGCTGCAAGAACTCGAGAAAAAGGAAAGGAAGATTCTGAGGAAAATTCTGGGACCTCAGAAGACTTCTGATGGAATTTGGAAGAAGAGAAAATGCGAGGAGCTCTACAAGTGTTCTGAAAAGATCACGGACACAATGCGGAAAAGAAGACTGAAATTCTATGGACACCGACTAACCAAAGAGATCTTCAAATAGCCTACATCATGGGATTAAAGGTCACCTCTAAGTGGGTAGAAGAGGTCAAGAGGAATGCAGCAGAAGTTGGAATTACTCCAGAGTTGATCCACAATAGAAGTGAGTTTAGAAGAAAGGTAGACAGTTTAAAATCTTTTGCAGAGAAACCAATTACAAAGAGACCCATGCGGATAATTTCCGAGGAGAATTAAAGATAAGGAGCGAAAGAATGAAGAGGTTCTGGGAAGAAAAGAGAAGGAAGGCCAAGAAGCACTAAGTTCTATGCGGTCCATAGTTGGCCAAATTCGGAAGAAGAAGAGAAAGAAGGAAAAACAAAATAAATCGGCAATATGTAAATCATTAATAAATAATAAATGAGTATTGTAACAGTCAAATCTCTGTAGTGAATGAAAACTGTTTAACCTGACTTTTCTCTCTGGCCATGCAGCCCCGTATACTTGGGTGTATGTGGATTTTGTGTGTCTGATAACCTGTGTTATTGTGATGGCTATATTAGTGTGGGTAGTTGAAATTCAGATGTGGATTGGGAAGACGGCGGCCGTGGCTTTAATTTAGGAACCAATCCGACATTCGCCTGGAGTAGATGTGGGAAACCACGGAAATCCACTTCCATGATGGCTGATGTTGGAATCCAACCCACCTCTTCTCAATTTTGCCTCACGAGACTGAGCCCCGAGACCAGAAATACATTTCTTGGCAAAGCCGGGAATCAAACCCGGGCTCCCCATGGGGCTCACATCTTGCGGGACGTGGGTTGGCGACCACGGGACCCAGCTGAGTCCGGCATTGCTTCCACTTACTTGTACCGGGCTCCTCTCTGTCTTCTTTCCTGTCGACCTCCCTTGGTCAACTCTTGTTCTTTTCCGACCCCGACGGTATTAGGGTATCCGAGGCCTAGGGAGTCTGTCACTTTCCCGCCTTAATTGGCCCTTGTCTCATTTTTCCTGATCCCTCCTTCTTCGAGGGGTCAGACCTCTTGTATTGTTTTCATTATATATCCTTTTCTCTTTAAGATTCCCGCACTGTTTTTGTTAATTAGCTCCCCGTGTATCTAAATTTCCTTTAGCGATTTTTTTTCTCTCTACACTCCATTTTGTATGTATTTTCCATCTACGTTGCATTTTGTAGTTTTTTTTTTAATCTAAATTGTATTTTGCGAGTGTTTTCAACCTCAATTGCATTTTGTAAAGATTGACAATCTAAATTGCTTTTTAGTAAGTCTTTCAATAAAGGGGGCGGAACTTTTGCGAGTATTTTGAATTTCAATTGCATTTTGTGTTTTCAACCTAAACTGATTTTTGCAAGTATTTTCAATCTAAATTGCATTTTGTAGGGTGCGCATTTTGCAAGTATTTTGATTCTCAATTGCATTTTGTGGGTATTTTGAATCTAAATTAAATTTTGTAAGTAGGCTATTGTCCATCCAATTGAGTAGTTTGAATCTACCATACATTTTGTAAGCATTTTCAATTTCAATTGCATTTTGTAAGTATTTTGAAATTCAATTGCACTTTGTGAGTATTTTGAATCTGAACCGGCCTTTTTCAATCTAAATTGCATTGTGTATTTTCAATTTCAATTGCATTATGTAAGTATTTTGAACCTCAATTGCATTTTGTACGTATTTTCACTCTCATTTGCATTTTGTAAGTATTTTGAATTCCACTTGCATTTTGTAAGTATTTCGACTGTGCATTGCATTTTGTACATATTTTGAACTTAACGTACATTTTGTGCGTATTTTTCAATCTATTCCTTTTGTGACTATTTTCGTTCTAAATTCCCTTTTGTAAGTAATAACGCTCTCCATTTTGTGAGTAGTTTCAATCTGAGTTCCTTGTTGTAAGTATTTTCCTTTTCACTCAATTTTAGTCCTGGTTTCCACTTCATTGACATTTTCGCTATCACCCAGATCATTAGGGGCCGATAGCCTGGATGGTAGGCCCCTTAAAACAACAATTATCATCGTCATCAATTTAGGAACCAATCCGATATTCGCCTGGAGTAGATGTGGGAAACCACGGAAAACCACTTCCAGGATGGCTGACTTCGGAATCCAACCCACCTCTTCTCAGTTTTGCCTCACGAGGCTGAGTGTACCCCGTTTCAGCCCTCACCAGAATTACATTTCGTGGCAAAGCCGGGAATCAAACCCGGGCCTCCGCGGAGCGTTAGCCAATACGCAACGAGGCTCAAGAAAGAATTGCCCAGTGGAAGAAATATCGTGAACCCGTGGTCGCCCACTAGTTGTTGAGGCGCTAATTGAATGAACAGGGAGGATCATAGAGTTGTTAAACAAGACACGCGATCATCTGGCTAATTACAGACAGAACCTAACTAAAGATTCCCTGTGTACACCCACTACATCGCGTTCAGGACGTGGAATATCCTACAACACACCATCACGTCATCACCTATAGAGATCAATAGGGACCGGATGTTGATGCCTTAAACAAGTTTAAACAATGCACTTAACATTTTCAAAAATGACTGTATTAAATGTCCTCTAAAAGTTCGAAAAATGCACTATAACATGGAGAAAATGATCTCATAGTAATAAACTCACCAATATTTCAAAAATGACATCTTGCTCAAACTGAAAAGTCAATCATAGCACTTAACAAAAGGTTTATGTTCACGTTAGTCTGACTTGCACTGCACTACGAATGTCATTCTGATGTCAAATGTAAATGATCTGCGGTTATCAGCCAACAAGTTTTTATATCTCGAAAAGCTGCGTTCAACATCCACTGATGTGATCGGAGCGTAAGTTACTTGAAGTGAGAAAGGTGGTTTCCTGCTAAATCATCCTCAAGCCCATCCGAGCAGAAGTTTTCACAAGAAAAAATGTCTGAGATTTTGCATAATGTTTTATACCCGGTGTTTTTGCCCAGTACTTGTTTCAGTTTTGATGAAATACCCGCAGCAATTTCGCCACGATTGTTGCTAAGACTAGTTCCCACCCGGTTGATTAGGCAAATGGAATCAATATTTCAATATTTTAAATTATATTGTATCAGCTACTAACTTCTTCTTAATTATGAGAGACGTAACTCCCTCATATAAAGCTGTGACATGACTAAATTGGATAAAAATGACCTCAAAACGCCGATTTCTCTAAAGTAAGACTAAAAGAATCTACCAAACTTAAAAAAATGCTCTTAAAATGGAAAAATAGTAAAAAAAATGCAAAAAGATGCAAAAAGATGCAAAATAAAAATTACATATTTGAAGATGGGGTGGCGCGTCGGGAGTTTCTATGTATTCCAGCATTGTTTCGGACAGCTCAGTGAAAAGATGACATGTTATCAACATCCAGGCCCTAGTAATCAATAAGGAGCGACCGTTGCTCAAATGTTGTTGTTGGTTCTTTTACGGGCTTGGCGACATCGTGCTCATGTAGCCCCAAGTACATGAAGGTGTGTGTAGGATTTATCTGATAACCTGTCACCCCTCAGGGGCTCACGATTTGTGGTTGGGAACCACGGGACCACAGCTGAGTCCACCATTGCTTCCGTTTACTTGTACCAGTGGAGCCGTAATCACCGTGGCCCGCATTTTAACCGAGTGTGTGGATCTTGCTGACTTACGAAGAAACCTTGGTTTGCAGTTAACACTCAAACTTGTATTAGCCGATGACTCGGTGGCTGCTCATTTCGTTATCCGCTTTATAAGTGAGACTCCAACGACTTGTTCGTTTTCGAATGATGAATTTTTTGTTTTTCCGTAATTTTGGATCAATTTTTTAATTTTTTGTTTTATTAATTTTCGGTCTTTTCAAATTTAGGTGTCCACCTCTAAATTTTAAATTCCATTCCAAATTTGTATAATTTAATCAGTGTTAAGAGGGGCAGATGACCTCGTAGTTCCGTCCCTTTAAACAACAATAACTATCTTTCCTGTCGGCCTCCTTGGTCAACTCTTGTTCTCTTCCGACCCCGACGGTATTTTACCGCATTAATTGGCCCTTGTATCATCTTTCCTGATCCCCTCATTCTTCGAGGGGTCAGCCTTCTGTTTCTTTTCTTGATATCTCCTGCCTTTTGCAGAAGGCCCTCAAAGAGGCAGGGTGTATGTAGTCCCACCACGGATAGTGCTACACCCTCAAGGGCTCACGGCTGGTGAGTTCGGAGTTAGCGAGTCACTGCAAAAGCTCACCGGTGGGATTCGTTGCAGCGATTCCGCGCTTACGAAGCAGGGCACTTACCGCTGCACCACGCGCTCGCTGGATTCTTGCCAGCGTACAACGCACATAGTCGCCGAAATGAAATTGCAATTAATACATTTCTCGGTAACGGCTCGGAAGCGCACCTTACTACTTGCACCTGATATACGCCTGGCCATGCCCTAGACGTGTACTAAAGATGGTTAGAATCGGTGACTCTAGCATCGTATCATCCCCCTTGTCGGCCTTGTGAGGCAAAACTGAGAATTCCTCAGCACGGTACTTTTGAGAAATAAATTATAGATTTGTAAGAAAAAGAAAAGAAAAAAAAACTGCTTAAAAAGTGGCAAATAATTAGATATTTGCCATTAATACTCCATAGGCCGCGTCCGTGGCTTAGGCGGCAGCACACCGGCCTCTCACCGCTGGGTCCGTGGTTCAAATCCCGGTCACTCCGTGTGAGATCTGTGCTGGACAAAACGGAGGCAGACTGGTTTTTCTCCGGGTACTCCGGTTTTCCCTGTCAAAATTTCATTCCAGCAACACACTCCTCTATCATTTCATTTCATCTGTCATTCATTTAATCATTGCCCCAGAGGATTGCGACAGGCTTCGGCAGCCGGCGCAGTTCATATCCTCGCCGCTAGATGGGGGCTTCATTCATTTCATTCCTGACCCGGTCGGAGACTGGAAGCAGGCTGTGGATTTTCATTTCACTCCATAGATCATAATAGAAAATTTATTAAGTACAACATTTTATTTTGTGTTGTGTTGTATTTTAGATTTTTTCTTTGTTTTGCCACTAACTTAATCGTAGGATATATAAACTTAGAATTTTACAATTAACTGTTATCTGAAATAATTACAGAAAGTTATATGCTCTGAGATTTTGGTTGATATTTCTGGGTATTTTGCGGTGACAATCCCCTGAGAATACTCACGAGTTTCCAGGTTAGTCCTGGCCACGCAGCCAGTCTGCTTTTGAAGACAGCGCAGACGTAGTCATGAAAACAGTCTGCACGATAACGAGCAATGAGCACGTCTCTCGTCTAGGCTATGCTTGAATGTGACTGCTATTTCTTTAATGTGTGGGCAAGATTGAGAAAGAAGTAGGAGATGTCTTAGTCAGCTACTCAACAAGGAAGTAAAAGAAAGTCAGTTTGATTGCTGTAAAACATTCATAGATATTGAGAACCGTCAAAATATTTCGGATGCTCGCCATTTTGGATTGTTATATGTAAAGGCCATAGAATTATGTACCATTAAAGGAAAATTATTGCGTAGCTTCATTATTCAAACTTTCACTTCGATCGCATGATAACGACACAAGAAATAAGAAAATTAATTTTAAAAGGTTATGTTAACAATTGAACTAAATTAGATGCCAGTGCAATACAATATATACTGTATCACATTTCACTGCCCTCAGATGGTTAAATCACGAGAAAAGTCTATTAAAATGTTTCAACTTCGTTTGGCCGCCATGCTGGTTTTGTAGTCACCAGGTTTTTGAAAGTTTCATAGGTGAACTTCTAGTAGTGCCCTTTATTACCGTACAAAACTTCAGGCTGATATCTGTAATAGTTACGGAGATACTGGCTGCTGGTGAAATATTTCGCACAGCCGCTATGTTGGATTGGTGAGACACAATAAAATTTGAAGGATACTGTCGGGGTCGGCCAGAATGGTGCTATGATCCTACCGAGTTTCATTGAAATCGCTCCAGCCGTTTAGAAGTTATTACGGGGGGACACACATACGCGATTCACACATGCACACACCGACAGATACACGGACAAAAGGTGATCTCACAAGCCAATTTTTTTTTTCATAAAATGAAAACAGGCTAAAAATGAGGAAAAAATAGACTTATGAGATCGATCCGGGAAAATGTGTGTCTGTTTCCTCTGTCCGTCTGTCTGTGTGCCCCCCCCCCCCCCATCAACTCCTCAATGGCTGCAGCTATCGAAACCAAATTTGGTAACAGTAAAGATCTATACCTGAATATCTCACGACCATATTTGAAATTGACGTCAGTGCTACCAACTGCTGAAAATTCTCAATTGAAATTTGACCTGTATGTTGGATATCTTAGAAGTTATGCATGCGAACGATTCCAAAATTGGCACACATATACAGTAGATAATAACATTCCAGATTATTCTTCAGAAGTCCATACATGCCTGTGTTGCCAACATGGTTCTAAGCCTGCCGATAGGTCCAATTTCTAAATGCATGTAACTTCTATACTATTGATTGGATTTCAACAAAATTTCGTATGTAGGCCTGCTATGTGTACTACAACAGATATGACTGCTTATTCTAAAGGGCCACCAGGGCTGCCTCCCTCTGTCAACACATCCATGACGAGTACAGAAAGTAATGGACTGAGGACGGAACCTTGATGTACTCCAACGTTCACAGGAAAGGATTCTGTATTTCCAGATATACATCTGACCATGTTTCTGCTGTCCTTGTACATGTCTTGGATCAGGCGTAGCCTATATACTTTTCAGGCACTAGTTTTTGTCGTAGGTTCGTCCATACTTCCGGTCTTGGTACACTGTCGTACGCTTTTTCCAGATCAATGAAGACCATCAACAAGCTTTTGTTGTCTTCGATGTACTTCTCCACTATTTGTCTCAGGGCAAATATGGCATCTGTTGTTCCTCTGCTATGCACGAAACCAACTGCCCCTTGCTAATCACCACTTCCTGTCTCAGTTGCTGTTCGATTACTCTCTCCCTTAATTTCATGGTTTGGCTCATCAGTTTGATTCCTCTGTAGTTATTACATGATTGAATATCCCATTTTCTTTTATATATTGGAATCAGCACACTCTTTCTCCATTCATCCGGCATTTCTTCATCTTCTAGTATGCTGTTGAATAGACCTGTGAGTCAAATCACTCCTTCATTTCCCAGAGCCTTCCGAGCTTCCACCGGTATATTATCTGGTCCTACAGCCTTACCATTCTTTATTCTGTGTAACGCCTTCTCCACCTCATCTTTGGTGATATTTTGCACCATTCCCATAGATGCCTCACCTTCTTCTCCCATTGCTGTCTGATGTTCGTAATTCAGTAGTTAATCAAAATATTCCCTCCATCTTTCTAAAATTTCAGGGTCATTCCAAAGCAACCTACCATCTTCTGTTTTAATAGCCCTTGTCTGATATACATCTTGGCTGCTCTTCTCCCTCTCATCATGACAATAGTATGCCTCTGCATAAGGGCGATGGTGTTGGTGCAGTATACTGTGGTTATCAGCTGCAATAAGTGTGGGTTCTTTCTGATCCTTATCCTTGAGCGCTCCAGTTCTGTAGTAGTACTCATTATCATCCATAAAACAAATAAATCCACGGGCGAAGGCGGGCAATACTGCTGGTCTATAATAAACAGAAGAGTTTGTGTGTTTGTTTGTGTGTTTAAACGCGCTAATCTCTGGAACTACCAGTCCGATTCGAAAAATTATTTTTGTATATGATAGCCAGATTCAAGAGGTAACCTTAAAGATTGATTTTTGTTCAGTAAGTCGGAAGAACAAGCGCTCCAGAACGGCTTCAATAATACCGAAGTCTATTGTTGCCATATAATGCGGGCTGCATCACATCGCCCCTACCAATGTTCTGGTGCAGAATTGCGAAAATTGCAGTCACGGGGAGTAATTAAGTTAGTGGAAATATATTTCTTAGGCCCCTTAAAACACTTATCATCATGTCAATAGTATGCCTCTGTATAAGGGCGATGGTGTTGGTGCAGTAAACTGAGGTTATCAGCTGCAATAAGCGTTGGTGCTTTCAAATTTACGTTCATTTAATCCGATCCGTATCCTTGAACGCTCCAGTTCTGTAAAACAAATAAATCCACGGGGCGAAGCCGGGCTCTACTGCTAGTATAATATAAGAGGGCGAGAAAGAACTGCGAGTGTCACAAGAACACGCAAATTACATTGCAAGACATAGTATCGGCATTGGAGCATCTCCGTCCGCGCCTCGGCTCCCTTGTTGCAATCCGCGGGCAACGACCAGCTGAGTTAACTATTGGGATAGGTCAGGACTTAACTCTGCGATATCCTTCGCTTTTGAGATCTGGTCGGTGCTTGGGTCTGGCAACGACCAGACGGACGAGCGCTCCTAGACAGTTGACGCGCCTCTCTTTCTCAGACGGTTCACAGTAACTTACTATAAGATTTCCAGAAATGCTGCTTCTTCTTCTTCTGCGCGAATGGGTCTCCTAGGACCACGCGGAATCAACACTTATTGGCCTTGCCCAATAACTCTTCATGCGCAACGATTCAGCGAGTCTTCGTTGCTGCGAGCAGACATGTCTGGTAAGTCTTCTTTCTTCTGCCTCAAAACCCCGTGTATGAGTAATTTTCATAATTTCTTCTCGATCCCTGAGATTGGGAAAACCTAATTTAGCCAAGTCCTTTTCCGCCGGTTTGTACCAATTCCTTGTTTCCTTTTTCTGCAAAAACGTATAGATGTTATATGTTCCCCTAGTTGGGTCAATTCTGTCCAAATATCCCTTGAATTGGATTCTCATATGGATTGTGTCTGTGATTTTAGTAATTTTCGAATAGACGTCATCATAAAAAACATATGAATTCCTATACATATAGCGTAAAAGGAAACGTATAGCTAAAAGTATTATTACGGTATTAATAGTTTTTCTTAAAGAAATCTGGTCGTTGTGCAACACTGCAACGTTATTATCTGGCCGTATCTCTCAATGAAAAACCTCTCCACATTAGAAAGAGTAAAAGCAGTATACATTAAGAAAGCAATTGGAGTTTTAAAGACAACACGATCCAGATTAGTTGATCTCCTGGCAAGAGAATCCTTCCTCATAGAAGATCGTACGACACAAATACATCTACCCAACACAAATGCATCAGAGAACCTATTGTCAACACTCATCCAAAAGCGAGAAGACGTATATCCGGACTTTTTTGGATCTGGCGCCATGATTGATCGACCATGAACGAAAGCAAACTTTGAAATGCGTCACGTCTATACAAGAATGGCAGTACACGGCTTCCATCACATCATTTGTCACAAGAAGACGTATCATGAGCCTTCAATTACATGCAAGTGTCAACTGTGTGGACATGCATGCGATCGCTATGACCACTTGGAAATCTGTACAAAAAGAACAAGGAAAATCAGTGATTATGCGAATCAATAGAAATTAAGTTTATATAAATAGTATTTTTGTAAACCTATGCCACTTGGCTGCATTAAATGTTTAATTATCGGTCGCTACTGCTTGGCGGTATGTTGTGTCCGAGAAGGCGGAGGAAGTGGAGGAATTTCGAAGCCAAAATAAATTACATTACTGTCCCTCTATTATCTCCTTTGGGAACAGGCCCTTGATCAGCACTTTGTGTATATATATTTTTTTTTTTTGTGGCACACACAAGTACGAAGATAGCGGTGCGCTTGTTCTGTACTATGTGAGCACGTATTGTCTGGAGACTTATCGTGTTAAGAGTTATCTAACTGGATGTAGCCAAAGTCTGCTGTGGCGAATTGTCCCGTTAAAAATGCACAGGGGCCACGTAACCGGTGAGCTGCGATCTTAAGGTAGGCCATTTATCGACAAATCAAAATCAACCCCAAGACGTGGACGAGGAAAGCACGATTCTGTACTAACGAGACAAGTATCACCCCAAGACAATTAATATCACCGGTCTTCTATCGGAACAAGAGGAACCATTCCACGTTTTTCATAGATTTTTGTAGGACCTTTGGAGTGAGGAATGATTTGATAGCTGACATTGCACTATACACTTTAGAAGGCTCATGTAACATCTACAGGAATCATGTCTACGGCCTATAGAATAACTTTATCACTACATAGTATAAATCCTCTTGGATGTATTATATAATTCCGAGAACCACTGGATGGATTGTGATAAGCTACGGTTTTCACCATTCTGTAAAGGATCTCAAGAACCACTGGATGGATTGTGATAAGCTACGGTTTTCACCATTCTGTAAAGGATCTCAAGAACCACTGGATGGATTGTGATAAGCTACGGTTTTCACCATTCTGTAAAGGATCTCAAGAACCACTGGATGGATTGTGATAAGCTACGGTTTTCACCATTCTGTAAAGGATCTCAAGAACCACTGGATGGATTGTGATAAGCTACGGTTTTCACCATTCTGTAAAGGATCTCGAGAATCACTGGATGGATTGTCATGCGGTTTTCACCATTCTGTAAAGGATCTCGAGAATCACTGGATGGATTGTGATAAGCTACGGTTTTCACCATTCTGTAAAGGATCTCAAGAACCACTGGATGGATTGTGATAAGCTACGGTTTTCACCATTCTGTAAAGGATCTCGAGAATCACTGGATGGATTGTCATGCGGTTTTCACCATTCTGTAAAGGATCTCGAGAATCACTGGATGGATTGTCATGCGGTTCTCACCATTCTCTAAAGGATTTCTCGAGGAAGGTTTCTGTAGAAAAACATTCATTTATGACCAAAGGAAGCCGAAGAGTAACGATTTCAGTGAATCGTGTCAAAGAATAACCTGTCGTCCGTGCGCTTTTTAAGCTTACGCTGGGTAAACCTTTAGGCCTATAAGCTACTATGAGTGTAACATATGTTCACCATGAAAAGTTCTACAAAAAAGTCCGCGTCAGCACATCCTCCACTATAAGTGTTTTCACGTTTTCATCTTCCAACAATCTCTACTTAGTGGAAATTAGTCGGAGCGAGTTCACGAGCTAGCTAGTGAGCAAGCATATCACCCCAGCTCCGTCCATCATCTAACTGTCGAGTCGGGTCGAGTTAAGACTTCGGAGAAGAGTAGGCTAGGCCTATGTGTGATAGGGGTTTCGCTGTTCAGCTCGGCTTTTCTGAATTGCGTCTGGGTTCTGCCGTCAGTGCGCCTTTTAAGCTTACGCTGGGTAAACCGTTAAAGATACCGGGCGAAGCCGGGATGGGTTGCTAGTAAACAAATAGCCTATGTTGATGAATCTAGGTATTAAGGTGACTGACGAAATGTTGTATTACGTAGCCTACTCCTTGTCCTTACGAGAACTTGTTCTTCTTCTTCTTTTCGAATCACCCACTTTGGGGTACGTCAGATCAATCACTTCTTAGATGCTTGTGCTCTCCTTTTCTCCCAATACTTCTTCATTCTCTCTGATCTCCCCTTTCTTTCCTCTTGTTATATCTGCATCGGTTTCTGGAGACGGCTCTGGCTTGGAACTTGTTGGTGTTGTCTTTGGTCACGGTTTTGTCTGTACCATTCATCAACATTATTTCAGTAATCCGGAGCTCTCGCAGGTCCTTGTCTACCTCCATAAACCAATTAGGTTTGATCTTCTTTTTGGAAAATAAGTCAAAGATTTTCTTGGTTAATCGGGCAGGATTCATCCGGTAGATGTGTCCATAGAAATCAATCCTCCTTTTCCGTATGGTATCTGAAAGTCTCTCCGACTTCACATACAGGGTGTCGTTCCTATAGAAAATGTGTTTGTTATTTTGGAATTTAGGACCTATGATCTTCCTCAAAATTTTTCTCTCTTCGATTTCCAATTTTTCCATATGTCCTTGTCTCCTCAAAACTAGTGTTTCTGCTGCAAATGGTGCCTCTGGCTTAATTACGGTGTTATAATGCCTGATTTTAGTGGTCCAGGAGAGAGTTTTCTTATTGTATGTATTTTTGGTTTTCTGGAAGGAACTTGTTCATTGTAATGTATGCAAGAAGAATATTAAATACGAAAATTCATTACAAATTATCCTATTTTCTTAAAATTTATATCAGAGATTCTCAGCTTAATGCATTGGTGGATTTCTGCCACATAAAAAAACCATTCCGGAGTGCGGCTTTTTCGAAGATAAATCACAAAAATAATACACAATTTTAGAGTTCGATTTAACCTATTCGATTCAATATTGCTGCAAATTACTGTGTAATATGTCCCAAGTGTAGCTTTGAATGGTAGCAATATGTCATTTAATTTCTTTAAAACAGGCATACAAAGCTAAAGGAAGTAGGAGACTCCTGCTACTTAGGAAGCAAAATAACCAGTGATGGACGAAACAAAGGATAATAAAGTAGATTGGCTCAGGCAAGGAAAGCATGTCTACAGGAAATAAATCTTTTGACATCAAATAATTAGAGCCAGAATCACTGTGAAAGGTAGAAACCTGGACATTCTGCAAGTCTATGCACCACAGGTGGGATGCACAGAAGGCGAGAAGGACGAGTTTGAAGAGGAGTTGCAGAAGCAGTTAGTGGGGAGAGACCTGATAGTCATGGGAGACCTAAATGCCCATGTCGGAACTGATAGAAGAGGTTTTGAGGAAGTGATTGGTGGTGAAGGATGGGGAAACAGGAATAAGGAAGGAGAGAGATTGTTGGAACTGTGCAAGATAAATGGGCTATTGGTTGGAAACACATGGTACAAGAAGAGAGAGCCATAAAATTACTTGGTACAGCAGGGATTTGACTAGGAAATCAGTGGTGGACTATATTCTATGCGGGAAGGAGACAAAGAAGAGTATCACGGATATAAGGGTAATACCTTCAGAAGCCCTGGACAGTGACCACCGTCTGCTGGTCGCCAAGGTGAGAGGACTGAAGGAAAAGAGGAGAACTGAGAACCAAGAAAGAAGAATAAGGACATGGAAGCTAAAGGAGGATGGAAATAAGGAGAAGTTCCAGATATTAGTGAAGAACAAATTACCGAAGGATGATCCGAAAACAGGTGAAGAAGAATGGAATAGGTTCAAGGACGTGTTGGTAGAAGCAGCGGAAGTCGTGTGTGGCAGAACTAGTGGAATGAAAAGGCGGAAGGAAACACCATGGTGGAACCCCAGAACTAAGGAAGCAGTGAAAAAGAAAAATGAAGCATTCAGGAAATGGTTCCAACAGAGGACAGACAGAACAAGAGAAGAATACCAAGAGCGGAAGAAAGAAGCAGGAGAAGTAGTGAAGGAAGAGAAAAAGAAATGGCTGGAGAAATGGACGGAAATGATGGAGGAGGACTGTGATGGCAGTAAGAAAGTGTTGTATGGAATGATAAAGGCAAAGAGAAGAGATACAGGGGAAAATGTCAGAATGGTGGACAGGAATGGAAAGGAGGTCGAAAATATGGAAGAAGTAAAGGTTATCTGGAGAGAATACTTCAAGGAACTCCTAAATCCAACTAAAACCAGCGTAGTGGACATTGTGGAGGAAGAAACAGACAGTGACCAAGACATTTCAGAGAAGGAATTGACATGGAAAGAAGTGGAGGAAGCATTAAAGAAGATGAAAGGGGGAAAGGCACCGGGAATAGATGAAGTGAGTGTGGAGAGGGTGAGAGCAGCAGGGGTGATAGGAACACAGTGGCTCTTTCGAGTAATGAAAGTGATATGGAGGGAGAAGAAAATACCAGAGGACTGGAAAAGAGGGATAATAATACCCATATTTAAAAAGGGAAGTAGGAAGGAATGCAAGAACTACAGGGGAATTACACTCATGTGCCACTGCGCCAAAATATTTGAGAAGGTACTGGAGAGAAGAATTCGGACAGAAGTTGAAGATGGGCTGAGGGAAGAACAGTATGGATTCAGGCCAGGAAGGTCAACAGTTGACCTCATCTTTGCAGTAAGACAGCTACAAGAACACCATTATGAATATGGGAAAGATCTGGTGATGACCTTCTTGGATGTTGAGAAAGCATATGATAGTATTAATAGAAACAAGGTATGGGAAGCAATGAGAGCAAAAGCAGTGAACAAGGAGACAGTGGCAAGAGTGAAAGCAATGTACGAGGGAAGCAAAAGCTGTGTAAAGGTGGGAAGAGAGAGAACGGAATGGTTTCAACTGGAGAGAGGTCTGAAACAGGGAAGTGCCCTCTCACCCCTGTTATTTATAGTGGTGATGGATGAAATCATACGAAAAGTGGTAAATAGCATTGGGGAAAGGAAAATGAAGGCAATGTTGTTTGCTGATGACCTTCTGGTATGGGAAGAGGATGAGGAAGAAGTACAAGAGCAATTAGATGAGTGGGAGAAGGTAGTGTTATCATATGGGATGAAGTTCTCAGCACAAAATAGTGAAGTGGTCATCACAACGAGGAAGAAGAACAGACTGGATATGGGCATAACACTTGGAGGACAGCAGTTGCAGAAAGTAGAATGCTTCAAGTACTTGGGAAGCGTAATTGAAGAAAAGGGAGGCAATAGGATGGAAATAAATGAGAGGGGAAGGTGCGCAGATGGATTTTTCAAGAGTGTTAGGGGGATGATATGGAATAAAGATGTACCACAAAAATGTAAAGGAATCATCTACAAGACCTACTTTGTGCCAATTTTGACATATGGTTCAGAAACATGGGTGATGAAGGAAAGGGACAAGAATAAAATACGAGCAGTGGAGTTGAAGTTCCAGAGGAGTAGGGTAGGAGTGACAAGAATGGACAGAGTAAGGAATGAGAGAGTCAGGGAGATAGTAAGAGAGGAACCATTGCAAAGTAGAATAGAGCGATCTAGGCTACAATGGTATGGACATGTGAGGAGGATGCAAGAGGAGAGGATACCGAAGAAGATGTTTGGAATGGAAATGACGGGAAGGAGGCCAAGGGGAAGACCAAGGGACAGATGAACAAAAGGAGTTAAGAAGAGTGTGGAGGAAAGAGGAGTGTGCTGGGACACAGTAAATGACGAGAGATGGTGGATGGACAGGAAACGATGGAGAGGCTTTTGTTCCAAGCAGACCCGACCAGCGGTTGGAAACTGCTCAAGATGATGATGATGATGACATCAAATAGAGATTTAGAAAATTATTTAGAAAATTATCTTTGAAACCCTTTGTTTGGAGCGTGGCGCTCTATGGAAGTGAAACTTGGACTGTTGGAGCAACAGAAAAGAAGAGAATAGAAACATTTGAAATGTGGTGTTACAGGAGAATGGTGAAGATCAGATGGGTAGATAGGGTTGCAAACGAAGAGGTATTAAGACGAGTGGGAGAGGAGAGATGTTTGTGGTGAGTGCTAATGAAAAGTTGATAGGACATATTCTGATGATGATATATGTGAAGTGGACAGCAATTATGGAGTGTATTGTTCTACAACAACAGTATATGCAAATCGCACACTTCGTACATTTTATAAAAGTCCCTTTTTAAAGAAATTATAGATATTTATGACATTAGAGTGCAATTCGTGATTTCTAATGTCTATTCTCTTTCATTTGAATGCTCATTTGTCACGATCGGTCGCTTGTGAGCGAAATATATATATATATACACCGCAGACAGGCCAACAAGGACCACGCAAATATCACTTTTTATAGGTCTAGTTTCCTTCTTTCTCTTCCAGAAGTCTTTCATCCTGGTCGACAGCGCAGCTCTTCTTTCAGCAGTCCATTCTCCTCTGTTGAGATTCTTCTTCTCCCCGACAAGAATTCTGAGGCCAATTTTTTTTCTGTACTCTATTCGATTTAGACATCTTCTTCAGTAATTTTGAATTTTTGAAGTTCTTCTTTCATTCTTTTACATAGCCTCCTTGCCCTTTACAGTTCCATATTTTATCAAAAATTTGTTTGTTTAACCTTGAGCAATCCATGCGGACCATATGTCCGTAGAACTGAAGTCGCCGTTTTCTGATCATCACTTCAAGGTTGTCGATTTTACTATAAATTTCTGCATTGGATCTCAGTCTATAACCTTCCTGTGTTTTCTTAGGACCATAAATCCTTCTTAAAATTCTTCTTTCTATCTTGAGCAAATTCTTCATTCCGGTTATATTTGTAGTTTCCATGCCGTAAAAGATGACTGGTCGAACAACTGTATTACAATGTAATTTTGCATTGATAGACAGTTTCTTTTTATTGTATATATGTTTTCTACAAAAATGTAATCTTTCCATTTTCCCTTTTTTGTTCTCAATTGCCAATTTATCCGTCCCATTGCTACTAATTATTTCTCCAAGATATTTAAATCGGTCAGTGACCCTGATGCTCCCATAATTTGTTTTTATGATTTTCTTAGTGTATTTCTGATCACTTGTCATCATCTCTGTTTTTACCAACGAAATCTGTAAGCCCGCTTTTTCCGCCGTTTCTTTTAACTGATCAATTTGGTTAATAGCTTCTTGTTCTGATTCAGCAAACAACGCTACGTCGTCAGCAAATACTAAACCTTTGACTTTGAGGTTCTGATTCTTTGTACCAATTTTAGCACTTGAATCGTTCTTCTCCCAAAACGTCCTCATGACTTTATCCAAGACCAAATTGAAAAGCAGTGGTGATAGACTGTGAGCGAAATAATATATATGATTGTTAAATTTAGATTATTCGGGAAATTAACAACGGTCTCTCATAGTTCAAGATTAATAATTCCCTGTTAATTGCCGTAGTATCTCAACAACAACAATCTTGACAATAGCGGAGGAAAAGTAAAGAAAAGGCGCAGGTATTTTTGAAGGTCATCATCAGGGAAGGGACATTAAGCTCTTGAGTGAAGCACTACACTGGACATTATAACAGTCAATAACAAAGCAGGGGTGGGAGGAGGGTTCTTTGGTTTCGCATTGTTCTTTTTTCGAGGGGGCTAAACGTAATAGCTCACCCTCGTGGGCAGATAACAGGCTATTGTTTCAACAAGGGCTCATTGAAACCGCGCATCATCGAGATATAACTACCGATATAAGCTGTTCCAAGGCTCCAGATGGTCATTAGTCCGCCTGGTTGCGTACGGTAGTAGCTGTCACCGCGGAGGCCCGGGTTCGATTCCCGGCTCTGCCAATAATTTTAATTCCTGTCTGAGGACTGGAAAGGGGCGGGTTAGATGCCTGTATATTCGCGGGAATTCAGTTCAGGAACTTTATTAGCCTACTTTCGATTTTTGCAAAAAATGAAAGTAGACTTATGAGATCAACACAGGGCGAAAAATTGTGTCTCTGTCTGTCTCTCTCTCTGTGTGTGTGTGTGTGTGTGTGTGTGAGTGTGTGCACTCTGAATGTCTGTCTCCCCCCCCCCCCCACTTTCAATTCGAACACGGTGAAACCGAAATTAACGAAATTTGGTACAGCGGTAGCACTAGCAAAGGGCACCTCAGTGTCATGTTTTATATCGCCGCCATCTTGACGAAAATGTAATGGCGGCCACCCAAATGATCAAAGCTTAAATCAAATTACGACCAACCTAATCATCCGATCCCTACCAAATTTTGCAACAACTTATATTTATATGGCGAGCGTATTTTGACTAAACTACAAGGTCATCAGCCCAATAGTTTGCTGATGGCGGCCATGTATGTGTGCAAATCGATTCCCCCTATCAATTCAAACATGGTGAAACCGAATTGAACAAAATTTGGTAGAGAAGTAGCACTAGCAAAGGGCACCTCAGTGTCATGTTTTATATCGCCGCCATCTTGACGAAAATGTAATGGCGGCCACCCAAATGATCAAAGCTTAAATCAAATTACGACCAACCTAATCATCAGATCTCTACCAAGTTTTGCAACAACATACCTTTATGTGAGATGCGTTCTTTGACCAAGCTACAAGGTCATCAGTCCAAAAGTTTGCATATGGCGGCCATGTATGTGTGCAAATCGATTCCCCTATCTATTCAAACACGGCGAATCCGAATTGAATGAAATTTTGTACAGAGGTAGCACTAGCCAAGGGCACCTCATATTCATGTTTAATATCCGTATAACGCGTTGTATTTCAACAAGTTACTACAACCAACATTCAGTTATACTCCTTCAAAAGGACAGAGTTATAACAATACCCATGCATTTAGGAGAAAGTGGGCTATATGTTCTTTACTGAATATCTTGTTTTTGTTCGTGATCATTTCTAGAAGTCACTACAACAAGACACGCGATAGTAAAAGCAATTAATAATTTAAATATTACTCAAATTTGTACCGACAGTGTGGCATGTGTAAAACCTCTCAATGTGCTAATAGGCGTTCATTTGATCGGTTTCACATGTTGGTGTCATAAGAAACATGGCTGATAAATCTGAAAGATCTTAATTTTGTTATCTTAACGGTTATGTCGGGTTTCACTGATAATAATAGTCTAATAATATCGTATGGCCTCCGGTGCAAGCTTTGTTATTTGCACCCAGAGGGTAGCTTGCATGTCGAATTTTACTGTTCCTTGAAGTACTATGAAAGTCAAGGAGGTTAGATATCTAAGCTGCTTGACACTATAGCGCTTTCTAGTAGAAAAATGATAAACTTTGTGTTGGCGGAAAATCCCGTGATTAATTTTGCCATTTTGAACACGGCCTACTGAATTAAAATGGGTTCTTTAACATGCCAACATTGTATGACATGCGTATCGTGATTTTTTCCGCCTTTCAAAAAAAACCACTTACCATGGCCAGGAGCGAACCTGCAAGCTTGGGGGTTGGTAATCCGACACGATAACCACTCGCCCACCGTGGCAAGCGTTTCCCTGATGAGTGAAACATTTCGCACCCCCGGTGGAAGACTGCCACAAGTCAAAAAACACGAATTTTGAATTATGTGGTACTTTATTTATTTATTTATTCGTATCAGAAGCAATACATCATGTAAAATTAGCAGTGGCGGCCGGTGGTAAGGAAAGCTGGGTGTTGCACCAAAATTTCTGATGTCGCAATTTTATATGGGAAGTTTACACATGTTACAAAAATGAATTAATGTTAGATACACTACAGTTCTATAAAAACTGAAATACATGGGTTTTCCAAAATAACTGTACGTTCGACAAATATACAAATTTTAATGGCTCTTTTGGGCTTCTTCCTATAGGAATTCATAAAAAATATCAGATTTATGTATTTAAGCCCTATGCCCGAGTTCATGGGAAGAATTTTAAACACAGCAGGTTGTCTAAGGTTGGGTCTCAATCTCCGGGATAATAAACATTCTCAACATAAAAACATGGCAACCGAAAAGTTTGTACGTTAACGAAGAATGTTATTACTAACAAAGACGGGCACATATTCTGCATAAGGATAGGATTTTTATCATTTTACATGATCTTGTCGACTTCGTAATTACGCTGGGGTCTGGCGTTACGTTACGGTGACGGGACGAAATGTACCGAGAATGCACTGAGATGTGTGACGTCATAATACTGCTTGAGCTTCCTCCTTTCCCCGCGCGCTCCGGTGAGCGTGACGTCATCTAGCCAGCTACCTCCTTTGACCTTGGTTTGCACTTGCTGACAGACTTTGAGTTCTCGCAGCATTTGTAGCATTTAAAATGAAGTCTAGTCTTTCAGGCTGACTATCAGTCTTCATTTTTAGCCTACTTTCGATTTTTGCAAAAAATGAAAGTAGACTTATGAGATCAACACAGGGCGAAAAAAGTGTGTCTGTCTGTGTGTGTGTATGTGTGTGTGTGAGTCTGTGTGTGTGTGTGTATGTGTGTGTGTGTGTGTCTGTGTGTGTGAGTGTGTGTACTCTGAATGTCTGTCCCCCCCCCCTATCAATTCGAACACGGTGAAACCGAATTGAACGAAATTTGGTACAGAGGTAGCACTAGTAAAGGAGACCTCAGTGTCATACTTTATATCGCCGCCATCTTTACCAAAACAGAATGGCGGCCACTCAAATGTTCAAAACGTAAAATCAAATTACGGCTAAACTAATCATCCGATCTCTACCAAATTTGGTGACAACATACCTTTATATAGGACGCGTCTTTCATCCAAAATTCAAGGTCATCGGCCATGCCATTTCAGGATGGCGGCCGTGTGAATTATGCAACCATTTTAATAAATAGCTTAAGACCCACCAATTCCGATTATCGAGCCTAGGGGGGTTTAAGCTATCCTGAAGGTCGTGATCCGTTATTTATTATAATTTAATATTATAATATTATACAGTATGAGTGGCTTAAAAGAGCTGAGCCGTTTGTGTCACACGACAAGATGGCAGCTGTCCTCATGTGCCTGTCTTATATTTCAGTAGTTTTAGTATGTTGTATGTGATATACCGTACTGATACAATAATATAAACTTTGTATGAAATGATCTTTAATAATGAAGATGTACTGCAGTGAAGAAATCGTTTATTTAAAGTCATTATTTGCCAACAGTTTGTATCTAATATGTCAGTTAAGAACACCTGACGTCATGGATACGGTTAGCTCTGGGCTAGCATGTTAGTCTGACACGCAGTTGACTGGGGATCGAATACTGCTACAGTTAGTTTTTTTTTTCTTGAATTCTTTTACAAATGATGTGCACGAGCTTTTCCCACAGATACTGAATAAAATGTCATTTAGCTCAAAGGAGAGGATAAAGTATACACTCGTATATTAATAAAATCACAGTCCCAGCATCGCACATAAACAGAAGACATTAGAAAAAGGAGAATAGAAGAACTAGATACACGTTGTCATTAACCACAGCCTTCTTAATGCCTCTGTACGGTGCTGTCCTCTTGTGGGTTATGTGGGTAATATTGTTCCAAACATAACGCTGTGTAAATGCCTGAGCTGGCCTCCTGAAGTATGGCAATTTTGTAATACTGGTAGTTCAACTATTAGCCACGATCGCGCTCCGAATACCTTTAAACACTGCCAGCTGGATCGCCTCCCTCTTGGCTACTTTAAACTGCCTACTCATTCAACACCCATAGAACACTGCCATCGTAGTACATTACGATGGCAGTGCATAGGCGTACAAGATAAAGGCCCGAGTGCACCAACCTCGGTATTCATCAGTGTTTACGAAACCGTGGTAAAACTTTTACCGTGGTATTGTCGTAAAAGCAGTGCACCATTACTATCGCTCGGTTTCGTTACCGCGGTTTCTTGACGCTTGCTTTTCTCGCTATTATTCCCCTCGGAAGAAATTCGTTAATTTCGATAGTCACTTGTCTTCAGTTTATCCAGACGGCAGTGATCGTTTCGACAGTCACTTGTCTCCCATACTGTTTACATTTTGTCTCAACGCGAGTAATCAGCTGTGCAAAACAATGGAAAATAAAATTATGAAACGTCCTAGATCTCCCAATTTCAGCCCTCATGAAAATTTCGGGAACTCGAGTAGTATACGTTGCCCGCTGCCATTGAAATCCGAAAAATTTTCTATAGAAATGGCCAATGTTACTAATATATATATGTACATATATATATATATTATCGCTAGAGGGTGTTACTGATTTTTTTCAGAGTGCCAACATTATTGTTTCCAGACCAATATTTTCACCCAGACCAAAGGTTTTCGCCTAGACGCGCTCTCAGCCGATATTCGTGAAATATGGTGCTATCGTGAGTCGAACCTGGCCATCTTGCTACTATATCTCTTATCATGAGGTTCGAATCGCTCACAGTTTGCATGTTTAGAGAGAAATGGCCTTTCCTGTTTTTAAATACCTCCCCATTTTCACCTCGGGAAGAGTGTATTCTCACATGAGTGCAGTCCAGCGCACCCAATACACCTGGGAACCCAGCTATTCTGTGGAAGTCTTCCATAACCTCTCTTTGTTCCCATTGGGTAAGTGGTAGTTTAATAAACTGTGGCGGTAACGAGGGAACTACATTAGAAACCTTGTGTATTATGTGGCATGCTGTTGTTCTGTCAACATCACACACGTCACCGATCACTCCCTGAAATGTCCCAGTTGCATAGAACCGCAGTGCTATACGAAGACGATTTCTAGGCGATTTCGGATAGTTTCTCCCAGTAGATAATTTCAATTGTTCACCAATTATGTCCAAAATATAACTTACTACTGTCTCCTTCCGTAATCGAAATATTCTCTGGAATGAAGCATCGCTCAGTTCTTCGAATAAATCTCGCCTCTCTTCTATAAACCTCCCTTCATTCCTTTCAAATCGATTAAGACACTGGAGATATAACCTGTAGTTGTTAAGCTCCATTTTGGAATCTTTACCACAGAATACAAATGAAGAAAACTTTACCACGGTTTTCTTAGATAACCGCTCCCTCACGGGCGGTAAACATTTTACCGCGGTAAAACTCGAAACCGAGCTTGGTGCAACAGAAATACGACTTTACCCCGGTAAACTAGGAAGTTTACCGCGGTATTCTCTTTACCGAGGTTGGTGCACTCGGGCAAAAAATTAATTCACTGATAGGTCGCAGCACCACCTACTGTGATTGGGGCGGAAGATGATTGGGGCGGAAGATTCTTAATTTTGCAGGCTGGCTTAATATAGAGATTAACGGACGTGAATGCATTACAATAAGTTAGTAGTTTTGTTATTCAATCATCATAAAGTATATAATATTGATTTTGACACTTACTGGCTAATTATCAATATAAAAGAAAACAAACAATACATTGTGGTTGGGGTGATTGTTTTAGGGATGAGGACAAAGAGTCATAAAGATACCCATACATTTAGGAGAAAGTAGGCTATATGTTCTTTGCTGAACATCTTGTTTACTAATAGCTTGAACCCCATCAGAGGAACCAGCCATGAAGTGCGCTCTGTCATACGTCTGCGCAATTCATTTTTGCGGAGTTTCATTCAATTTCTGCTTCTTTAATTCATCCAGTAAACACGCTGCTAATGTGTGTGCATCATGTTTTGTTTGCCTCTTACTACGTATCGGTACACAACAGCCATCTGAAATATGTTTGAAATATCACTAGTTTCATCTGCTATAATGGCAAAAATTTCCGATTCCTTTATTTGCTTTGATTCTTCTTCTTGGCAAACCTCCAACATAATCAGTAAAAATTAATTTTGAATTGTTTTGGACGTTCCTTTCAAAACAGTTGCCCTTACCAAATGACCTTTAACACAGCATCCAACTCAGCGCTAAAATTAATTAGTTCTCTCAAAACACCTGGGTATGTTGATGTTACACTTTCATCATGAACACGCAAGGCCTGTTCGAAAGAGCCACAGAAACGAATAGAGTTTATTACAATATTTAACACATACCTATTGCGCCTAACTTCTTCGTTATATTCCGCAATTTACCTTCTATAGGCACTGTCCAATTTTGCAGCTTCGTTAACAGTTCCAAAAAGTGTCAATTTCAAACAGCTGAAGATTGGTTGGTTGGTTCCTCAGTTTAGGAGCTGCGACAACGCAGTCATGTAGCCCCCTGTACTTTGGGTGTGTGGAGAAACTGTCTGATAACTGGTGTTAATTGTGATGGCTGTATTAGTGAGTGCTATCTGTTTTAATTCAAGTAAGGACTGCAGACAGTGAATTTCAAGCAGTTCCTACGTTTGCCGCCAAAGGCCACAGTAAACGACTACTAGTTCAGAACTTTACACGCCACCGCAGTCGGCTCCTGGCGACGAACGTTGGAACCTAAGAGCGTTGTTCAAATTTTTAACCTATAATTTAGCTTCACACAGGTGTAATAAGTGGAAGGTTCTTTAACATGCCATAAATCTATGACATGGGACCGCCGGCTTTACTTCCCCTCCGAAGGAATGCATACTGAGGGATTTTAACGCTCTTAAAAAATCCGATGACTTCGGCCGGGTTTGAACCCGCGATCTTGGGCATAGAGGCTCAGCATGCTACCAACTACGGCACCGAAGCCACTCAGCTGAAGATTCATGTTTCTTTATTTTAGGGATTAATTTCCGTAACTCCTATTTTGGTTCACGCGGATTCTCCACGAACAAACATGGAAAACAGAATAAAGCGTTCTTAATATCGCATTCACATAACCAATTATTATTGCCTTAAATATCTTCTTTAAACGCCCTCGTATAGGCCTACTTATATTTTGGACAATACTTATCCGGTAATGGTGTACCGAGTGTTTTTACTGTAAGTTTATCGTCATCAGGGAGCTGGGATAACTGTCTGACTAGTATATTACTTACTCTATTAATTTTCACTCACACTCCACAATACAATTAATGTTTCAAACTAAACATTCCGTTAAAATAAAATACTACGGTCACTTTCAAGATACACAGATGATAAATCTGGGTGCGATATCGGAAAGTGGCGCGAAAGGCAAACTGAATTTAGCTAGCCAAGAAATTTCGTAGTGAATGCATAGGTCTACTCACAATCAACCAAACAATTATAATAATAATAGTCTAATAATAATAATAATAATAATGCACAGTTATGTATCTGCCTGGAACCAAAATACTCAATCAACTAAATACAGAACTAATCGCAACCCAAATCCCGCAAGAACAGGAGTGGTAAAAGCAAACATAAACCCCTACAGTACACCAACAATACGTCGAAAAATAGTTCAGCCACTTATCTACTGTACCTATAGCATGGTGGCGTTCTTAGGCTGCTTCACAGAACAATTGACAAAAATATTAAATGAAGTTATGATGAGAAAACATCTAAAAATAATTGGGTGTGAACCAACTAATGTCTCCCTATGAAATTCCGATATTTGTACCGTTGTGGGTGGTGTAGCATTCCCTAGTGGTGTGGAAAAGAAACTACCCTTCAGGGGCAGATGACCTCGTAGTTCCGCCCCTTAAAACAAGAGTAACTAACTAACTAACTAAACTACCCTTCGCGGGGTAAGAGAAATCGAGGGTGTTGTCATTTCCAAAGAGTGGTGTAGTCTAACGGTGCCATTTGGAACTGAGTGTTGCCAGGGGGCTGGCAGCTCGTCTGCAACTCCCTACTACCCATCAGGGGCCGATAACCTAGATGTTAGGCCCCTTAAAACAACAATTATCATCATCACCTACTACCCATGCTGGCCAGCAAGCTATGTACAAGCTTGGCCTCGTCCCTGCGGGCCGCGCTGTCTACTTGGGAGTCGCCACAAGCGAGCTAACCCCCTGGAGTTTGATTTGAAGGCGGGAGCTTTTATAGGTACAGTGTGAAGCATTAGGATAAATAATATCAAAATATCGATGAATTTAACACATTTTTGAGTGCATTAGATCTATAAAACTAAAACATTAAAGGAAAAGAAACTACGAATTAGGTGTAAAATTATTGGGAGTTGTGCAACGCTGCAACAATGTCACCAGCCGCCACTGAAAATTAGCATAGATAACTTTTTTAAAATAAAAACACACTAAAGGTACTTTCAAAATAACAATTAAATTACATCGCACCAAAATTTGGCAAGATCTCGTCCATTTGGTGTGGCCTGAACTACATCCTGCATAGTGCAAATGAGAGGGCAGGAGTTGCAATGGAGAAGGTGCGCCATGGTTTGTTCTTCTCCGCAGGCGCAAAAGGTTGACTCATCGGAAAGGCCCCACTTCTTCATATTGGTCTTAGATCGACCGACCCCAGACCGCAGCCTGTTCAGACTCTTCCATGTAGGCCACGACTCTTCATAACCGGCAGGGAGAGTTTCAGATGGAACCATCCATCCGTTGAGATTATTGTTTCTGGATCTCCAGGAAGTTAGCCTTGGTGATTGAGGTGAATCCGACAGGCACTCAGTAGAGTGTAGGAAACTTCGCCTAGATTTCAATCGTTGTTGAGCAGGTTGATAATTATGTAGAGGATGTGTCTGGGAAACTTCTACTTTAGATTTTTCATGTTTGGCAGCTACTTCACGTCTAATATCTGGGGGAGCAATGCCAGCCAAGCAATATAACTTGTCACAAGGTGTAGATCTTAGGCAACCAGTTATAAGCCGACAAGTTTCATTTAAAGCAATATCTACCTGTTTGGCATGACATGATCTATACCAAACAGGGCATGCATATTCTGTTGCAGAGTAGCTCAGTGCTAAAGCAGTAGTTCTCATTGTTTGAGATTGCATTCCCCAGTTGGTACCACATAACTTGCGAAGAATGGAATTTCGCGTAGATACTTTGATGTGGTACTTATAAATGCCTATGATCAAGTCTGTGTCCTGTAAAACTGCTACAACTCTGATCCTATGAATAGCAATTCGTTGGCACTGAATAGAAAACTGCCATAACTCAAAATTGTTGATAATTTTTATTAAAACACATAATTATAATCCATGAAATAACTTTGTACGGTATGTTATTGAATAGTACTAGCAATGTTAGAAGTTAGTATTATATTACTTTCACGTAAGTTATGCAAATATTTAACTTTTCCTATTAGCTCAAAATCTTTAAATGCTTCTCCTGAAAAAGTTTCCTATGTGACCTATGTCTGCTGGAGGTTGCTTCGTAAGGTAACAGCTACAACACAGACCTCTTTCAGAGCTCTGTTATTAAATGTAGTATTTTTAATCATTTGATAAATTAACATAACATAGTCTAATGAAAATCCACAGCCTGCTTCCAGTCGACCGACCGGGCCAGGGAATTGAATGAATGAATGAAGCCCCCATCTAGCGACGAGGATATGAACTGTGCCGGCTGCGAAGCCTGTCACACTCCCCTCGGCCAATGATTAAATGAATGATAAATGAAATGATAGTGGAGAGTGTTGCTGTAATGAAATTGTGACAGGAAAAACTGGAGTACCCGGAAAAAAAACCTGTATGCCTCCGCTTTGCCCAGTACAAATCTCGCATGGAGTGACCGGGATTCGAATTACGGACCCAGCGGTGAGAGGCCGGCGTGCTGCCACGGAGGCTCCTGACATAACATACATTTGCATATTTGTTTCGTGGATTATTTTCTTTTACAAAGAACCATCAAACAAAGGCTCACGATTTTGGTCAGTTTTGTAGACCCTATCACTAACGCCTTATAGCCTACTTTAAGGAAAAGGATTTGAAACAAGATGTTCAGTAAAGAACATATAGCCTACTTTCTCCTAAATGCATGGGTATTTGTATAACTCTTTGTCCTTTTCAAGGAGTATAATTGAATGTTGGTTGTAGTAACTTGTTGAAATACGACGTGTTCTACGGATATTAAACATGAATATGAGGTGCCCTTTGCTGGTGCTACCTCTGAAAAAAATTGAATTCAATTCGGTTTCACCGTGTATGAATTGATATGGTGAATCGATTTGCACACATACATGGCCGCTATCTGCAAACTATTGAACTGATGACCTTGTAGTTCAGTCAAAATATGCGTCTAACATAAAGGTATGTTGTTACAAAATAAGGTAGAGATCAGGTGATTAGGTTGCACAGTGGGTCAAAATCGAAATCTAGGGGGACAAAATTATTTTTACGTTTTAATCATGAATTTAGAGTGAAAGCAACGTATATAATTTCTTTACTTCATAATAAACGTCAGTTATGACCTTTTTTAAGCTACGCCTACTGGGGGTTGCATTATAATGCCATTGGCAAAAGCTATATTGCATGAGGCTAGCATTATAACGTTGTATTAGAGCCTACTAGGGGTTGCATTATAATTCCATTGGCAAAAGCTATGTTGCGTGAGGCTAGCATTATCACGTTGTATTGGTGTCTACTGGGGTAGCATTATATTGCCATTGGCAAAAGCAAGAAATTGTCTTTGACTAGGAGTTGGATAGAGCATTAAGTTATCTCTTCTGAACAATTTTCTACCCCTAATTTACTTTTAACAAAGTCACAAAGTTCCAATTTTGACATAATCGTCGAACCCAGTGCTTCAAACAGTTGTAAACGTGTGAGAACTGGTTGCGCTTCATCTTCTAAAACGTAAAATAAGTAAGTTGTAAAAAGATGCAAAAAAAATGATAACAGGCGTAAACTACAAGACGTTATCTACATTTTAACATTAAGTAGAAAGTGACGCAGAGTGCGCAATATACTAAAAATCTAAGTGAAAGTATAATTTTAAAAAGAATAGTTAAATATTATATAATGCAAATATAGCTAAAATTACGCAACAATTACGCCCATTAATAACTGAAACACGTTACAAAGATCATACCTTCAGCTGCATGTTCCATCTTAAAGCATCACACTAACCACAAAGACAACCAAACCACAGCCACTTACATTCACCCTCCATTCAGACTGCTCGAACAGTGGTGACAGATTTACACTAAGATGCTTGTATATCCCAGAACAGTGAGCGGCAATTATATGAGAATGTTGTAGAAGTAATAAATTTTGTTTTTTTAATTATGAAAATAAACAATTTTGTCCTCCTAGATTTCGAGTTTGACCCACTGTGGGTTGGTCGCAATTTGATTTAAGCTTTTGACATTTGGGTGGGTGCCATTACGTTTCCGTTAAGATGGCGGCAATATAAAACATTACACTGAGATGCCTTTTGCAAGTGCTACCTCTGTACTAAATTTCGTTCAATTCGGTTTCACCGTGTTTGAATTGATAGGGGGAATCGATTTGCACACATACATGGCTGCTATCTGCAAACTATTGGGCTGATGACCTCGTAGTTCGGTCAAAAGATTCTTCGTACATAAAGGTATAATGTTGCAAAAATTGGTAGAGATCAGATGATTAGTTTGGTCGACATTTGATTTAGGCTTTGAACATTTGGGTGGCCGCCATTACGTTTCCGTCAAGATGGCGGCGATATAAAACATGACACTGAGGTGCCCTTTGCTAGTGCTACCACTGTACCAAATTTTGTTCAAATCGGTTTCACCGTGTTCGAATTGATAGTGGGGGGGGACAGACATTCGGAGTACACACACTCACACACAGACAGGCACACAATTTTTCGCCCTGTGTTGATCTCATAAGTTCTTTGCCAAAATCGAAAGTAGGCTAAAATATAAAAATAAATATATAAAAAAACGGGTTTAAGAAATTGAACGACAAAATTACTTGGTACCTTAAATAGCTTAATGAAGTGATAGAAGCCATTTTGCAGTGTTGCCTAAAGAAAGCTTTTCAGTCGGTCAACACAATTTGTGGCCAATTACATTTGGCGGGAAACAAGTAGGCCTATTTATAAGATTTATAAGATTTTTATGGGTCATCTTCAGGTTCTGCCTTTTTAGGCGATGTTAGGCGATGTTTATGAATTACACTTCCTATGCACAATGTTTAAATTAGGCTACATAAGTTCGTGTAATGTGTTAAACTTATAAGGTGTGTTCAAAAAGTAACGAGCCGGAGGCATAATTACAGAAACCAGTTCCTGTATGTTAGAAGTATTGGCCCTGGCTGTTGAGGCACTTGTCCCACTGTGACACGAGGCGGTCAATGGCTGTCTCGTAAAATTCCCTGGGCTGCGATGTGAACCAGTTCCGCACGTCCGAGGTGAATCGTTGTCCCCGCAGAGCCCTTTTCAGGGGACCAAACATGGCGTAATCACAGGGAGAGCGGTCTGGACTGTATGGAGGGTGACTGAGAACCTCCCATTTGAATTTCTGCAGGAGTGCCGCGACTGTGTTGGCCGTATGAGGTCGTGCATTCTCGTGGAGCGACCACGGCGGCTATGGCGTTCACTGTCACTCGGCGGTCCTGGGTAATGAGTGCATCAACCAGCTGGACGTTGTCATCGGTAATGCAGGGGGTGCCCCAGACCGGGCATCATCGGCTAACGACACCCGTCCTTCCCTGAAGCGCTTGTGCCACGCCTTGACCCTTGCAAGGGACATGCAGTGTTCGCCGTACACTTGTGACATTCGGCGATGAATGTCCGTTCCCCCTACCCCTTCCGCTTTCAGAACCCGAACAACACTTCTTTGCTCTTCGGTTGACACCTCCATGTCACTGTTTGCAATGCGACTGGCAGCGTTGAACGATTGATGCATGCTGCTGCTCGCTTTGTATCGTCACGTGACGTGCACGCGTGCCCTCTAGCGACGGGCTGTGACCTTCCACGCTCTGGTCGGAACCACGCCTCGTTACACACGCCACGATTAGCCCATGTCGCCACAGGTTTGCGCATTCCAGCCTCCGGCTCGTTCCTTTTTGAACGCACCTTGTTGTGATCATATCTGGTGCACCCTATATATTGCTACACCCTCAAGGAGGCAGGATGTATGTAGCCCCACCACTTCTGGTGCACCCTATATATTGCTACACCCTCAGGGAGGCAGGGTGTATGTAGCCCCACCACTTCTGGTGCACCCTATATATTGCTACACCCTCAAGGAGGCAGGGTGTGTGTAGCCCCACCACTTTTGGTGCACCCTATATATTGCTACACCCTCAAGGAGGCAGGGTGTATGTAGCCCCACCACTTCTGGTGCACCCTATATATTGCTACACCCTCAAGGAGGCAGGGTGTATGTAGCCCCACCACTTCTGGTGCACACTATATATTGCTACACCCTCAAGGAGGCAGGGTGTGTGTAGCCCCACCACTTCTGGTGCACCCTATATATTGCTACACCCTCAAGGAGGCAGGGTGTGTGTAGCCCCACCACTTCTGGTGCACCCTATATATTGCTACACCCTCAAGGAGGCAGGGTGTATGTAGCCCCACCACTTCTGGTGCACCCTATATATTGCTACACCCTCAAGGAGGCAGGGTGTGTGTAGCCCCACCACTTCTGGTGCACCCTATATATTGCTACACCCTCAAGGAGGCAGGGTGTATGTAGCCTCACCACTTCTGGTGCACCCTATATTGCTACACCCTCAAGGAGGCAGGGTGAATGTAGCACCACCACTTCTGGTGCACCCTATATATTGCTACACCCTCAAGGAGGCCGGGTGTGTGTAGCCCCACCACTTCTGGTCCACCCTATATATTGCTACACCCTCAAGGAGGCAGGGTGTATGTAGCTCCACCACTTCTAGTGCTCCCTATATATTGCTACACCCTCAAGGAGGCAGGGTGTGTGTAGCCCCACCACTTCTGGTGCACCCTATATATTGCTACACCCTCAAGGAGGCAGGGTGTATGTAGCCCCACCACTTCTGGTGCACCCTATATATTGCTACACCCTCAAGGAGGCAGGGTGTATGTAGCCCCACCACTTCTGGTGCACCCTATATATTGCTACACCCTCAAGGAGGCAGGGTTTGTGTAGCCCCACCACTTCTGGTGCACCCTATATATTGCTTCACCCTCAAGGAGACAGGGTGTATGTAGCCACACCACTTCTGGTGCACCCTATATATTGCTACACCCTCAAGGAGGCAGGGTGTATGTAGCCCCACCACTTCTGGTGCACCCTATATATTGCTACACCCTCAAGGAGGCAGGGTTTGTGTAGCCCCACCACTTCTGGTGCACCCTATATATTGCTACACCCTCAAGGAGACAGGGTGTATGTAGCCCCACCACTTCTGGTGCACCCTATATATTGCTACACCCTCAAGGAGGCAGGGTGTGTGTAGCCCCACCACTTCTGTTGCACCCTATATTTTGCTACACCCTAAAGGAATGCAGGGTGTATGTAGCCCCACCACTTCTGTTGCACCCTATATATTGCTACACCCTCAAGGAGGCAGGGTGTGTGTAGCCCCACCACTTCTGGTGCACCCTATATATTGCTACACCCTCAAGGAGGCAGGGTGTGTGTGGCCCCACCACTTCTGGTGCACCCTATATATTGCTACACCCTCAAGGAGGCAGGGTGTATGTAGCCCCACCACTTCTGGTGCACCCTATATATTGCTACACCCTCAAGGAGACAGGGTGTGTGTAGCCCCACCACTTCTGGTGCACCCTATATATTGCTACACCCTCAAGGAGGCAGGGTGTGTAGCCCCACCACTTTTGGTGCACCCTATATATTGCTACACCCTCACGGAGGCAGGGTGTATGTAGCCCCACCACTTCTGGTGCACCCTATATATTGCTACACCCTCAAGGAGGCAGGGTGTATGTAGCCCCACCACTTCTGGTGCACCCTATATATTGCTACACCCTCAAGGAGACAGGGTGTGTGTAGCCCCACCACTTCTGGTGCACCCTATATATTGCTACACCCTCAAGGAGGCAGGGTGTATGTAGCCCCACCACTTCTGGTGCACCCTATATATTGCTACACCCTCAAGGAGACAGGGTGTGTGTAGCCCCACCACTTCTGGTGCACCCTATATATTGCTACACCCTCAAGGAGGCAGGGTGTGTGTAGCCCTACCACTTCTGGTACACCCTATATATTGCTACACCCTCAAGGAAGCAGGGTGTATGTAGCCCCACCACTTCTGGTGCACCCTATATATTGCTACACCCTCAAGGAGGCAGGGTGTGTGTAGCCCTACCACTTCTGGTGCACCCTATATATTGCTACACCCTCAAGGAAGCAGGGTGTATGTAGCCCCACCACTTCTGGTGCACCCTATATATTGCTACACCTTCAAGGAGGCAGGGTGTGTGTAGCCCCACCACTTCTGGTGCACCCTATATATTGCTACACCCTCAAGGAGGCAGGGTGTATGTAGCCCCACCACTTCTGGTGCACCCTATATATTGCTACACCCTCAGGGAGGCAGGTTGTGTGTAGCCCCACCACGTCTGGTGCACCCTATATATTGCTACACCCTCAGGGAGGCAGGGTGTATGTAGCCCCACCACTTCTGGTGCACCCTATATATTGCTACACCCTCAAGGAGGCAGGGTGTATGTAGCCCCACCACTTCTGGTGCACCCTATATATTGCTACACCCTCAAGGAGGCAGGGTGTATGTAGCCCCACCACTTCTGGTGCACCCTATATATTGCTACACCCTCAGGGAGGCAGGGTGTGTGTAGCCCCACCACTTCTGGTCCACCCTATATATTGCTACACCCTCAAGGAGGCAGGGTGTATATAGCCCACCACTTCGGGTGCACCCTATATATTGCTACACCCTCAAGGAGGCAGGGTGTATGTAGCCCCACCACTTCTGGTGCACCCTGTATATTGCTACACCCTCAGGGAGGCAGGGTGTATGTAGCCCCACCACTTCTGGTGCACCCTATATATTGCTACACCCTCAGGGAGGCAGGGTGTATGTAGCCCCACAACTTCTGGTGCACCCTATATATTGCTACACCCTCCGGGAGGCAGGGTGTGTGTAGTCCCACCACTTCTGGTTCACCCTATATATTGCTACACCCTCAAGGAGGCAGGGTGTATGTAGCCCACCACTTCTGGTGCACCCTATATATTGCTACACCCTCAAGGAGGCAGGGTGTATGTAGCCCCACCACTTCTGGTGCACCCTATAAATTGCTACACCCTCAGGGAGGCAGGGTGTATGTAGCCTCACCACTTCTGGTGCACCCTATATATTGCTACACCTTCAGGGAGGCAGGGTGTGTGTAGCCCCACCACTTCTGGTGCACCCTATATATTGCTACACCCTCCGGGAGGCAGGGTGTGTGTAGCCCCACCACTTCTGGTGCACCCTATATATTGCTACACCCTCAAGGAGACAGGGTGTGTGTAGCCCCACCACTTCTGGTGCACCCTATATATTGCTACACGCTCAAGGAGGCAGGGTGTATGTTGCCCCACCACTTCTGGTGCACCCTATATATTGCTACACCCTCAGGGGCTCACGGCTGGTGAGTTCGGTAGTTGGCGACCCCGAGGGATTCGTGAGCTGGGTCCGGTTTCCCCCTTTTGTTCCTTAATTGTGGGGAGGACCCTCTCCTCTTTTCCTTTCTTATCTGCCTTTCATTGCTCTCCTTCCTTCTAAGTCCCTCAATCCGCATTCTTCGAGGGTTGAGGGCATTCCTTTTCCTCCTGTCCTTTATTTGCCTTATTCTCCTTTAGTTTTCCATTTCTTCTTCTAGTATGTAGGTTAGTAGTTTGTTTTAGTTTTAAGTTTGCATTTCTTTTTCATCTTCACGATCTCCCAAACCATCAGGGGCCGATAACCTAGATGTTAGGTCCCTTAAAACAACAATCATCATCATCATCATCATCATCATCATCATCATCATGCTGAGCTTCTATGAGCAAAGATCGCGGATTCAAACCCGGCCGAAGTCGTCGGATTTTTTAAGAGCGTTAAAAATCCCCAAGTAGCCTGTGCCTTTCTTGACCGCCTCGTGACGCAGTGGCTAGCTACCCCCGAGGTACCGGGTTCGATTATCGACTCTGCCAAGAATTTAAAAGTTTTGGTGTGGCCTGGTGTGGGGTCTCCCAGCCTCGTGATGCAAAATGGGAACTTGCGGGATGCTATGATAGGAGGAGGTGTGGAAAGGAACTGGCCACCCTACCACACGCAAACTCCGGCTCGGAATGCCTGGTTAATGATTCCTTGACAAAGTCAAGGGCTCTAATTCAGGTCGCCTACGTCCCTGAAGGGGATATGGCATTCTAATAAAGATAATAAGGCCTTCCTTCGGAGGTAAGTTAAGCCGGCGGGTCCATGCCATATATATATTTACGGCATGAAAAAGAACCTACCACTAATTACAATTGTGCGAAGGTAAATTTTCTAGGTTAGATTTGATTAACACTCTTTGAGGGCGAACGTTCGTCAACGGTTGCTGGGTGCGGTGGTATCTAGTAGCCAAGTTCACAGCTAGGTGTCGTTGACGGTAGCATATGGTAGCAAAAGTAGGAACTACTTGAAATTGATCGTCTGCAGTCCTTACTTGAAATTATTGTCTGCAGTCCTTACTTGAATTAAAACAGGTAACGCACACAAATACAGCCATTATAATTAACACCGGTTATCAGACAGATCAGGGGACCTCTCAATAAAATGTCTTTTTTTTTTTTTTTTTTTTTTAAGATTTCCACATCGTCCTAGTAACTTAATTGAAACAAATGGACATAAAATGCTTAAAGTCTAAAAAAACTACGTAAAAAACTCAAGTCGTGGACTTATCGTCGTTGAAATCATTTCCAAACAAGGGACCCCACGATAGGTAGACAAGCAACGACGGACATAAACACATTCGCTGTATTTCTTTGAATGTGCGATGTGACAGTTCTGGTCTCCAAACTGCGCAGGATGAACACAACTTGTAAACATTATTAAACAAGCAACTTCCGTTTTTTCGACTCTACATGGACAACTAACACACGATAATCAATGCGGGAAAATTTAGAATTATGACTAAAGTCATAGATATTCATTAAAATGTTAATAAAAACAAAGATTAAAATTAATATTAATTATAAGCAGGCTAAAATAATTAAATGTAATTAAATACAAATAAAATATATTTACTACTGTACTCTACTATTCTGCCCGGTAAAGGGTTAAGCTATACCGAGCAACAATCACCACTTGATACGAGGTGTCTGCCTTCCTCGGGTCGCCAGACGTTCCGTTTTACCCGGAACAATTCCGTTGTTTCTTGTTTTTTCCGCGTTCCGTTTTAATCTTGAACGGAACGCCAAATAGTCCATTTTTTTGGTTAATTTGATAATATATTGAATTTCGCACCAATTTTCAAATGCCCCGCTTCAGAATTGATTGTAATATCTAGCTTGATTTCTGGCGATACAGGTGCAGATAGATGGGTACATGCTATAGATTTATTAGGGGCAACTAAATTAAGAGATATCTTAGTCCTTGTGAAGTTAATAGGGTAGAGTCAAGTTACTCCGTGATATCAAGTAACGCCGTGATATAGCTTATTTCCTCTATCACGATGTAAGTTCAATTCCGAAAATTCTAATTTTTTCCCCCCAACAGATGGCGGTAGAAACCAGGAATCCAGAAAGACCTTGCGCTCTATCTTAGGCCAACTCAAAGAAGTTTAAAAGAAATATTAACAGAGAGTTAACATTTGAACAAGTGATGCGCATCCAGTGAAATCTGTGGTGAAAATTTTAATTTCTTATAAACTGCTGTTTCATTGTATAAGTTTCATTTTAACACCAGTCAGAGGTAAGATAGAGACCATTCGCATAAGAAACTTACATGCATGTAGAGTTATGCATGCAAGGTGCGTGAGCTTAGCAATGAGTTCGGTTTTCTTAGTTTGAAAGCTGAAATGGCGCCAAAACAAAGTCAAGAGACTCGCTCCTACACAGCTGAAACACTTACAGAAGCATTGCGGTTGGTGAAGGAAGAAGGATGGACTTTATACAAGGCCAGTAGACATTTTAATAACTCGTGGAGTACACTTAAGGATTATTGCACAACATATTGAGCCAATCCAAGAAGTGCAATCCTTGCAAAACTTGGAAAGCCATTCGTTATAGGCTACCACCTGAACTTGAAGTGAAGATAGTGTGTCAAGATAGACACAATAGATCGGTCTAGGCCTAATTCCATACCCCAGGACAGTGACGATGATGATTGTGATAAATGCGGTGGCTCCCCTTGGGGGTGACGCCAAGAGGAAGAATTGAGCCGGATGGATGGCTTGCCAGTTTTGTAATGTGTGGAACCTACAATGTCTATCTTTTGTGTTTTAGATGCGAGGAATCGGATAGTGACTAATAAAAAAAAATGTGTACCGTAGTGAAAAGTTTCAATATGTGAAATATGGGATAACAGAAACCTAT
This sequence comes from Meconema thalassinum, assembly GCA_946902985.2. NCBI lineage: Eukaryota > Metazoa > Arthropoda > Insecta > Orthoptera > Tettigoniidae > Meconema > Meconema thalassinum. The sequence continues at coordinate 231,025,923 of OX336388.2, forward strand.
ACATAGCCTACAAGTTGAACACGTTCATTACATTAAACATTAGTTTACACGCATAAAATGTACACTGAATGGTGAACACCATTCTATCACGGAGTAACTTGAACACTATCACGGAGTAACTTGAATATCACGGCGTTACCTACTTCTACTACCGAAATTTGTAAGTTAATACCTTGAAATAATTTATCGATATTTGTAAGTTATATGCTAGAAATGATCCGTAGGGTATCCCTCTTAAACATGAAACCAATCGAAATGACTGAAATCTAAAATTTCTGAAACGGTAACAGGAAAAGCTTAGTATCACGGAGTTACTTAACTTTACCCTACTCAGCATTTTTCCTTCCAATGCTTTTACGGAGGCTGTCATGAATTTCAGATGGAGAGATGATGGAAACAGAAGTTCCATTAGTGTGATAAAACAAGAATTGTTTACTTTCATAGAAATCCTTGCAAAGGGTCGTTCAAATGAAAAGCATTTGTAAGTTGCTGGTGTCATATAGGCCTAGGCCTATATGATATGTCAGCAATATCTAGTTTTAATTTTGTGTATTCGATTATGTAATGCTTGTTTAATAATTAATACAATAAAAAGAACCTGTCTATCAATGCAAAATTACATTTTAATACAGTTGTTAGACCAGTCATCTTGTACGGCATGGAAACTACAAATATAACCGGAATTGAGAATTTGCTCAAGATAGAAAGAAGAATTTTAAGAAAGATTTATGGTCCTAGGAAAACACAGGAAGGTTATAGACTGAGATCCAATGCAGACATTTATAGTAAAATAGACAACATTGAAGTGATGATCAGAAAACGGCGACTTCAGTTCTACGGAGATATGGTCCGCATGGATTGCTCAAGGTTAAAGAAACAAATTTTTGATAAAATCAGATGATGATGATGATAATTGTTGTTTTAAGGGGCCTAACATCGAGGTTATCGGCCCACTTTGATAAAATCAGGAACTATAAAGGGCAAGGAGGCTATGTAAAACAAATGAAAGAAGAACTTCAAAAATTCAAAATTACTGAAGAAGATTGTCTAAATCGAATAGAGTAGGCCTACAGAAAAAAAAAAATGGCCTCAAAATTCTTGTCGGGGTGAAGAAGAATCTCAACAGAGGAGAATGGACTGCTGAAAGAAGAGCTGCGCAGTCGACCAGGATGAAAGACTTCTGGAGGAGAAAGAAGGAAACTAGACCTATAAAGAAGTGGTCCTTGTTGGCCTGTCTGCGGGGTAGATCAGGGGCGTATGTAAGGGGGATGCAGAGGGGACTCCAGCCACCCCCCCCCCGTAAAAAGCCAATAAAATGAAAAAAGTGTCGCTTTGGTAAGAGCATAAAAGCATAAAATAATTGTATATTTTGTTGTGCCCTAATCTTAACTCATTGACTAAGTTGTAAACAATATTAAGATTGAAATTAGGCTTCCTCGTAGTGTAGTGGATAGCATTCTTGGCTGCCGCCGTGGAGGTCCGAATTTGATTCCCGGCTCTACCAAGAGATTTTAATTCTAGTCTGAGGGCTGGAAGTGGGGAAAACTCAGCCTTGTGAGGTAAAGCTGTGAATTCCACAGTACGGTACTTCTGAGAAATAAATTATCAACTTGTAAAAAAACTGTTTACCTTTCTGCTTAGTAAATTGACAAATATTTAGATATTTGCCATTCATACTCCACAGGCCATAATAGAAAATACATTAAGTATAAAATTTTATTTGTGTGTTGTGTTGTATTTTACAACTTTTGTATTGCGTAATAATTGTAGGCTATATAAACTTTGAATCTTACCGGTATCTAAAATAATTACACAAAGTTATATGCTCTAAGATATAGGTTGATATTTCTGAGTATTTTGCGGTGACAAGCCCCTGAAAATACTCACAATTTTCCAGAATAGTCAGCCCCTCCCCCGAAAAAAATTGTATATACGCCCCAAGTGTAGGCCTATATTTATGTTCAACCCTGTCAGAAAACTGTACTATAATGAGTCTCATTATAACACTATTTTTCATTATGAAACAGTTTCTCCCACCAATCAGAGCTCAAGAAACAGTTGTTTGACCAATTAGATAATTAGATGCGCTGAGTTCCACGGCCTTCTAATGTAAATCACACTGCCTGGCCTAGTGTCATAGTAGAGTAATCGAGGTGGTCATGATCAAATACAAGGCATTCTGTGCGTCTCATGCGCTCTGTTCAGTACATAAAACTGGCGAAATCTCGACAGATATTTATGAATATTTTTGTTCGAACGTAAAATAGTTATGATAATTATCGTCGAACATAAACAGTCGTGTGCAACTCGCCTATAATGGTAATTAAGACAAGAGTATGGAAATTACAAAACTCGCATACGCTCGTTTTATAAACATACTTGTGTCTTAATTATTGCCATTGCATAATGCATAATGTACTAATATTATATATTACAACACTTAACAACCTTGATTAAAAAAAACTGTTTTGGGACGTGTGTTCCGTTTTTCCATTCTTAAAATGTGGCAACCCTAGGCCTGTGTCTTCCCTGAGCTTAGAATGTGTAGCAGCAGTGTGTGTAATACCTGTCATGGCCGAGGTAGGCAGCACCAGATGGGACAGGACGGTACTGTCCGGCAGAGAGCATGCCCCATTGGGTCCCAGCTCCTCCCACCCGCCCACCGAGCCACACCTTCCTTTCTGTCGATCGCTATTGACTACTTCGAGGGCGTGAGGCTATTGGATCCGCCCCATCGGTATCGCTACACACCTGTTCCCGCCCTGGACCACGTGTCGGCAATAAACACGGTCACGTTAGAACTACACGAGCCTTACAGTAGTCGCATATAATGTGTAACATCTGGCATAGAAGAAACCTCACATGAAATATTGTTGATATACCGGTATTTTATAATAGACCTATTATTAATAATACACTGAAGAAAATGGAAATTGCAACACCCAGAAGGAGTGGTGCTACATTGCTGCAATTGAACATGCAGGACGAGTGTTCGGTTGTGGTTCGATGATTACACTTTCAGGTCCCTCTGACCGCAAGTTTGGACAACAATCAAGACAGGATGTGCCCACCACGAGCTGCAATACATTGATGAATTTGGCGAGGCATGGAGTCAATAAGGCCCTGGATCGCTTTCTGAGGAATTGTGGCCCATGCTTGCTGCACTGAACGGGTCAGTTGTTCCAGAGTTGTGGGTGGCTGAGGACGGTTGGCCAGTTGTCGACCCATCATGTCCCACACATGCTCAATAGGACTGAGGTCCGGGGATCTGGCGGGCCATTCTAAGGTTGTGATGTCGTGGAGAGCTTCTCTGGAGATGCGTGCAGCGAGAACCCGGGCATTGTCCTGCTGAAACATCCCATTAGCAATGTTCGCCATCATAGGGACAACCACTGGATTGAGTATCCTATCAAAGTACTGTCGAGCAGTCATAGTGCCCTCAACAAGCACTAATTGTGATTTCACGTTAAAGCCAATAGCTCCCCAGACCATAATGCTTGGTGTTGGCCCTGTGTGCCTCTCGACAATAAGGTCTGGGCGGCCCCTCTCCCCGGTACGTCGGCACACACGATTCCGGCGATCACTGCGGGGAAGACAGAAGTGCGATTCATCACTAAAGACGACACTATGCCATTCGTCGACCCACGTCGATCGTTCTCGACACCAGGCCAGCTTTACACGTCGCTGTTGTGGGGTCAATGGAACACCTTCTGCAGGTACACGGGATCGTAAGCCAGCTGCACGCAGGCGATTGCCAACTGTTTGTTGTGTAACGTGGGGTGACACAGCTGCTCGAATTTGCGCTGCCGTTGCATGGGGTTCCATCTGGGCCATCCGAATGTTGCGGTGATCCTCTCTCACAGTTGTCTGTCGCGCTGGGCCTGTGCCAGGTTTACGAGTGTGGGTACCTTCATTTGACCACTGCTACCATACACGTTGTACCGTAGATGCCTGTCGGCCAACACGTGCAGCGACAGTCCTTAGCGAAAATCCAGCCTCATATAGCCCAATTATCCGAGCCCTCTCAAACGGCGACAGTTGTTGATAGCGTGCTCTTCTCTGTCGTCGAGGCATGTTTGACGTGGAACACTTCACTGCACAGACTGCATCAACTACGCTACACCAGAATCCGTATACTGGAGTTGATTCCTCCGCGACCAATCACGTGGGGAGACCTGTAGCAACAATCCAATGGGTCTGAAACTTTGATCGATTACATAGCCTACCTACATGGCATCGTTCCATATCTTGAAAATCAACACAAATGACCAATGCCTTCATGGTGTTGCAATTTCCATTTTCTTCAGTGTATATTTAATGCAGCCAAATAGCCATAACTTAAAATATAGGTTACATCGATGGGTTACATATTTGCATAATCACTTATAGACATTGTTCTTCTTAGTATTAATATTTTGCAAAAGTTCCGCCTAATTATTGTATTAAATATAAATGATACTTAGTGGTCATTTATATAGACTATATAGGCTACTCAATAGGACTGAGGTCTTATTGCAAAATATTAATACTAATTGTTGCATCGATACGGAACCATAATGAACCATTGAAATACTAGAATTGTTCTTCTTGTACTGAATTCTATGTGGTACCGTTCATACATTTTTCCACATAATGTGCACTCACATTCTATACTTGTGTCATGGAAGTGGTTTGATTTGCAGAGTAGGTGGTGAAAACCGTGAACTGCCAACCTTGTAATGACATGTCTTAGTTCGAAATTAGCTATTGTCCACGAGCGGTCTATCATGGCCCCTGTGCCATAGAATTCTGGTTGTGCTTCTTCTCTCTTCTCCGTCAACGTTGCCAGAAGTTTCTCTGATGCACTGGTGCTCGGTAGGGGTATGCTTGTCCTGAGGTCATCTACCGAGGAAAGATTCCTTTGCCAGGAGATAAACAAGTCTAGATCGTGTCGTTTTTGATACTCCTATCACCTTCTTTATGTAGTTCGCTTTCACCCTTTCCAAGGTGGATAGGTTACTCGTTGTTAAATGTGTCCAGATGATTTGAATGCCATAGGTCATTATTGGAAGAATTTTTACTCTGAATAGCAACATTGCTGTCTCCAATTATTGGCACAAATATTAATCTATTGTAAAATAATGGTGTCCACAGGCAGGAATAGTCAGGAATTTTGTTTTTGGTCAGGAAAAGTCAGGAAAAAGTGTGTAAAACTGGCGTGAGTCAGGAAAAAATGGCAAAAGTACTATTAGAAAGTCAGGAATGTTATATTAACCATACAGTATTTTGTGTTTTACAGCCATATTTTGATGTTACTAGTTCAACTAATCTCTAAGCAATAACTCACTGGACATTATGGCAAGTTTCTATTTTTACAGTACATCATAGTGAAAAAAACTTTTACCTATTTTTTGGCATTGGCGTAGGGATGTGGCGACCACATCACCCAGCACATTGCCCTTTATTTTGTATTTGAATTGAATAAAGATTCGAGCGTTGGGCAGCTATGGGGATGGTGGGGGCTGCAAAATTAAAAAGAAATATAGCCTATATATAGGCCTATATATATATATATTTGTTTCCACAATAACCCTCTTTGCCGATGTTACGATGGCTTCACGAGTCAGGAATTTTGTTGAAAAATGGTCAGGAAAAGTCAGGAAAATTGACATTGAAAATTCTGTGGACACCATGACTTAGAAATGGCTTTTGATAACGTTGATTGGACTAAATTGTTTGACATTTTGAAATCTATTGGAATAAAGTACAGGGATAGGAGGGTGATCTACAAACTATACAGGAACCAGACAGCAGTGATTCGAGCTGAAGGACATGAGAGAGAAGCTGGTATTCAGAAAGGTGTAAGGCAAGGCTGCAACTTATCACCCATACTTTTCAATCTGTACATTGAGCAAGCAATAAAGGAAATTGGAGAAACTTTTAAAGTGGGAGTGAAGATTCAAGGAGAAATAATTTCAACTCTGAGATTTGCTGATGACATCGTCATCTTGGCCGCACGCCTGAGGATTTGAATGAGTTTTTGAATGATATGAACTCGTCTTGAGGAAAGAATTCATGATGAAAATTAATAAATGTAAAACAAAAATACTGGAATGCAGCCGAAATAAATCAGAAACCTCTATGGAGATCAAATTGGCAGGTGAAAGGCTAAAGGAAGTAGGAGACTTCTGTTACTTAGGAAGCAAAATAACCATTGATGGAAAAAGCAAAGAGGATATAAAAAGTAGGTTGGCTCAGGCAAGGAAAGCATTTCTACAAAAAAGGAATCTGTTGACATCGAATATAGATTTAGGTATTAGGAAGTCATTTTTGAAAGCCTTTGTCTGGAGCGTGGCGCTCTATTGAAGTGAAACTCGGACTATTGGTGCAGCAGAAAAGAGGATGATTGAAGCGTTTGAGATGTGGTGTTACAGGAGAATGATGAAGATCTGATGGGTAGATAGGGTTACAAACGAAGAGGTATTAAGACTAGTGGGAGAGGAGAGATGTTTCTGGCGACTGCTAATGAAGAGAAGAGATAGGTTGGTAGGGCACATACTAAGACACCCAGGAATAGCAAGCTTAGTTATGGAAGGAAGGGTTGAGGACAAGAACTGTAGGGGTAGACCAAGGTCAGAATATGTTAAACAGATTGCCTCGGATGTAGGGTGTGATAGCTATGTAGAGATGAAACGATTAGCTCAGGACAGAGAGGCATGGAGGGCTGCATCAAACCAGTCAAAAGATTGAAGACTCAAACACACAATACGGAACTCATTTTATTAGATGATTTGTAGCTTCCACCAGCACTAGCCTAAATAAAGAATACGATATGGATCAACTAGATTAATAGACGCGACACCGCTCATAACCTTAAATTCCTTATAAACAGGCCAACTTGCGAGTAAATGCAATGTGCACAGCAGTAGATCATGAAAGGCTCGCCAGTTCCCGGACCGCTTGATTCACAGACCAACACGTACAGGCCGGACGTTTGCTTTAGAGGAATGAAAATTCTTAATGGAAGCCTGGAGGCGAGTTACTACAGTACAGGTCTGACGTTTGTTTTTGGCCGATGCTTGCTTGTTGGGTAGAGGTCTGCGACCAGCCAAGAAGCCTTCTTATTGTGAGCATGTGCAGTAACAACTGCATGCACGCACGAACGATCAGAAGGAACGAAGGAAAGGAGGAAGAAGGTTGATCGGTTAGCATAGTGGATGAGCGGATTTCACGGCCACCGGCCAAAAACAAACGTCAGACCTGTACCTGTGTTGTTATCAGCTGCCCCAAGCGGTCCAACGATTGACAAAGCTGTTTCACACCACTGCTGAAGTACAGTCATTGGCAAATATAATGACGTTCTGTTCGTAACTACGTAACGTGTACTTCCGCGTCACACAATACTTCGACGTGGACTGTACTGTCTGCTCAAGTCTGGAATTCCATTACATCAGATCGGTGGTGACAAGTGTCAAGCGATAGGGTGAGAGAGTGACTGTGTGTAGGCTCATCCGCAGGCTTCAAGGTCAAGGGCAATCGTCGAAAACAAACGTCCGGTCTGTAATTTGATATGGATTCTGTTAAAATGAGTCAGTCATATTAATATGATTAGCAGCAGAGCATCAAGAAGGCAGTGCGAGAGTAGAAATATCAAGTAGGCAGTGAAAAAAAAAGAGTCTTGGAATTGTTAAACTATGTAGCCTATTATTAGTGTGTAAATAAAACAGATTTTTGTGTTTTGATGAATGTCCAGGAGGGATACGATCCAGCTGGCAGTGCGACTTACTTCCGTCCGATCCACTTCCGTCCCATTTTTCTAAATCACTCCCACAGAAATATCCAGCTACCGAGAGGAAAGATGTTACACATCAAAAAATTAGGTCACCCTTTTAGAGGTTACCAATTCACTCAAGATTCATTTGGCAACAGTGCATATGGAGTACATGAAATGATTAAATATACAGTTCCAGCGGTTCAGAGATAGCCTACCAGGTGTTGAAACACCCATATTAGTACGAGGTTGTAGCCTCCACTGACTCTTGCATCCAGTCGATCATACAGATGGCGAATACTGTCTTGGGATACTTTATTCGACGCCTGCTCGACCTGTTCACACAGTTCTGTAAGAGTTATGGGTGGACGAGTCGCACGAGTCACTACTTGTCGGCCCATCATGTCCCACACGTGCTTGATTAGCGACAAGTCTGGCGATCGTGCTGGCCAGGGAAGTTGCTGCACGTCTTGCAGTGCATGCCGAGTTGCACGGGCAGTGTGTGGGCGAGCATTATCCTGTTGGAACAACACATCCCTTTCCTGTTACAAGAACGACAAAAGAACGGGTCTAACAACATCCTCCATGTACCGAGCGCTGGATAGCGTTCCCTCCCCAAATACCAAAGGTGAACGAGAGTTGTAGCTTATCGCACCCCGGACCATAAGGCCTGGGGTAGGGCCGGTGTGTCTTGGACGAATGCACTCTACGAGACAGCGCTCACCAGGTCTATGTCGAACGCGTCAACGACCATCACTTGCGTGCAGGCACAATCTGCTTTCATCGCTGAAGACCACGGCGCGCCATTCCATCTTCCAAGTGATCTCTGACGGCACCAGTCGAACCGTCCACGTCGATGCTGTGGCGTGAGTGGAAGACGGGCTAGAGGTGTGCGTGCCCATAGTCCCACTGCTAGTAACCGGTTCGCAACAGTTCGTCTTGGCACTTCAGGGCTCACAAACCGTCGTATCTCTGCTGTGGTAGCTGTACGATCTGCCACTGCTACCCTTACAATACGACGATCCTGGCGGACGTCTGTGCTGCGTGGACAGGTGTGAGAATGTTCTCGTGACCACTGATACCAGCATCGTTGCACAACGGACCCAGCACGTCCAACTTGTGTGGCAATTCTCCGAAAGGACCATCCCGCCACTCGGAAGGCCACAATTTGACCCCCTTTCAAGCTCGCTCAGTTGGCTGTAGGAAGCAAGAGTGCGTCTCCGTGGCATTGTGCCTGCTTGCTTCACACGTTAGCACCACAATGAGCCGTATGGCTGTAAGCTTTCCCTATTAAATGGTAGACACAGATGGCGCTCTGGTAGCTATGCCACTACGCTATCTGTTGGCGGACGACGTTGAAACCCTTATCAGTACCGTACATCTACTATCCCCGAGGTGGCATCCGCCGTCATCGGATCAAAATCGACATCGTCTTTTCAGGTGACCTAATTTTCTTTCCCGGCAGTGTATTATTGTGTCCCTGGACCGCTGGACCAACCTCACCATGTAGGCCTAGTGTCTTCAGAGTGCCTAAAACTTCCCATTGGACTGTAGGGAGTAGTATGCTGAGCTTATATGCCCAAGATCGCGGGTTCAAACCCGGTCGAAGTCGTCGTATTTTTTAAGATCGTTAAAAATCCCTCAGTATGCCTTCCTTCGGAGGGGAAGTAAAGCCGGCGGTCCCATGTCATAGATTTATGGCATGTTAAAGGGCCTTCCACTAATTACACCTGTGTGAAGCTAAATTTTATATAGGTTAAACATTCGACTAATGTTCTTAGGTTCCTACGTTCGTCATGAAGAGCCGACTGCGGTGGCATCTTGTATCTTAAGTTCTGAACTAGTTGGACGTTGACGGTGGGGTTTGGCGGCAAAAGTGGGAACTACTTGGAAAAATTTAATGTTTGCAGTTCTTAATTGAATTAATACACACACTAATACAGTCGTCACAATTAACACTGGTTATCAAGGCAGATTCTCCGCACACCCTAAGTACACGGGGCTACATGACCGCGTTGTCGCAGTCCCTAAACTAAGGAACCAACCAATCAAGAGTGTAGGGCACATTATTTCCGTAGATAATGACATAATGATAGATGAAGCCAGATCACATAATTGTCAATAACTCCTTACCAATCTTGTGGCCAGCATGGGAACACCTTGCAGAGCATGCATCGCCGTCCGTGGTGATCACACAAAGAACAATGTCCCTTCTTTTGTGATGTCCAGGGGACGTGTAATGTATTGTCTCTGTATAAAAGTGACATTTCTGTTCGTCACATCGAATATTCGTTTTCAGTTGCCTTCCGTAGCATACTGTAGCAGGTCTTTCCATGTATGGTTGAGGTTTAACGAGCTTTGATCATTTTAAATGATCTTGTCGACTTCGTCGTTACGCTGGGGTCTGGCGTTACGTTACGGTGACGGGACGAAATGTACCCAGATGCACTGAGGTGCGTGACGTCATAGTACTGCTTGGTGCATGTGCTCCTCGACAATCTCTACTTCGTTAGTTTAAGACAAAAATCCCCGATTCATGGATGTCACGGGTAATCTCGAGAACCACTGGATGGATTTTGATGCGGGTTTCTCCATTCTGTAAAGGATATCTCGAGGAAAGATTCTGTAGAAAATAATTTATGTATGATCAAAGGGGAGCCAAGCAGTAACGATTTCAGTGAAAAACAAACTTGGCGTCTTAAGCTCACGCTGGGCAAACCGTTAAAAATATCAATATACTATGAGCGTAAGAATTGGTCAGCATGAAAAGTTCTACAAAAAAGTCCGGGAGAGCATATCTCTATCTTCAATACATCGCCCACTATAGGGAAAGTCCGGGCAAAGCGGTTAAGTTAACTTCAAGGCATGAATACCACAACACTCGAGTAAGTGGAACTAAATGCTTTATTGGTTATATTACAACATTATTGGGCTGTTTAATGAACAAATTATTTTTCAGTGCATTCACTCCTATTAACATACAAATACAATATTATAAACATGTGCACTTTAGTCGCTTTGCCCGGCATACCCGAGCAAAGTGAATATCTGCTCCGGGCAAAGTGAATAGTCAGTTTAGTCAAGGCAATCATCGCAAAAGTAGGAACCACGACCACTGTAGTTTGAACACGAATTGTGACACCACAATGTACACTGTGAACACTGTATCCAATCTTCTTTCGGTGGGTCACTGTAGGGTTGTCCACACAAAAGGCAAAAATACTTCCCCTCAGCAACTTTTTGTTTGCTTGTCTTGGACTTTTTCGAGAAATTTCGCAGGTTTCTAGCAACCGCCCTCAATTGTTGTTCCTCTCTTTTATCAAATTTCACCTGTTGCTGTTTTCTGATCGGAGTACTAGTTAGTATTTCAGCCTGTTGAAATTTTCTTTTCCGTCCAGTTGAGGAAGAACAAAGAATAGTAGGAGCAGGCCGAATATCATGTGGACTGTAGGAACTAGTGGGTAGTTCAGGTGTTAACCCATTATCCTGACTTAGGCTATCATGGGAAGCAGGAACATTAACAATGTCTGGGTTTTCAGGAAGAGATTCTGGAGCACAGGCAGGACCTGGACGATCGGTGAGAGATGATGGAGCAAAATCAGAATCAGAAAATATATTTGGATTGTAAGGCCAAATTCCTGATGACTGAAATCCACTAGTAGCATTTTGAGAAGTTGCCACCCTCAAGTAAGCAGATGCAAACAATTTCGCAACATCGCATTGGTTGACAATTCTTCCCACACGATTCCTTTGAAATGTGCAGATTGCTTGTTCGAAATAGGTTTTCAAAGGCCCATATACGGCAATGTCTAAAGGCTGCATTTTGTGTGTAGTGTGTGGTGCAAAGGAGAGAATATAACATTATTTTCCTTGGCATAATCGAGAACCTTTATGTTTTTGTGGGACTCGTGATTGTCCAACACTAGCATAACTTTCTTGTCAGGAGTTGGACGCACTTGTTCTACAAAGAACTGTAGCCACTGCAAAAATGTCTTTCCGTTGATCCAGCCATTATCAGTGCACGAAGCTTGACATCCTGGTGGAGCTCCGTCAAGAAGTCGTTCCTGCATGCGTTTCCGAGCAAAAATTAAAAATGGAGGAATGAAAGAACCAGAAGCATTACAGCAGCAAATTGCAGTTGTTAGTTGACCACGTTCTAGGCTAGCGATCATACCTACTTGCTTCTTTCCTGTCGTAGAAAGAATTCTAGGTGGCCGTTTAGTTGATGTTTGAACTCCAGTCTCGTCCATGTTATACAGACGAGATGGATCAATTCCATGTTTCTCTATGTGTTCCCCTAGAAGTGTGAAAAATCGAGTCACATGCGGACGATTAAACCCTCTTGCCTTAGCAATTGAAGTGGGCTCTGGAGACCTCAAACTTACACCTTTATGTCTGTCCATAAACCCCTTGAGCCACTCGTCTCCAGCAGCTCCATTTTGAAATGGATTAGAGATTCTGTTTTTATTCGCAAAATCAAACGAGAGTTTCTTAAACTCATTCCTTGTCAGACCATAGAATAAATTGTCCATGTAATGCAGGTATTGCAGGAGTTCCTCCTCCTGTTGACTATTGAATACAGCCATAAATCTGCCTAATTTCTTTTCTGTAGAACCCTTTTTCATGTGCCTATATAAAGTTGCATTCGGTATATTATATTTTGCAGCTGCAGAATTCAAGGATCCTAATGCAGCCTCTTACATGGCTTTTTCCATGTCATGTTCGCTCCAATTTGCTTGATTGGTTTTTCTTTTATATTTATACACCATCTGAAACCAGGCGAATATCCTCCCATTACTAACAGTTTCTATTAAAAATATTAAAAACAAACATGACTTCAAGTAAGCTAAGCTAAGTCTAACATTCAAACTCTTTTACAACAACCCGGGCAAAGCGAATAGTTATTCACTTTGCCCTGTTCGCTTTGCCCGGTGTGTCGCCATTGGTTTCAAAGAAGTTATCAGAGTCGAAATGAAATGCACCCACATACGACAGTCACGTGATATGAATAGGGAAAATATGAAGCTTAAGGAGCAACAAACCAATTCACGACAATATTTTAAACCTCTAAGTAAATGTATATGTACTTACATTGAAATATTTGAAGACAATTCTGCAGAATTACAAATGTCTTGTTGCACACAGTACAAGAGCTTCATGAATGCGTGCATGCTTCCCCAGGTAGTCCAACAGATGTCGCTACTATGCAGCGAGTACATACAGTGCCATCTAGTGTATTTTTCGAATACTAAACATTATTCTCTTTGCCCGGCCTATTCTCTTTGCCCGGGCGTCCCCTAAGTGTTTTAGACTGGATGGAAGGGGCACCTTGCTTTGCCCTTGGTTTGCACTTGCCGTTCGCGAGTAATTTGAAATAAGATAAGCAAGATAAGTATTATGCAGATAATTTTCTAACATGTCAAGAGTCTTTGGCTTCGAGCGAGAAGCCTCCAGCCTTTCTAGCATTTTTCAGCATTTGTAGCATTTAAAATGATACAAAGTCTAGTCTTTCAGACTGACTGTCCCTTTTTTTTTACCGGCAGTGACACAACATGGGACAGTTACCTTCAGCACCATACTGTAGCAGGTCTTCCCATGTATGGTTTGAGGTTCAACGAGCTTTGTTAGCGGCAGTGACACAACGTGCGACAGTTAGTCCTTAAGTTTTGCACAGAAGTGCATTCCGTCATCACTGGGCAAACTTTGCCCTACAATGTTTTATTCCGTTGATGTTCTGCAGGTGGTTCTTATATGTAGGTCTCGGATTTTTAGGTAAATAAATATTTTTTATGTAAATACATATTTTAAGCATTTTTCTATAAATACAAATTCCTGCTTCTCACTTATTAGCACATAAAACGTATGCTAGACCTTTCAGTTTATTGCATTATTTTTCTGTGTTACTTCAACGCGGAAGAACCGGTGAGCTATCTAATCTTCATGCAGAGTGTATGCCAGCTTGCTACTGTGTTATTATTAACTTGTCGCCCCGTGCCACTCACTGTGGAAGCCGGGGATTTCTTTGTCCATCGCCATATTGCACCACATGCTAGACCTTCCCCTCCCCCAGCTACCTGAAACCAGTGTCACTCACATGCAGTTCATTTCTGGCACTGTGAAGTGTAAGGCAGTTTTACGATGCCTAAAGCAAAATAAACTACAAGTTATCGTCTGCAGCAGTATGTTGCAGAATTTAAAGATAATTTTACTTCTGATGGGGAAAGCCTCCGTGGCTTAGGCGGCAGCACGCCGGCCTCTCACCGCTGGGTCCGTGGTTCAAATCCCGGTCACTCCATGTGAGATCTGTGCTGGACAAAACGGAGGCAGACAGGTTTTTCTCCGGGTACTCTGGTTTTCCCTGTCAAAATTTCATTCCAGCAACACTCTCCACTATCATTTCATTTCATCTGTCATTCATTTAATCATTGCCCCAGAGGAGTGCGTCAGGCCTCGGCAGCCGGCATAGTCCATATCCTCGCCGCTAGATGGGGGCTTCATTCATTCCATTCCTGACCCGGTCGGAGGCTGTGAATTTTCACTTTTCACTTCTGATGGGGGCGTTCTGTTCTGCCAACCATGTGCGAAAGCAATCAAGGCTGAACAGCGATCTCAAGTTACACAACACCTCAAGGGCAAGAAACATATTGCCACAGTTTCGCGCCTTCAGAAGAAGTGTTTCGCGATAATCGTCGGTCATTTGTGATTGGACAACCTGAAGATGTACTGTATAAGGTGCGTTCACAAAGTAACGAGCCGGAGGCATAATTACAGAAACCAGTACCTGTATGTTAGAAGTATTGGCCCTGGCTGTTGAGGCACTTGTCCCACTGTGACACGAGGCGGTGAATGGCTGTCTCATAAAATTCCCTGGGCTGTGATGTGAACCAGTTCCGTACGTACAGCTGGACGTCGGCGTCCGAGGTGAATCGTTGGCTTCGCAGAGCCCGTTTCAGGGGACCAAACATGGCGTAATCACAGGGAGAGAGGTCTGGACAGTATGTAGGGTGGCCGAGGACCTCCCATTTGAATTTCTGCAGGAGTGCCGCGACTGTGTTGGCCGTATGAGGTCGTGCATTGTCGTGGAGCAGAATGGCGTTCACTGTCACTCGGCGGTCCTGGGTAATGAGGGCATCAACCAGCTGGACGTTGTCATCGGTAATGTAGGGGGGTGCCCCAGACCGGGCATCATCGGCTAACGACACCCGTCCTTCCCTGAAGCACTTGTGCCACGCCTTGACCCTTGCAAGGGACATGCAGTGTTCGCCGTACACTTGTGACCTTCTGCGATGAATGTCAGTTCCCCCTACTCCTTCCGCTGTCAGAAACCGAACAACACCTCTTTGCTCTTCGGTTGACGCCTCCATGTCACTATTTGCAATGCGATTGGCAGCGTTGGACGATTGATGCATGCTGCTGCTTGCTTTGTATCGTCATGTGACGTGCACGCGTGCCCTCTAGCGACGGGTTGTGACCTCCCACGCTCTGGTCGGAACCACACCTCGTTACACACGCCACGATTAGGCCATGTCGTCACTGGTTTGCGCATTCCAGCCTCCGGCTCGTTACTGTTTGAACGCACCTTATATCTCGTTGTGTATTGAAATTCTTCATTAGTCATCGAGGCATAGCATAAATTGCATTCGTGAGTACTGCATATTGTTTATATTCACATTAATAAACTAAATTATAACTTAATTAAATATTTTTTACTTTTTTGTCACATATTTCAGGTACAGTATTTTAATACATGAAATATAAATATTTTCCCGATTTTCAGCACCTACAAATCCGAGCCCTACTTATATGTTAACATTTGTTAACTCCTAGAAACGGATGAGCACTGTTTGAGAGGCGAACTGTTGCAATTATATCCTTGGTTGAAGTGTTCGCGGCTGGAGGATGTAATTGTCGCTGGTGGAAGAGTCCTCCAAGCAGCTTAGAGGGGCTGTTGTCCGATAGGTCACAAGATAATAATTGCTACCAGCAGAGTCTTCAAGGGTGTGTATGTCGATGGTTCCTTGTGAGAATCTCTTCAAAGGCTGGAGTACTTTTTCTTGTATTGTCGCTGCCCTGCCGGGAGGCTTCAAATGAGAGGTGCAACACCCTTCCTTTTTTTCTCTCTTTCTTCAACTTTTTCTTCCTTCGCTCTTTCTTTCATCGTGCAGAAGGACATTTTGAGTATTCAGAATGCTGTTCACTCATTCTACAGAACGAGTTATTTCTATTTGGCTATTGTGTTGTTGTTGCCCCGGGTACTTAGAGAGGAAACAGGTGCGAGGCTTGTAGTTTTACGTGACCGTTAATCTCCACGGGACCTCCATTTTTACGTGGAATCCGAATCACAGGATGTGATGTTCCACCTCGAAAATCTCACATGCATTGGCCGGGAATCGTACCCTTGGTGAGATGGAAGCAGCTTAACCACTGCACTATCGCGCAGTTAGACTATTATTTATCATTTATTTGTTTATATTTATTCATATATTTTTATTTCTTATTTTATTTATTTATTCACTAGCAACCCGACCCGGCTTCGCCCGGGAACAGTTATGAATGCATTACGTGATGAGCGCTTTTTTTTTTTTTTTCAATGTCAATGAACAACGACCAATATCCGTTTTACGTCTCGGCATGATGGGTTAAAATCACTGACTGGACTATTAATTATATTATCATGGAGATGCATGTGCAACAAATTCTTGTCAGACGTAATTTAAGAATGGCGAGGTGCATGAAACACAAATCCCCCTTCCGTCCAATCTTAACTAACTGTGTTTCACAGGCGAATTGAAGAGAACCCGAGTTGAACTTCCAGGGAAACTCCAAACACAACCACCCTTCTCAGAGGCTGGAGTACTTTTTCTTGTATTGTCATGTCGGTGCCCTGCCGGGAGGCTTCAAATGAGAGGTGCAACACCCTTCCTTCTTAACTCAACACGACTCAACGGTTTGCTGCTGGCTATATCTGGGGCAATAGGTTCGCCCGCTAGCTAGGCTGTAACAGTGATCATAAACTCGCCCTTAGCTAACTCGTAAACGGTCGCCTCAGTAGTTGAATGGACATGGTTGGAAGAAATTAAAACGTAAAAACACTTATAGTGGGCGATGTATTGAAGATAGATATATGCTCTCGCGGACTTTTTTTTGTAGAACTTTTCATGCTGAACAATTCTTACTCTCATAGTATTTAGATATTTTTAACGGTTTGTCCAGCGTAAGATTACAAAGCGCTCGGACGCCAGTTTTTTCGACTTTTCCGCTGAAATCACTACTGCTTGGCTTCCTTTGATCATACATAAATTATTTTCTACATAAATCATCCTCGAGATATCTTTTACAGAATGGTGAAAACCGCATCAAAATCCGTCCAGTGGTTCTCGAGTTTACCCGTAACATCCAAGAATTGTATTTTTTTATTAATTAATTAATTAATTTATTTATTTATTTATCATCGTCGCGTTGCCTAGTCATCACGTTTCAGTCTTTAATATTAAATCCCCCTCCCCAGGGGCTCACATCTTGTGTGACGTGGATTGGTGACCACGGGGCCCCAGCAGAGTCCGGCATTGCTTCCACTTACTAGTGCCGGGCTCCTCTCCGTCGTCTTTCCTGTCGACCTCACATGGCCAACTCTTGTTCTCTTCCGACCCCGACGGTATTAGGGTATCCGACGCCTAGGGAGTCTTTCACTTTCCCGCCTTAATTGGCCATTTTCTCATCTTTCCTGATCCCTACTTCTTCGAGGGGTCAGACCTCTTGTTTTCTTTTCATTATATTTCCTTTTCTCTTTAAGATTCCCGCACTGTTTTTGTTACTTGGCTCCCCGTGTATCTAAATTCCCTTTAGCGATATATAGGCTATTTTTTCTTTCCATCTACACTACATTTTGTAGGTATTTTTTAATCTACGTTGCATTTTGAAAGTTTTTTCTATCTAAATTGCATTTCGCGAGTGTTTTCAACCTCAATTGCATTTTGTAAAGATTGACAATCTAAATTGCTTTTTAGTAAGTCTTTCAATGTAGGAGCAGGGCATTTTAGTGAGTATTTTGAATTTCAATTGCATTTTGTAGTATTTTCAACCAAAACCGCATTTCGCAAGAATTTTAAATCTCAATTGCATTGTGTGTGGTGGGCATTTTGCAAGTATTTTGATTCTCAATTGCATTTTGTGGGTATTTTGAATCTAAATTAAGTTACATTTTGTCAAGTATTTTCAATCTAAATTGCATTTTGTAAGTATTGTCAATCCAAATGAGTAGTTTGAATCTACCGTACATTTTGTAAGCATTTTCAATTTCAATTTCATTTTGTAAGTATTTTGAATTTCAATTGCACTTTGTGAATGTTTTGGATTGGAAATGGGATCTTTCAATCTGAATTGCATTGAGTATTTTCAATTTCAATTACATTTTGTAAGTATTTTGAACCTCAATTGCATTTTGTACGTATTTTCGATCTCATTTGCATTTTGTAAGTATTTTGAATTTCAATTGCATTTTGTAAGTATTTCGACTCTACATTGCATTTTGAACGTATTTTGAACCTAGCCTACATTTTGTGCGTATTTTTCAATCTATTCTTTTTGTGAATCTTTTCGTTCTAAATTCCCTTTTGTAAGAACATTTTGTGAGTTGTTTCAATCTTGAGTTCCTTTTTGTAAGTATTTTCCGTCTCACTTAATTTTTGTTCTGGTTTCCATTTCATTGTCAATTTCGCTATCACCCAGATCATTAGGGGCCGATAACCCAGATGTTAGGCCCCTTAAAACAACAATTATCATCATCATCATCAATATTAAATCGGTTTTTCTTTCTTGCTTTCTTTCTTCCTAGCTATCCCATGGCGTAATCTTGTTGGCTACGTTAAATGATGCACTATGACCGTGAAGGGGAGCTTCTGCAAGTCCGGAGATTGGAGGCTCGAATCCTGGCGCTGGCAGTGGTTCTGGCAGTGGTTCTCCTGAATGTGCTCCCCCCCCCCCACCTCACCCTCCCCCCTCCTCACCCTCCCCCCTTCCCGCCGCCTCAGCCCCCCCCCCTTTCCCCTTCTCCGGGTATCACCATACCACATCCAGGAAAATGCGGGGCAAGTTTATTAATTCAAGTCCCTAAACCTTTACAGCTCAACACGCTACTACAGTCACACGGGGCTGCACGATGTCGTAGTCCCTAAAATAAGCACTTATTCCTATTTTGTCCATTTCTTCTTCTAGTATGTCAGTAGTAGTATTCATCTAATAAGGTAAATGTGCCAAATAAGGCACACTTAACGTTTAACGAATTTTTGATGTGTAACATCTTTCCACTCGGTTGCTGGATATTTTTGTGGGAGTCATTTTGGAAAAGGGATGGAAGTGGATGGGACGGAAATTGATGGTACGTAAGTGCATGGGACAGAAACAATGAGCGCGCGTGGTGGCGGAGATCGGTACAACGACGTACTTTAAAGGCCATGTGACTATGGGGAATGTATATCGCATACAGTTTAGTTCAAGGTTTGGAGACCCCATTTAAGATATTCCTACAATAAATCAACTTCAAGTTGTCGTTCTTTGGTGTGCAAATATTCATTTTATCATATTTGCTGAAAACAATTACGATTTATTAAATCTTCATACTTTTGCTGTAGTCTTATTTAATGTAAGCACTCGATGTACTGTCGGCCGTGTGGCTATGTGGAATCTATATCGCATCAACAAACGCTCCAAACAACGTAGGAATTCAGTATATTAACGCCGACTACTAACAATAATTGAAACTTTGTTGGTCTAAACGTATCACTGGGAGAAACACATTAAATATAGGCCTACCTTCCGCACACCTAATTTCTAATCGCGCCTATACTTGGCAGTGCGCTCTATCTGCAAAAAGAGGCCATTTTCTATAACATCGCCAGCATGGGTTCACTAATTGGCCGGTATAGAGCGCAGCTCGCATCAAGTAGGCTGTGGATTGCTTCCGCTCTGTGCAGCTGGCATCCAGTCCCATTGCAAAATGCACAATATAACGCTCAATTGTATTGGCCTTACGCCTCAGTACTCAAAAAACAATAATTATAAAAAATCAAGCAAAAATATACAACTCTGTTAGGATTAGAACCCCAGGCGGCCGGTTGAGGGACCAACGCTGTAACCACATACCTAATTATGTCCTTCCAAAACTAATGTTATCAATCGATTAGCCAATAATAACATGTTACACATCATATGCGAATACAGTATAATTTTTTGTATATTTACTAGAAGAGGGTGGGGGAATAGTCCTGGTTTTAACTTAAAGGCAAGCGGTAATGAAAACCTGGGTTGATAATTACAATCACTGGAAAATATTTCAGTAATAATACAATATCTAAAATGTGTGTATCGGGGCTCAATAGGAACACCCGTTTCAAATAAGGCCCACTACTTGTTCCAAATAAGACCCATATGTACTGTAAATGAAAACAGATAAAGAATTGTATATTAAGCGGAAAATATCAATACAGTATATTAATCTACAAATCACAGTCTTTGAAATTATTAGGTGCGTTCAAAAAGTAACAAGCTGGAGCTGGAATGCGCAAACCGGTGACAACATCGGCTAATCGTGGCGTGTGTAACGAGGTGTGGTTCCGACCAGAGCGTGGAAGGTCACAGCCCGTCGCTAGAGGGCACGCGTGCACGTCACATGACGATACAAAGCGAGCAGCAACATGCATCAATCGTCCAACGCTGCCAGTCGCATTGCAAACAGTGACATGGAGGCGTCAAACGAAGAGCAAATAGGTGTTGTTCGGTTTCTTACAGCGGAAGGAGTAGGGGGAACTGACATTCATCGCAGAAGGTCACAAGTGTACGGCGAACACTGCATGTCCCTTGCAAGGGTCAAGGCGTGGCACAAGCGCTTCAGGGAAAGACGGGTGTCGTTAACCGACGATGCCCGGTCTGGGGCACCCCCCTGCATTGCCGATGACAACGTCCGGCTGGTTGATGCACTGATTACCCAGGACCGCGGAGTGACAGTGAACGCCATAGCCGCCGTGGTCGCTCCACGACAATGCACGACCTTATACGGCCAACACAGTCGCGGCACTCCTGCAGAATTTCAAAAGGGAGGTTCTCGGCCACCCTCCATCTGTCCAGACCTCTCTCCCTGTGATTACGCCATGTTTGGTCCCCGGAAAAGGGCTCTGCGGGGTCAACGATTCACCTCGGACGCCGACGTCCAGCTGTACGCGCGGAACTGGTTCACATCGCAGCCCAGGGAATTTTATGAGACAGCCATTCACCGCCTCGTGTCACAGTGGGACAAGTTGCCTCAACAGCCAGGACCAATACTTCTAACATACAGGTATTGGTTTCTCTAAGTATGCCTCCGGCTCGTTACTTTTTGAACGCACCTTATAAAATGCTTTGAAATAGTAACAAAAAGAGCTTCAGACGTCGTTTACTACTCGACTGAAGCAAACAATGCGGAATCGTTCGCTTGAACAGTTGTAGTTTCTAGTCTAGCCGTTAAAGGCTACGAGTTGTAGCTACCAGAAACACTAAGAATCTTGTAGAATTTCGAATATCCTGCTAATAAAATCTCAGAGGAGATTTATTTGGAACGGGGCCTAATTTGCCCATTTTATTACCATCCCCCATATCATTTGGGATAGCTGACGTACTGCAGACAGTCACTACCATTATGATCATCCAGGATTTTGGTGCTAAGAAAAATTGTGGCCTTAGTTCGAACCCTCAGGGGAATAGGATCCCTCCCTAGCTCTCCTTTTCAAGATGGATCTGTGAGATATCTAAGTCGCGAGGATAGATCGAGAGCAAGAGGAGATAAAGAATAAGGAAGAGAGACAAACTTAAAAAATGAGCGCCTTCTTCTCGCCACTCTAAATGTCAGCTGCCTTGTCTTCCTTGGCCTCCGTAAACAATGTATTGGTATTTGTCTTGATCAGTGCTGCCATTCGGCTAATGTAATTTCCCTCCTTATCCCCTCCATTCCCCTCTTCGGATGTGAGAGAGATTTCGCGACGGAGAGAGAGAATGAAAGGAAGAAATAAAAATTGCGCCCAGTGTCTTGTCAATTTGGTGGGTAGGTAAGGAGGAGAGTGGGGGATAAAGTCCATCTCTTCAACATATACGGTATACCCCAACGGTGCTTTTTTGTTAAGTAAGAAAAACAAGTTTAGAAAATTGAGACAGGGGGAGAGGTGAGATATATACGCAAACACACAGAAAATGCAATTTCACTGACAGAGCGTTATTGTAAGAGTTTATATAAAGTGTCTTCTAGAGAGATTTGTTCCAGGTGGAGACAAGGATTATTATAGGTAGCACTCTCCTGGTTTTATTTAATGAACATTAGCTCATCATATATATTATTTCAGTAGTAGCCTATAGATCCCTCCTGCGGCGCTCAAAAGCGACCGATCGTGACAAATGAGCATTCTATGATAGAGAATAGACATTAGCAGTGACGAATTGCACTCTAATTTCATAAATATCTATAATTTCTTTAAAAAATGACTTTAAAAAATATACGAAGTGTGCGATTTGCAGATACTGTTGCTGTAGAAAAATACGCTCCATAATTGCTGTCTACTTCACATTTTGGCCGCTGTGACGCCTGTTTCATGTAATTTTAAACTTCTGAGGTCTTACCTGTATCATTTTGCATGGATTTCATAAACAGTAAATCAAAGTAATGAGTACTCAAATCGTATAATTTCGTCAATATCGAGTAACCAGTGAGTGTTATGATGAGACAATGTTCAGTGACTCCTAGGGAACGTAGAACTTGGAATTCTAACTATAATCATTTGGTTTAAATAAACACGTAACAACCTTTCTCCTTAAGTCTCTCACTATAAAACTATTGGGGAAAGTGTGGTTTATGAACATGCGAGATTTCTCGCACGGGTCCGCTAGTTATTAAAAAATGAATTAAGCCCGTCTAGTCAATATTCATTTTATAATAAAACTTGAGATAGTTTTGGACATATTTCGAGATATCAATGGTCTCTTCATCAACAATTAAAGACCTGAAAATAAACATTTCCTATAAACTTCACTATTCTAATTGTTAAAACAGCCTACAATATTGTCAATTTGAATTGAAGAATTGGAACATTTTCATTTCACTTTGTAATTTTTGATTGATTTTCACGTTCTCCATTTTATTTATCTTCATAGGTCATTCAACATTGCTGTTTTATATATTATTTTATTGTCTTAGCTTTTGTCATAATTAAGGACCGGATTTTTTAGGTTTTTAATATTGTCGTTTTAGGTTTTCATAAATATAAAATAGTTTTATTTTCTTAATAGGTAGAATAGATTTTTATGTTTAAAGGGTAGCAAAAGTTGACATGATCTGTGCAAAGCTGAACATTAATGCCTAATTGTTAGTAGCAAATCTGATTGCAACGAGAGTGTAAATATTTTACATAATGATACGTCTTTTATCAAATTATCACACTCTAGCCCGTTTAATTAACTTTGTTTAGCATATAGGGAGCTTGGAAATAATAAGAGATTCATTCCCACTTTCCCGTCAGTAAATAAAATGCACAGACATTAACCATAATGCATATGGTATTGAATATTAACAGTATTGACTGATATTAATTTTGTCAAACACTAAAAAGTTAAATAATTAAATTAAATCGTACATGTTTCGGTATACAATGATACCTTCGTCAGCGTAGATTAAATCCCTATATATATTATAATTGTGAAAATCTGTGTGTCCGTGTGTGTGTGTTAGTTTGTTACCTCTTGACACTAAAAGGGCTGGACGGATTTGGATGAAATTTGAAATGGAGACAGCTTATACCATGGGATAACATATAGGCTGCCTTTCGTCCGGAAATAAATCATTGTTCCCCTGGAACGGGCAACATAACTGAAAAGTCACCAAAAATACTCAACCAGGACAAAATATCGAAGTCGTCGCATAAAGACCGGACAAAGCTCATTTTACTCCCCTCGATGCAAGAAACAATACTCGGGAACTACATTTTAAGGCCCTAAAACCAACAGTTTCAAAGATATTCGCAAAAAACTATCTTCGCTCTGATTGATGAACTAATCGCAAGTCCGTTTCCATGGCAACACTACCTCAAGGTATGACATACAATTTTCTATTATATCCCTGTAGGAGGCAATGCCAATCCATTTATTGTCTTTTTCAAGATATATATAAACACAATAAGAACAGGGTAGCGCGCCTGCCTCTCATCCGGAGGCCCCGGGTTCGATTCCCGGCTCCGTCAGAGATTTTAGACACTGACGTGAGGGCTGCAAGAGGCTGCACTCAGATTCGTGAGGACAATTGGGTAGCTGTCTGATAGTGAGGCAGCGCCCCGGTCACGAAGAACAAGATAAACGGCTGAGGGGACACTATGCAATGACCACGCGTCACCACAATATCTGCAGGCCAAATGGCTGGGAAGCGGTCGCATGATAGGCCTAGGCCCTTCATGGGCTGTAGTGCCAGGGGTAAAACAATTAGTGGTAGCGCCTTTTAATACCACCTTTAATTTTTAAACACTACAGTAGCGGCTACTAAATAATGGTAGCGATATAGCTACGTTCAATTTCATAAACACTGGGCTCACAAATCCCGTATAGTTAAGTACAATACTATCAGTCTGGTCATTATTTCAGTAGAAACGAAGCTCTGAGGCGGCTATTGCCGTTTCCTTAACACTTAAGGCATCCCGCCCTCACATACCTCAATGTGAACCAGTCTATTTTAGTGAAAAGAATTTCTACGAGCGAGTATCCACTCCGGCAAAAACCACACTCACTACCTTTTCCAAAATTTACACAAGACATGCTTTTTAAAGCACTCTTCTGTATGTTGAGGTACAGAGATATACCACATGGAAAGATACAATAAAATGTTGGCAAATCTGAGTTCAAGGAACTGCTGTTCAGTATAGGTCTTGTGTTAAATCTGCAGAAGCTTTTGGTACAGGTTATGCGCCCATGTTCGTAACATGGAATGTTTTCCTTTGACAATGCATCTACACCATGTTCGAGGGCAACGCATTTTAAATATCTCTAAAAACACAATAATCAGGAAATTGGAGAAAAATTTAAAGTCGGAGTGAAGATTCAAGGAGAAATAATTTCATCTCTGAGATTTGCTGATGAAATCGTCATCTCGGCCAATACGCCAGAAGATTTGAAAGAGTTTTTGAATGGTATGGACTCCGTCTTGAGGAAAGAATTCATGATGAAAATCTATAAATGTAAAACAAAATGATTGGAATGCAGCCGAAATAAATCAGAAACCTCTCTGGACATCAAATTGGCAGGTGAAACACTACGGGAAGTAGGAGACTTCTGCTACTTAGGAAGCAAAATAACCTGTAATGGACGAAGTAAAGAGGATATAAAAAGCAGGTTAGCTCAGGCAAGGAAAGCATTTCTTTTGAAAAGGAATCTGTTGACATCGAATATACATTTAAGTATTAGGATGTCATTTTTGAAAGCTTTTGTCTGGAGCGTGACACTATAAGGAAGTGAAACATGGACTAATGGTGCTGCAGAAAAGAAGAGAATTGAAGCGTTTGAAATGTGGTGTTACAGGAGAATGATGATCAGAAGGGTAGATAGGGTAACAAATGAAGAGCTATTAAGACGAGTGGAAGAGGAGAGATGTTACTGGCGACTGCTAATGAAGAGAAGAGATAGGTTGGTAGGACACATACTAAGACACCCAGGAATAGCAAGCTTAGTTATGGATGGGAGGGTCAAGGACAAGAACTGTAGGGGTAGAGCAGGGTTAAACAGATTGCCTCCGATGTAAGGTGTGGTATCTATGTAGAGATGAAACGATTAGCTCACGAGAGCGAGGCATGGAGGGCTGCATCAAACCAGTCAAAAAACTGAAGACTCAAACAATAACAATCGGGGATTTTAATTACTTAGAGAGACATGTGAGGCAAAAGGGTTGTTAGAGAATTTCAATCCCTGGGATGTAACACTGGATGAGACTGCATAATGTACATCAGTGGCCAAGGTGGGAGATATTTTACTATAGGTCTATTAATAGCGACATGTTGACGTTCAAATCATCAATAAGTGAGGCAAAATTATACCCAGAATAGATTAATGAAAAATACTTTTAATTCCCCATATTCCGATAGATTTGCCATTCCAGGTGTACGTTTAGACAAAACCATTTTTTCCCATGGACAACTGTATGTGGCGTGCTGGCGAGTATCTGGACAACAAAATCGTTATGCCTCAGCAGAAGATGGCAAAACAAAAACCAAAATTTTCAAATATGTTCACATAATGGAACATCGTACCCTGCAGACTTTCACAACTCTATAAAATTCCCACTTTGCTGCTCATATCAATATACTGTATGTATCCGAATTTTCAGAATTAGAATCGACCCACCTGCAGCCGCGATTGCTGTAATAGAATAGACCAATTATCAGCAATAATGCATCGTCCCCATCGTCTTGATCGCGAGCGAAGCCGCGGGTACCTGCTAGTAATATAATAATCTTAAAACTATGATAACAATTACCAAAGAGAAAATGGATATCCTTACAAAAGCATTAGAATTTAAATAAATGAAAGGTCACAAAACAAATTTTTGAAAATACTTTTTTTTAGATTTTTTTGTGAACTTTCATTTATTTTAATTTAATTATTAAACTTCTTATTGTTTGACAAGGCGGATGTTATAATTGGAGATTGGCAGTAAATAACCAAACACTAAGATATAAGCTGAAAAGTGCTGAAGGTATTTGAATTTTGTGGCAGGAAGGATTTCTCTCTATCACTACAGCTAGGAATAAACACTGGCTTTAGGTTTACTTTTACAAATTATACACTAAAAATACAAATATACTACAATAAATGGAACAAAACTGCAATTAGCTTTTTTTTTAGGTTCTCGCATATCATTTAGGGTTTTTAGGTACTACAGAACATTATTCTTTTGAGTGTGATTCGGAAAAGTATTTAAGAAGTTTTGTAGCCTATTTCATTTCATATTTATTCATCAGTGCCTTACACTATATTTACAGTACACTGAAGGTAGGCTGGTCTGTGAAAAGAGCAAAGCCCCACTTCGCATCCGGGATGCGTCAGAGCCCCCACTATATATACTGGGTAATAAAACATATGTACAGTACACAAGATGCCAATTGGTGAGAATCGAGCAATGATAACATTATTCACAGAATAGATTAGGGGAATGGTAAATGCACATTTACATACGATAAGGAACAACAAGAGAAGAGATGAAATTAATATTGGAGGTAGACTGAAGTCCAGGGAAAGTTTCATGAGGACAACAGTTAACATTGGCCAACGGATAAATTCCCGGTTATCTGTGTGGAAGATGAGATCTGGACACCATCGGAACATCTAGCTGCTGGTTTCACTGAAGAATGGCCAGTGTGGAAAGCTCTGAACAGGCTCAGAACAGGGGTTGCAAGGTCAAAAGACAACTTGAGGAAATGGGGGTATTCCACACCATCAACCCTCTGCGAATGCGGAGCTCAACAAACTACGGACCACCGATACCACTGCAGATTATGTCCTGCAAGATGCACCATCGGTGATCTGATGTCCGCAAGATCTGAAGCCATAGAAATTGCCAAATACTGGGCTAAAGTTGCTTAGACTGTCATATTCAACATTTCTTAATGTAATATTACTTTCAATTTAAAATAGTAATTGTGTTATTCTTATTATGTATATGTACATATCTATGTATTTTTTGTATGTTAAATAGTCTGATGCTTTTGACTCGAGTCAATAAATACATATTGGAGATACAGATTCGCGGGAAACACTAGCACAACAAAGAGTCGGGGCATAATGTATGACGAACAACCTACTTGTTGAACAAATAAAGCCGCAGTTTCCTCTTGAACTGTTCGGCATTATTGATGCTGGCCTTCAGGGAACTTGTAGGCTGTTCCATGCACAAATTGATCTATTTACAAAACCCATTTCGTACGACTCAGTCCTGGATAGTGGGGCGTACAGCGTATCTCCTTAGACTACTTCTAATTGGACTTAGGGAAAAAAAAAAGGGAAAAACCTAAGAGTCCGGTTCCTACTTATAATACTCTTTGCTTGTGTTTTACATGAACAATTATTAAGTCTGTACAGTTTATTTAATTATTTTTGGTTTTTGTATGTTTTCTTGATTTAAATTCAAAATTTATTATAATATACTGTACGTTTCAACAATAGTTTAGTTTGTAAGAAATATTTTATTATTTTCCACCGTCCATCCGGTGTTCACTTGCCTTCTTCGTGAAAGCCTTTAATGTTGTAGATCTCTTGCGGGTACTTGATTCTATTAGCCATGTCTTCGCGTTTTATACCCAGATCCTTCCTGACCTCCTTGAACCACTTATCAGAGGTTTTAGGTCTGCCATCAAGCATGGTGAAAATTCTCCTAGTCAATCTCCTTTCGTCCATTCTAAATAGGTGACCTTAGAACTTGAGTCTTCTCTTCTACGTTCGTTACTTGATACAATTCCGTGCTTCCTCGCAACCTGTATTTTCCAGCCACGTTCTTCGAGCGCAATATATTTCCGAGGATCTTTCTCTCAAACTGCTCTGTTTCCCCCAGACCAGCCTTACCAATAATTCGGAGGCATTCAGTTCCATAGAGACACTCTGGTTTCAATTTATCTACTTGAGATATATTTCCAAATTTGGTAATTAAGTTAAATATTATTATTATTATTATTATTATTATTACAGTGGAACGAGGCTAATTCGAACTTCTATTATTCGAAATCTTATATGCAATCAATGCTAAAAATTCGTGGTTAATTCGAATTATATTTTGGATAATTCGAAGTTGTTACGTGTAAAAAGCCGATCGGAAGTCAAACAGTTGGGTCAGTTCCCGAAAAAACTGTTCCGAGTGCAGCCCAAGCAACAAACCACATCACAGAACTTGGCGTTTTTTTGCTTTTTTTTCTGAAAGTAGAAATTTCGTAAGTGATTCTCTTTTCCGTTCCTTAAATTTGTTAGATTCTTTTGTGATGGCCGAGAGACTTAATTGTAAGAAACAGGTACAAAATCTCAAACTTTTTTGTAAAACAGTAGATTTCTCTAAGACTTAACTACTGTAGATTGCTGGATTACTACTGTCGTTAGATTGATGAATAGTACATTTTGGTTTTATTTTATCATTTGAAATTTTCGAGGTTGTTATAAAGAACCGTTGTCTGTTAATCTGCTTTGTTGAACGTAAAGCATTATGTAAACGTAATACAATATATTTTCTCTACCCTTTTCAAAGAACTTTCTTAATTCGAATTTTTGGATAATTCTAATTGTATTACTGGTCCCTTGAGGTTCGAATGATCAAAGTTCCACTGTATTATTATTATTCTTTCCTCGATGTTGTCCATGTTTGTACCGCGTAAAATAACCCATTGCACTCACTGTCTCCTATTTCCTTTATCCTTTCTTGCCTTCCAGTAGTTCTTCATTACATCACTTTGTCTCCGTCTTCTCTCTTCCGTCCAGATGTTAACCCGCTTCCTTCTCCTGGAAACCTTTGAAACCTTTGATCATATTTCTGAAAAGTGGTCTGTCTTGAATAATATCTATTGTTACTTCCATCTCTTCCCTATCCCTTTTTATACTTTGTACCCACTGATTACCATTCTTGCTTTTGTATATATGGCGTGTTTTGTGAGTCTGGTGTTATTCATCCTCATTACGTGTCCAAAGAAATTAACCCTCACTTTCCTGATAGTATCGTAGATTTTTTCAATTTTTATTTTATTTTCGTATTTTTTGTGTCTCAACTTCACTTTCTGTTTTTAATGGGCCCAATATTTTTCTAAGTATCCTTCATTCCGTTTTCTCTAGCTCTTCTATTTTGCCTTTTTATTATTTCTATTATTTATTATTTTTATTATTATTTATTATTATTATTATTATTATTCCCCACAGCGGCTCACGTCTAGTGGAACATGGGTTGGTGACCACGGGACCCTTGCAGGGTCTGGCTTTACTTCCCCTTACTTATGTCGAGCTCTTCTCTGTCATCTTTCCTGTTGACCTTCCTTGGTGAACTCTTGTTCTCTTCCGACCCCGACGGTATTAGGGTATCCGAGGTCTAGGGAGTCTTTTAATTTCTCGCCATAATTGGTCCTCATTCTTCGAGCGATGTGACCTCTTCTTTTTCTATTCATGATATCTCCTGCCTTCTGCTCAAGGCCTTAAAGGAAGTAGGGTAGCCCCACCACTTATGATGCACCCTGGATAGTGCTACATCCTCAAGTGCTCACGGCTGGTGAGTTCGGGGGTTGGCGATCCTGGGGCGTTACTGAGCTTGGTCTGCTTTTTCCTCTATGTTCTTTGCCTTTGGAGCGGGCCCTCTCCTCTTTCCCCTTCCCTATCTGCCTTTCATGGCTCACTGTCCTTCCAAGTCCCTCAATTCTCATTCTTCGAGCGTTGAGGACATTTCTTTTCGTCCTGTCTTGTATTTGCCCTTTTCCTCCATATTTGTTTTTCAGTTTGTTCTTCTAGTAGCCTATGTAAGTCAGTAGATGCATCTTCATGATCACCCCAACAGTTAGGGGCCGATAACCTAGATGTTACGCCCCTTAAAACAACAATTATCATCATATTATTATTATCATCATCATTGGCTTGGATTTTTAGCCTATTTTCAATTTCGAAAAATTAGGCTTATGCGATCACCTTTTGTCCGTGTGTGTGTCCGTGTGTATGTGCGTGTGTGTGTGTGAGGAGTGTGTGTGTGTGTGTCCCCTAATAACTTCTAAACGGCTGGAGCGATTTCAATGAAACTCGGTAAGTTCATAGCACTATTCCGGGCGACCCCGACCGTGCCCTTCAAATTTTGTTACGTTTCACCAATCCAACATGGCGGCTGTGCAAAATATTTCACCAGCATTCAGTATCTCCGAAACTATTCCCGATATTACCATGGAATTTTTTACGGTGATAAAGGGAACTACTAGAAGTTCACCTATGTGACTTTTGAAAAACTGGTAACTACAAAACCAACATGGCGGCCACGCGAATTTGCGACTTTTAAATAGACGTTTCCCGCGTTTTAAGCAACCAAACGCAATAAAACTTGGTACAGTATATGTCTATACACATTGTAATGCACTGACATCTAACTTGGTTCAATTGTTTACATAACCACAAGATGGCGAATGTGCGAAATATTTCACCGGCATTCTCTATCTCTGAAACTATTAGCGGTATCACCCTGAAATTTTGTACGGAGTTAAAGGGAACTACTGGAAGTTCATCTATAAGACTTTCAAAAACCGGTTAACTACAAAACGAACATGGCGGCCAAGCGAATTTGAAAATTTTAAATGACCTTTCTCGCGATTTAATGTTCCAAACGCAATGCAATCTTGTACAGGAAATGTTTATACGCATTGTAATACACTGGTATGTAATTTAGTTCAATTGTTTACATAACCTCAAGATGGTGGCTGTGCGAATTTTCAAATTAAGTTTTTATTTCTTGTGCCGTAATCATGCGATCGATGTGAAAGCTTGAATAATGAACCTACGCAATAATTTTCCTTTAATGGTACATGACTCTATGGCCTATACATTTAACAACCCAACATGGCGACCATCCGCAATATTTAGTCGGTTCTCAATATCTACGAATCTATTACAGCAATCAAACTGAAATGTTGTACGGTATGTTGATAGTGGCAATTAACATATGTAGGATATATGAAAATAGGCTGTATAGTTCTTCATGGAACTACTTGTTTGTATTGTCCTATGTTGATGTCTTACTGTGCGATGGAATAGTGACTAATGTGACCTGACGGTGTCTCACGAAGACTTCGTAATGTGATCCCGATGACAAGAGGACTATGGCCCGGCGCGCGCGGTGACTTGACTGCCTCTTAACTCAATTTAGATTGAGTGCCAGTATTTGTCGTTCCTTCCCAACATTTTTCTAAATCGGTGATTTCTCTTTGTCGCCTTTCTCCCTCCCTCCCCTAACTTCACTCGTCTTTCCTCGCTCCCTTTGTGAAGCTCCATGGAGATCTTCCCCTTACATCTCTTGTCACGTAGAACGAAAGTCTTATAATTTTGATGTTTATGGACTTGCTTATCTTCCTGGTGTATTTCTGCATTTATGATTAGGATCAACCCTCTAGGAGGTTGCCTTCAGAGAATTGGAAAACAGGGTCCTTGATATATAACAAAGCAGTTGGTAACAATCGATTCCTCACGTCAGGCTTAAAAGGTTCTCATCGACACTACTGAAGACATTTCATTACAAGTTATCTTATTTTCATTGTAAGTGTGTTTTGGTCAGGAGATCTGGCCACCTATTGCTGATGCTCAGTTCAGTATTGGAATTGCACCCCCATTCAATGGCTTCCTGTTCTGAGCTACATTCCTCCACCCCATCTCCGCAGGTGTAATATCCTGGTCAAGACATACCAAAAGACTCTTCAAAATCATGATCTCCCTATTCATGTTGATATACCTGCTGCTTGTCTACCCAGACTTCGCTCAAGGCAGCCCCCTGTGAAGACAGCTACGAGACTTATCAATGAGAACTTTGACGTACTCCAGCAGTGGTCTCATGATTGGAAGATTTTTGCTCCACAGGAGTGCCGAGATATGCCATCTGTCACATCATAAGTACCTGGCTTTGATCTTCCTCGTCGGATATGGTCGAAATTAAACCGTATGAGGACCAATTCTGGTGTTTGTGCGGACTCTTTGTTCAAGTGGAACAGGTTACCCTCTCCAAAGTATTACTGTAGAGCCGATAGACAAACGGTGAAGCACATCATTCACGACTGTCCTCTAAGATCCTATGGTGGCAACATATTGGATTTTCTCTCAGCGACTCCTGCATCAGTGGACTACATTTTGAATTTAGATATAAAATTATGAGCCTATCTGTTCTCTTTTTTTTTCTTCCTTCAATATTTCATCAAGATGTATTATGATGTACTGTAGGCTAAGTGTGTACCATACCATACGATAAATATCTTATTTTCTTGAAATTGATATCAATGATTCCAAGAATATAAACTAGTGGATTTTTGCCAAAAAAAGAAAATAAACAAATAGGGGGGTCGTTTTCAACGATAATAAGGAGCAATTTTAGGACTCGATAGCTTCGCTCCTTTTCAACTTAATTGAATCATTGTTGTTTCAAATTAATCTGCTGTATGTTCAGAATGTTGTATAGCAGAATCGTTTTTGTATCATTGATTGAGGCAAATATATTAGCTTTTTTACAATTTACGTTATTTTGATTGCAAAAATAAATTAATTGTGGGGGGGCGCTACCCCTAATTTCAATTTAACAGCTTCATTCTGCTTTACAACATAGCTGCATTATTTGTCTATATTTTAGTTTTGAAATGAAACTAATATCTGCATTCTAAGCGGTCATTTTAACTGCCCAAGTCAAGACATATATATTTAAAAAAAATGAAGGGAGCGAAAACGTAACTTAAAGTTGAGTTACACATTTAGAGTAAAGAGTCTTATTTTTTCACTCCTAAAATCTGTCTTTTCATTGGATTTTAGGTTAATCTTCTGCACTCCCCTACCCGTGAGTATCTCCTACATTGTTTTAGTTCTGGAGTAGACTGTTTCAATGCCAGATTAATGTGTGCTTTGTCTGCTGCAGCTATGCGTCAAAGTGACAGCTGCTGAATAGCGTGCACACCGATCATTAAAGTGAATATAAATTAGCTAAACAACAATAAAACTAGTATAAACTATGTTGTTGTGTTGTTTGAGTCTTCAGTCTTTTGACTGGTTTGATGCAGCTCTCCATGCCTCCCTGTCCTGAGCTAATCGTTTCATCTCTACATAGCTCCGACACCCTACATCGGAGGCAATCTGTTTAACATATTCTAACCTTGGTCTACCCCTAAAGTTTTTGTCCTCGACCCTTCCTTCCATAACTAAGCTTGCTATTCCTGGGTGCCTTAGTATGTGTCCTACCAACCTATCTCTTCTCTTCATTAGCAGTCGCCAGAAACATCTCTCCTCTCCCACTCGTCTTAATACCTCTTTGTTTGTAACCCTATCTACCCATCTGATCTTCATCATTCTCCTGTAACACCACATTTCAAATGCTTCAATTCTCCTCTTTTCTGCTGCACCAATAGTCCAAGTTTCACTTCCATAGAGCGCCACGCTCCAGACAAAGGCTTTCAAAAATGACTTCCTAATACCTAAATCTATATTGGATGTCAGCAGATTCCTTTTTTGTAGAAATGCTTTCTTTGCCTGAGCTAACCTACTTTTAATATCCTCTTTGCTTCGTCCATCACTGGTTATTCTGCTTCCTAAGTAACAGAAGTCTCCTACTTCCTTCAGCTTTTCACCTGCCAATTTGATCTCCATAGAGGTTTCTGATTTATTTCGGCTGCATTCCAGTATTTTTGTTTTACATTTATTTATTTATTTTCATCATGAATTCTTTCCGTAAGACGAAGTCCATACCATTCAAAAACTCATTCAAATCCTCAGGCTTGTCGGCCAAGATGACGATGTCATCAGCAAATCTCAGAGTTGAAATTATTTCTCCTTGAATCTTCACTCCCACTTTAAATTTTTCTCTAATTTCTTTCATTGCTTGTTCAATGTAAAGATTGAAAAGTATGGGTGATAAGTTGCAGCCTTGCCTTACACCTTTCTGAATACCAGCTTCTCTCTCATGTCCTTCAACTCGAATGACTGCTGTCTGGTTTCTGTACAGATTGTATATCACCCTCCTATACCTGTACTTTATTCCAATTGATTTCAAAATGTCAAACAATTTAGTCCAATCAAGGTTATCAAAAGCCTTTTCTAAGTCTACAAAAGCCATGAACGTTCTCTTATCCTTCCTTATTCTACCTTCTAAAATCAGCCTAAGACTTAGTACAGCTTCTCTTGTTCCTACATTTCTCCTGAAACCAAACTGGTCTTCACCCAACTCCGTTTCTATCTGGCTTTCAATCCTCTTGTAAATTATTCTAGACAGGATCTTTGAAGCATGAGTAATCAAGCTGATTGTACAGTAATCTTCACATCTGTCAGCTCCCACTTTCTTTGGTATAGGGATGATTACATTCTTCTTGAAATCAAGGGGTACCTCACCTGTCTCATAAATCCTACACACCAAGTGAAATAACCTGATCAGACCTTCCTCTCCTATGCAGCGTAGCAACTCAATCGGTATATCATCTATGCCCGGTGCTTTGTTCCTGCTTAAGCCTTCCAAAGCTCTATCAAATTCTGATCTCAATATTAAATCTCCTTTCGCATCCTCATCAATTTCCTCCTCCCTTTCCATTACATGATTCTCAATCTCCTTTCCCTTATACAAACTCTCTATGTAAGCTTTCCATCTCTCAACCTTTTCTTCCCTATCTGTTAGAGGCTTTCCATTTGTGTCCTTAATATTACAGCACTTAGTCTTCTTTTCCCCAAAAGTATTCTTAATCCTTCGATAAGCTGTATATTTCTGGAAACGAAAGAGGACGTACTTTCGAATGTGACAATAAATAAAAAATAGAAAATTTTGTTGAAAATGACTAATGAGGGGTCGATGAATACCTTAAGTGTGCATTTAAGGCCGGCCATACACGTTGCCGCGTTCCGGAGAGGTTTGCCTGTACAGTTGACCTGCGCAGGTAAACCGGAGCGTGGGTGAGACATACGTTCGATGAACCTGCACAGGTGGCCAGGCCTGTACAGGCGAGCCAAGAAGAATCGAAAATCAATTCCGTCTGCCTGCGCGTGTTTCAGCTCAGTTGACGCAGGAGGACCCTTGCGTTCTGTCTATTTATTTTATAAAAACCCTCGTTTTGATTTTTTTTTTATCATTTCAAATGATCTTGTCGACTTCATCGTTATGCTTTGGGTCTAACGTTATGCGAGACGGAGACTGTGACGTCATGCAGCCGCGTGGGAAGCCTAAGTTAATGGTTAATGGAGTTTGTTGAAAGAGTCCTGGGGCTTCGAGCGAAGCGAAAAGAATACAGGGCGACTCCTAAAGAGGTGTACAAGATGCCAGATAAGAACACAGGGTGACTCCTAAAGAGGTGTACAAGATGCCAGATAAGATTACAGAGTGGCTCCTAAAGAGATATACAAGATGCCAGAAAAGAATATAAGGTGACTCTTAAAGAGGTGTACAAGATGGCAGAGAAGAATACAGGGTGACTCCTAAAGAGGTGTACAAGATGCCAGATAAGAACACAGGGTGACTCCTAAAGAGATATACAACATGCCAGAAAAGAATATAAGGTGACTCTTAAAGAGGTGTACAAGATGGCAGAGAAGAATATAGGGTGACTCCTAAAGAGGTGCACCAGATGTCAGACAAGAATACAGGGTGACTCCTAAAGAGGTGCACAAGATGTCAGACAAGAATACAGGGTGACTTCTAAAGAGATATAGCCTACAAGATGCCAGATAAGAATACAGGGTGACTTCTAAAGAGATATAGCCTACAAGATGTCAGACAAGAATACAGGGTGACTTCTAAAGAGATATAGCCTACAAGATGCCAGATAAGAATACAGGGTGCCTCATGAAGAGGTGTGCAGGATGTCAGAGCAAAATACTGGTTGACACTTAACGAGGTGTACAGGATGTTAGATTCAATTCAAATACAGGGTGACCCTTAAAGAGGTTTGCATGATATCAGATTCAAATAATGGGTGACCCTTAAAGAGGTGCCCGCGCGGGAAGCCTAAGTTAATGGGTAATGGTGTCTGTTGAAAGAGCCCTCCTGACCCTTTCTAACATGTGTAGCATTTGTAGCATGCGTCATTTGAAATAATATAACGTCCAGTCTTTCAGACTGACTGTAATTTGTTTTGTTTCCTGCGATTGTTTGTTTTGTTAGAATACTATAGGCTACAAACCATGTCAAACCGGAACTCAACTTTTAGAGGAGTTTATTGAGTTGTACAAATCTGAATCTTGTCTGTGGCATGTGAAGAGCAAGGAGTATCATAATTGTGCACTGAGAGATGCCGCATTACACATCATGGCCACTAATAACAAACCGACTAAAGCGATCGCGTCGTCTTCTTGTTTGCTCGTCATCTCTCGACTGAGCTAAAATCTTCCGGTTTACCGTAGCGTGTGTGTGCTCTAGCCTGCACAGGTATACCTTCCGGTTTAACTGTTCAGATTTACCTCTTCGGTACGCCGCAACGAGTATGGCCGGCCTTAGGTAGGTTTAATGAGAAAGCTCCCTATCGCAATGCGTACCATGTGACGACTTCCGGAACATTTCTCCACATCTCCCAGACCCCAAAACCACCGTCATTTTCCACCAATCATTTGGACTGTTGGTGCAGCAGAAAAGATTAGAATTGAAGCGATTGAAATGTGGTGTTACAGGAGAATGATGAAGATCAGATGGGTTGACAGGGTAACAAATGAAGAGGTATTAAGACGAGTGGGAGAGGAGAGACGTTTCTGGCGACTGCTAATGAGGAGAAGAGATAGGTTGGTAGGACACGTTTTAAGACACCCAGGAATAGCAAGCTTAGTTATGGAAGGAAGGGTCGAGGACAAGAAATGTAGGGGTAGACCAAGGTTAGAATATGTTAAACAGATTGCCTCGGACGTGGGGTGTGGTAGCTATGTAGAGATGAAATGATTAGCTCAGGACAGGGAGGCATGGAGATCTGCATCAAACCAGTCAAAAGACTGAAAACTCAAACAACAACAACAACTTTCAAATTTATACATAAAATATAAACATTTAAAATTTTGGTCTCGAGCTCCTTAATGGGCAAAAGTGGTGGAAATGGGGGGGGGGCTTTTTTGAAAAAGTGAAAAATCGCTATAACTTACTTAGTAGGTCATGTGAAAAATCGAATCCATTCAAAGTTCATAGACTACTGTTCTTCGGATAAGGGCCACAAAAAAAAAAAAAAAAAAAAAAAAACTTTCTTAGTAAAGGTTTTTGATAGCAACAACCAAAGGGGTGGTTAATGTGGAGATTTAGAGAAAGAAAATCCATACCACCCTTTCCACTAGGCAAATACCGGGTCGGTTCCTTTAGATAGATCCACGGCCGACCTTCCCTGACCCGTCCTGAAAAGTAGGCTAATGAATGGTCATTAGCTGCATCAATCCTTTAAAGGATAGGGATCTGTATATCAACCACCTACTTTAAGGACAATTTATATTGTCAGATATACTGATGGTTGAATATTTCAGCCATATATCGACTTTTTTTTGCAATTCCAATATAATAATAATAATAATAAGCATTATATGCTTCGGAGACTTTGACTATGAACAGGCGGGGACTAGTCGACCAGTTGGTCAAAAGAGAACGCAGGGTATTGAGAAAAATTTTAGGCAACAGATGGGTTGACGGGCACATACGTTTGAAGTCGAACGAAGAGTTATACAGAAAGATAGAACCAGTCACGTCAACAATAAAAAGGAAAAGGTTGTTGTTCTATGGACACATTTTCAGAATGTCCAACGATCGTCTAACAAAGAAAATTTGGAATTTCGTGAAACCAAAGAAGAAAAAATTGGCATGGTTTGAAGAATGTAACAAAGACCTTCTAGAAATTGGTATTCCGGACTGCAAAATTATGAACAGGTGTGAATTCAGACACCTAATCAAAAATTACCAGGGATTTAAGGTAGGGGCAGAACCCAAAAGACGGAGGGGACCTCTTTCAGAAGATCGGAAGAAGGCGCTGAGTGATGGGCTCAAGAGATACTGGCAGGACATCAAAGCTGGCAGACGATCTAGAACGAAACATTGATTTTGGTTGTTACTCCGTAGTCCATAGTGGCTCAATTCGAATGTAAAAAAAATAATATTTCTGAAATCCAAATATTACCTAAGGTGCTTGATAACATTATTTTTTAAATAATCATCATCATCATCATTTATTGTAGATAACAGGCCATTAAGGCCCATGACAGAAAACAAAGAAACATAACAAAGACTTCAAATACGGTATACAATATTACAAACCAAACATCCCTTAATCAATCCATTGTCGTCAACCATATTTGATCCGTCCGATATTTTCTTTTTCCTTTTTCTTTGATGTTGTAATTTAAGACTGGTAGGTTATCAGCCTTCCGTGCCCGAGCTCAGTGATGGAACTGCCATCTAAGGTGCTGAGCTACCCGGTTTGTTATCCAAGTGACCTTCTTCTAGGCGAGTTGCCTTCTCCACGGCTCATAGAGTTTCACCTACCCTTACCCATACCTATTGGTCCGGGTATATATATTTAAAAAAGGATCTTATATAATTTGATATTAATTCAAAAGGTAGGGATCACCAGCAATTACAAGGGGAAGAATGTGTACATAACCTAAAATTGTAAACGTTGATTGACAACTATAAAGATGTGTCACCTCAGACAAACGTGCGGGTTGTCTTGGGCATGATATAGAAGGCGGTGGAGGCCCGTGTGCTCTTCCTCAATGAATACAAAGAACTACGAAATATCAAATCAACGCAAGATAAACAGACATGTCTGCAATTTAGGACACATAAACATACTGAATGGTGCATTTGAGTGAACTAGCATAATGAGAGCACAGATTCATGAGATAACAGGAACTGACACTGGTAACACAATTAAAAAGCTGTGTAAACACACGATGATCCCTTAAAACAACATAACACAACATCAAATGACAGATCCGTGATAGCACCACATTCCAAGATCTTATCATGGCCCCCATACCTTACCTTTTTTAAATAATAACAATTGAAATTAAAGAGTGACAATACAATTAAATTGAATATTTATGTAAATATTAAAAATAAATAGGTTCATAAAAACAAAATTATAATAAATAATAATAAATTTATGATCTTAATTTTGAGATTATGAATATAATATAAAAGCAATCAAAATAAATATGAACCAAAAATGTTAAGAAAACAAAAATTAAAATTAATAATAATTACAATTAGGCTAAAATAATTAATATGAAATTAAAATAGCCTAAATACAAATGAAACATCTTCAACAATATTCTGCCCTATAAAGAGTTAGTTAGTTAGTTAGTTAGTTAGTTAGTTATTGTTGTTTTAAGGGGCGGAACTACGAGGTCATCTGCCCCTTATAAAGAGTTAAAATAAGAAAATAGACACACTATCAAAACCGTTTAAAATGGCCAATACTCCTCTAAACATTGCTTATACTTTTGTCTGAAATAATTTTTGATATCGCCCACCCTTACGCCAAGGGGTGAAGAAAATGTTGGTAATAATTGTGGCAAAAGTTCCGTCTAATCAATACCTTTTATTTTAATAAATGATCACTTTGTGGTCATTGGGGATATGCTTTTCGTGGCCTAATTGTTTTGGCCCTTTCATCAGCCGATATAGATCAAAATGTCAAGGAAAACAGGTGGTTGAAAAGCTTATCACTAAAAAACATTCTTATCAATGAACCTACTATGGTGCACCATAAGGAAAGGTGGAATGAATGAATATAAATAAAGGAAGAAATAGTTTAAATTTGGAATCTAAACACAATATGATTAAACTCTGAAATGTCACTTTATCTTGTAGAGAGGGCATTCTTCATTTGGGTAATAGTTATGTGGTCCAATTCTTTTGAGAATATGAGAGATAAATTTTCCAATCTGTAAATCACGAAATTCTATTATCAAAATTAGAGAATGCTGGAAATCGAGGCGTTGCATTGGAGTGGTTCCATAGCTAACTTTGTGGAAGATAGGGCAATATAGAGTGTTTGGGGTAACCAAGATGCAAAGAAAATCTTTGTATCTCGGTTACCCCAAACACTCTACGAAAGGCTATCTTTCCACAGCTTCTTCACATTTGTACACTCTTCCGACGGGATTAGGGTATCCGAGGCCTAGGGAGTCTCTTCCTTTCCCGCCTTAATTGGCCCTTGTCGCATCTTTTCTGATACCCTTCTTGTGCGAGGGGTCAGCCTTCTTTTTATTTTCCTTTTACCTCCTGCTCAAGGCCCTCAATAAGGCTGGGTGTATTTAGCCCCACCACTTCTGGTGCACCCTGGATATTG
The DNA here is from genome assembly GCA_946902985.2 of Meconema thalassinum. Lineage (NCBI taxonomy): Eukaryota > Metazoa > Arthropoda > Insecta > Orthoptera > Tettigoniidae > Meconema > Meconema thalassinum. The sequence continues at coordinate 231,066,702 of OX336388.2, forward strand.
CTACACCCTCAGGGGCTCACGGCTGGTGGGTTCGGGAGTTGGCGACCCCGAGGGATTCCTGAGCAGGGTCCGGTTTCCCTCCTTTTTCCCTTGCCTGTGGGGTGGACTCTCTCCTCTTTCCCTTTCCTATCTGCCTTTAATGGCTCTCCTTCCTTCCAAGTCCCTCAATCCGCATTCTTCGAGGGTTGAGGGCATTTCTTTTCCTCCTGTCCTTTATTTGCCTTATTCTCCTTTTGTTTTCCATTTCTTCTTCTAGTATATAAGTTAGTAGTTAGTTTTAGTTATAGTTTACATTTCATTATCATCTTCACGATCACCCAAACCATTAGGGGCCAATAACCTAGATGTTAGGCTCCTTAAAACAACAATTATCATCATCATCACATTTGTACATGTTTATACCCATTCTGACAAATTCAATCTTAACCTAAAATATTTGTCTACATAACATCCACACCACTGTTCCCTCTTCAAGCTGATTTTATATCAAGATTTCTTTCTTTCGCATTTAACATATTTTTGTAACAGATATAAAACCTCTGGCACTACAGCCCGTGAAGGGCATAGGCCTACCAAGCTGCCCAGCCATTTGGCCTGGAGATATTGGGGTGACACGTGGTCAGCGCCTCGGATCCCCTCGGCCGTTAATCTTGGTTTTCGTGATCGGAGTGCTGCCTCACTGTCAGACAGCTACTCAATTGTCCTCACGAAGCTGAGTGCACCCCGTTCCAGCCCTCACGCTAGTTTCTAATATCCCTGACAGAGCCGGGAATCGAATCCGGGGCCTCCGGGTGAGAGGCAGGCGCGCTACCCCAACACCAAGGGGCCGGATTGTAACAGATCTGTTCTTAAAAAAAATTAGTGTGTGTGTTTTCCAGCTTTTAGACGATTAATTTTTGAGAAATAGTTTTGAGAACTACCTTCCTTTAGGTTAAATTTGTTCACGTACCGTACTGTAGACCAAGTCTTGCTTTTCCATTCATATTATTATTTTCGCTGAGGAAGGCCACAATAAAATGTACACATTAATAGTGACTTAAGGTTATTAATCTTCAGGACATTTTAACTAATGCCCGTTGCTCACGGTAAAATTTTCCTTCAAATGTATTGTACAATAATTTAATTTTATAACATTTCTGTTGCTCACGGTCAAATTCAAGTTTTATATAACCTTTGATAAAACTTTCCATAAAATAGGACATGTTCTATTTCGTAAAATTAATTTTACGAAATGAACCAATCAGGGAAGCTGACATGAAGATGATGCTGGCGCCACGTTGTGAGAAGATTGTGAAGCTCGCTTGTAAACAAACACTTCGAAAATGGCAGGCTCCGGCTGGACTAAGGAAGCTGTTAGTGTTTTACTGGACGAGTACCAGAAATATCCGTGTTTGTATGAGGTTAAAATGCCCTTATACCACAATAGAAATGCAAGAAGGGAGGCAGAAATCTCAATCGCCGAATTTGTTTCACAAATTCGACCGAACACAAGCCAGGCTGATGTGAAGGCGAAGATAGACGGGCTTCGAACTCACTTGCAGTCTCATTTCAGGAGTAATGGCTTGCCTCATGTTAGTGTCCTGTCGAATAATGTTGGGACCAACAAGATCTAGGAGTTTTTTAAAACTGCTTTCCTCCATTCTTAGAAAATTCCTATATGAATTCTGATCTTCTAACCTCAACTCATTTTCGACCAATGACAGCATTCCTCTACTCTTCTCTTCTTTTTATCCATTCCCGAGTCCAGGACTTCCTAGCATTTCTTTTCTTCCTTTTTTTACCACTGTACGACATTTAATTGTAGCTAAAACAGCAATGTTTGCTTTGGTTGTTGGAGCCATACTCTCAAACCAATGTGTGTTGAACAGCTGATTCTTGGTTCAGAAGTTTATCGGTAGATGGCGATCCTGATACATCCACGGATTTTATAAAATAATTTTACCGTGAACATCACAGCTTGCTTTCGTCAAATTTTTATAAAATTAGTTGTAAAATAAATTTTAAGAATCATTTTACCGTGAGCACCGGGCATAATAATAATTGGTATGTTTAATTGTGTAACGAGGTGCAGTCGCTGGGTAATGTTACATATGCATTGGGGGCTATAGTGGTCACGATAAGCAGTATATAGCGTGCTTTTGTGCCATAGCATAACATATTTTTTTCCCTTTGTATTCTCGGTCCCAAGATAGTATGACAATACAGTATGTTATTATAAGATGTCATGCTGACTGGCCAGCCAGGGCGTGTCGCCCCACCTCTAGGGGGCTATTCTGTGCCCCGCGCTCGGGGACCAGCGTGCAGACGTGCCCTACATCGCCGGGTCCGAACAAACACGAGCCCACGATCTTGGATCTTCCCTATCTGGCAGTCATCTGAGTTAATATTTTACTCAATCGGTGTGCAAAACTTCTGACTTCCTCTGTAAACATAAGATTCTTCACTTGAAAGTGGCAATCGTTTCCAGTCCATGGGCATTGTTGCTTGTGATTTATAAATGCCTCAAAATTATACTTGTGCGTTTGTTGATTTTAACAAGCAAGAGTTTAGTGCTTTTCAGTCGGTCAACACGAATGTACCCAAAAGAGATTTATAAATCTCATGTAATTTATTTCAGGATTAGGGCATAACCCATCTCTTTTGGGTACATTCGTGTTGACCGACTGAAAAGCACTAAACTCTTGTTTAGGCAACACTGAAAATATGGCTTCAAACACCACAATGATTTTAACAAGGGTAGGTGTTTATAGACTGGGGATGTAGCGATTACTCCTCGAATATTATACTTGGGCTTTTGTTGATTTTAACAAGGGTAGGTGTTTATAGACTGGGAATGTAGCATTTATTCCTCGAAAATTAAACTGGAGCGTTTGTTGATTTTAACAAGGGTGAGTTTTTAGACTGGGAATGTAGCAATTACTCTTCGAATATTATACTTGGGCGTTTGTTGATTTTAACGAGGGTATGTTTAGGAAAATAATAGGAAATTTTTGGAAGAGTTAGTTAGTTAGTTAGTTATTGAGGTTTTAAGGGGCGGAACAACGAGGTCAGTAAGAGCAAGATTAGGTAGATCACAGAACTTAAGGTCGACATGAGAGATTTACATATTGCAATAGAAGACTTGAATTACAAGACGGACGCACTAAAGATATTGAAAGACAAACACACTACGCTACAGGCGAGGATCAACAGAGGATAAGAAGTGTAATTCCAGAGGAAGAACAAAAATTACGCTCAGAGAGGATGAAAAAGTATTGGGCAGATAGAATGAAGAAAAACCTGAACCATAAACCTGACTCAAGTGGTCCTATGCTGACCATTCATTCATATTCTAAAGGCTAATGCCTTGTCGATGCAACCACACTCTTCTGTCGTTGGCGGTTCATTTCAGTTCCATGTAATTGTGACATCCCATTCTATTCTTGATGTCTTCCAAATACTTCGTCCTAGGCTGTCCTCTTCCTTTCTTTCCCAGCATTTTCCCTTCAAGAATGTTAACGATGAAAGTGTTGTGTCTAATGATATGTCCAATAAATTGTATTTTTCTCTTTCCCATTTCCTTCATTAATCTTCTCTCTTCTTTGACTTCCCTTAAGACTTCCAGGTTGGTTTTTCTTTCTATCCAGCTCGTTCTTGTCATTGTCCACCATATCCACATTTCAGCAGCTTCAAGTCGATTCTTTTCCAATTTACCCAGAGTCCAACTTTCACTTCCATACAGCAGGGTACTCTATACAAATTATTTTATTACTTTGTAATGTTTTTCTTAGTCATAAATGCCTGTTTTGTCAATGCAGACCATACAATTAAAATACAGTGAAATCTCTCTATAACGGACACCTTTGGGACCGTAAATACAGGGTGTCTCAAAGAATGTACTAACACTTTGAATGACTATAAAATGATTATTAATTAACATAGAGACAAGTTTAAGGGCTTCAATTATAGAAAAAAAAGGAAACTTGTAGTTTAACGTGACCGTTAATCTAGAGATCATGAGCCACGGGACCTCCTTTTTACGTGGAATCCGAACCACAGGACATGGCATTTCAATTCGAAAATCTCACATGCATTGACCGGGAATCGAACCAGGACCGCCTTGGTGAAAGGCATACAGCTAGACCGCTGAGCCACCACGCCCCCTCAATTATAGAGGAGACATATAATTAAAGACTCTTGTTCGCAAATGTTCAAGTTGATGACCGTCAGTGTCCAGACATAGCTGATAACGCGAAGCAATGGATTCGCAAACGTTACGACAAAGTTCATTTGGAATTTCGTGACATTGTCTGTCAATTTCCAATTTCGTGTTGGAATGTAGGATTTCCAGCGCAGACGCTTCATGATGCGATGGACGCTATCTTTTGAGATGTGTGTCTCTCGAGCCGTTTGTCGTAGTGATTTCGGTGGGGATCGAGTGAGGGCTTCCTGCACCTGTTCTTCTTTTCTAGGACTGGTGGATGTCCGTGGTCGTCCAGAACGTTTCTTGTTGACGTTTTGAACGGTTCCATCTGCTTCAAATTTATCTCTGATGCGAGCAATGGTCCGGTGCGTTGGTGGCGGTTTATCGAACTCCTGGACACTGGCGGTAATCCATTTGAACAATTGCGAACATGAGTCTTTAATTAGATGTCTCTTCTATAATTGAAGCCCTTAAACTTGTCTCTATGTTCATAAATAATCATTTTATAGTGATTCAAAGTGTTAGTACATTTTTTGAGACACCCTGTACTGTCCGCTAAAGATTAGTGTCCACTATAGAGAGGGTTAGAGAATATGATTGCAATTTGGCACATGTACTTGTGCAGTATGTGTACTTACATGAAAACGTAGGATTACGCGCGCGGTAAAACATTCCAGTTTCGTCCACATTTAAAATGTTTTCCGGTGAATAGCCGTCAGTGATGGAAGGCAATTTTTCTTCCCAGCTTGAAACATATCAACAGTGGAGGATTCTCCGCAAATTGCTCGAAATTTTCTATCGTGACGCTTTCTTAAATTCACGAGCCATCCGTTCAAGGCTTCGAAATCTCCGATACCTAATTCTGCCGCGAAATCCAATGCTTTGGCTTGTATCATTGGTCCGGACACAGGGACTTCTTATTTTGCTGAACCACCCTAACACCGTCTTTTCAATAACAGCACCATTACCACTTTGAAATTGTCTAATTTGTAGCTCATTACCACTAAGATGCCATACTTTAATTATCTCTTCTTGTTTTTTCACAATTTCTGCTGGCTGTGTCTTTTCAATCTTAAACACTTCACATGGTTTCCGTCCAACACACTTCTTACGATTGTGATAATCTACGATGTCTACTTTCTTTTTTAAAGTTAACCCTGTTAGTGCCAGGCGAAAAGGTAAAGGTGAGTTCTAAAAGTGCCAGGCTGTTTTAATGGAAAATGTAGGCTTTCAGAAAAGAAAAATGTATATCCCCTGTTTTTAAAGATATACGAAAGCGAAATTTAGTCGCGGAGTGCAAAACATAGCTCTCTAAATTCAGGGATATTTTCAGATCATTATTAAACCTATTTCTTTCTTTATTAATTAATTAAAATAATTTCTTCGGTAAAATAAAAATTAGAAATTTTGATTATTCCTATTACCACACGCTTATAAATGGACACTGGAAAGCACACATACATAACAAAAGAACCAGGAAAAACAGTTTTTTAGTTTTAAAAAAATATCAAAAATCCATAAATTCGAAAATCTAGCATATTCATAAAATACACCAACAATGGCAAGCACTCAAATAAATAAAATAAAAATAATGACAGTGAAAATAAATAAACAGAAGGGCATTCTGTAGTTTTATCTTTCACATTTGTGGTTGTGTAGCCTGTGGAAGATTGTCCTGGTAAACATCCCTTTCTTCCCAGTACTATCAACATCATTACCATCACTATCACGTGCTTGGTTATGTACGATCGCATTCCGTGCAGGTAATTCATTGTCCGAAGCGGAATCGGCACTTGATTCGTCACACACAAGATCGTAATCACTGTCCTCGAAGTCCGAGTGTTCACCAATTGACTCATCAATTATTAATTCTTCAATTTCTTCCTCTCTCAAGCCATCCTTCCTTGCCTTCGACGCCATGCTTTGACGAGTCGCACGTAAACAAGTCAAGGAACTTCAAATATCGCTCGAGTATATCGATAGACAGAAAACAAAAGAAGTTTACCAGAAAATGGTAGCTAGAACTCTCTTTAATGAACACGTCAAGTTTAGACGCCATTTTCGGTCTATAAGCCCCTCTAAGAATACAAAAACGAAGCGTCTCTCAGAGCGACGCTGACAAGTTTCGTTCAGGTTATGAGGATCGCTCACAGCGACTCTGGCACTAAGAGGGTTAAACTTTTACGGGGAGCCATTTCAAATGCACTCACTTGCTACTGTAACGTACAGGTCCTACAATAGATTTAAGAAGTTTCATGGCAAAACTGACTAGATGGTGAAAGTATGAATTCCCTTATCGTGGCCAGTTCAAGTTTGAGGGAGCAATGAAAGCGATACCTTTAGGCCTAGGTTTATTTTTGGTGCATTGCAGAAGATAGGGGATGGGATGGTTAGCAATAACTGGCTTCCAGCAAGCACAGGATGTGTCGAAAGTACATTAACACAACAGAGTGTTCATACAAGACTAATGGACCTACAGAGATACGATTTCTTATCAAAACAATTGTCCGCTAAGGGAGCTTGGTTGATTTTTTAATGCGGCCGGGGTGTGCGTGTCCGTAATAGCGAGTGTCCACATAAGAGAATTTAATCCCTCCCTACATTATTCTGCTAAGGTCCCATTTCAGTTTTGAACCGAAAATAAGGTCCCATTAACACCAAACTACACATATGGAGTACCTACAGGTTCAGCATAACGCACTCACTTACTCTTTAAATGCCTCACAATTAAATAAATACCTTAAAACATGTATATTTACAGTGAAATAATGAAAGAATGCTACACGGTAACCATGGTAACAGAATCTCACAGGTCCATCTAATTCTGTAAGACGCAATGCAATTCCAATTATTACATTACTGTGAAAGTTTACAGACGGTTATAAGGTTTTTACTGAACCAAATTAAGCTGTAAAATTCATCAATACATACAGTATAATGCGCTTAAGGGGGTCAAGGGGCACTCTAGAATTTTTTCACGCAATTTTCACGTGTGAGTGTGGTACGAAAGGTCTTTTTCACCCGACTATAAAGGGTCTCCGAAAACCACATTTAAAGGCCCTTAAGTTAACAGTGTCTGTGATATTCGCAGAAAACTAACTTCGCTCTGATAGGCTATACCTATGAAGGAATGACAAACCCCTAACCACTGCATTGTGGACAGAACAACAGAAACAGGAACACAGTCAAAATAAATTTTGGGAAGAGAAGAGGAGGAAGGGAGAGAAGTGAAAATTGTGTCATAATGAGATATTTAAGTTCAAACACTGTCCGTGAGGGCAAAAATGTTATAGGTCCCTAATAATAATAATAATAGTTGCATAATGGGAGTGATATGCGCAATACATTGGATTCACCAAGTGAATCCAACAAGCCTCTGTCACTCCAATTCCAACATGTAACCTACCCGAGGTGCCACTGTTAAGCCGAGCAACCTAGTGGAAGGTTGGGTAACCAATCCCAGCGGGAAACTAGGTCGGCGAGCCGATCAGTGTTGGGGGAAATGCAAAGATGGTCAACGGCTACAACGGCGGAAGAGGAAAATAATTCCCAACGGCGAAGAAGGTGGAAGAACTATCTTCGATGCAACTTAAATCCATTAGTGTCTGTACTGGTATCCAGCGGCTAATGGTCAGCGTCTGTTAGCTCAGTGAGCTCGGCTGGAAACACGATGTTCCAAAGGCCTCAACAACCTCTGGTCCTGTATGGTCCTGGCACTCACCAGGCCAAACAAATCAAGTACAAGCAAACATGAACTGTGCAAGCAATCACAACTCTACCCCAGGTGGTACCCAATCCACCCGTCCACAATCGGCAACTGGACTTTCGGATTCTGGGGAGTCCAGGCAAACGCAGCAGAGAGAGTCGGAGATCTCTGGTCACCTTCCCTACAAACAGAAAACATTCATTGGAACACTGAACATTAATACCCTAATTCAAATTGGAAAATTATACAATCTCACGCAAGAAATCGACAGACAAAAAATTCTCATTCTTGCTCTTCCATAAACTAGAATGACTGACAACGAAACTATGGACTATGGAAATTACCGCATTTTCAAGAGCAAAACATTACAGAGAGTCGCGAAAGGTGCACCAATCTTCGGAATGGCTTTTCTTGTCCACAAATCCATCATTAATTCTGTCGAAGAAGTCACACCCGTTAATGATCGAATTATGACCATGCGCATCCAGAGCGCCAACAAGAAATACACTCTTGTCAATGCTCATGCACCTACTAACATCGACAACAAGAAAAATCCTGAAAATGTTCAAAAATTTTGGAAAAAAAAATGGGAAAAAATTATGAGTAACATTCATCAAGATGACGTGAAAATCCTGATGGGAGATTTCAATGCCCAACTTGGCAAAGAAAAAATCTAGCGAAAAATCATTGTCAAAAATTCTGCACACCAAAATACAAACAGTAATGGCACACGATTGGTAGACATTTGTCATCAATTCAATCTCGAAGTTATGTCCACGCATTTCAGGAAACCTGCACACAAACAGAAAACTTGGCGATCTCCCATTCAACATCTCGGTGAATACCAAATTGATCATGTTGCCATCTCCCATGCACACTATAGAACCATCCATGACGTTCAAGTCCGACGAGGGGCAAACATTAATTCAGACCATTATCTCACAAGAATCAAAATGAAATCTTCACCTAAGAGGATTCATAAAAAATATATTACATCCCAAAATTTGACACATCCAAAATTCAAGAAACAAAAATCGCAGAAGAATGGGATAAAGAACCAGTGAACAATTGGACGGACTTCTGCAGCAAAATTATCAGAAAAGCCAAAGAACTGATTCCACTTAGAAAGAAAGCAAAACACCCCTGGTAGGATTCCAACTGTGATCAAGTCATTATTGATCGCCGAATCGCATTCCAAAAATACAATAGCCACAAATCTCCAGAAACTTTACAACACTTTCTCGGCGTCCGCAAACAGGCAACCAAAATTATCAGGACAACTAAACGTAATTTTATAACTAAGCAACTTCAGTCAATCGAGGATGACTTCAGGAATCACAACAGTCGAGATTTTTATAAAACCTTCGGGAACAGAATTAAAAGTTACACACCGCAAAATTTGACTTTCAAGAAACAATACGGAAGTCTCGCACTCACTAACCAAGAAAACTGTGAAGATCTAGCACGTTATTTTTCTGACCTCCTCAATTGTCCTGAACCACCTGAGCGATTTATACATACAGTCCCAGAACACATACGACCCGAAGCCAAACCACCAACGCAAGAAGAAATCCATCACCACATCAAAAAACTCAAGAACGGAAAGACATCAGGAGAAGACGGAATCATCGCAGAACTATTGAAAAATCTAGGATCACGATCACTACAGGAAATCACACAGATCATTCGGGACATTTGGCGAAGTGAAAAACTACCGGACGAATGGAAATGCGCACTCATCCACCCACTCCACAAGAAAGGAGATAAATCTGATGTAAATAACTACAGAGGAATTTCCCTCCTACCCATCGCTTATAAAATCCTCTCCGCCTGTCTTTTACAACGCACGCAAGAACAACTCGAGCCACTCATCGGTGAATATCAGGCTGGCTTCAGACCAAACAGATCAGCCGTCGAACAAATCTTCAATCTGAAATCCACCTTGAAACTTCGAGCCACACGAAATCTCCCAACCATCTGTACATTTGTCGACTTTCAGAAGGCTTATGACTCCATTGATCGAAAATCTCTTTTTAATGTACTCGAAGAAAACCATCTCGATCCGAAGACGAGACGACTCATCCAACAAACCTTAACCGACACAATTTCCAAGGTCAAATTCATTGGAGAGATCTCCCAACCTTTTCCCATTAAAACTGGTGTTCGGCAGGGTGATGGACTTTCTCTATTGCTGTTCAACATCGTTCTCGATAAGGTCATCAAAGAATGGGAAAAAGAATTAAAAAGTCGCAACATATGGAAACCTGACGTGTTAGGAAGACGGAATGATAATACCAATGTTACATGCTTAGCTTTTGCTGATGATTTGGCAGTCCTCTCCGGAGATGAACGAACGGCAATTCACCAGATTGAAGTCCTCAAAGAATGTGCTGGGAAAGTAGGGTTGCAAATCTCCTTCACAAAAACTGAATTCATGGCTACAAAACACATTGAAACCCAATCTTTGGTAACAAAATACGGTTCAATCAACAAGGTTAATCATTTCAAATACTTAGGTGAAATTATTGAACCTACAGGCACAGAAAGAATAGCACAAAGAACACGTGAACTCAAAATGCGGAAAGCATATGGGAAAACCGCAAACATCTACAACAAAAAATGCATGAGCATTAACACTAAAATTCGACATTACGCGACGGTCATCAAACCCGAAACACTCTACGCCAGTGAGACTTTAAACCTCAATTATAAAGGGGATCTTGAAAACATCAAGAAAGCTGAAAGGAAAATTATCCGAAAAATTCTTGGCCCAAGACTTACAGATGAAGGATATCGTTTACAATCGCACAAGATCACAGAAAAATATTAAAATATTGAAACCAATTTCCGTAAACGACGCTTGAAATTTTATGGACACATTATGAGGCTAGATGACAACCGATTAACCAAGAAAATATTGATGTACTCACAAAAATTAAAGACGACAACGGTTTGGATTAAACAAGTCCAAACTGATCTCAATAACGCCAACATCACACCCACAGATATCGAAGACCGCAAAAATTTCAGACATAAGATCTACACTTGGGAAGCTGCATCAGAAGATACGCCCAGCAGACCTAGGGGAAAATGGACTGACGAACGTCGAGCTAAACATAGCGACATGATGAAAGAATTCTGGAAGAACAAGAAAAATAACAGCAACAGATCATAACTTGCTTTATGTGATCCTGTATGGGTCGAAACATACTAAATAAATAAATAATAGTTGCAGTAGATTGTATTTTGTTTAATTTTCTTGTATGGCGCATTAAACGGCCTATAATTTGCAACAAACCTTAGTGCCTATCAAGTTTGGCAAACGGTATAGCCAAATTGATGAAGGAACATTGCACGACTGCTACAGTCCAACCCCCGGATTCGTGAGTTGATGGCACGGATGGATTGCTGAAATAATTGTAATTTCTGGGGAACGACATGGAATCCAATGTGCAGAGTGTCGCTTGCACTAACTAACTAGGTGTTTGGTATATCCATCATAACCCGTAGAGAGGGAGGGGGGACTGGTCCAGATTAAGCACAACGTACATAATGAGCTGTTTCGAGCAAATAGTCCAGAGAGTAATGTTAATGCGCGAGCCGCTTCTCCTTTACAGCCACGTGCGAATAGCCTTATAAAATGTAACATGCTGCAAGATCACACGCCCTCATCAACGAAGCAAATGTGTGTCCCTCTACTCAAATCAATTTTTCAATGAACCATCTAACTAAGAGTGCTGCTAAGCTAAGGATACAAGGATGCATGTGAAACAAATAGGCTATACGAGTACAGTTTCACTGCCTCTCACACGAACATAGTCTTGGTACACGGTCAAAAAAATGATTAACTCATGCTCATACCTATACACCGCACGGTACGCTACACTAACTCCTTCGTAGTTTCTACTGCACGACTGTGGATCAACCTGCCGCGCTCTGTCAGAGGAGCAACCCCGTCCAGCTTCAGGCAGCAATGCCAGCTGTACATATCACAAAAGAAATGAAAGCTGAACTCAACACGTCAAATATTTGAATCCTTATGCTGAGTTATATTCGTGTGTTTAATTCACATTTTATTTATTTCCTGTTTAGTTACCTAAAAGTTTTCTTACATCCTTTTAAATGCGCATTGCAAAATCAATATTAGGCTATAGTAATAACTCATCCATGATGCTTATCAACATCATCAATATCATCACATCATCATTAGTTTATGTTTTATTAGTGTTTGCATTTCCCTATTATCTCCTTACTTTAGCTATAATTAACTAATTACAATAATTCTTCCTACGCCATGCTTACCTGCCATTATATGTATTGTGATCGGATCGGAAATGTATTCCTGTTAGATTTAAGTACCATTGTTAAGTTCTACAAATAATGTAATAATGTATTAATTGTGAAATCTGGTTAGATGGAAGAGAGGGCCCAATGACCCTAATCTTGCAAGACAAAATAAAGCTATCTATCTATCTATCTATCTACAGGAGTCGGTATCCTAAACTATAAAACTTAGTTAAAGTCTAGGATAGCCTCTCTCTATTAGGATAAGATTAAGATAGTACATAATTAATAGCCATTATTAGTTGGTTGGTTCCTCAGTTTAGGGGCTGCGACAACGCGGTAATGTTGCCCGTGTACTTTGGGTGAGTGTAGAACCTGTCTGAAAACCGGTGTTAATTTTGATGGCTGTATTAGTGTGTTGTCTGTTTTAAATTCAAGGACTGTAGACATCGAATTTTCAAGTAGTTCCTATTGTTGCCGCCAAACGCCACCGTCAACGACTACTTGATCAGAACAAGGTTACTAGATGCCACCGCAATCGGCCCTGGTGACGAACGTTGGAACCTAAGAGCGTTGGTCAAATTTAACCTATAATTTAGCTTCACACAGGTGTAATTAGTGGAAGGTTCTTTAACATGCCATAAATCTATGACATGGGACAGCCGGCTTTACTTCCCCTACGAAGGAAGGCATACTGAGGGATTTTTAAAGGTCTTAAAATATCGGACGACTTCGGCCGGGTTTGAACCCGCCATCTTGGGCATAGAAGCTCAGCATGCTACCTACTACGCTACCGGAGCCGCCAGCCATTATTAGCGTTTTAATAATTGTTTATAACACTAAATTCCATGTAAATTAAAACTCGGCATTTTTCTAGGTTTGTGCCGTGTCTTGTGTGGGGTTTCGTCTAGGACACCAGGCTGGCTCATCAGCGGGCTCTTGGTGTCCCCGCCCGGACCCCCACGGAAGTAGCGAACTGCGTGCTACCTTCCTTTTTATGAAGCGTTCCTGCTTTTCTTTACTGCGAGAACTAATAGCTCAAGTAGCCATAACCTCCCTCGTAAAGCTTCCAAAAAGATGATAACTTATATTGGCTCTCACGGCCAGTGAATCAAAACTCAGCAATTTTTCTAGGTTTGTGCCGTGTCTGAGTTTTAATTCATTGGCCGTGAAAGCCAATATAAGTTATCATCTTTTTGGAAGCCTTCATAGGGAGGTTATGACTGCGTGCAAATAGGCCTACTCGAAACTGAACAATTTTGTTGATATCTCTACTTAGTATAAAACCAATTCCCCGATTCTTGGATGTCACGGGTAAACTCGAGAACCACTGGATGGACGGTTTTCACCATTCTGTAAAGGATATCTCGAGGATGATTTCTGTAGAAAATAATAAATTTATGATCAAAGGAAGCCGAGCAGTAACGATTTCAGTGGGAAAGTCGAAAAAAAAATCCTGGCTTCCGAGCACTTTGTAAGCTTACGCTGGGCAAACCGTTAAAAATATCTAAATACTATGAGTGTAAGAATTGTTCAGCATGACAAGTTCTACAAAAAAGTCCGCGAGAGCATATGTCTATCTTCAATACATCGCCCACTATAAGTGTTTTTACGTTTTCATTTCTTCTAACCATGCCCATTCAACTACTGAACCGACAGTTGACGAGCTAGCTAAGGGCGAGTCTTATCATCCCTGTTACAGCCTAGCTAGCGGGCGAACCTATTGCCCCAGATACAGCCAGCAGCAAACCGTTGAGTCGTGTTGAGTTAAGACTTCTGAGAAGGGTGATTGTGTTTGGAGTTTCCCTGGAAGTGCAACTCGGATTTACTTAATTTCGCCTGTGAAACACAGTCAAGTTAAGATTGGACGGATTCACAGTCAAGTTAAGATTGGACGGAAGGGGGATTTGTGTTTCATGCACCTCGCCATTCTTAAATTACGTCTTACAGGTATTTGTTGCACATGCATCTCCATGATAATGTAATTAATAGTCCAGTCAGTGATTTTAACCCGTCATGCCGAGACGTAAAACGGATATTGGTCGTTGTTCATTGACATTGTAAAAAAAGCACTTATCACGTAATGCATTCATAACTGTTCCCAGGCGAAGCCGGGTCGGGTTGCTAGTTAATATTATAAAGTCCAATTGTTCTTCATAAAATCATCTGGTCCCTTCTATTCCCCGACATTGTATGGATATTAATGAACTAATGTCTCCAAATACACAGCAATAGGCTATAACTCAACACAATAATATTAACTTTCTGAAATGTAACTCACACTCGGATACTAATAGAATGGCAACTAACAATTGGTGTATTTTTGGAAAAGGATAAGGAAAGATACTGCTACACCCATCTGCCTATCTGGAAAGCTTGCCCATTCAGTAAGTGTTCAGTTAGGCTAAGGCTAAAAAAAAAAAAAAAAAATACACGAGTGACAAATTCTTCCTAATTAGTAAATATCAGCTTATATAATCTTTTCATCTGTCATCAATCCGAAGATTGGCTTCATTCGAAATTAAAACCTTCAACAAACATATTTTTATTATTTGACTCTGGGGGTGGATTGTACTCCATGGTCACCCCTCCGTAGTTACGCCACTGATCATCATCATTCATATTGTAAAGGCTAATGCCTTGTCGATGCAACCACACTCTTCTGTCGTTGGTGGTTCGTTTCAGTTCCATGTAATTGTCACATCCCATTCTATTCTTGATGTCTTCCAAATACTTCGTCCTAGGCCGTCTTCCTTTCTTTCCCAGCATTTTCCCTTCAAGAATGTTAACGATCAAAGTGTTGTGTCTGATGACATGTCCAATAACTTTTATTTTTCTCTTTCCCATTTCCTTCATTAATCTTCTCTCTTCTTTGACTTCCCCTTAAAACTTCCAGGTTGGTTTTTCTTTCCATCCAGCTCGTTCTTGTAATTTTCTTACACCTATATTCATATGTTTGCTGGATAGAATGTTTTTCTTAGTCATAAATGCCTGTTTCGCCAATGCAATCCTTGTCTTCACTTCCATTAAGCATCTATTGTCTTCTGTGATTATACTACCGAGATAACAAAACTGTTTTACTTGTTCAATTCTCAAGTCATCAATTTTTATATTGGTTTTCCCCCCAGGGGCTCACATCTAGTGGGACGTGGGTTGGCGACCACGGGGCCCCAGCTGAGTCCGGCATTGCTTCCACTTACTTATGCCGGGCTCCTCTCTTGTCTTCTTTCCTGTCGACCTCCCTTCGTCATCTCTTGTTCTCTTCCGACCCAGACGGTAGTAGGGTATCCGAGGCCTGGGGAGTCTCTTCCTTTCCCGCCTTAATTGACCCTTGTCTCATCTTTTCTGATTCCCTCCTTCTGCGAGGCGTCAGCCTTTTTTTTTTCTTTTCATGTAATCTCCTGCCTTCTGCTCAAGGCCCTCAAGGAGGCAGGGTGTGTGTAGCCCCACCTCTTCTGGTGCACCCTGGATATTGTTACACCCTCCGGGGCTCACGGCTGGTGAGTTCGGGAGTTGGCGACCCAGAGGGATTCCTGAGCTGGGTCCGTGTTCCCCTTTTGTCCCTTACCTGTGGGGTGGACCCTCTCCCCTTTCACTTTCCTATCTGCCTTTCATGGCTCTCCTTCCTTCCAAGTCCCTCAATCCGCATTTTTCGAGGGTTGAGGGCATTTCTTTACCTCCTGTCCCTTATTTGACTTATTCTGCTTTTGTTTTCCATTTCTTCTTCTAGTATATAAGTTAGTAGTTAGTTTTAGTTATAGTTTACATTTCATTATCATTTCCACAATCACCCAAACCATTAGGGGCCGATAACCTAGATGTTAGGCCCCTTAAAACAACAGTTCTCATCATCATCATCATCATCATCACTTTTAATTTCCATAGTTTTAAGTGTGTCTGATAGGAATCGCAGCATTTTATTCATTACTTTTTCGGAGTCTGCAAACATTACGATGTCATCAGCAAATCTCATACAATGTATCCTTTCCCCATCATCATTATCAGAATGAAAATCTGTACAGAAACCTGGAGATAAATATCCCTTGTGAACTGTTCACCTTGGCATTGGTCTCTCGCGCCGGTAGTTACATTGAGCTCATGACGTAACTGTGTACCCTTTTCTTCTCCCCTCCTCCCCGCCCCCCTTTACCATAAAATAATGCATGCATAGTATTGTAGAGAAAATGATCATAAAGATAAGTCCAAAAGGCAAACACAGAAACACATGAAGCACAAGGAGGGAGATACCGTATATACGTGCACAAAACAAAACAGTCTGTTAAAGACGTACTAACGCTGTGTGTGTGTAGTAGTAGTAGCAGTGGCCATTATCAGGAAACCATAGTCGTCACTTCCTCGCATAAGATTTTATGGCAATGTTCGTTTTTTTATTTTATTATTGTACCAGGTCGCACGACGATGTTTAACAATACCTTATTGACGAAACGGCAGCAAGGTTGAATGTATCTCATAAAATACTCTTATTACCTCGTAGCATCGTGTGTGTGGTGAGTGTGTGTGTGTGTGTGTGTTAATAAAAGAAAGGGAGCAAGGGGGGGGGGGGGGGAAGGAAGGGCAAAAGAAAAAAGAACGAGAAAGAGGAAACCAGATGTTAAAAATAACATTTTGTTTGATATCTATATTGTTTGATATAACACAATAAAGATGATATGGCTGATATTTATATGGGTTTATGAGGGTACTTTGAAGGCGAAGCTATGCTGTTTGTGGAGGAACAGGAAGAGATTTCTATCCGTATAACAACGGAAGAGATGTGCTTAAATACGAAATTACCAACCGCTGTGTTGTGCGACCAATAATTCTCGCTACAAAACAAAGAAGGCCAGTTTCTCTTACTGAGTAGCGGGTGTCTATTCTGAGAATGTCTGCGTGA
Organism: Meconema thalassinum; assembly: GCA_946902985.2. Taxonomy (NCBI): domain Eukaryota; kingdom Metazoa; phylum Arthropoda; class Insecta; order Orthoptera; family Tettigoniidae; genus Meconema; species Meconema thalassinum. The sequence continues at coordinate 231,083,769 of OX336388.2, forward strand.
TATGAACCCTAAATTGATCGGCGTTGCTCCAGATTAGGGCGGGGTGTCAAAAGGTATCTCTATCCCGCGATGGTATTCATCACTTAAGTGGTTCCGAAATGCCCAATATCTTCAAAATGTTCGAGATTTCATTGTATGCGTTGAGGATCATTCGCTTTGTAACGGTATATTTTATTTTCTTCATTTCTAGGGACCCTGTCTTCAGAACGGAGAAATAAAATGTTCAAAGCGGTGTAAAAATATAATGAGTGTGCTTAATAGGGCCTAGCAATGTGTACGGTGCACGGATTTGGTTAATTAATGCAGGAATTACAAACGATTATATTGTAGATGGTATATTGGCTTTCACGGCCAGTGAATTAAAACTCAGCAATTATTCTAGGTGTGTGCCGTGTCTTGTGTGGGGTTTCGCCTAGGACACCAAGCTGGCCGGACCCCCACAGGAGTAGCGAACTGTGCACTACCTCCCTTTTTATGAAGCGCACCTGCGTCTAAACGCTCAAGCGGCCATAACCTCCCTATGAAGGCTTCCAGTGGGGTTCCGGGCGGGAAACCTAAGAGCCCGCCGATGAGCTAATGCCAGTACAATAATTAGGAGGCTCGCTAAACGATTCAAGGAAACAGGCTCCGAAAATAATAATAATAATAATAATAATAATAATAATAAAGATTGGTCAACGTTGTGTCCTTACAGAACGAAAATTAGATGAGATTGTTGTCCATTCTTTCATCAGGAGATGTCAGGTGTGTTACAAAAGAGGGAGGACATTTTCAGCATCGGCTATGGGCACTGTAAGTACACATTATTGAACATATTTAGTAAAAGTGCGCGCCACTACTGGCTGAACCGTGTACACGCGCCCGCGATCAGCGCCAGACACAGCCGGCTTAGCTTGCACATGGATAATGACCCTGGCGTGCCTCGCTCGGAAGTGATGGGCTCCATCACAGCAGCGCTGTACAGCTTTTCCCGGAGCGGGTAGCTGGTGAACGATGTGTTATTTCCGTATACAAATACAAATCTATATAAAATAAGTGAGTTAATCTACGTATTTCACAGTCATACAGCATAACTTTTTGATGTATAAGGATTACATCGCGACCAAGAACTACATTTCCTAACCACCCCGAGCCGAGAAAAAGTTACCTTACAACAATGATAACAACTTTGTTTCTTGGACATACGCAATTTTAAAATTAATAAACCACTTATACAACAATCCAATGTATATTGTGTTAAAATTTGAATTCGATCTGATGACGGGTTTGTGAGATAATAATTCTTAAATGTGACGCATGGTTGAAACACGCTTAAAAACGGGCACTTTTTGTATTCCAACTCACACTCACTCACTCCGTTGGCTTTTCTGGGACGTGACGATCCCGTGCCGCTCTCACTATCTGCCTCCATTTCCTCCTATCCAGCGCAGTATTTTCCCAAACAGTAATACCCATTTGTCTGCAGTCGGAGGTCACCTCATCTTGACATCTACTCCTAAGTCTTCCAGGGGGTCTCGAGCCTTCGATCTTCTTCTCATACACCTGGCGAACTATTCTGGCAGCGTCCATTCTGATAACATGCCCTGCCCATTGCAGCCGTTTCGCTTTCATGACGTCCACTACTCTGGGTTGATTGGCCAACTTGTACAGCTCATGATTTGATCTGAGAACCCATCTTTGTGTTTCCTGGTCAAAGATGGGGCCGAAAATTTTTCTATATATCTTGTTTTCGAAGACTGTAAGTTGGCGTTCCTCCCTTTTGGTCACACTCCATGTTTCGGCTCCGTATAGCAGTACCGGCCTGATGATCGTGTTGTATAGTTTTAGTTTTGTTTCCCTGGTCAAAAGTTTGGAGGAAAGTAATTTATGCAGGGAAAAGTAAACTTTGTTTGCATTCCGCAATCTAATTTGGTGTTCAACTTGTCTTCTATTGCAGTCATTTATATTTACCCCAAGGTATTTGAAGTTTGGCGTGTTCTTAAAGGTAAAATTGCCTATATGAAGGTTGTTGCGTTGGTCTGTAGTCATGTTTTCTCTCTGTATGATCATGTATTCTGTTTTCTCTTCATTAATCTTTAGACCTATTTTTGCAGCAGTTTCATTTAATTTCCTGAATAAAGCTTCAATTTCTCCTCCATTATTTCCTATTAATACAATGTCATCTGCATATGCCAGGATGTTGTGTTTGTTATCTGCTAGGTCTCCAGTTGCAGCTTCTTTGGTTTCCCGAATTACTTTTTCCAGAACGATGTTGAAGAGAAGTGGGGAGAGCGCATCACCTTGTTTTAGTCCTGTTCTGTTTTCAAAACCGTCTGATACGGATCCACAGTGTGTCACTTTGCTCACTGTCTCCTCCATACACATTTTGACCAGGCTGATAAGTTCCTGTGGGATTCCGTACTCTGCCATAATTTCCCACACCGTTTCTCTGTGGACTGAGTCATAGGCCTTTTGGAAGTCAATAAATAGGTAATGGACGTTTTTGTTATATTCCCAAACTTTTTCATTGATTGTCTTAATACAAAATATATTGTCTGTTGTTGATCTGTTTTTACGGAAACCATTCTGATAGTCTCCTATTATATCTTCGGTGTATGGAATTAGACGTTGTAATATTATGTGCGACAGTAATTTGTAAGCTGTGACAAGTAGGGATATTCCTCTGTAATTTTCGCAGTTATGTTTATCTCCTTTCTTATGTATTGGAACAATAATTGCTTCCTTCCATTCATCCGGTATTTGTTCCTCGCGCCATATTTTCAGGATAAGTTTATGCAGTTTTTCATGAAGCTTCTCACCCCCATATTTCAGCAATTCAACTGGTATACCGTCAGATCCAGCAGCTTTGTGGTTTTTCAGTTTCTTCAGACTGCTGGTTACCTCTTCATATGAAGGATCATTTATGAAAGGTTCTACCGTTGAAAGAGTGGTTCTCTCCAATTTGTTGTCTGGTTCAGGGCAGTTCAGTAAGTGGTCAAAGTACTCTTTCCAAGCCTGTAATATGTGGGTTGTTCCTGCAATGATGTTACCATTGTTGTCGTGGAGAACTGCTGATCGCGGTTGGTAACCTTTCTTAATGTTATTCACCGTCCCATATACTTTACGGATGTTGTTCTCCTTCTGGTCATTCTCAATACTCTCTAACATATGTTTAAGGTAAAGCTTCTTTTCTTTTCGTAAGGTTATGCTTGTTTCTCTTCGTGTTTCCCTGTAGTGCTGTTCCAATTCTTCATTTCTCCTGTCCTGTAGCCATGCTTTCCTTGCTGAGATGCTAGCTGCTACTGCTGTTTTGCATGTACCATTAAACCATTTCTTCTTTCGTTCCACTTTTGGTAATGCGTTTTTAGCTGATTCTTGAATCACCTTCTTGATACCCTTCCACAATCTATTAATATCTGTAGTTCCACTTTCATCCACTTCTTCTCCTACTTCATCAAGTACGCCAAACCTGTTGCTCACTTCCACTTGGTACTGACAAGTTTGAGGAGTTTCCTTTAATGCTTGTAGATCATATTGTATTGCGCGCCCTTGTTGTTTGTGGTGAGTTTTCAGTTTCACCTCCATGGATGCAACCAGCAAGTTGTGGTCAGAGCCTATGTCAGCTCCCCGGTAAGCACGAATATCAGTAATGGCGCTTCTGTGTCGATTTGAAATTAGTATATGGTCAATTTGGTTTGCCGTCTTTCCATCTGCTGAATACCATGTTTCCTTATGTATATCCTTGTGTGGGAACGTCGTACTCCTGACATTCATGCTTTCTGATTCTGCAAATGAGATCATTCTAAGCCCATTTTCAGAGGTTTCCTCATGAAGGCTTTGTGTTCCAACTGCGATAACAAATATTAAAATATAAATTAAAAAATCCAAACCTACATGAACTAACGTAAAATAGAACGACGAAAATGTTGATGTTATTGGATTTTATGTAGGTCTATTGGTTACTTAACCAACAACCTTCAAACTCGAGTGCACATAATACTTTGGCTGACAGTAGGCAAAGAGCAAAATTCAAAAACAAAAGGAAAAGCAGAAAACATACACAAATCCAAAGACAAATCTAAAAGCAAAATCGAAAACTAAAAGCAAACGCAGACAACAAACCCAAAACAGAAAACACTAAACAGAATTGAAAAATAAAAGCGGAAAACAAACACGAAACCAAAATCACCAAGCAAAATTGAAAAACAAAAGCGTTAAACAGACACAAAACCAAAAACCAAAAACACAAAAGCAAACCAGGTAGAAAACAACAAACACAAGACCAAAAACGCAGTATTTGTGGGGCGTGGTGGCGTGTTGGCCTCTCACCAAGGTGGACTGGGTTCGATTCCCGGTCATTGCATGTGAGATTTTCGAAGTGAAATGCCATGCCCTGTGGTTCGGATTCCACGTAAAATGGAAGTCCCGTGGCTCATAATCACAAGATTCCCGGGCACGTAAAACTTCAATATTCCTCTCCTTCCATCAAAAACGCTATATTAGTTGAGATTTGACACCGCTCACCCCCCTCCTAGTTACGCCACTGCAGTATTGTACCATCCTGAAAATGCGCGACCCACCTCCGTGTGACGCGGGCAGCTATCTATTTCCCCTTGGCAGTCGCTCATTTCTCCGTGTTATTGAGCAGTGCCGATCTCAAGATGCGATAAGCCACTCCAAAGCCCCCTTGATCCTCGAGGGCGAAGAGCGAGCCGGAGCATGGCCCTACCCTCTGTCTGATCACTCGACCCGATAACCACCGACCATATCGCACTTCTGTGCAACATCAATTATATCGACAGGGACGACAGTCAAAAGACGAATAACTCGATAAAACAACTTTTCAGTAGAAGCAAACACGTGTTTGCTATTTACTTTCCTTCAACACAACTTGTTATTATCAGTGGATGGGTGAGTGGTTAACGTGTCGGACTACCAACCCCAAGCTTGCAGGTTCGCTCCTGGTCGTGGTAGGTGATTTTTGAATGGCAACAAAAATTACGACTCGCATGTCATACGATGTTGGCATGTTCAAGATCCCATTTGAATTCAGTAGGCCATGTTCATAATGGCAAAATTAATCTCGGGGGTTTCCGCGAACACAAAGTTCAACGATATTCGGCATGCAAGCTACCCTCTGGGTGTCACATAACAAAGCTTGCACCCGGCACCCGATATGGGTGAGTGGTTAACGTGTCGGATTATTAACCCCAAGCTTGCAGGTTCGCCCCTGGCCGTGGTAACTGATTTTTGAAAGGTGGCAAAAATACGATACGCATGTCATACGATGTTGGCATGTTAAAGAACCCATTTGAATTCAGAAGCCGTGTTCATAATGGAAAAATTAATCTCGGGAGTTTCCGCGAACACAAAGTTCCTCATTTCACTACTAGAAAGCGCTTTGGTGTTAAGGGGCTTAGATATCTAACCTCCTTGGCTTTCATAGTGCTTTCCGAGGCCATGCGATATTATTATTATTATATTAGACTATTATCAGTTCATACAGTAAGAAATTGCTGAAACAATATACGGCAGCAGATATCCCTCATTACAGAATTACAAAGTGTAAACGCTAATTTATTTACACGGTACAACGCCTGTCTGTCAGCAGAAGGAGAACATTTTCAACATCTTCCGTGAAAAGGTAAGTTCTTTAATCATGATTTGCTAGTGAATTTACCATTATTTAATGTACTCTGTTACGGTTTCTACCTCCGCGCAATCTGCGTCCTCCCCCAGGGGCTCACATCTAGTGGGACGTGGGTTGGCGACCACGGGACCCCAGCTGAGTCCGGCATTGTTTCCACTTGTGCAGGGCCCCTCTCCGTCTTCTTTCCTGCCGACCTCCCTTGGTCAACTCTTGTTCTTTTCCGACCCCGACGGTATTAGGGTATCCGAGGCGTAGGGAGTCTTTCACTTTCCCGCCTTAATTGTCCCCTGTCTCATCTTTCCTGATCTCTCCTTCTTCGAGGGGTCTTGTTTTCTTTTCATTTTATTTCCTTTTCTCATTAAGATTCCCGCACTGTTTTTGTTACTTGGCTAAATTCCTTTTAGCAATTTATTTTTTGCATCTACACTACATTTTGTAGGTATTTTTAATCTACGTTGCATTGTGTAGGTTTTTTCGATATAAATTGCATTTTGCGAGTGTTTTCAACCTCAATTGCATTTTGTAAAGATGGTCAATCTAAATTGCTTTGTAGTAAGTCTTTCAATGTATGAGCAGGGCATTTTAGTGAGTATTTTGAATTTCAATTGCATTTTGTAAGTATTTTCAACCAAAACCGCATTTTGCAAGAATTTTAAATCTCAATTGCATTTTATGTCGTGGGCATTTTGGAAGTATTTTGATTCTCAATTGCATTTCGTGGGTATTTTGAATCTAAATTACATTTTGTAAGTATTTTCAATCTAAATTGCATTTTGTAAGTATTGTCAATCCGAATGAGTAGTTTGAATCTGCCATAAATTTTGTAAGCATTTTCAATTTCAATTGGAATTTGTAAGTATTTTGAACCTCGATTGCATTTTGTACGTATTTTCGATCTTATTTGCAATTTGTAAGTACTTTGAATTTCAAATTCATTTTGTAAGTATTTCGACTCGACATTGCATTTTGTACGTATTTTGAACCTAGCCTACATTTTGTTTATATATTTCAATCTATTCCTTTTGTAAGTATTTTCGTTCTAAATTCCCTTTGGTAAGTATTACCGCTCTTCATTTTGTAAGTACTGTAGTTTCAATCTGAGTTCCTTTTTGTAAGTATTTTCCGTCTCACTTAATTTTCGTTCTGGTTTCCATTTCGTTGTCATTGTCGCTATCACCAAAACCATTAGGGGCCGATAACCTAGATGTTAGGCCCCTTAAAACTACAATTATCATCACCACCTTAACCAGTTGTTAGCTGGCTTTTGTTATGATATTCTCGACCATCATTGGGAAGTGCCATTTCCATTTTAGGCTATTATTTCGATGGGGTCGCCACTCCCAAAGGCATTTTATGAAGCTACTGCCAGCTATTATTCAGGCCGCCCCTAACATGGGAAACAGACGCCCTTGCAGCCGCCCCTAACCTGGGAAACAGACGCTGCCGATTGATGCTGTACTCATACTATTCCCTGAGTACTGGGTTGCCTCTTCCGCAATCTCCACCGTTCCGAAGTTCATCTTCTCCGCTGCAGATTCCGTTGAGGTCTTCGCACGTAACCCTGTGCACGGGGCCTATGTTATACCCCATAGGACTGGGTCCTCACCAGAACTTAGCCGGTACTGTAGTTCCATGGTATATTACAGTACCGTTGCCCACCCCCGCGACGTGGACGCGCCTGGCAAGAATTATCCATGTAGCCAATTAGGATTAACTCATGGACCGGGTTAAGGAGCTGTCTAAATCCAGCCTCCAAGACAGATGCTGGAGGCCAAGTGCAAGGGTAAGAGAGCAAGGGGAAGACCTAGAACAAGGTGGATCGATTCAGTGAAGAACAGCGTGAGAAAAAGAAATCTGTACTGGGACAAGATCGTGGAAGAAGAATTGTGGAAGGAAAGAGGAAAGTGGAGAAGTGCCATAAATACCCCGACCCGGCAGGAGCTGGATAAGAGGAAATTATGATGATGATTATGATTCTCGACTATGTCTTGTTTTCCTATTTTAGTTATGTTTGCTAATATTCTCTTGTTTTTTCTCTCATTGCATTGTTATCCTAATGTGTAGACTAAAATGCCGCACAATAGGCTACTTTGCATCTATTTAATATTAATTGAGAGAATCGTAGATTTGTGATGCTTTTTTTTTATTTCACGGAAGCAAGCTTGTCACAAGGATTCCAGGAGGCATTGTAATTGATAACTATGACAACTACTTTAAATATTGCTGAAGTACGCTGTTTATTATGGGAGGGCTTAGCTGTGTTTTGTTATTATAACTATGACAATGGTTTCACGATTTGCTAAAGCACGCGTTTTTTTTTTGTTCATAAATGCAAATAACAGGAGGCTATGGCGGTATCCATGACAACGACTGGACTGTTTCCCGTTTCTCGCTGGTAGGCTAAATAATAAAATAAAATAAAAGTAGGAGCACGTGAATCGTTTGTTGCTAATGATCCAGAATTCTGCATTAGGTCAGAGATATCAATTTAGCCGCGGCTTCGGTGGCGTAGTCGGTAGCATGCTGAGCTTCTATGCCCAAGATAGCGGGTTCAAACCCGGCCGAAGCCATCGGATTTTTTAAGAGCGTTAAAAATCCCTCAGTATGCCTTCCTTCGGTGGGGAAGTAAACCCGGTGGTCCCATGTCATAGATTTATGGCATGTTAAAGAACCTTCCACTAATTACACCTGTGTGACGCTAAATTGGATAGCTTATGAATGTAAACAACGCTCTTAGGTTTCTACGTTCGATGTCAACAGCCGACTGCGGTGGCGTCTGGTAGCTAAGTTCTGAACTAGTAGTCGTCGACGGTGGCGTTTGGTGAAAAAAGTAGGAACTATTTGATAAATTCTAAGTTGCAGTACTTAAATAAAATAAAGTCCTCTCGGCACGCCGGAAGGCGGAGGTAGATTTCACCGGACAAACTTGGGGATAGGCGAAAATAGGCAGAATATGCAGGTTTTCGTAGAAGGATCAGACCTCATTTATTGCGAGAAGGTATTTTATAATTGGAGCTTAATTAACTTTGTTTTTCGTCATTTTATGCTTATTTTAAACATTTTATTGTCTTATGGGAACGGTAACCTTCTTGTCATTTGGGGTCCATTTTTATACTTGTGGTCACACTGTCCTTATGCAAGGTTTCGACACTGATGTGTAACTATGTAACGGTCTGTTTCTTCTTCACGCAAAATTCTATCTCCCGCAGAGATTTTGGTTCGTTCCTCAGTTTAGGGGCTGCGACAACGCGGTCATGTAACCCCGTGTACTTAGGGATGGCTGTATTAGTCTGTAATTCAGGTAAGGACTGCAGACGGTCAATTTCAAGCAGTAGTTCCTAATGTTGCTACCAGGTACTACCGTCAACGACACCTAGCTGTGAACTTGGTTACTATATGTCACCGCAACCAGCAACTCGCAACGAACGTTGGAACTTCCCCTCCAAAAGGAGAGCATACTGAAGGATTTTTAGCGCTCTTAGAAAATCCGACGACTTCGGCCGGCTTTGAACTCGCGACCTTGGGCATAGACATTCAGCATGCTACCAGTTACATCACCGAAGCCGCTTCACACTTAGTCAGATGGAAATCTGAATCTGATCTCGTGCAAGTGCGTTATCTTGGCAACGTCTGATATAATAATAATAATAATAATATCGTATGGCCTCGGGTGCCTGGTGCAAGCTTTGTTAATTGACACCCAGAGGGTAGCTTGCATGTCGAATTTCGTCGTTCCTTTAGTTAGTTAGTTAGTTAGTTATTGTTGTTTTAAGGGGCGGAACTACGAGGTCATCTGCCCCTCGTCGTTCCTTTGAACGCTATGAAAGTCAAGGAGGTTATATATCTAAACTCCTTGACACTACAGCGCTTTCAAGTAGAGAATGGAGGAACTTTGTGTTGGCGGAAAATCCCGAGATTAATTCTGCCATTGAACACGGCCTACTGAATTCAAATGGGTTCTTTAACATGCCAACAACGTATGACAGGAGTATCGTGATTTTTGTCGCCTTCAAAAATCACTTACCATGGCCAGGGGCGAACCTGCAATCTTGGGGTTGGTAGTCCGACATTATAACCACTCGCCCACCGTGGCAAGCTAACGTCTGATGGCTCATCCCTCATCAATTTAGTAGTGTTGCCATGGCATCCACTGATAGCTCTTGGCATTTTCTTATAATTCCGAAATCATTTTTCTCATCCCTTGGCATAATGGTGGGTCATATCAAAAATTCTTTCAGACAAAAGTTTTAGGTAATTATTAGGGGAATATTGTCCATTTTGTACGGTTTTGATATTGTGCCTATTAAGAGAGATATGATTTATGTTTCCCGAAAAACCTACTTTTTCCCACCCCTTTGGTCAATGGTTGGTGCTATAAAAAAAACTCTTCAAACATAATTTTTTGGGCTTTATCCGACACATAGTATGAACGTTGAACAGATTCGATATTTCACATATTAAGAGAGTTATAGCAATATTTCACTTTTTCGAAAAAAGCCCCTCATTTTCACCCCCTTCGACCGATTTAGCCCAGTAACGAACTCGACCGAGATTTTATAGGTATACATATTCGGTAAAAAATTCAAAGTGATTGGTGCTAAATTATGGCAGTTATCGTGTCCACAAGAAACTGATATACATATACATACATATATATATATATATACATAAACATACCGACAGTAGTGGCTACGCTCGCTAAAGCGCTGCGTTAGGTCATGGGGCCAAGCTCTCTGCTGACTCGGTAGACGCGTGGGTTCGAGCCCCACCGTCGGCCGTCCTTGAAATGGTTTTCCGTGGTTTCCCATTTTCAACTCCAGGCAAATGCTGGGACGGTACCTTCTGACAGGCCACGGCCGCTTCCTTCCACATCCTTGCCCAGTTTCATTCACCATCATTCATTTCATCTCTCATTAACTCCTCTCATGAGGTTGGCGTCAGGAAGGGCATCCGGCCGTAAAAATCATCCGCCACAAAGACTTCCATCGCATCTCATCCCCGACCCCGTAGGAAAAACGGGAATAATAATGGGTCGACATACATACATACATATATATACATAAACATACATAAATTATGTATAAACTTTTGAACTGACGGTGGTTTTGGGGTCTGGGGGATGTGAAACGCGAAGATATGTCGAAATTTTCCGGAAGTCGAAACATGGTACCCATTGCAATAGTTAGCTTTCTAATGATATCTACCTCTGGTTGGTTCCTCAGTTTAGGGGCTGCGACAACGCGGTCATCTAACCCCGTGTACTTTTGGTGAGTGTAGAATCTGTCTGATAAACGGTGTGAATTTTAATGGCTGTATTAGTCTTAATTCAGGGATGGACTGCAGACGGTCAATTTCAAGCAGTAGTTCCTAATGTTGCTACCAGGTACTACCGTCCACGACACCTAGCTGTGAACTTGGCTACTAGATGCCACCCCAACCAGCAACTCGGAACGAACGTTGGAGGAAAGCATACTGAGGGATTTTAGCGCTCTTAGAAAATCCGACGACTTCGGCCGGCTTTGAAACCGCGGCCTTGGGCATAGACATTCAGCATGCTACCAGTTACGTCACCGAAGCCGCTTCCCACTTAGTCAGATGGAAATACTGAATCTGATCTCGTGCAAGTGCGTTGTCTGATGGCACATCCCTCATCAATTTAGTAGTGCTGCCATGGCAACCTCTGATAGCTCTTGGCATTTTCTTATAATTCCGAAATCATTTTTCTCATCCCTTGGCGTAATGGTGGGTCATATCAAAAATTCTTTCAGACAAAAGTTTTAAGTAATTATTAGGGGAATATTGTCCATTTTGTACGGTTTTGATATTGTGCCTATTAAGAGAGATATGATTAATGTTTCCCGAAAAACCCACTTTTTCCCACCCCTTTGGTCAATGGTTGGTGCTATAAAAAAACTCTTCAAACATAAATTTTTGGGCTTTATCCGACACATAGTATGAACGTTGAACGGATTCGATATTTCACATATTAAGAGAGTTATAGCAATATTTTACTTTTTCGAAAAAAAAAAAGCCCCCCATTTTCACCCCCTTCGACTGATTTAGCCCAGTAACGAACTCGACCGAGATTTTATAGGTATACATATTCGGTAAAAAATTCAAATTGATTGGTGCAAAATTACGGCAGTTATCGTGTCCACAAGAAACTGATATACATTTACACACATCAAAAAAAGTTTTGCATCACCTCGGTTCCAAGAGTTCCGGAACCGTTAAATACAAAGGGAATAGAGATCAACACAAACAACATTTCAGCTCGTTTTATTGCTCATGAGACCCACACATTGCATGTTGTACCATCATACAGCTAGACTTTCAGCATTTGTGGTCCAGATTGCAGTACACACCACTACCTCTAATACCCAGTAGCACGTCCTCTTGCATTGATGCATGCCTGTATTCGCCGTGGCATACTATCCACAAGTTCATCAAGACACTGTTGGTCCAAATTGTCCCACTCCTCAACGACAATTCGGCGTAAATCTCTCAGAGTGGTTGGTGGGTCAAGACGTCCATAAACAGCCCTTTTCAACATATCCCAGGCATGTTCGATAGGGTTCATGTCTGGCGAACATGCTGACCACTGTAGTCGAGCGATGTCGTTATCTTGAAGGAACGCATTCACAAGATGTGCACGATGAGGTCGAGAATTGTCGTCCATGAAGACAAATGCCTCTCCAATATTCTGCCGATATGGTTGCACTATGGGTCGGAGGATGTCATTCAGGTATCGTAAAGCCGTTTCGGAGCCTTCCATGACCACCAGTGGCGTACGTCGGCCCCACATAATGCCACCCCAAAACATCAGGGAACCACCACCTTGCTGCACTCGCTGGACAGTGTGTCTAAGACGTTCAGCCTGACCAGGGTGCCTCCAAACACGTCTCCGACGATTGTCTGGTTGAAGGCATATGCGACACTCATCGGTGAAGAGAACGTGATGCCAATTCCGTGGGGTCCATTCAGCATGTTGTTGGGCCCATCTGTACCGCGCTGCATGGTGTCGGGGTTGCAAAGCTGGACCTCGCCATGGACGTCGGGAGTGAAGTTGCGCATCATGCAGCCTATTGCGCACAGTTTGAGTTGAAACACGACGTCCTGTGGCTGAACGAAACGCATTATTCAACATGGTGGCATTGCTGTCAGGGTTCCTCCGAGCGGCAATCCGTAAGTAGCGGTCATCCACTACAGTAGTAGCCCTTGGGCGGCCTGAGCGAGGCCTGTCATCGACAGTTCCTGTATCTCTGTACCTCCTCCATGTCCGAACAACATCGCTTTGGTTCACTCTGAGACGCCTGGAAACTTCCCTTGTTGAGAGCCCTTCTTGACACAAAGTAACAATGCGGACGCGATCGAACTGCGGTATTGACCTTCTAGGCATGGTAGAACTACAGACAACATGAGCAGCGTACCTTCGTCCTGGTGGAATGACTGGAACTGATCGGCTGTCGTACCCCCTCCGTCTAATAGGCCCTGCTCATGCATGGTTGTTTACATCTTTGAGCAGTTTTAGTGACATCTATGAACAGTCAAAGGGACTGTATCTTGGATACAATATCATACCTGCCAACTTTTACGGTTTATCCGTAAAATTTACGGAAATTGCAGCATTTTACGGTTTTACGGATGAACGGTGTCATTTTACGATTTCGCGGACAAAAATTTTAAACGATAATTAACATTCGATAATCCCTCCCACTTCCGTACAATCGATTGTTTGCGTGGGTCGAAGGCAAGTCCACGATAGTCGATAACTCGTTCTTTGATATGATTCGTACTTTTAACCGTGTCATGTTTGTGTCGTCATTGTAATTGAATTTGAAGCCGGGATAACCGTTCTTCCATGTGAATCTTAGGTGTCGACACGCTCTGCTTCGCAAATTCTTTGTTCCCCTACGTTCGCTCGTTGCGATTTAAACGATATTCTTTGACCACGTGAGTTGTTTATTGTTCGCGAAGTTGGCGTTCTTTGAATGTTTTCGTATTTTAAGGTTATGGCATATTTTAATGAAGTGTTCGAGTTTTTGTGCTATATCTTCGTGCTTCGCAGTTTCCTGTATTCCTTGGACTAATTACATTCGTTCCACGTGTGTGTTTTTTTCTCTCTCCCATGTGCATATTCTTTCTTTACGAGGTTGGCGTCGTGTTCATTTGACTTGTGTGCTTTGACTTGTTTTAATGAAGTGTTGGCTGTGTTTTATGCGATTTATGTTATAATTTTATGTGACGTTTAGTGATCCAGGTTCCTTTCGATGTTTTAGTAGATATCGAGAATGAACAAATACAACAAGAAACAGTACTTCCAGACATTTAAAGAATCATACTCGGTTGATTTTCCGTGCATACTAAAATCAAGAAAGGGAGAAAAATTTGCCTTTTGCACGGCATGTGCGTGTGATATTAATATTGCTCATGGTGGAAAAAACGATTTAAGTAATCATGTGAAGTGCGGTAAACACATAAGTTATGTTAAATCAAAGGAAGATAGCAAGAAAATCAACACCTTTTTTGCCAAGGCTGGGAACGTTGACAGTGACGTAATTAGGGCCGAGTGTCTGTTTACTTCCTTTTTGGTGGAACACAATGTGCCCTTAAGTGCGGCTGATCATGCTGGTGCTTTATTTAAGAAGATGTTTCCCACATCAGAAGTTGCAAAGAAATATAGTTGTGGTCGCACGAAAACGACGTGCATTGTAAATAAAATGGCAAAAAAATGCATCATCTGAAGTTGTTAAGTGCCTTCAGAACGGACCATTTTCTTTGGCAACGGATGGAAGCAATGATACGAATGCCAAGTTGTATCCTATTGTTGTTACATTCTATGATGTTCGGCAGGAAAAAGTAGTGAGCACTGTGCTATCCATACCAGCGTTGGACGGGGACTCAACAGGGCGAAACATAGGTAACCTGATGTTATCACAGCTGAGTTCTCATAATATACCAATTGAAAACTGTGTGGCTTTCTGCTCCGACAATGCTCCTGTTATGATAGGACACAAAAATGGGGTTTCAGCAGTTCTGAAGGAAGTTCAACCAGGTATTGCCATCATAGGGTGCATTTGCCACCTGATTAATCTAGCAGCTGAAGAAAAGGGTGCTGGAAGATTACCAGTTAAAGTGGATGAGATCCTTGTAGATATATTTTATTTCTTAGAGAAGAGTGTAAAGAGAAAAGAACGCCTTCAGAAATTTCAGAACTTGCACAATAAGGAAGCAAAGAAAATTCTGAAGCATGTATGTACTAGGTGGTTATCTTTAGGCAGATGTTTGGATAGACTACTGGACCAGTGGTATCCTCTTCTTTCTTTCTTCAAGGAGGAAGTAATATTATGTACCCTAAACATTTCCACAAGCTTGACATCTTTCAGAATACCTAAAGTTGAACAAAGTGGATCCAAAGAGTATCAGAAGAAGAGAATTCTTGATTCTGCTACTACACATGCCCCTAAAAGAATAGCATATTCTTCCAAATGTGACAAACCCATCCTAAAAAATAAGACTTCTGCTACAACTCGTGAGGAAAAATTGTTTATGTTCCTGTCCTCAAACTTGAACAAGGCCTTTTGCACTTTTCTTCATGTGACTATTCCTGTATTTGACAAATTGAATGTTGCCCTTCAGACTTCTTCCCCACAAGTTCACTTGTTATTAGAACTTCTAATGGATTTGCTAAAGCAGCTGTTCACCAAGTTTGTTAAGCCCAAAATTGTCAAAAGCTCCTCATTGCTTGAAGTTGAGTACAACTTGATTCAAAATCAAAGAAGTGATGATGAGTTAGTTATTGGCATTCAAACTTCGAACATAGTGAATGATCTCCAGGATACAGATAAATCCCTTTTCTTTTCATCAGTGAGAAACTACTTTTGTACTGCCTGTGACTACATCATCAACAAGTTTCCACTCAAGGATGACGTGCTAAAGAATGCTCAAGTTGCTAGGTTAGACAAAATTGAAGATGCACAGTTTTCTTCCGTTCGTTTTTTCTTGGAAAAGTTTCCTATCATGTTATGCAAGGAAGAGAATGAAACTACCGATGAGGTGGTGAATGAGCTTCAGAGGCAGTTTACAGCTCTTCAGGTAGATGACACTTTGGCTGCACATCAAGATGCTGCAAGTGATTCCAGTTGGGCACAAATATCAAGAATTCGTGGAGCCGATGGACTTCTTAAGTATAACCGAATTTCTAGAGTAATGCTCTCTATTCTCACCATACCCCATAGCAATGCAGAATGTGAACGTGTTTTCAGCCTTGTGAAGAAAAATAGAACACAGTTCAGGTCATCCATGTCCAATGAATCTCTGGAGTCTATTTCTATTTTGAAGACCAGGAGTTCTGGTCCCTGTTATGACAAAGCATTTTCTCAAGACTTTTTGCTGGAAGCTAAAAAGGCCACAACCATGACTTTAAAGTCGAACTAGCATGTGATTTGCAGTGTGTATTATATTATTTCTTGCCTGTGTTACGTTAAACAAGTTTTATTGTGTAAAACCTTTTTCAATTATCGTATATCGGCTTAATTTATCAAGGAAGTCCTGTTATGTATGCTCCAAACCAATATTCACCACGCCTGCTGCTGATTAACATGGATTTCTTCTTGATTGTTATGTTCATCTACAAATCATGTAAGTAGATATGATTTCATTGAAATATCCTGTTTAAAGCATGAATTATTGTATTTTGTAGCCCAGAAGTATTATTATTTTCGTCAAGCCGGGGTATGTCGAAAATCGTTAAATTTTTTGTCGCGCGTGAGTTTTACTGATAGCCCTTTTCAAAAGTTGGCAGGTATGCAATATACACAGTCAACGTCTATATGCCGGAGATCTGGGAACCGAGGTGATGCAAAACTTTTTTTGATGTGTGTATATGTATATATATATATACATAAATTATATATAAACTTTTGAACTGACGGTGGTTTTGGGGTCTGGGGGATGTGAAATGCGAAGATATGTCGAAATTTTCCGGAAGTCGAAACTTGGGACCCATTGCAATAGTTAGCTTTCTAATGAAATCTACCTAAAACAGATAACACACACTAATACAGTCATCACAATTAACACCGGTTATCAGACAGATTCTACACATACCCAAAGTACACCGCTACATGACCGCGTTGTCGCAGCCCCTAAACTTAAGAACCAACCATCAATTTAGCCGGAGTGTTATCTCACACAATATTGTTTGTTGAACTTTGAAAGCATTTTGAGGAAGTATTTCTGTCATGGTTATCAACTGCCATACGACAAGGAAAATTCGTGATGGAAGAAGTAGTTTGAAAGTAACGTTATCATTATTTTTGGGTGTAACTGAGCTGTAGCGACGTTATGCATTAAATTATGTGACCGTAACGCCGATATTTTTAATAATAATAATAATAATAATAATAATAATAATAATAATATCGTATGGCCTTGGTACCGGGTGCAGGCTTTATTTGGCGCCCAGAGGGTAGCTTTCATGTCGAATTTTGTTGTTCCTTGGAGCGCTATGAAAGTCCAGGAGATTAGATATCTAAGCTCCTTGAACACTATAGCGCTTTCTAGTAGAGAAATGAGGAACTTTGTGTTGGCGGAAAATCCCGAGATTTATTTTGCCATTATGAACACGGCCTACTGAATTAAAATGGCTTCTTTAACATGCCGACAACGTATGACATGCATGCCGTGATTTTTTGTCGCCTTAAAAAAATCACTTGCCACGGCCAGGAGAGAAACCTGCAAGCTTGGGGGGGGGGGGGTTGGTAGTCTGACACGATAACCACTCACCCACCGTGGCAAGCGATACTTTAATAGTAATTATATATGAATTGCAGCCAATGGCCATAGCTGGATATTTGAATTGAAAGCCCCTGGGCTCTAGAAAGTTCAATTTCAAGTACCTATTGTAGATCCCCTTTTGACAGCATCATTATCAGATGCCACTGTCACTGACACCTAGCTTTGAACGTTGGAACTTGATAGAGCGTTTCTAACCCACCAAATATAACTTCTAAATTTGGCTACACATTACCAATTGTAGTGATAGGTTCTTTTACATGTCATTAATCTGTGACATGGGCCCGCCGGCTTTACTTCCCCTCCGAAGGAAGGCATAGTCTACTGACGGATTCAAACGCTCTTGAAAAATCCGACGAATAGTAATGAAGTAATGAAAGTGTTGTATTGTGATATAACCTAATGTCGAGATATTTCTCGGCCGCAGCTCTGATTAACCAATTAAAATGGTTTTCATCAAGAAAAAGGAAAGAAATAAGAAAATGATCCTGGCACACACACGAGTTGATCACTTGGTTCACCAGCATTGGCTTTCCGTTCGGTATAGTTATTAACCCTTAGCTACTGACGTGGAGTCTCGCAGACTCCGTGAGATAATAAATTATTCTCTTCCGTTCATACTTGCCAATTAACTTCCTTGTCTTCGCCTTTCAACATCATCGGCAATAATGTGCAACCGAGATAACAGTGTCTGATGTAGGGAATTAGTCTCGTAGACTCCATGTCAGTAGGATTATTAGGTGCTAAAAATCGGGACAATATTTACTTTTTATGTATTAAAAATACCTGAAATACGTGACAAAAAAGTAAAAATATTTAATTATAATTGTGTTTATTAATGTGAATATAAACAATAAGCAGTACTCACGAATGCAATGCCTCACTGACTGCTGAAGCATTACAATACCCAACGAGATACATCTTCAGGTTGTCCATCACAAATGACCGACTATTATCGCGAAACACTTCTTCTTGAGTCGCGGAACTGTGGCAATTTGTTTCTTGCCCTTGAGGTGTTGTGTAACTTGAGATCGCTGTTAAGCCTTGATTGCTTTCCCACATGGTTGGCAGAACAGGACAGCCCGTTAAGAAGTAAAATTATCCTTAAATACTGCAACAGATGATAACTTGTAGTCGTTTTTACTTTAGGCATCATAGAACTGCCTTACACTTCACAGTGGTAGAAATGAACTGCATGTGAGCGACACTGGTTCCAGGTAGCTGGGAGAGGGGGAGGTCTAGCACGTGGTGCAATATGGCTATGGACAAGGAAATCCCCGGCTTCCACAGTGAGTGGCACGGGGCGACAAGTTAAGAATAACACAGTTGCAAGCTTATATAATCTCTGCATGATGATTAGATAGCTCACAGGTTATTCTCCGTTGAAGTAAGACAGAACAAAAATGGAATAAACTGAAAGATCTAGCATACTGATTTTAAAAAAATGCAAATATTAGTCTATGTATTTTTATGTTATATCTTTAAAGAAAAAATGCATAAAACATGTATTTACATTTAAAAATATTTATTTACCTAAAAATCCGAGCCCTAGTCATTACTGTGAGTTGTGGAGCTATCAGTGCCCGCTTGCTTGTTATATTACGTTGTGAGTAAAAGCGAAATGGACTCGAAACCTGGTCCATTTAGGGAGACAGTAAATGTTTTCGATGCTCTGTTCGAGGAGATTTTTTACGATGAGTTGAGATGAGTTGAGCACAGTGATAGCGATGAAAAACAATGAGTGATGAAGTACGTGTCAGTTTCTTATCAGGTATGAAAGAAAGGCATATATAACTTGCGTTCCAAAAGTAACGAGCCGGAGGCTGTAATGCGCAAACCGGTGACGACATCGGCTAATCGTGGTGTGTGTAACGAGGTGTGGTTCCGACCAGAGCGTGGAAGTTCACAGCCCGTCGCTAGAGGGCACGTGACGATACAAAGCACCGCGGATTGTGCTCAGGTGGAAACCGTAACAAAGTACATTAATTAATGGTAAATTCACCAGAAAATCATGACTAAAGAACTTACCTGTTCACAGGAGATGCTGAAAATGCTCTCCTTCAACTGACAGACAGGCATTGTACCGTGTAAATAAATTAGCGTTTACACGTTGTAATTCCCTTTTGTTTTGAGGGATCTGCTGCCGTATATTGTTCTCCAGCTCCACTAGAGTACGGGTAATTGATCTGTACACTTTCAATGTTAAATTACCCCACAATTGAACAACAAAGGTCCGTGCTTCGATTAATTACAGTAAACACGCAGGTGGTGGGAGGATGGGGAGGATGCAGCAGTAGCGACATAATGTAACGATGTCTGTCTGTCAGCTGAAGGAGAACATCTTCCGTGAAAAGATAAGTTCTAACCTTCAACTGGCGACGTGAGGTCATCCAGATTCCCAAGAAATAAAATAACATCTGTGCTTCTTTAATTAAATCTTGCAGCTGTTGTTTATGCTGCCTTCTTATCTGCGCGCTGACACTACACACCCTCGTTGATGAAAGTTTAGTGACTTAATGGACTTTAATGACCCTGGTTAGCCCGCCTCCGCCTCGCGCAATCTCGCGGTACGAGCTCGGTTGGCTGGCTGAAGGCGCGCGCGCCCGGCAGCCGGCCGTTGGTCCCGCTGCAGCAATAGAATCTCACTGTATTTATTAATTTATGTACATTGAAGTTTTTACTTGATAGGGAAAAACTTGAAATTTAAATTTTTTCAAGTCATAAAAAATATGTCGAGTATTACAGCCCAAAGAGTACGTCTTGTGGGTAGAATCTTACATTAAAACGTTTCATTCAATGTGTGTTAAAACGATTGTTAATACTTTGTTCATTAAAACTTATACTAGCTGTCTATAATTTGAAATTAATTTTGTGGAGTTCCTCAGACTCAACGTCAGTAATAACGTTAGTGTTTTCTCACCTCAGTAGGTAAGGGTTAAACCCGAGTGCTTCCCCAACTTGAATTGCTTTTTGTCCATGCAGAACTGGCACGTTAACATAATATGCCACTCAACACAGCCCACACGGGAATTTTTATCAATCACTACTGCGAATTGCAAAATACACAGTGAGTTAACACTGCGGGAAATGGCGATAACGAACGAGCTTCTGGCGCGTGTCGCCTTTGCCCTCTCTATTCTTCTGTTCTCGTTGGTCTAGCCCAGGATTTCCAAACTACGGCCCGCGAGCACCACCAATCCGACCCTCCATAGCTTATTTTGATTGGGCTACATTGTAAAATTCACAAGCTGTAGAATCATACAAATTTTAAACATATGTTTTCATTTAACGACCAATTAAGAAACACAATAAAATAACTGACTTACGTAATGAAATTGAACATTTTAATAGTACATTATGCAACGAGCCTATAATGGCAATAATTAAGACACGAGTAAAACGAGCGTAAGCGAGTTTTATAATTACCATACGAGTGTCTTAATTACCATTATAGGCGAGTTTCATACGACTGTTTTTGTTCGAACATAAATATTCATAAATATATGTCGAGATTTCGCCAGTTTTATGTACTGAACAGAGCGCATGGGACGCAGACAATGCCTTGTATTTGACCATGGCCTCTTCGATTTTCCCACTATGACACTAGGCCAGGCAGTGAAATTTAAATTAGAAGGCCTTGGAACTCAGGTCAGGTGCGATGTTATCCTTATCTAATTGGTCAAACAACTGTTTCTTGATCTCTGATTGGTGGGAGAAACTTTCATAATGCAAAATAGTGTTATATTGACCATCATTATGGTACAGTTTTCTGACATATAATAGTCAGGGTCGAACATAAATGTAATTATTGACATGAGATTTATTCTTAACACATGTGAAATACATAGGGAGCCCAAATTCACATAATTAAATTATTCATCCTTCTTCTTCTTCTCCTTCTTCTTCGTTACGGCCAACTAAGGACCACGTCATGTCAACTGTTTCTTCTGCATTTTAATGTTGGCCCAGTACTCTTACATTCACAATCGATGTTGCACCTTTCTTTCCGTCGCCCACGCCTTTCCGGTTTTTAGTTTCGGCTTAGGTTGAAAACTCCGATGTTCTTGAAGTTTTTCCCTAAGTGGGCCACGCTCCTGGATATCTTCACATGTTATCCCAACCTCCAACATATTTTTCTCTATTTCACTGAACTAGGCCCCTTTTGTCTTTTTCTCATGGTGAAAAGCAAACATTTGGTTGGATAGCCGTGTTGATTTCATTCAGATTATATGTCCATAGAAGAAAATCCTCCTTTTCCTCATCACGTCAGTTATTTTCTCTACGTATGTGTACAACTCTTGGTTGTGGCGTCTTCGGAACTTGCCGTGTTCTTTGACTGGACCCAGGATTTTCCCCTTAGAACTTCGCCGAAACACTTACCAAGAGTGCGCGCATGTCTCGTTCTGAGGTAGTACCAGGCACATCTGCTCACTTTCAATCGAATGTGTGTTCTATCTGTTTTAAACGAGGCCTGTAGAAGCGTAACATCAGAGGGAATTGATCGTGTTTGTCTGGCATGCCCCGCAGGCTATTGTTAACTACAGCTCAATTGATTGGGTTCTTTTCGAAACACCGTGTGTGTGTGTAGCCGGGGAAACTAGGCTACAACGTCAACAAAGTGACCTCACCAATAAATGGCCTTTGAACTGTGTGGTCTTGCGTTACAAGCGAAGGTGACAAAACACTGTGTAGCTAGCCAAGCCGACCAAAGCCACCTGTTGAGCTCACCGGAGCCGATCACATTCCACGGCCCCCTCCCACCACTTTCCGATCACGCATTACGACCGGCGGCGTTTTATATTCACTGGCAGTACTTTAATAACATTGTGCTTGATTTTTTTTCCTTCTAATGTTTTTTTATTTTATTTTGTAATTCACTTACTCAATCGCCAGTATAAATTGTATCGTACGTTACTCCTACAGCGCACTTTAAATTTATTGTTTGAATTCAAGTGAAATTAAGGCCTTAACGGTTTACTTTACGATTTCCTTGGTTCTTTCCCACATTATCCGCAGTTCAGCTGTGTGCATTAAATCTCCCACAATAAGGCTGCGACTTATCACTCATACTTTTCAATCTTTACATTGAACAAGCAATAAAGGAAATTGGAGAAAAATTGAAAGTGGGAGTGAAGATTCAAGGAGAAATAATTTGAACTCTGAGATTTTCTGATGACATCGTCATCTTGGCCGACACGCCAGAGGATTTGAATGAGTCTTTGAATGGTATGGACGTCTTTAGGAAAGAATTCATGATGAAAATCAATAAATGTAAAACAAATATATAGGAATGTAGCCGAAATAAATCAGAAACCTCTATGGACATCAAATTGCCAGGTGAAAAGATAAAGGAAGTAGGAGATTTCTGTTACTTAGGAAGCAAAATAACCAGTGATGGACGAAGCAAAGAGGATATAAAAAGTAGGTTGGCTCAAGCAAGGAAAGCATTTCTACAGAAAGGGAATATGTTGACATCGAATATAGATTTAGGTATTAGGAAGTCTTTTTGGAAAGCCTTTGTCTGGAGCGTGGCGCTCTATGGAAGTGAAACTTGGACTGTCGGTGCAGCAGAAAAGAAGAAAATTGAGTCGTTTGAAATGTGGTGCTACAGGAGAATGATGAAGATCAGATGGGTAGATAGGGTTACAAACAAAGAGGTATTAAGACGAGTGGGAGAGGAGAGATGTTTCTGGCGACTGCTAATGAAGAGAAGAGATAGGTTAGTAGGACACATACTAAGACACCCAGGAATAGCAAGCTTAGTTATGGAAGGAAGGGTCGAGGACAAGAACTGTAGGGGTAGACCAAGGTTATAATATGTTCAACAGATTGCCTCGGATGTAGGGTGTGGTAGCTATTGTTACGGCTGTGAGTTTGTTTCGTCGCCTCGCCGGTTGAGTCACAGCTGGTCCGGGCTGTGCTCTGCCTCAGTGTATTACGTGCGCCTTACGCAACAGGGCTACTAGGACAAAGGGATGGTCCAGAATATTCGTGACCCAGCCAGTGATGGAAACCTCGCGAAGCCGTGAATCCTGGACGGGTCTATAAACATTTGAGTCACCTGACTGCTATATAAGAGCGACCTGGCAAGCGGGGTGGAGAGAGTGCTTTTTTCGAGCTAGTGCGAGCGTTTACCTCGAGCGACAGTTGTTGGCGACGTGACTTGCGAAACCCTGTGAAGCTGATTCTCTTGACAGTGAAGGAGTGTGAATCATACGGAGAGACTGTGTATTGAAGAGTGTGTGTTTTCCAGCGCGACAGAGGTCATAGTGGTGAATTGCGAAACAGTGAGTGACAGACTTAGTGCAGATATTTCCAGCCAGCGCACGGGACCACCTCATTAGCGAGAGGATTAACTGCAAGGCCGAGTGAAAGGGTGAGTCGAGCTCCATACAGGAGGGAGCTTCTGTAAGACAGCTAATTGTTTCTATCTGCTTGTTGTACGGTGTATATTTCTGACCTGCAAGCAATAAAGCTAACTTCTCTTTAAAGGAACAATTGTGTTTGTGCTTTCACCCTCCGTAATCCAGTTAACGGAAGTGCCACTAGGGGGTGGCACGTAACACTATGAAACGATTAGCTCAGGACAGGGAGTCCTGGACAACATCAAACCAGTCAAAAGGATTCGGGAGGTGCTGAAAGTTCGAATCACGGCATATTCTCAGTGGCGGATTGAAACGTTTACAGAGGACGGTGCCAACTAAAAAGAAAGTTATGGTGCATTTGAGACATTAGGGATGCCGGTACCAGACCACCTCCTGATATAGTGTCTAGCATTCTTGGCTGTCGCCCCGGAAATCAGGGTTCGATTCCCGACTCTTCCAAGAAATTTAATTCTAGTCTGAGGGCTGGAACGGGGTACACTCAGTCTCGTGAGGCAGAACTGCGGAGTGGTGGGATCGATTACCATCTTAGCCATTTTGGAAGTGGTTTTCCGTGGTTTCTCACGAATGCTGGGGTGGTTTCTAACTTAAAGCCATGGCCGCCTCCTTCCGAATCCTCAAGCTTGCCACGGTGGGTGAGTGGATAGCGTGTCTGTCTACTACCCCCAAGATTGCAGGTTCGCTCCTGGCCGTGGTAAGTGTTTTTTAGGGGGCAAAAATACGACACGCATGTCTTACGAAGTTGGCATGTTAAAGAACCCATTTGAATTCAGTAGGCCGTGTTCATGATGGCAAAATTAATCTCGGGAGTTTCCGCCCACTCAAAGTTCCTTATTTATTTACTAGAAAGCGCTATAGTGTTCATGGAGCTTAGATATCTAACCTCCTTCACTTTCATAATGATTCAAGGAACAACGAAATTCAACATGCAAGCTACCCTCTAGGTGTCAAATTACAAAGCTTGAACCCGGCACTTGAGGCCATACGATATTATTATTCCTCATCTGAATTACAAATACACACACTAATACAGCCATCACAATAACGCAGGTTATCAGACAAATTTCACATACTCACACACGCCCACAAGTACACGGGGCTACATGACCACGATGTCGCAAAGCCCCTAAATCAAACTACAACAATGTGATACCGGTAGCTTTTAGTTAGGGTCTGAATACACTGCTGTTCCGCCCCTTAATACCTCAATAATAAATAAATAAATAAATAAATAAATAAATAAATACTACATTTTAATTATTTATGCAAGTTTCATCCTTACCGGGAAACCAGACAGCTACAATTTTATTATATATGAATTGCAGCGAATGGTCATAGCAGGGTATTTTGATCGTGTCCTCCCATGAGTTCCGATTCCCACCAGTTCCAAATTCTTTAGCGGATTAGCTATCTGCCAAATGACTGCCTGAGTGAGTCCCATCAGTTCCGAACACTACCTGAGCGAGTTCCAGCTCCTCTAACACAGGGGGCGACGCCATGGACCTGTAGCTACCATAAGCAGCTTTCGCTTTGTCAGTATCTGTATCAGCATGTGCCTTCGTCAAATTAATCAGTTTTGAGTTATACTTACAAAGTTCTTAAAATAGTATCAGCATGTCGCTTCGTCTTTGAACTGTTTTATTTAATATAATTTAGAAGTCACTTAGTAATCACCACGTAGCTTCGTCAAATTGATCTATTAACTGAATTATTATTCTCTCTATACTCTAATCAATATGTACAGCAAAAGAGACATTTCTTAAAAATACTGTTAAATCACCGGTCTTTTTAAACGGTTGAGTTGCTCTTTAGATTCTGTCATCCTTTGCAACATATTTTCTTTTCGTGGCCTGCAAATTCAACTCTGCCCGCATAATTTTTTCGTCCGAATTTTGAGACTCCTTCTTCAAGCACAACACCAAGTCTCTTACACGAGGATGTGGTTTTCAGCTTTTCAAATTCAGCTTATGGGTCCAACCTTCTAAGAGTTATTCGTTCTTTGCCTCTTCCCAAGGTTATTCCACATTTCAATCGGAATATGCACGGTTTCAAGTCATTGCTCGACAAAGTAATAAAAAAACTCGATTATTTTTTCACTGTCCGGGGCCGTGCTATGAATGTGTAGCCAACCGTCTTCTACTCAGAACTGACAGCTGGGTATTCCAGAGACATTCGGAACTAGTGGGACTCATTAGCTTATTTACTCAGGCGTGAATACGCGTTCGGAACTCACGGGACGTTTTTCCTAAGAAATTTGTTTTCGGAACTCATGGGAATGGAACTCGTGGGACGGAACCATTTTGATTGCACGCCCGTGGTCTCCCAGCAAGTTCAATTTCATGTAGTTACAATTTTGGCTACCAGATGATACTGTCACTAACAGTAGCGGTGAACGTTGGAACTTGATAGAGCGTTTCTAACCAGCCAAATAAAACCTACGAATTTTGTTACACACTACCCATTGCAGCGGTAGGTTCTTTTACATGCCATAAATCTATGACATGGGCTCGCTGGCTTTCCTTCCCCTCCGAAGGAAGGCATACTGAGGGATTTTAACGCTCTTAAAATACAGCCATACAACTGAAAGGTGCTGATAACTAGGGCTGGGATCGATATGCTCGATAAAATCTCCAGATATGCTCGAAAACCATGTGTTTTATGCTCAATAGATATGCTCGAAAAACCCATTATATGCTCGATATATATGCTCGAAAAAACCGTTACATGTAGTTAAATATGCAGAATATGGTCGATAAACACCGTTATAAACTATAGAAAGGAAAGTGAAACGAAAAAACCAATAACATATCTTTATATACGGGCTTTATTTTCTAATTGTATGTATGATACACTGAAATATACTCGCATTCAAGTTTTTCAATTATAAGAGAAGTTTTCTTATAAAAGTTACAGTTTAAAAGTTCATTTACAAAAGGTTCAGTTTTAGGCGAGTCAATGAAGTAGATGTGCATTGGTCAGTACAACAAGGATTTTTTCTATGTGTTCAGATTTCTTAAATCTATGAATAAAAGTTTCAATGACGAGAACGACCTCACTAAAGGTTAAAAACCTGCGGTTTTATTATTCGCACCAGATTGGCTATTCAATAATTATTTCTGTTTTCGTACCTTAAGGATGGTCAGGGCCTGAACTGGGGGGGGGGGGGGGGGGGGGAGAATTCGAAGAAAAAAACTATTTAGACGAAAACCACAAGAATATGTATTTATATGCTTCTATTCTCAAAACCGCGGTTTTATGCATTTATATGCTCGATAAATTGAAAGGCTTCTTTCAATGTGTATTATTCAGGAAAAAAATATGCAAATATGCTCGAATCCGAGCCCTACTGATAACAAACATACGGAAGGGAAGGGAATTATGCCAAGTTTCCTAGAAATGCATTTATTAAATAGTTATTCCAATAAGATTTATATAACCATAAGTCAATATATATTGTACTCGTACCGGGTTCAGTCACATTGTGAACATCCTCAGCGCAAATTACGACATCTAAATGCGCAAGAACATACACTTAATATAAATTTGCCTTAATAGGGGATTGCACTATTAAAATGACACATGGTGGTTCCGTATTGATGTGCTGGAATAGTTATTAACAATAAATGTACATCCGCCTGAATCAATACTGTAAAGAAAAAATTAATTATTTAACTTGTTTCCAGTACATGTTTCGAGGATTAATAACATTTTATCCCCTTTATCAGCTATTGAAAAAAAAAAAGCGTAGCACAGTAATAAGATACTTATTTAAACTTAATATGGTGCACCATAAAATTTAGATTATAAGAACAGAATAAAATGAAATGAAATAGATGGTGACTGTGATCAGCTGCTCATGACAAATAGTAGTTCCTAGAAATGGTAGATATGTAACACCAATACTTCACCAATCCGTGTAGGTCTATAACTAATGAAGAGCCTGTATGCTTAAACATCCAAATTTAGCCTTTTCAAAACAAAGCGGCATATGCTTTGCACTAACCTCTCTTTACCTAGAGATCACCTTCCATCACGTCGGGTTTCTTAAAGCCGCTTTGTTTTGAAAAGGCTAAAATTGGATCTTTGGTTTTATCCTAAATACTTAAATTTTTCTGCCCACTTGATTATTCGTTGTTCCACATATACAGTAACTCTCGGGGGGCCTGCTTGATGTTGGTTATAAATTCCGTTTTCTCAATGGAGATCTGGAGGCCTGCCTTTGGCGCTTGGGTTTTAAGTTTGATATTTTTTTTTGTAGCAGTATCCATGGAATCAGAAAATATAACTAGATCATCTGCAAAAGCTAGGCAGTCAATTGTTAGATCCATCTTCTTATAATCAATTCTGAGTCCGTTGTCGACCTCTTCATTACACATCTCCTTGCGCCACTGCCGAATGACTAATTTAATATAATGTAATATTTGTTTTAAATTCCTCAATCTGCTTTTTGTTTTTCAACAATTAAAACAAATGGATTGTAATTTTATTTATTTATTCGTATCAGAAGCATTAATACTATATATGTATACATTAAAACTCTTACTGGATTAAATACAATGCAAAGTCACACTAAACAAACAAGAGTCTATACTACTTTTGCCCAGAAGTTAGCGACATCCAGTGCATTTTCTCTCGCCTGAAGCAAATCTGGTACTGTGCATGTTTGAGGGCACCTGCTGCACTGCAACAAATGAGACGTAGTCTGGATTACACCACATTCACACAATGAGGACTCGATGTCGAAACCCCACTTCTGCAGGTTACTTTTACATCTTGTCACGCCTGCCCGTAATCTGTTCAGAGATCTCCAGGTACTCCATTCCTCCATATGACCAGGTGGTAGTTCTTCACTAGGTGTCAGCCATTCTTCGGAGCGATTGCAGCTTGCACGCCATAGATGGATTCGGGATTGTTGAGGTGTCCCCTTAAGAGCCTCGGTAATTCTGAGGAAACTTTTCCTTGATTTGAGTCTCGAAGTAGCTGGCTTGTATCCATACAGAGGGTGAGCTTTAGATGTTACCGCCTTCTTCTTCTCAATTCTTGCTGCAATCTCACGACGAATATTAGGAGGGGCAATGCCAGCAAGACTGTACAATTTATCCAAAGGAGTAGGCTTTAGACATCCGGTAATAATGGATTGTAATAAAAACCCACTACTGATTTAAAAAAACTTATTAAAGTTATAAACTTCAAATTATAATAGTATTTGTACGGATGAGTTACCGTACAATAACAACATTACGAGATGGAAGAATTTCAATACCACAACTACCATCCAACCACCCACCTACACTCGACAAACAAGCCGAATATTTCCACACCCCCTCCCCAATTCTCCCTCCTCTCACCCACACACCCTGTATTGCCAAACGGGGCAGGGGAGGGAGTGGGGTGAGGAGAGGAAAGGATTCCGTTTTAATAGACATAAAATTCTATTTTTCGGTTGCAATTATTAAGCCCTATGCTTATACCAATATGATCGCGCTCCAGTAGTATTTATGACCCCAGCACAGTTGAGGGGGGGAGGTGTTGGTGGTGTGGGGATTTTAAACGCTGGTCGGTTATATTCAGGCAGGTTTTAAATGATTCTAATGGACTGCTGGCGCGACAATGGAGAACAAACCACCATCACACTTTGAAAAAGAAAGAAAAAAAGTGCAAAGTGAACGTGTGTGTAGGTGGTATTATTTTTTATATTTTATTTTTATTTTCTCCACGCCCAATGATACGTGCAATGTTTTTCAGCTGAGGATAGAGAAAGACAGAAAGGAAGGATAAAAGTTTTGATATTATCGTAAATATCGCGTTTAAGAGAATTGAAGTTTTGTGGCGTAATATGTTTGTTCTATAACTTATTTACTCATGTATGTGCGTGTGTTTGGTAGCTCCGATATAAAAAGAGAAGCCTCGCGGCATTAGGAAGGTAAAAAATAATAATAAGGGCGTACCTGACAATAAACGTATATTAGAGAAAAACAATTAAAAAGTAATGCGTATGACAGCCAGAGGAGCAGTGAAAGGATAAACAAGATAAACGTAAAATGCAGTAAGATTGAATGTTATGGGTGAAAGCAGATTTTCTCAAACTGTAGTGGGAGGAGGGTATTACGAGGGCTATTCCAAAACTAAGGTCCGGTCAAAAAAACACATCCAAAATAAAACTTGTTTCCAAAACAATTGTTTTATTGACATTCCTTACGTCTTTCTCTATTTTTCTACATAATTTCCATACTTATTTACACATTTGTCACATCGTTCCACAAGCTTTTGAATGCCTAAGTCGTAGAACTCGGCCGCCTGCGAAGCTAACCAGTCTTTAACAGCTTCTTTCACTTCATCATCTGTGTCGAAGCGCTTGCCGCCAAGAAACTCCTTTAGGTAGCGGAACAGGCGGAGATCACTTGGCGCCAAGTCCGGACTGTACGGAGGGTGGTCCATCTGTTCCCATCCAAATTTCATGATTAGAGTTTGCGTGTCATTCGCAGTATGGGGTCTGGCATTGTCATGCAACAACAACACTCCAGACGACAATTTTCGAAAATGCAAATGTTCAGACACAATTCTGTACACTGCCCTTACTTCAGAATCGGCGGGCTGATTAATTGTCTTAAACATTGTGAACGGACACTATCAACAGCACACAGCAACAGTAACAACGCTACTGGCGGCTTTTGCCGCGCAAGGCATGCCAGGAGTCGGCGCGCATGCGTGTTTTGCCCTTGGCGCCGCTCTCAAATATTTATGGCGAATCGGACCTTACTTTTGGAATAGCCCTCGTACAAATAATTGGAGAGTTTTCATTAATCAGTGCCTATATTATCTGACAAAACTTAACATTCATATAGAACAAGTAGTTACGTGATGAATTATACAGCCTATTTTCATATATATTATTTATGTTAATCGCCTCTATCAACATAACAAAATTTCAGTTTGATTGCTGTAATAGATTCGTAGATATTGATAACCGTCTAGATATTTCGGATAGTCGCCATGTTGGATTTTTATATATGTACCGGTAGGCCATCGAGTTATGTACTGTTAGATGATGATTATTTCGTATTTTCATTATTCAAACGTTCACTTCGATCGCATGGTTAATACACAAGAAATAAAAACTTAATTTTAAAATTTCGCACAGCCGCCATCTTGAGGTTATGTGAACAATTGAACTAAATTAGATGCCAATGCATTACAGTGTGCATGTACATTTACTGTACCACATTTCACTGCGCTCAGATGGTTAAATCGCGAGAAAGGTATATTAAAATGTTTCACCTTCGCTTGGCCGCCATGTTCGTTTTGTATTTTACAGGTTTTTAGAAGTCTCATAGCTGAACTTCTAGTAGTGCCCTTTATCACCGTACAAAATTTCAGTGTGATATCAGTAATAGTTTCGGAGATTTAGAGTGCCGGTGAAATATATCGCACAGCCTCCATGTTGGATTGGTGGGACGTAATGAAATTTGAAGGGCACAGTCGGGGTCGGCCAAATAGTAAGTACTATGACCTTACCGAGTTTCATTGAAATGGCTCCAGCCGTTTAGAAGTTATTAGGGACACACACACACACATACCAAAGGTGATAGCATAAGCCTTTTTTTTTTTTTTTCAAAAAATGAAAATAGGCTAAAAACTCGAGTGCAACTACATTTTGTATTTATGCTGCTACAGCGTAACAGCATCGGTTAGTTGGCAAAGCTTTGTTTTCTTTTACCAACAAGATGGTGCTCCATCCCACTTCCGTGTTGGTGAATTCTTAAACACAAGTTTGGGAAACCGATGGATCGGTCGCTGTGGGGATGATGATTAGAACTTTCTGGCATGGCCTCCACGCTCTCCTGATCTAACTCCATGAGAATATTTTTTGGATGTGATTATGTGAAAAATTAAGTGTTTGTGAAAATGTGAAGAAAAATATGACGAAAACCATAAAATAGCCAAAATGTGCATTTATAGGCAAAATACAATGTATTTAAACGAGATGTGGGACCTTTGAATCGTACTTATTATTTCAAATGTCAGACAAAATTAGCCCAGGAAAAAATATAACTTTTCCTAAACTCTCGAAGCTTAGTTATGACCAGGGCCGGATTCTGAGGATATGTCATCTTTTAAATTGTTCCTCGCAGACATTGCTAACTTATATACAAATCTTGTTCATGGTCTCCACATCACAGAAACGCATATTTATTGAGCCATTATTTCGTCATGTTTATAAGTAGTTTTTTTTGTAGGTAATTTTCTTGCTTATTGCGTCATTATTATGTTATTTTAGCGGCTTCGGTGGTGTAGTTGGTAGCATGCTGAACTGCTGTGCCCAAGATAGCGGGCTCAAACCCGGCCAAAGTCGTCGGATTTCTTAAGAGCGTTAAAAATTCTTCAGTGTGCCTGCCTTCGGTGGGTAAGTAAAGCCGGTGGTCCCATGTCATAGATTTATGGAATGTAAAAGATCCTTCCACAGACTAAACTTTTGTGAAGCTAAATTGTAGGTTAGATTTTGTTGGAACGCTCTATCAAAGTTCCAACCTTCACCACTAGGTATCATTGACATATGGTAGCGAAAGTTGGAACTACTTGAAATTGAACGGGATGTGTAGCTCACCCTATGGGTGTCCGCTGGAAGCAGCTACAGACTCTGGCGAGCCGAACATGTCCTCGGACACTCCCGGCACTAGAAGCCATACGATAAATAAATAAATAAATAAATAAATAAATAAATGTCATTTTATGGAATTTATATAATATTGTATAGCCTACTCTTCAAGTCATTTTCTCACATTTTTAATGGTTTATGATGCATTTTTTGCGTATGGCACTGGTTATTAACGGAACTGAGAGTGAGGATGAATACGAAGACCTGAGAATCTTCACAACTTTGTAAACAATTTGACTGAAACTGACATAATTTCATCACACAAAGAATGCAAACAGATTGAAATGATTTTAATAGATAACTAATATAATTTAATTATTATTTGACATATACGAATCATTTGCACACAAATACTGGTTATTATTACAGTCTAGTGTGTCTCCTGCAATGTGGATATCTGTTAGTTGGTTTTGCTAGACATCCTGATTAAGTTCAAGCATCGAGTGGGTGAGTGGATAGCGTGTCGGTCTACTAACTCCAAGATTGCAGGTTCGCTCCTGGCCGTGGTAAGTGATTTTTTTTGAAAGGCGGCAAAAATACGACACGCATGTCATACGGTGTTGGCATGTCAAAGAACCCATTTGAATTCAGTAGGCCGAGTTCATAATGGCAAAATTAATCTCGGGAGTTTCCGCCAACACAAAGTTCCTCATTTCTCTACTAGAAAGCGCTATAGTGTTCAAGGAGCTTAGATATCTAAGCCATCCACTCACCCACCGTGGCAAGCGAAGTGATGATGTAGACGGCAGGTACACCCAGTCCCCGACCCACAGGAATTAACCCCAGGAGATTAAAATCCCTGATGGTTCGGCCGGGAATCTAACCCGGGGCACTTCGGGCCAAAGCTTAGCGCGCTAACCATTTAGACACGGAGCCGGACTATGTTTCCGTTAGAGCATAGTGAAAGGAGCGAAGTACCTCGAGTAATCGACAAAACAGTTAATCTATAGTAATCAACCAATCGATTAATCGATATTTGTAATAATTAATCGATTTTCTACTTCAGTTAATCGATTATTTGGTAACTGAAATTCCTCGATTAACATCACTGTGCACCAAAATCGCTGAAATTATTATTGCTGGACCGGTTGAAAAGAACCAAATTTAATTCAATAAGTTACACTAAATCACATTTTTTTAAAACAATTCTTCCCTCACTAATCTTCAGGCGAATAGAATGTTGATCTCTAAGTTTATGGTTTAAACTTTTTATTTCTTTAAATCTACAACTAATGAACAACGGATATATATTGACGACCCAGCTTAATATAATCGTCCTCCGTATGAATTTAGCCTTTTATACTTTTTAAAGTCTGTAATTTACGTCTCTCTCTCCCTTGGCACATTAATTTTCAGCCGCAGACTTCTCCCACTACATTCAATGATTTTAAAATTCAATTAAACATTAAAGATATTCTTTATCGAAGTCTGGAGAGAGCAGGCGTGGCTGTATGTTTATAAGTCCCATTTCTCAATTAATTTTAGAATCAGCGAGTGTGTGAGAGAGAGGGTGATGATAACATGGGAGTTTAACCGATTCAGCGCACTAGCAATAAATTCACTCAATTATTTTTTTCTTTCCCTTCATTTTCTCCTTTACTCTCTTTTTGTGTCTTCTCTGATTCCTATAGACATGAAATATTACTTCATTTCACATTCATTTATCGATGTGCTCTAGTCATCGCGACACTCGTACTCATTCTGATTCATTATGACTGGAAAAAAAATCTCTCGGCACAACGGAAGGCAAGTACATTTCACGAGGCAAAGAAAAATGTTTACAAGTCAGTAAATTTGCCAACTGTTGTATATAGTGATGTGGGCCGGGTAAATACCCAGTGGGAAGGTAAATATAAAATGGGTATTTACCCGGGTATATACCCAGTGGTCATTTAAATACCCAAAATGAGGATATTTTCAGTTTTTTGAGCTCTGTAACACACTTTCTGATGTGTTGATAAAGTGTTGGACAAACAAGGACTGAAACACAGGTATTTGATGCCTTAAATTGAAATCAGGAACAATATTGATCCTTAAAAAAGAAAAAAAATGGACGTTCGGGTATTTTGGGGTATTTATATGTTTTGGCACTGTAACCTTGTCTTTAAGTGTGTTTTATCCTCAAACTGAAGTAAAATATTCGATAACACCTTTTGGTTGTATTGCGTTTTAAATTTTTAATAAATACCAAGAAATTGAGAAGGTCTAGTTTTATTACGGTACTGGAAATGAGCAACACAGATGTGGAGGGGAAAGCTACTCTTGTAGTAATAAGAGTCGACATTAATTGAAATAAAATGTGTATGCCAAAACTCAAAAGGTAATAAATATAGTCAATAGAAAGGACATTTAAAGAAAGAAAAGAGATTAGTAAAAATGCTTAAGTTATTTTCATTCAATTTCAAATATTAAAACAATATTTTAGAACTTTTTAGTGTATCTGTTATTTTTTATATACTAGTCTTTTTGGTTATTTGATTATTTATTTTATATATGAATGATATTACCAACTGTCCTGAAAAACATATACAGTGTGTTGGAGACTGTATATTACACCTATTGTAGAACTTGGCCAATGCTCTGAATAAATTTCCCTCAACTTTTATCTCAATGTTTGCAAAAAGGCCTAGTTCAATTCTAATCCTGAGTTTTTCAGGTTATAACTATTGAATTTTATCTCCTGATCTAATTCCCAATTCTAATTCTGTTTCTAAGTCCCAATTCTAATTAAATTTAATTTTATTAACTATCTAATGTTGTTACATTTCTAAAAAGTTAATGTAGAATAGTTTGCATACCGGTACCCTTTTTTAAGGTTCAACTTACCACGACACAGGATTTTTAATGAAAAATCTAAAATACTCGGGTATTTACCCAAATTGGGTATTTACCCGAGTATATACCCTGGGTATTTACCACGATTTATAAATACCTGGGTATTTTACATCACTAGTTGTATACCTACTAAAGTTCCACGTGTTCATCAAACGAGAAATCCGATCTTCTTATAATTCCCAAAACATTTTGCTCATCCCTTGGTGTAAAGGTGGGCCATATGAAATTAAGGGTTTACTAGTTGAGACCTGTCAAACATGACGGACAATTAACAAAATATTTACTGAAGAAGTTTCCTATATAAGTTACATTCATTGTACGATTACTTTTTGGCCCTTTTGCAACTTTTAGGGCGTCAAAATATTGCACTCTCGACATTGGAACATTCTATCGGCACAAATCTCACATCGAGTGACCGGGATTTCAACCACGGACCCAGCGGTGTCACCTAAGCCACGGAGGCTTCCCCAAGAGATAAAATAAGGTATTTCCAGTGCAGCAGTGACAATTCAAATTGAAATCAACTTGTAACGACTCCCAGAAAGGTTTGTGAATCATAAATAATACATTTTCAATAATCTGCCTTGTGAAAGTTATGAAAAGGGAGGAGTACCAACTCTTAAATCTTCTCCACCTTTATAATTCTTATAAATAACTATTACATTAAAACGCTGTCGACATGCGCCGTGTCTGACATTAACCAAGGTGATTCTGCGCATGCGCTGGGGCCAATAATTTTGCATTTTTGTTTATAAATTTAAATATATATGGTAACATATTTGTTTATTTTAAAGACATTCTGCAAATATACAGGCCAAGGGCTTTCGTCAGAGTGCATTACGAAGTCAATCGGTTCATCCGTTCTGTCAATCTCGCGGTAACAAGAATCAGCTTACTGTTTTAAATCATAGAAAATTCCAAGAACCGTACAAGTCCACAAAATGATGATGATGATGATGATAATTGTTGTTTTAAGGGGCCTAACATCTAGGTTATCGGCATCTAATGAGATGGGCGATCGTGAAAATGATAATGAAATGTACACTATAACTAAAACTAACTACTAACTTATATACTAGAAGAAGAAAGGGAAAAATAGGAGAATAAGGCAAATAAAGGACAGGAGGAAAAGAAATGCCCTCAACCCTCGAAGAATGCGGATTGAGGGACTTGGAAGGAAGGAGAGTCATGAAAGGCAGACCCAGCTCAGGAATCCCTCGAGGTCACCAACTCCCGAACTCACCAGCCGTGAGCCCCTGAGGGTGTAGCAATATCCAGGGTGCACCAGAAGTGGTGGGGCTGCACACACCCTGCCTCCTTAAGGGCCTTGAGCAGAAGGCAGGGAATATCATGAAAAGAAAAAGAAAGCTGACCTCTCGAAGAATGAGGGTATCAGGAAAGATGAGACAAGGGCCAATTAAGGCGGGAAAGTGAAAGACTCCTTAGGCCTCGGATACCCTAATACCATCGGGGTTGGTTAAGAACAAGAGTTAATCAAGGGAGGTCGATAGGAAAGGTGACAGAAATCAGCCCGGCACAAGTAAGTGGAAGTAATGCCGAACTCAGCTGGGGCCCCGTGGTCGCCAACCCACGTCCCACTAGTCGTGAGCCCCTGGGG
Organism: Meconema thalassinum; assembly: GCA_946902985.2. Classification (NCBI taxonomy): domain Eukaryota; kingdom Metazoa; phylum Arthropoda; class Insecta; order Orthoptera; family Tettigoniidae; genus Meconema; species Meconema thalassinum. The sequence continues at coordinate 231,120,686 of OX336388.2, forward strand.
GGGAGTTCACAAAAGGCTGGTCTCCTGATATCTTATGAAAAACAAGTAGTTCCGTGAATAACTATACAGCCTATTTTCATAAATCCTACTTATGTTAATTGCCACTATCAACATACACAATTTCAGTTTGATTGCTGTAATAGATTCGTAGATATTGAGAACCGACTAAATATTTTGGATGGTCGCCATGTTGGATTTTATATATGTAGGTCCTAGAGTTTACTGTTACATGCAGATTATTGTGAACGTGTAGTATTCAAACTTCAATCGCATAATTAAGACACAAGAAAAAACAAGGAGATTTAAAAAAAATTCACAGCTACCATCTTGAGGTTATGGAAACAATTGAAATAAATTAGATGCCAGTGGATTAACATTCAGATAAAGATTTACTGTACCAAGTTTCACTGCACGCGGATGGTTAAATTGCGAGAAACGTCCATGTGAATATTTATAATTCGCGTCACCGCCATGTTGGATCTGTGATCACCAGGTTATTTAAAGTCTTATAGGTGAACTTAAGTTCATAGCCCCTATGAACATTAAAAAATGCAGTTTGATTGCTAAAATAGATTCGTAGATATTCAGTATCATCTAAATATTTCGGATGGTCGCCATGTTGGATTGTTAAATGTATAGGCCATAGAGTCATGTACCATTAAAGGAAAATTATTGCGTAGGTTCATTATTCAAACTTTCACTTCGATCGCATGACTACATCACAAGAAATAAAAACTTAATTTTAAAATTCGCACTGCCGCCATCTTGAGGTTATGTAAACAATTGAACTAAATTAGATACCAGTGGATTACAATGTGTATAAATATTTCCTGTACCAGGTTTCAGTGCGCTTGGAACACTAAATCGCGAGAAAGGTCTATTTAAAATGTTCAAATTCGCTTGGCCGCCATGTTCGTTTTGTGGTTAACCGGTTTTTGAAAATCTTATAGATGGACTCCCAGTAGTGCCCTTTATCTCCGTACAAAATTTTAGGGAGATACCGCTAATAGTTTCAGAGATATAAAATGCCGGTGAAATATTTCGCACACCCGCCATCTTGTGATTATGTAAAGAATTGAACGAAGTTAGATGTCGGTGCATTACAATGTATATAAACATATACTGTACCAAGTTTCATTGCGTTTGGTTGGTCAAATCGCGAGAAACGTCTATTTAAACGTCGCAAATTCGCTTGGCCGCCATGTTGGTTTTGTAGTTACCAGGTTTTCAAAAGTCACATAAGTGAACTTATAGTAGTTCCCTCTATCACCATAGAAAATGTCAGGGTAATATCGGTAATAGTTTCGGAGATATTGAATGCTGGTGAAATATTTCGCACAGCCGCCATGTTGGATTGGTGAGTCGTAACAAAATTTGAAGGGCACGGTCGAGGTCGCCGAGAATAGTGCTATGAACTTTCCGAGTTTCATTGAAATCGCTCCTGCCGTTTAGATTTTATTAGGGTAGGACACACACACGAATCACACACACACACGAATCACACACGCACGCACACACACACGGACAAAAGATGATCTCATAAGCCTATTTTTTCAAAATTGAAAATAGGCTAAAAAACGCAGTACATAGAACGATCCCTGTCCGACAATCTACCCATGAAGACGTGATATGGTTCTATATCAAGAGTTTCCCATTTTAAATACTTTGAAGAAATCATCCAACCTTCAGGCCAAAATATAATAGCAAATCAAGAACGAGCGAGAAAGCGCACAGACTTACCAGGAATCATTACAACAACAAAATCGATCTTAGTTAATGCAAAACTAAGGCACTACAAAACTAGTTCTTCCTGAAGCGCTTTATGCCGCAGAAACAACACTCATTCATGTTCACTCATTCTCAGTCTCAATAATAATAATAATACTGTATATGTTTATTCGTTACGGCCAAGTATGGACCACGTTTGACATTTTTATCATTTTAAATGATCTTTTCGACTTCGTCGTTACGCTGGGCTCCGGCGTTACGTTACGGTGACGGGACGAATTGTACCCAGATGCACTGAGGTGTGCGACGTCATAGTACCGCTTGGTGCATGTGTTCCCTGACAATCTCTACTTCGTTAGTAGAAGACAAAAATCAGCGATTCTTGGATGTCACTGGTAATCTCGAGAACCACTGGATGGATTTTGATGTGGTTTTCACCATTCTGTAAAGGATATCTCGAGGAAAGATTCTGTAGAAAATATTTTATGTATGATCAAAGGAAGCCAAGCAGTAACAATTTCAGTGAAAAAGTCGAAAACAAACTTGGCGTCCGTGCGCTTGTTAAGCTTACGCTGGGCAGACCGTTAAAAATATCAATATACTATGAGCGTAAGAATTGGTCAGCATGAAAAGTTCTACAAAAAAGTCCGCGAGAGCATATCTCTATCTTCGATACATCGCCCACTATAAGTGGAAGGGGCACGTCCCCCCGCGCGCTTGACCTTGCTTTGCCCTTGGTTTTCACTTGCCGTTCGCGAGTAATTTGAAACAAGATAAGCAAGATAAGTATTATGCAGATAATTTTCTAACATGTCAAGAGTCTTTGGCTTGGAGCGAAGCTACATTTTTCAGCATTTGTAGCATTTAAAATGATACAAAGTCTAGTCTTTCAGACTGACTGTCACTTTTTACGTTATGTTTTGTCTTCACTCTCTGCCAATATCTCTTCATCCTCTCTCCCACTTCCTTCTTCTGTTCCACCGTGTAAGATCTTCCTTTCCTCACTGACAACTCCCCTGTCTCCTGGAAACCTGGAAACTTCTTAACCAGTCGTCTAAATCACTCGCAAGTCCAATCTCACTTCCCGAAACCATGTCGGCTCCGTCTTCCTCTTTCTGAAGCATTCAAAAACCCTCTTCGTCAATCTGGTATTGTTCATCCTCACCAAGTGTCCATAAAACTGTATTCTCCCTTTTTCTCATTAGGGCTGCGACTCTTTCTGTCTTCAGGTATAGTTCTTTGTTAGGTTTGAGTCTCCTCTCTCCATCCTTCATATTTGGGGCAAGGATTTTTCGGAGCATTTTTCTTTCACTCTTCCGGATTGTCTTCGAGGCCACCCTTTCCAATCATGTGTAGTGTTTCTGCTGCAAGACATTCAGATCTGACAACCGTATCAACGTGTCGGAATTTAATGATAATTACACATTCAATCTAACGAATTTAATAATAATAATTAAATATCTTATACAGTACTCCCTCTGTAATCCGGCATCTCAGCTCTCCAGCACTCCCAGTAATCCGGCGTTTTGTATTCGAGTACGAGCTCAACACTTGATTTGATAATGCGTCCCCAATACTGTACAATGTTTCCCACGAAGCGAGCAAACAATGCATTGGCGCCAAGAGCGATGACTCACGCACGCCCCTCTCAGGTGCTTAGTGTAGGACAGTAGAACTGTAGTAGTGTTGTGTTGAAGGTGGCATCCGTGCAGAAAAAACGTAAACATAAAACTCTATCTTTGTTAGATAAACATGAAATCATAAAGCGGCTTGAAAAGGGCGAAACGTTAACTAGTGTTGCTAACGAATATGGTGTTGGTCGAGCTACAGTTCATGACATAAGAAAAAAACATTGATAAAATAAAGTCGTTTTTTAAGACGAATGAAATTTAAAAAAGTAAACGACAGACATTGAAAACTGGTGAAAATCCTAAAGTTGACGATGCATGGTTTTTACAAGAACGCGGTAAGCAAAAGACAATCGCTGCATATTTCCAGCCGTCTACTTCCAAGGAATAACGTGAGTTAATGATGTATTTTCATACTTTTTTACTTTGTATAGTACGATGTAATTGAAACTGATTTTCAAATGATATCTGCTTTTTTCTCTATATTTTCCAGTAATCCGGCGTATTTGGTAACCCGGCAGTGCTCTGGTCCGATATCTGCCGGATTACCGAGAGAGCACTGTATATAAAAATGGAAATGTATATCTGTCCGAGATTAATGGACTCCGACACCGTTTAACCGATTGCATTGAAATTTTGTAGGGTTGTAGTGCACACCCCAAGGAAGGTTTTTGGCAACAATAATTTTAGATAGCCCTGTCCATTCCCTTCTTTTAGGCCCTTTAGCACTAATCTACACCGTTTCACGTGGCTCAAATCAACACCGTTTCTCCGATTTGAACCGAATTTTACGTACTTACCATTTGGAACAAGACGAGTAACGCTATCTACTTTAAATTTCGGACAGCCCTCTCCATTCCCTTCATTTAGGCCCTTTGACACAAATAATGAATTTGCATGCCGCACAGGCTTTATTATTTTATTTAAGGTCGTCATCACGGGGATGGGGACTTAGAGCATTGGTGAGGATTCATTATCTTACAGTATGAGCGGGGGGGGGGGATATATTTTCCTTGCTTCAATGCATACTTTATTTGATTTTTTCTGTTTTGCCTACAGTATCCATACCATCTTTTAGGACCTTTTTTTATACAGGTGGTGACACTGTTCGTACGGAAGGTCTCGACACTGGCGTATATCTATTTAACAGTTTGTAATTCAATATAACAGAGGAGCAAAAGAAGTCTTTACAATACTGAAAAATACGATACATGTATTCGCGCTGATTAACCGTATTGCGTCACCTTTTTTTTCTCTTTTCAACGCGTTCATACGTGTCGTTTATTACCTCAACAGGCTCGATTATTGTTGCTTAATTCATGTAAAACGCACGCTATTATATCTGTTAAATACTTGTGGCGCGTTTCCGTTCCCATTCAATTACTTTTCAAGAATTGACGTGCTTCAATATGTAGAGGGGAATATTGAAAAAGCATTTCAACATAGGCTCTTTTTTTAATTCTCTCACCTATACTCTTTCTCTCACTCACTCATATTTCCACCATTCTCATTCTCTCTCTCTGCACCGATTCAGCGAATACAAAAAGAGAGCGAGAGAATTGGAGGGGTTATGTATCCGTACCACCCTTTCGACTCGCATAAAAATTGAATCAATTTTCCATTTAATGCCACAGGATTGTCCGTGTTATGAGATCGGAATGTATTATGCTTGTGGTCGCGTTGAATTGTTTCCTAATATTGTGGTTTCATTCTCTATAGGCTTGCTCTTTCATTTTGTTTTTTGTTTTTAAATGGAAGTTCGCTTTAAGGTGTATCGTCGGTTATATCTGGTATTAGGTTTATTCTTCATCTTTCCGATAAGGCCTGATATGGACCACGCGCCATTTTCAATTCTTCACTCTTCGTTGTTTTCTCTCCCGTTCTTCACAATATTTCTTCATTCTTACAATGAGAGGTCGCCAAGTGGTTTACTAGAAAAGTGTTCAAATTTGGAGGGTTTGCTCTTCATAAGAAAAAGTGACAGTCAGTCTGTAAGACTAGACTTTGTATCATTTTAAATGCTACAAATGCTGAAAAATGCTAGAAAGGCTGGAGGCTTCTCGTTTCGCTCCAAGCCAAATACTCTTGACATGATAGAAAATTATCTGCATAATACTTATATTCCTTATCTTGTTTCAAATTACTCGCGAACGGCAAGTGCAAACCAAGGGCAAGGCAAGGTCAAGCGCGCGGGATGCCGTCACGCTCACCAGAGCGCGCGGGGACGTGCCCCTTCCAACCAGTCTAAAACACTTATAATGGGCGATGTATTGAAGATAGAGATATGCTCTCGCGGACTTTTTTTTTGTAGAACTTATCATGCTGACCAATTCTTACGCTCATAGTGTAACATTTTTAATGAGTTAACAAAACGTGGTGATGACTATTGTGGTTCATTAATACAAACATGATATGAATAAATAATATACACTGTGGTGTGACCTTACCTGTGTTAGTGTAATATAATAAGTTGTTGAGCGCCAGATTCCTATTTAAGATAGTGAATCGAAATTTATTGATTTAACCTCGGCTATCAGCAGTAGAGTCGAGAACCACTTACCCGGGCCGTAGTGAGACAAAGTCATCTAACCAATCCGTATTTAATCAAGGAGTATGATTGCCTTAAAGTACCAACTACAATGAAAGAAATAGGCATTACGTTGAAGAGAATGAATTTATTAAATGCAAAAACAAAATATTAATAAAACAGAATAGTGATAGTCACACAATTGAATTTAAAATTACTCAATGCGGCAATTAATTATTTAAAAGAAAATGAATATTAAAATGAATTGAAAGTTAAATGAAGTTAAATTATAATAGAGACGATAGTTTTATTGAATTGTTGGCTCACCCAGTCGAAGACTCGTCATATTTAAGAAATGATCGATGATCTCGTTGTTACGTCGCTTATGTTTAAAAAAATGATGTGATATCTCAATTACTATGAAATATCCTCATTAAGTACGTTGCCATCTGTAGAAAGACTCTTGATCAGGGATATAACCCATTATGTATTGATATAGATGTCGGCAAGACATCGTTCAGTGTCGACTCTCGGTGCTCAGTCCATTAGGACCCAGAAAGCAAGGTTACAACTTCCTTCCTTCATTAAGAGCTGTAGATCAATGCCATTCTTGTCCGATGTTGCAGGTACAAATACTAATGACTTCCTTGTCACGTGGTGTCACAGCTTCCCTCTCTATTAGCCTTCTCCATTCTTGACTCATAACTTGCAATATATATTGACGCGTATATACCGTAGAAAATGGCGTGTTGGTTACACCATAGTGTGTTTCTTAACATCTCAGGAAAATGACGCAGTTTGCCGTGGTGAAATTCTTACTACGTCGTTCAGTTTGTGACGCACAGGGTTAGTCCATATCGCCAGTCTTGTTGCAATATATAATACTTCGTCTCTTTACAAGTAATTGTTAATAAAAATCTAATTGAATATAATAATCAAAACCGCTTACAATTATCTGATATAAAAATCATCTCATGGATGTACTAGTTAATAATAATAATAATAACATGATAATAAATGAATAACCCTTTAAATATAACAGCTATGGGATCGAATCGTTACAATCGCCCCTGATATAAATAATTTAAAATAAAATGTAACATTATTTATATCACTACACATCCTACATAAATGAATACAAATTTAAATATTAATACCCCCATAACGACAACATACAAATAATACCCTTCAACAATACATAAAGATATACAAGAACATACTCTTTTCACTTTACATATTTGTACTATCATTTCTCATTCTTCCAAATGTTCATAATGTTCATTCTTCTTTATATATGTTGTAAAAAAAATATACATAAATGTATTCTTCACAAAAAAATCATATTTTAACTTTCATTCATCTCATTCTTCCAAATGTTCATAATGTTCATTCTTCTTTATGTATTAAACGAGCTGTAAAAAAATATACATATAAAATGCCCTTCACTTTTATTTTTGACATATATGTCAACGCTGCACTCGTTTATATTTCGGTGATCGTATGCATGACATACAATTTTGGCTTCATCTCTTTTGAACGTAGTTTTTGTATATCAGTCTGGCGTAGAAGTACATTGTTGTAATACCAGCTGATTAACCCATAATAACTATTACAGCACACGATAATAGGATGCAAACAATACAATATTCCTTTCGTCTTTATAAAGGGATTACTCAAATGCAGTAAAATTTCAATAATTGAAGAAAAAATAACTTAGCAAAATACCTAAGGCAATTCCTATTTCAGTGCATATGTCATACATGTAAATATTTCCCCAAATACATAATGACATCGAAATACCTCAAAGCAGTTATTAAACAGTTCATTTAAATATCCAAGTTACTACTCACCTGCCTTCGTGGCTTAATTCTTTCTTAGGCCACGGCCGCCTCCTTCCAAATTAATACTTCCTAAGTCTCCACGACTTCTTAACTTCTCATAAAACCATAATTCCTCTTTACTACTTCTCGAAAACAATAACTTGAATTTTCAAAATCACCAATAAACATAAAATCTGACTTCTCGTTCACTTTATAAAATTTAACTTAGCGTCAAGATATAACTTTACCGTAACGTCATTCCTTACTTACCATAACAAAATGATTAAGACTTGGACAAAATACTACTCAATACCTGAATTACGTATATCACTAAACTTTTTCACAAAAACACATGACAAACTCCTCGGAATAAATATTTCGTTCCACAAAATATTAATGCTCTTATACTTTGAACTTAGTCTATTCATGATTTGACTTTTTGCTGAATGCCTAAAAACCCCCCTTAGTTTTCTCTCAAAACTCTTAATTAAGTACCGTGTCCTCCAAACACCACTTCCTACTTGTTCTGACCGCCTGGACTATAGCTCACTCTTGCTATACCAGAATCTCTCAAAACTCATCGTGACATCACACGTCACATACAAAAACCTCCCCTATTCGTGGTATAATCCCACTTCTTCTTACTGTTACAGGTCACCTCTTACTGACCAATAACACATTAAATTTCAGCTAAAAAAAAAATCTTACATGCTTCGACTAACTCCTTGGAATAATAACATCACCCTTTGCTTTCCTAACTATTGTCTTCCTCAAATAATGACAGTGTTCCTGTTGATAGTCAATAACACCGACACTCTTAATTAGCAAATATTCTCCCATAATCACTTCATAAAGCAAGTTCTGAGTTCTAACACAGTTCAGATACTTTCTGCTCTACCAAATTAACTGCGTAAATTACACCTGCCTTTAATTGAAACTTCATTATTACCCCTTAGGTATACTCACCTTACATTACTAACTTATTCTTGTCTTCAAAATATTAAACTTATCTTTACTAACTCCGTATGACATAAATAAAACTTTAATTTCTCGTCTACTAAAAAAAAATGATTATCTTTAAATCCTCAAACGTCGAATTATAACAAATTCCTTTCAATATTAGTAAATATTATGTCAACCTTTTAATTATAATTATTATCTTTACTTTAACCTGTGTGTAGGACAACAATCTACCACATCATTAATTCGTTATTATTCATCAGTAACTTTTTACTAAAAGTGGTTTAGCTCGATAACAAGCCTTGTAATATCTTTAAAACGTGCGTAACTGTAACTAAAACTTGGACAATCTTACCTTTGTAATCTCTTATTACCTTGTGTGCATACATCCATATATACTTAAAAAAAAACTCCCTTATTAACTTCACGTAGTCCCGTAGATACCATAAAAAATAATTATTGCTTAACGGAATATACCTCGCTGACCTACTTCATCTTACCAAAAACTTCCTCCAACCTACTTCATTTGGCATCTTACCAAAAACTTCCTCAAAAAACAACTTCATTTGGCATCTTACCAAAACTTCCTCCTTAAAAAACTTCATTTGGCATCTTACCAAAAACTTCCTCAAAAAACAACTTCATTTGGCATCTTACCAAAACTTTAAAAACCACATTGCTCAATGGCATTACCTTCGTTGGCTTACTTCTTCAAACTCACGTCCATTTACGTGAAAATACACACATACACACACACATATCTGTCAACAAGTATCAGATGTCCTAATTAGTTACTACTTCCTCATTTCAACCCGATGTTGGTTAATTCATACAACGCATTACCATTAACTATTCTAAACCACTTATAAATTTCTCAAAATATATCCACTGATAACCTCGCTGTCCTCAACTGAAACTTCTTTAAAAATCAATACCTAATTCTTCAACTCATTCGTTTTATTACCACTGTATCATCTTATCTTCACTCACTTTTGAATTATATCTTTATTACCATTATATTCTTAATTATGGTTGCCATAATAATTATTACTTTCTTTCGATTACTTACCTATGTAATAATCTTCCTACCCTTTTTTTTTTAATTTAATTCTTACTTCATCCAACTTACCTGCAGTTTAAGGACCTACATTCAACTTACCTGCATTGCTCAATAGCACGACAACCTCTGTCTTCAAAATTAAATAATTTTAGTCAATCTAAATCAATAAGCGTAGGCACTACGCGCCCCTTACCATCCTAACTTCACGACTGAATTAAAATTACACACAGCAGGTTTCTTATCTACCTCTTTTAAGTCATATTAAACTTCATTACTTAATATTTAAGTCATACGGAAGAGTAACTATCGGTAATATAAATTTACATCACTACTTTCTCTGGCATTTCACCGTTCTTACCATCTTCATCTTCAATTCTATCTCTTTCTAGGGTTCCATTTTCCTCTTTTCTTATAACATTACTTTCTACCTCTTTCGGACTACACTCATCAACAGTAACATTATACTTCGGCTTTCCTCCTATCATTTCCCCAAGTCTGGCTAATTCATTACGCCACTGCACATCATATGCTTTCTTTCTCTCTTTCATTCTGATTTCTTTTTCCACTAACAACTTAATTCTCTTCTCTTTCATTTTACTTCTAAAATATCTACCTACATGTCTTCCCTTCACTTCTCCACTACTAATATTTAATTTTCTCTTTAGCCGTTGCCCATTGCTTCTCCTCTTATCTATCTCTCTCCTCCTCTTAACCTGTTTACTAATTATGTTCTTCTGACTATGACTTAACGCACGCTTCTCTGCCACTAATAATTTCATATTAACTTCCTCTATCACAGGACTAAATTCTTCCCTAGTTTGCCTATCTAACTTATCTATGATTGTCTGCATCTTAATCTCTTGGGTGCTTAGTACTTTCTTTATCTTACCTACTTCTATCCCTATCTTTTCTCTCATCTTCTTCACTTCTTTTTCGCTACATTCTATAGTCTCTTCTACAGCTATCCTGCGTTCATCTAAAATCTCCTTCAACTCTACTATGCTTTCTCCTACTATCTCCTCTGACGCTAATCTATTTTCACCTAAAATCTCGTCTGACTCTAATCTGATTTCACCTAAAATCTCCGCTATTTGCCGTTCCTCACCTAAGATCTCCTCCGATTCCAATCTGCTTTCACCTACAATCTCCAATGACTCTAATCTACTTTCAATTACAGTCTCCACTAATTCCAATTTGCTTTCACCTAAAATCTCGTCTGACTCTAATCTGATTTCACCTAAAATCTCCGCTAATTCCAATTTGCTTTCACCTAAAATCTCGTCTGACTCCATTCTACTTTCAATTATATTCTCCTTACAGGCTGTCTTTACTGATTCTACTGCAGTTTCCCCTAAAGTCTCTACCACCTGCCTAGTTTCCACTTCTACCAATTTGCTAAAACTTTCACCTTGAGTTGCTATTTTCTCTTCAATCACAGTTACTATTCTTTCCTGAATCCTACTTTCTGCTGCTTCTAATTTCTTATCTACTGTCTTAATAATATCTTTAGCCTTCATCTCTACCTCCTCCTTAATTTCACCTCTGATTTCCTGTTTCACCCCCTGAATACTCTCCTGTAGCATATCATACTTCATGCTTAATTCTCTATTCATCGTTTCCACAATATCTAGTTTTACATTATTCTCTTCCAATTTCTGATTTATTTTACTCATATCCTCTCTCATCTTTTGATTACTCTTATCTAATTTCTCACCTAAATCTCTACTCAATTCCTTCCTACTTTCCAAATTATCTTTCTTACTCTCTTCCATATTTTTATTCATATCTTTATCTAATTTCTCAAATTTATCATTGAATTCCTTCCTACTTTCTAAATTATCTTTCTTACTCTCTTCCATATTTTTATTCATATCTTTATCTAATTTCTCAAATTTATCATTGAATTCCTTCCTACTTTCTAAATTATCTTTCTTATTCTCTTCCATATTTTGATTTAGCCTACCAATATCTTCTTTCATCTCCCTACTATTTTTATTCATACTCTCATCAAATTTCGCACTTAAATCTCTACTCATCTGCCTTATGAGCGCAGTTAATGGATCTTCAGGAATCTCTATAGACTTTTCTTTCTCTAGACTACCACTAGTCTCAGGATGTACCTCTATATTCGTCTCGATATTTTCCTCTGAATTAGTGTCAGGGTTAACCTCAGGATTATTTTCAGGATTACTCTCAGGATTATTCTCAAGATTTACCTCCGACATCTTGGTATTATTCTCTACGCTCTCAACATCGCTACCGCTATCAACCTCCTTATAATTAACTTTCTTGACTGCATCCCTACTTCTCAACTGCCTCTGTTCCTCCTCCGACATCTCGAAGTACACCGTATAACAATTGCCCTTCCAAAATTTCACTTCACTTCACTGTCCCCCAAAAGCACTGACAATTTGCACTGAAATTATACACTCCTCTGACTAAATACCGAATGGTTTTCGTGTCCTACTTTGTGGCGCCAAATGTAACATTTTTAATGAGTTAACAAAACGTGGTGATGACTATTGTGGTTCATTAATACAAACATGATATGAATAAATAATATACACTGTGGTGTGACCTTACCTGTGTTAGTGTAATATAATAAGTTGTTGAGCGCCAGATTCCTATTTAAGATAGTGAATCGAAATTTATTGATTTAACCTCGGCTATCAGCAGTAGAGTCGAGAACCACTTACCCGGGCCGTAGTGAGACAAAGTCATCTAACCAATCCGTATTTAATCAAGGAGTATGATTGCCTTAAAGTACCAACTACAATGAAAGAAATAGGCATTACGTTGAAGAGAATGAATTTATTAAATGCAAAAACAAAATATTAATAAAACAGAATAGTGATAGTCACACAATTGAATTTAAAATTACTCAATGCGGCAATTAATTATTTAAAAGAAAATGAATATTAAAATGAATTGAAAGTTAAATGAAGTTAAATTATAATAGAGACGATAGTTTTATTGAATTGTTGGCTCACCCAGTCGAAGACTCGTCATATTTAAGAAATGATCGATGATCTCGTTGTTACGTCGCTTATGTTTAAAAAAATGATGTGATATCTCAATTACTATGAAATATCCTCATTAAGTACGTTGCCATCTGTAGAAAGACTCTTGATCAGGGATATAACCCATTATGTATTGATATAGATGTCGGCAAGACATCGTTCAGTGTCGACTCTCGGTGCTCAGTCCATTAGGACCCAGAAAGCAAGGTTACAACTTCCTTCCTTCATTAAGAGCTGTAGATCAATGCCATTCTTGTCCGATGTTGCAGGTACAAATACTAATGACTTCCTTGTCACGTGGTGTCACAGCTTCCCTCTCTATTAGCCTTCTCCATTCTTGACTCATAACTTGCAATATATATTGACGCGTATATACCGTAGAAAATGGCGTGTTGGTTACACCATAGTGTGTTTCTTAACATCTCAGGAAAATGACGCAGTTTGCCGTGGTGAAATTCTTACTACGTCGTTCAGTTTGTGACGCACAGGGTTAGTCCATATCGCCAGTCTTGTTGCAATATATAATACTTCGTCTCTTTACAAGTAATTGTTAATAAAAATCTAATTGAATATAATAATCAAAACCGCTTACAATTATCTGATATAAAAATCATCTCATGGATGTACTAGTTAATAATAATAATAATAACATGATAATAAATGAATAACCCTTTAAATATAACAGCTATGGGATCGAATCGTTACAATAGTATATTGATATTTTTAACGGTTTGCCCAGCGTAAGCTTAAGAAGCGCACGGACGCCAAGTTTGTTTTAGACTTTTTCACTGAAATCGTTACTGCTTGGCTTCCTTTGATCATAAGATAAATTATTTTCTACAGAATCTTTCCTCGAGATATCCTTTACAGAATGGTGAAAACCGCATCAAAATCCATCCAGTGGTTCTCGAGATTACCCGTGACATCAAAGAATCGGGGATTTTTGTCTTATACTAACGAAGTAGAGATTGTCGGGGAACACATGCACCAAGCGGTACTGTGCCCGTTTAGACCGGAGTCCGCACGACCACATATGCATTTTACCAAGAATCAGTCAGCACGAGAGTCAAAATATCCCGGGGCGCTTGATGGGTTAAAGCTAATCGCAAAAAAAAAAAAAAAAAACCCGACATCAAAATAAAATAAAAATGCTTTACTGATTTTTGGCTCAATGCAACAATAAGGATAGAAGGAGATTCACCTGGGCATAACACAACATGTAAAATTATCTCATTTTATTCTAAATTTTAAAATTGACTGCAAAATGATGCTCAAGGTAACATCATTCCAGTGCGACGGCACACACTACTATTTACACAATGTACAGAAATTTTCCAACACATTGAACAATTGTCCTTGGAGACACAAGTCTGATTATCAGTCCTGTAGTCTGTGTTCCAAAATTATATCAATTATTTACGATGAAATCCAGTTCAAATTTAATTGTCTTTACTGGAAATATTGTAGTTCACTGGTTGAATTTCTAACACTCGTAGAAATTCTCACTGTTTATAATTGTTTATAGAATTTTTAACTTCCACTTATTTTTCCAGTTTCAAAAATATTGTCAAAAATATTATCTTTGACCCAACACTAATTATGTACACATATTAATAACAACATCTGAAAAGTATTTGACCCTTGAGCATAGCATCGAAGAACTGTTCGAAGCACAACAAAATTTATTATTCTTCCAAAATTAAACATTTCGAGAAGTGACTCGATTATGAACTTCAAATTCCAAAGAAATATGATTTCTGAATCATCAGCTTGATCATAAAAAAAATTGTTGAACCATTCAACTATTCGATTTTCCACTTGGAATTATTATTAAGAAAAATATTTATATTTGTTGCTATTTTAGTAACTTTCACAACTTGCAATTCTTGAACAGAATGCGGAAATAAGAATTGTAGCTTTATAATAAATTCATTTAGCTCATGACAATAGGATTGAAAACATCCTTTAAGTAATTCGTGGATACAGATTTTTTTTTAAAATTGGCAGTGGCCCATTCAATTATTTGTGTAAGAACACAATATCCCAACAACAACGGCAAAGGTCTTCCTCTGAAGAAGAATAAAATTTTATCATGACAAAACCGGGTTCTAGCAAATCCAAAGTATTAATGGAATACGTAAGCAAGTTTGAAATAATTACTGATGGTTTGGTCATTCATTTGACAAAATGTGTGGTTCCAATACTCCTCCTATAAACCTAAGCCATCGAACCTGCTATTTGATTGATGCTCAAAAAAAAAAAAACCTCCTCATTCCTGCGACTTAAACATGCGCACCTGGGAATGGCATTTCAACTACTCCACACACATACATTTTCTTCCCAAAATTTATACAATAAATCAAGCCTCTGCTTGTTATCAAAACTGGAAGATCTATAAACTCACAAGTTTATTTTATTTTACCATTCAGTTCAAACCGTGAAGTTACCACACTTGTGATATTCTCTATTTCACTTTCGAATGTGTGCCTACGTCATGATTTTATATAATCACAAAAAAAAAAATCCTAATTGATACAAATATCTTTGGCTTCCTGTTTCATGCCTTTCCGTGTTATCTGAAAAATATACTTTGCTCAATGCAAATATTAACTGTTCAACCAGAACTATAATGTTGGTGGAATACGGGCTTGCGCTATCCACTAGCTTTCGGAAAATCACCTGTTCCAAACTAGGAATGACTAAACTAATCCTTAAGCTCTCTCTCAACGAATGTGATTATTAGAAAATGTAAGATCCAATAATTATTTAGAAAAAATATGAAAATTATTATTATTATTATTGGATTATTATTGTTATTATTTCCTTAAATATGTTTAATTATTATTTCCTTTTGTGAAAAAAAACACATGTTCGACTCTTCGAATGTGGAGAAAATATCCATTCCTCAACAAAAATAAATATTAACTTCTACAGTTATATCGGCTGATTGCCGTGATTCTCAAACAAAATGAACATTCAAATAAATGCTTGGTATGCTCGGTCATCGATCTTAAACTGTTCTGAGAATACTCAGAATAACCCTAATGTGTCTTGCGTAAATCAATGCAAGATTTAAATACGAAGAAAAATAAATGTGTTGGTCATCTGCAGAAAATGAGTTTGTTCCAATTAGCTAGGCATAATATAAAAGTCAAATGTGGCTTACATTTCTCGTTGGTCTTGAAGCGTAGTGAACCTGGTCTGTACCAGATTTATCCAGATACATGCCCTATTGGACACGCACGTCTAATCCTTGTATCGGCCGCCATTATATATCCACAATCTGTCTAGCACGACAGAGTGGAAATATTTCTTGAAGTTTGAAGTAACTGCTGATCCATTTTAATATTGACTTCAATTAAATCCATAGCAGTTCGCTTAAATGGGGTCAGATCCAAATGATCTCTTCTCAAAAGCGTCAGTTGTAACATAACTCACGGTAATCTTTTCAGTACAGGAAAACACTGATAGTCTAAAACAATCAACGGCTGTTCTGAAGATCGTTCCCTGGGCATGGCTTCACACCATCTATCATGCGCGAAGCAACATATAGTTTCCCTTTGTCGGCTAATGAACAACACCGTGATAGACTGGCCTTCAATATACTGAAAGATCTGAGTGGTTATTTAGTTACAATTTGTGAAACTGACAAGTTGGATTAAAATATCCAACTATTGAATTATTGTTACTGGACTGTGACAGAATAATATCTAGACAAAGTCTAGCATATGTCCATATAGAAACAAAGTGTTTCACCAATGTCCGTAGAAAATAACAATCACCTTAGTGATTCCCTCTACCGGAAACTTACTACATTCCCCACGTATCGTAGCACTTTTTTGACTATCACAATTCAAAGATATCTTCTGCGTAGATTCGGCAACCATGTGCCTTGGCTCGACGTAGCAGCAGCACCTTGTCCTACAAGGGCTTGGTTTGAAGTGAGCTGCTTATGCTTGAGCCGAGCGGCTTTTATACAAAACGGTCGGCTCCACGCTGGATCACGCTGAAATCTGTAAATCCTCATATCTCCGGTGTCTCTGGTCTGATTCACTTGAGACTAAGTGCATCCTCTTTCATTTGGCCGTGCCGGTAATCTGATCCAAGTATCAAGTCTCTACTCCATGGCTAAGTATTTAATCACCAAATAGTCTCGACCTCTGCTACTATTTGCCACGTCACTTAACATCTTCTTGGCTGCATAAAGTTTCCATTTCAATCTAGAAGGAAAGGAGCGCGATATTCAAATATCTCAACTTTCAAAAGCGGCTGTAGCCTTTCCCTTGATACCTAGGTGTCTGAATCTTGGAATACCCATTCCTAGAATTGGGCACAGTACTATGACGTCATAAACCTCAGTGCATCTGGGTACATTTCGTCCCGTCACCGTAACGTAACGCCAGACCCCAGCGTAACGACGAAGTCGGCAAGATCATTTAAAATGATAAAATATTTTGGCCGTGTTCGAGCGTTTTTGCCAATGGGCCTTAGTGTGTTCAAAATTGAACGTTTAAAATCAACCCTCAAACTTTTGTAGTCCTATTATTGCACACGCCCACAGCTCGTTTCCGTGGCGTAGTCGCTAGCGCATTGGCGTGGGGAATTCAAGGTGTCGAGTTCGAGGCAGACCTTCCGTCAGCACTTTTTTTTTTCTTTTACAGTTATTATCCAATTTTTAGGCCTTGATAATGGCCTCTGTAAAACTTTAACCTATAGGCGTTGCTTTACGTGTGATATTTGGATATTTGACGGTGCGCTAAGCTTGCGCCATTTTAGAGTCTGCATGCATATGTGCATGTCTGTAATGTCCTGCCGTGAATAAACTCAAAGATCATCACATTCGTCGTCTTCATCATTTGTAAATATTGTAGAAGTAGGTGGCGGCGATCCCATTTTACGGTCGATGACCGTGCTTACCGCGTTCTAGATACTGTTGATTGTAGACAACCGCACACACGTAATATTGAATACTCATAAGCGTCATCAAGACCTCCGACTTATCGAAGAGTGTCCCGCGATGTTACTCACACGAGTTCCGTATCAAGCTTCAAGGACGAATAATAATGATGTTAAAATATTGTACATAGCTCCAAAACCGAAGAGACCACAGCAAATACATTATAGAAAACATAAAAGACAATAGCCTAATAACAGTTAAAAAAAAAAAAAAAAGAAGGTGCTGACCAAGGTCTGACTCGTACTCGAAACCTTGAATTCCCCACGCCAATGCGCAAGCGACTACGCCACGGAAACGAGCCGGGAATGTGTGCGATAATAGGACTACAAAAGTTTGAGGATTGATTTTAAACGTTCAATTTTGAAGACATTGGCAAAAACGCTCGAACACGGCCAAAATATTTTCTTATGAAGAGCAAACCCTCCAAATTTGAACATTTTTCTAGTAAATCATTTGGCGACCCCTCCTTGTTAGACTATGCTGCATTTTCTGTCCTCAGACCACTTCGCCCCAGGTTTCCTTTCCATTGTTCCCTGGAATCCAAGACCTTATCTCTGTCCACAGTGTCTTTTTCCCTTATATTATTCAGGGTGTCTACTACTCTGGGAAACAGGGAATACTCAGGTAATTTTTAAACCCTGGAAAACTTAGGGAATTACCACGGTATTTTGATGCCACTCAGGGAAATTTAGTTTTAGAAGGTCCAACCTTGAATAATTGGAAATTAAGCATTTAAATTTTGATGGGGGAAAAGTATATTGTGGTGATGATTGTTGTAGATGTGTGTTCGTACTGACGTTAAATCAGTAAGCTCTCATTTCTTGCAACATAGAGCACACAAATTACATGTGTATTTGTATATAAATGTGTAACTGTATGAGAGCATTACTATTGACGAGCTACTTTGAATTCTCGCAAGTACACGCTTTTTTCTTCTTCTATTTTGTCCTTTTTTTGTCTTTTCAACTTTGCCATGCTACCCTTTATTGTCCAACGTGGTGGCCACTACTCCTGGAAAACCTGGAAATCCAGGAAAAGTCCTGGATTTTATTAGGTCTGGAAAACTCCTGGAAAAAATCCTGGAGAATAATAAAAAAATTGAAAACTCCTGGAAAATAGCCTCTGATAAGTTAATTACTTATAAATACTTTCCATCTTAAATCGTACTCCCGCTGCGGTTTTGGGTGAGCACTCTATCGTTAACGAAAGAAATTTCCTGAGGCTACCTGTTTCTGTGTGGGAGAGCACGCTATAGGCTAGTATTTTTCTAAAACATATTCTGTATAGACAACTTCACCGCAATAAAATTGCAGGCGGCATTCTTTACTCTTTTTTAAGCAGATTTTTGAGTCACAAAGGCTTTTTTTAAACAACAATTAAATCATTTGTGTGTAGGCTTGCGTATCAATAACGCAATCACCTCTAATTTTTGTCAACATCTGTATAAGTAAACCAAACACAACTGCTTTACTTTGGTCTTGAAGTAGGCAACCGATAAAGCCCCTCCCCCGGACTCGCGCTTATTTTTAAGTCTGGAAAAATGAGAATTACTCCTGGAAAATTCCTGGAAAACTCCTGGAAAATCGTTGACCGATTTGTTCAAGCACTTTTTGAAATGCTCTTTAAGTACAATCTGTTTTATATATTTAATATTATCATTACTATTGCTCAAGGAATTTTCTGATTTATCCTGGATGTGAAATGCCATGTCCTGTGGTTCGGATTCCACGTAAAACTGAGGTCCCGTGGCTTATGATCGCGAGATTAACGGTCACGTTAAACTACAAGCTTCCTTTTTTTGATTTATCCTGGAAAAATCAGGGAATTGTCAGGAAAATCTGTTAGTTGGTTTTGGTAGACATCCTCTAATTTATTTATTTCTAAATCTTTCTTTGCCTCTTGAATCCAGCTGTCGTTGACCTTTTATCCCAAAGATAAGGTACTTGAATACCCTGTTTGTTAATCTGGAATCATCCATTCTGTAAATATGACCAAATATATCAATCTCCTTTTTCATCGTTTACGTTATGCTTTCTATAGTCCTGTATATTTCATCATTAGATCTTTTTACTGGGCCTAAGATTTTTCTAAATAAAAGTTGTTGCATCTTTGATACGAGTGTTGCCGTGTTTCTGAAATCGCTCCCGGCTATGAACAACTGAGCATCTAAAGAGCTTGCGGTGCCAAGTCAAGAAGGCAGTGGCTGATTAAAAAGTCAACCCTCTGTTTGTAGTAGTGGTAGTAATAATCCAGTTAGTTTTAATTCTGTTTTCAATTAGTGGGCTCGCAGTATGGAATGCACAAACCACCTGGAGATTGTCTCAGCACAGCTAGGAGGAGCTTGACAAGTAAACAGATATCACGTCTCCTTGTAATTAAATTGTTTCTTCAACATGTAACTAACCCGAGTATTTATGTAGCAAGCCCTTTCAAGACGATAAGAACACGAGTACACTCTGGAGAGGAATCTGGAGCATTTCACTAGGGCTGTACACATTGCAACTATTCCATTTGACGGGTTCATTCTAAATTCCGGACTAGTCCAAAAATTGACTTTTTGAGATAAATGAAATTTCATGTTCCTCTACATATAGAGGAACATGGACTGTCTCCAAAAAGCAGACATGTGGGGTTATATACGGGTGTGAACGTGTATATCTGCACAATACGAACATAAAGCGCAGGAAATCGTGCGCTAGAACAAGACGAAAGTTTCGAGTGAAATTTCCAGGGAGACCCATTCCTACAAATCTGACAATAAAACAACAGGCTAAGAGATTCAAACGTACAGGTTCAGTAAACGATAAAAATAGACGTAAAGGTCGTTATTTCCTTACTGAAGCTAAATTAACCGGAGTACCCGGAAACTTCTTAAGGAGACTCACATGTGCCGTCTGGCGGGTGCGGCATTGTGCCTAGCGGCAGCGTAGCGCCCAACTAATTTAATTCATTTAGACTTTTTAACGTTATTACATGAATATCAGAGTAGTTGCTGGAGATTTATTTATTTATTTATTCGTGTCAGAATTACAAAACATAAAATGCACATATGTATTTGTTCAACAGAAGACTTCAAACAATTTCTGCCCAGAACTTAGCCACTGCGATAGCACTTGAATTAGCTTCAGTCAAGTCATTCATTGTGCAGCTGCGCCACAATCACAGTCTTGGTCGGAAAATGCCACTTATATAAGTTGCCCCTGGATCTTGCAACTTCCACCCTCAGTCTGTTCAGGGTAATGAGTGCATCAACCAGCTGGACGTTGCCATCGGTAATGCAGGGGGGTGCATGCTGCTGCTCGCTTTGTATCGTCACGTGACGTGTACGCGTGCCCTCTAGCGACGGGCTGTGACCTTCCACGCTCTGGTCGGAACCACAACTCGTTACACACGCCACGATTAGCCGATGTCGTCACCGGTTTGCGCATTACAGCCTCCGGCTCGTTACTTATTGAACGCACCTTATAATAAATGCATTGACAGAATCCAGGGCTTGACAGCGCGCTGTTGTAATCAGCATATGCTATAAATGTGACGGTGATTCATTGTGACTTTTCCACGACACGGCTATTGGAAAGCCTCGTTCTATATTTATCAGTAGAACTGTTCAAATCAGTTGGGTTGGTACTGCGCAAGGTGCTCAACTTGTTGGGCATACACTTGCGCCTGTATCATGTTGTCAGAAGCTGTCTATGACGTAATAAGACGGTCGTCAAGGCGAGTATCGATTCTCGCTAATTACCTGGCGACTGATCGATTGGTTCATTAATCAAAGTGCGGTTCTCTTCTCCTCACACCCCTTTCTCCCTCCATCCCTCCTTTAAGCTCCTTCCTTCTCTTACGTAATTTCATTTTACCTTTTGTGTCTGTCTTTGCTTCTAAGCCGGCCTTCCATACTCTTTATCGTATAATCAACAATATTGCATGAAGAAATATCAAACCAGGCTTTCTTAAATTCAATATCATTTTCAGTGATGGTAAAGTATTAGAAAGAAGTTTGAATTCATTCATTCATTCATTCATTCATATACAGGGTGTCACAAAAATATACGGCACAAAATGCAGGACACATTCCGCACACTTAGACGAACAAATTATGTTATATGAACATGGGTCCGGAAACGCTTCGTTTCCATTTAACACCTCATTGTCTCCAACTCATTCATCACGGGAACACACAAGACCGGAACGTATCAGCATTCCACATGCAGCTCTTTGTCACAGGGGATGTTCAATATGCCCTCCGTGCTCATTGATGCCTCGCCGTCACACGGTGGGTCAAAATCGAAATCTAGGAGGACAAGATTATTTATTTTCATAATTTAAAAAATCAAAATGTATTACTTCTACAACATTCTCATATAATTGCCGCTCACTATTCTGGGATATAAACGCATCTTAGTGTAAATCTGTCACCACTGTTCGAGCAGTCTGAATTGGAGGGTGAATGTAAGTGGCTGTCGTTTGGTTGTCTTTGTGGTTAGTGTGATGCTTTAAGATGGAACATGCAGCTGAAGGTAACGTGTTTCAGTTATTAATGGGCGTAATTGTTACGTAATTTTAGCTATATTTGCATTATATAATATTTAACTATTATTTTTAAAATTATACTTTCACTTATATTTTTAGTATATTGCGTTACTCTGCGTCACTTTCTATTTAATGTTAAAATGTAGATAGCGTCTTGTAGTTTACGCCTGTTATAAGATTTTTTGCATCTTTTTACAACTTACTTAGTTATTTTACGTTTTAGAAGATGCCGCGCAACCAGTTCTCACACGTTTACAACTGTTTGAAGCACATGGTTCGACGATTATGTCAAAAGTGGAACTTTTTGACTTTGTTAAAAGTAAATTAGGGGTAGAAAATTGTTCTGAAGAGATAACTGAATGCTCTATCCAACTCCTAGTCATAGACAATTTCTTGCATGTGTAGACGAGTTTAAAAAAGGTCTTAACTGATGTTTATTATGAAGTAAACAAATTATATACGTTGCTTTCACTCTAAATTCATGATTAAAACGTAAACATAATTTTGTCCCCATAGATTTCGATTTTGACCCACTTTGCGTCGTAGTGAATCTCGGGTGCGCTGATGTATTCCTGGAGTATTGCGTAAGTTTCGCAGCCTTCCATAATACGGACACGCAGACTCTGAACATCTCGTACTGGGGTTTGATACACAAGAGCTTTCAAATGTCCCTACAAATAAAAGTCCAGTGGGTTTAGGTCCAGAGAGCTTGGAGGCGGGATAATTGGTCCAGCTCTACCTATCTATCTGTCACCGACGGACATTAACACTTAAATGAGATCGTACTGATCACTGACAACAGGGCCATGTAAAACAAAACACGATTGTAACGTTCTGTTCTTGTGTGTTTCCCATGATTAATGAGTTGGAAACAATGAGGTGTAACATGGAAACAAAGCGTTTCCGGACCCATGTTCATATAACATAATTTATTCGTCTACGTGTGAGAAATGTGTCCTGCAATTTTTGCCGTACATTTTTGTGACACCCTGTATAGATAGTTTTGAAGCCATTACTCAGTTAGTTATTGTTTTTAAGGGGCGTAACAGCGAGGTCATCTGATTCATTGGACCATGAGTTATGGATTATGTGTATCAACAGACAGATTAATGCTGGAGGGTACACTGCTGGAAACAGTAGACCAGTACAAATATCCTGGGTGCATCATTTCAAGTGATAACAGAACACAACATGAGATTAATAGCCGAACTAAGTAATCAGCTCAGTTCGGAATCTTGCCTGGAACGAACAAGTTCCCTTGCGATCAAAACAAATCTTCTTTCAATCATACTTCACCCCCATAATAACACATGGTTTAGAAACCTGCGCAACAACTAAAGAAGTGGTTAGCGAACTGCAAGCCGCAGAAATGAAGTTCCTGCGAACTATGGTCCAGAAAACAAGGAAGGACAGAGTAAGCAATGAAAGAATAAGGGAAGGAGCAGGTGTGTACCCATCCTTGAATGAAAGAGTGACACGGGGTCGGTTGAAATGGTTTGGTTATGTTATTTATTTATTTATTTATCGTTTGATGCTAACACAATAAAGAAAACAAAGACATTAATACAGTGTCACAAACATCCGAACAATATGACAACAAGACATTTGACTATTAAAGTTGAACATTTCATAAATCTACATCCAGTCTATTTCACCAATTCACTGCTTCTGGAGTAGCACAATTTAAATCCTCCCGACTCCCCGGAAACGCTCGGCAGGGACAATCAAACACTATGTGTTCCAATGTCTGCGGAATGACGTCAGAGTCACAGTATGGCGAATCTTTCCAACCTCAAGTACGTAGTACAGAAGCACTTCTTCCCATACCACATTTAATATGATTGAGTCTACTCCAGGTAAGTCTCGGCAAGTTGAAACCAGTGAAATAGGAATCTCTGTTTTGCGGGCTTATAGGCCGTGTTCTAAGGACATTTTGTCGTCCTGACGTTTCGCTGAAGACTGCGTTCAGCATGTTCACAGGTTACATTAAGCGAGGTAAAACAAGTAAACAGAAGATATATAAAAAGTCCACACCCCACACATAGAGGCTACCATAGCAACAGCGTACCACATAAAAGTAATGCATCAAGGACAGGGCTGCTCTTCTGTTGCATCTTCTCGTCTACGACGGTCTATGAGGGCAGGCTTGAGGGGATTAAGGACTGGAAGACAAGCTCTGTTCACACGTTCTGCTTCCTCCTTAAGATTGAAGCTGTTAGTATGCTTCGGGATTGCAATGGTCTCCCTTTGTAGCCTGGCATGATAAGACACCGTGGTGGACAGAACTTCGGTGTCTCCATATCTTATGTCGTGACCTGCGAGTAGCGAGTGTGCTGCAACAGTGGATTTATCTGTTTGTCCCAGCCGGCTGTGTCGTTTGTGCTCCTTGAGGCGAGTGGCAATACTTCTTTTTGTTGTTCCGATATATACTTGGCCACAATCACACGGGATTTTATAAACCCCTGCCGCGGTATGAGGACGTCGCTTATCTTTAGCGGACCTAAACATGTCCTTAATTTTTCGCGTAGGCCTGTATATGGCCTTTATATCATGGGACTCAGCCTCCCTATTCCGTCCGTGACCTTTTTTATATATGGAAGGAAAGCTCTAGCCAGGGGCTGCTTGTCTCCAATTACCCTTGTAGTAGCCTCTATGTGTGGGTTGTTGACTATTTATATATCTTCTGTTTACTTGTTTTACCTCGCTTAATGTAAGCTGTGAACATGCTGAACGCAGTCTTCAGCGAAACGTCAGGACGACAAAATGTCCTTAGAACACGGCCTATAAGAGAGATTCCTATTTCAACGCCGGCCGGTCGTGAAAGTCTGAATTTTTACTGAAACCAGCGAGTTTTGTAGTTGGGTTCGAAACTTGTACAATGCCTCGAGGAGGAGCTCTTGTCCACTCAGTACTGCTTCACGTCCGTAGGTGAAACCTTAAAATAGGTAGGCCTACCCTACACGTGTCCCCTGATTGGTGCCAAGAAAGCAACAATGACTCAGATGCCGCCGTACTGCCCTTCAGGGAATCACGGCCACAATTCGGAATGAAGTAATAGTCCTTTTCAGGACGTACAGTTCCAAACACGGACAATGGGTTTGGTCAAGTCAAACGAATGGACGATGGTAGGGCAGCAAAACATTAGCTCCAGACAGTTGTGGTTGGAAAAAGACCAGTAAGAAGACCTAAAAAGAGATAGCTGGACCAAGTGGAGGAGGATATAGGAACAAGAGAAATCAACTGGGATACAACCGACAGCAGTGGCTACGCTGGCTAAAGCGCAGCGTTAGGTCATGGGGCCAAGCTCTCTGCTGACAATAAAAAACTGACTCGGTAGACGCGTGGGTTCGAGCCCGTGGGTGACCTGCGTGTCGGGATAAGAGAAGGAATGAATGATGGTGAATGAAACTGGGCACGGATGTGGAAGGAAGCGGCCGTGGCCTGTCAGAAGGTACCGTCCCAGCATTTTCCTAGTGTCAAAAATGGGAAACCACGGAAAACCATTTCAAGGACATGGCCTCCTGGAAATTAAACTGAAATAGTATTATCTACATGTGTGCCAATTTTGGAATAGCTCCCATGCATACCTTCCATCTTGGAACATGGGGCTCAAATTTCTGGTGCGTTTTTTCAGCAGTTAGTAGCACTGACATCATTTTCAAATATGGGCTTGAGATATTCCGGTATACATCTTTACTCATACTAAATTTGGTTTCGATTTTCCCGGATCGATCTCATAAGTCTACTTTGTCCTCATTTTTGCAAAATGTGAAAAGTAGGCTAAAAATATTATTGTAATGCCAGTAGATTTAGATTCGAATAACAAAGTGCGGATGCGAGGCGGATGCAGATAATAGATGTCATAGTATTTTCTTGTTACCGTAAACATGGTGTCCACAGGCAGGAATTTTGTTTTTGATCTGGAAAAGTCAGGAAAAAATGTGCAAAAATGGCGTGAGTCAGGAAAAAATGGCAAAAGTATTAGAAAGTCAGGAATGTTATATTAACCATACAGTATTTTGTGTTTTACAGCCATATTTTGATGTTACTAGTTCAACTAATCTCTGAAGATAAAAAGCAATATCTCACTGGACATTATGGTAAGTTTCCATTTTTACAGTAAATCATAGTAAAAACCTCTTTTACCTATTTTTTGTACGCTTTTTTTTGGTATTGGCGTAGGGATGTGCGACCCCATCACTATAGTTTAGTTTATTAAGTGCTTTGATTTATTAGCCTACTTTTCACATTTTGCAAAAATGAGGAAAAAGTAGTCTTATGAGATCGGGCAAATGTGTGTCTGTCTGTCTGTCCTTCTGTCTGTCTGTCTGTCTGTCTGGCTGTGTGTGTGTCCCCCCCTATCAACTCCTAAACGGCTGCAGCAATCAAAACCAAATTTAGTATGAGTAAAGATGTGCACCGGAATATCTCACGTCCATATTTGAAAATGATGTCAGTGCTACCAACTGCTGAAAAAACGCACTAGAAATTTGAGCTCCATGTTGGATATCTTGCAAGGTATACATGGGAGCTATTCCAAAATTGGCACACATGTAGATAATACTATTTCAGTTTAATTTCCAGGAGGCCAACCATGGCAGTGTTACCAAAATAATTTTAAGCCTCCTGATAGGTCCAATTGTAACGATTCGATCCCATACCTATTATATTTAAAGGGTTATTCATTTATCATGTTATTATTATTATTAATTAGTACATCCATGAGATGATTTCTATATCAGATAATTGTAAGCGGTTTTTATTATTATAGTCAGAAATATTTTTATTAACAATTATTTGTAAAGAGACGAAGTAAAATATATAATGCAACAAGATTGCCAAATAGGATCAACCCAATGCGTCACAAACTGAACGACGTAGTAATAATTTCACCACGGCAAACTGCGTCATTTTCCTGGGATGCAAAGAAACCCAATATGAGTAACCATCACGTGCGCACCATATAGTTCCTTCGAGAAGGAATGGAACATTATATTTCAACTATGGTGTAACCAATACGTCACTACTGTAGCCCATATACGCGTCAAAGCTGCAACTAGCCCTCGTGGAGGAATGAACACAGAAGAGAGGGTAGCTTGCTTCTAGAGTGGGGGCTGTGACACCACGTGACAAGGAAGTATTTGTACCTGCGACATCGGACAAGAGTGGCATTCATCAATAGCTATCAATGAAGGGAGGAAGTGGTAACCTTGCTCTCTGGGTCTTAATGAACTGAGCAAACAGAGTGGGCAAAGTACGATGTCTTGCCGAAATCTATATCAATACATAATGGGTTATATCCCTGATCAAGAGTCTTTCTACAGATGGCAACGTATTTAATGAGGATATTTCATAGTAATTGAGATATCACATCATTTTTTTAAACATAAGCGACGTAACATCGAGATCATCGATCATTTCTTAAATATGACGAATCTTCGAATGGGTGAGCAAACAATTAAATAAAACTATCGTCTCTATTATAATTTAACTTCAATTAACTTTCAATTCATTTTAAATGTTCAGTTCCTTTTAAATTAATTGCCGCATTGAGTAATTTTAAATTCAATTGTGTGACTATCACTATTCTGTTTTATTAATATTTTGTTCTTGAGTCAATAAATTCATTCTCTTCAACGTAATGCCTATTTCTTTCATTGTAGTTAGTACTTTAAGGCAATCATATTCCTTGATTAAATACTGGATTGGTTAGATGACTTTGTCTCACTACGGCCCGGGTAAGTGGTCTCCACTCTACTGCTGATAGCCGAGGATTAATTAATAAATTTCGATTCACTGTCTTAAATAGGAATCTGGCGCTCAACAACACTTATTATATTACACTATCACAGGTAAGGTCACACCACAGTGTATATTATTTATTCTTATTATGTTTGTTTTTATTGAACCACAATAGTCATATCACCACGTTTAACAACATATATTAAAAATGTTACATCTGGCGCCCAACGTGGGGACACGAAAACCATTCGGTATTTAGTCAGAGGAGTGTATAATTTCAGTGCAAATTGTCAGTGCTTTTGGGGGACAGTGAAGTGAGTGAATTTTGGAAGGGCAATTTTTATACGGTGTACTTAGAGATGGCAGATAAGAATACAGAGGTACATCCTGAGACTAGTGGTGGTCAGGAAAAAGAAAAGTCTATAGATATTCCTGACGATAAATTCAATTTACTCATGAGGATGTTTGATAAATTAGA
Organism: Meconema thalassinum; assembly: GCA_946902985.2. Classification (NCBI taxonomy): domain Eukaryota; kingdom Metazoa; phylum Arthropoda; class Insecta; order Orthoptera; family Tettigoniidae; genus Meconema; species Meconema thalassinum. The sequence continues at coordinate 231,149,136 of OX336388.2, forward strand.
TAAGGATAGTAGAGAACGTCAGGAAAGGAGAGAGAAAGAAAGAAAAGAACATCAGGAGTGGTTGAAGAACTCAGATAGAGAACATCAGAAATGGATGAGAAAGGAGACTGTAATTGAAAGCAGATTGGAGTCAGAGGAAATTGTAGTTGAAAACAAATCTGAATCAGAGGAAATTGTAGGTGAAAGCAGATTAGAGTCAGAGGAGATAGTAGAAGAAAACATAGTAGAGTTGGAGGAGATTGTAGGTGAAAGTAGAGTAGAGTCAAAGGAGATAGTAGAAGAAAGCATAGTAGAGTTGGAGGAGATTGTAGGTGAAAGTAGATTAGAGTCAGAGGAGATAGTAGAAGAAAGCATAATAGAGTTGGAGGAGATTGTAGGTGAGAGCAGATTAGAGTCAGACGAGATTTTAGGTGAAGGTAGATTGGAGGTAGAAGAAATTGTAGTTGAAAACAGATTAGAGTCAGTGGAGATTGTAGGTGAAAGCAGATTGGAATCGGAGGAGATCTTAGGTGAGGAACGGCAAATAGCGGAGATTTTAGGTGAAATCAGATTAGAGTCAGACGAGAGTTTAGGTGAAAGCAAATTGGAATTAGGGGAGATTGTAGGTGAAAGCAGATTGGAGGTAGAGGAGATTTTAGATGAAAGTAGCTTAGGTAAGGAACAGCAATCAGCGGAGATGATAGATGAAAGCAGGACAGCTATAGAAGAGACTATAGAACGTAGTGAAAAAGAAGTGGAGAAGATGAGAGAAAAGATAGGGATAGAAGTAGGTAAGATGAAGAAAGTACTAGGCACTCAAGAAATTAAGATGCAGAAAATCTTAGGTGAAGAGGATATGCTGAATAGGGAAGAATTTAATGACGGTGTAGTGGAAATTAATGTGAAATTATTAGAGGCAGAGAAGCGTGCGTTAAATCATAGTCAGAAGGACATGATTAGTAAACAGATAAAGAGGAGGAGGGAGATAGGTAAGAGCAGAAGCAATAGGCAACGGCTAAAGAGAAAATTATGGAGTAGTAGTGGAGAAGTGAAGAGGAGACATGTAGGTAGATATTTTAGAAGTAAAATGAGAGAGAAGAGAATTAAATTGTTAGAGGAAAAGGAAATAAGGATGAAAGAGAGAAAGAAAGCATATGATGTGCAGTGGCGTACTGAAGTAGCTAGACTTGGGGAAGTGAGAGGGGGAAATTCGAAGTACTGTGTTACTATGGATGAATGTAGTACAGAGGAAGTAGAAACTAATGTAACACGGAAGGAATCATGTGGAATTCCAGTTAAAGATAGAATTGAAGATGAATGCGGTAAGAACTGTGAAATGCCAGAGAACGTAGTGATGTAAATTTATATTAACGATAGTTACTGTTCCGTATGACTTAAATATTAAGTAATGAAGTTTTATATGATTTAACAGCGGTAGATAAGGAACCTGCTGTGTGTAATTTTAATTCAGTCGTGAAGTTAGGATGGTTAGGGGCGCGTAGTGCCTACGCTTATTGATTTAGATTGACTAAAATCATTTAATTTAGAAGACAGAGGTTGTCGTGCTATTGAGCAATTCAGGTAAGTTGAATGTGGGTCCTTAAGCTGCAGGTAAGTTGGAGGAAGTGAGGATTAAATTTAAAAAAAAAAAGTAGGAAGGTTATTACATAGGTAAGTAATCGAAAGAAAGTAGTAATAATTATTATGGCAACCATAATTATGAATATAATGGTAATAAAGATTTAATTCAAAAGTGAGTGAAGATAAGATGATACAGTGGTAATAAAACTAGTGAGTTGAAGAATTAAGTATTGATTTAATAAAGAAGTTTCATTTTTAGGACAGCGAGGTTATCAGTGGATATATTTTGAGAAATTTATAAGTGGTTTAGAATTGTTAATGGTAATGCGTTGTATGAATTAACCAACATCAGGTTGAAATAAGGACATCTGGTACTTGCTGACAGATATGTGTGTGTGTATGTGTGTATTTTCACGTAAATGGACGTGAGTTTGAAGAAGTAGGCCAACGAAGGTAATGCCGTTGAGCAATGTGGTTTTAAAGTTTTGGTAAGATGCCAAATGAAGTTTTTTAAGGAGGAAGTTTTGGTAAGATGCCAAATGAAGTTGTTTTTTGAGGAAGTTTTGGTAAGATGCCAAATGAAGTAGGTTGGAGGAAGTTTTTGGTAAGATGAAGTAGGTCAGCGAGGTATATTCCGTTGAGCAATAATTATTTTTTTATGGTGTCTACGGGACTACGTGAAGTTAATGTTGGGAGTTTTTTTTAAGTATATATGGATGTATGCTCACAAGGTAATAAGAGATTACAAAGGTAAGATTGTCCAAGTTTTTGTTACAGTTACGCACGTTTTAAAGATATTACAAGGCTTGTTATCGAGCTAAACCACTTTGTAGTAAAAAGTTACTGATGATTAATAACGAATTAATTATGTGGTAGATTGTTGTCCTACACAGGTAAAAGTAAAGATAATAATTATAATTAAAAGGTTGACATAATATTTACTAATATTGAAAGGAATTTATTATAATTCGAAGTTTTGAGGATTTTAAAAGATAAATCATTTTTTTTAGTAGACGAGAAATTAAAGTTTTATTTATGTCATACGGAGTTAGTAAAGAGAAGTTTAATATTTTTGAAGACAAGAATAAGTTGGTAAGATAAGTGTATACCTAAGGGATAATAATGAAGTTTCAATTAAAGGCAGGTGTAATTTACGCAGTTAATTTGGTAGAGCAGAGAGTATCTGAACTGTGTTATGACTCAGGACTTGCTTTATGAAGTGATTATGGGAAAATATTTGCTAATTAAGAGTGTCGGTGTTATTGACTATCAACAGGAACACTGTCATTATTTTAGGAAGACAATAATTAGGAAAGCTAAGTGTGATGTTATTATTCCAAGGAATTAGTCAAAGCATGTAAGATTTTTTAGCTGAAATTTAGTGTGTTATTGGTCAGTAAGAGGTGACCTGTAACAGTAAGAAGAGGTGGGATTATACCACGAATAGGGGAGGTTTTTTGTATGTGACATGTGATGTCACGATGAATTGTTGAGAGTTCTGAGAGATTCTGGTGTAGTAGGAATAAGCTATACTCCAGGCGGTCAGAACAAGTAGGAAGTGGTGTTTGGAGAACACGGTACTTAATTAAGAGTTTTGAGAGAAAACTAAGGGGGGTTTTTAGGCATTCAGCAAGAAGTCAAATCATGTATAGACTAAGTTTAAAGTATAAGAGCATTAATATTTTGTGGAACGAAATATTTATTCCGAGGAGTTTGTCATGTGTTTTTGTGAAATAGTTTAGTGATATACGTAATTCAGGTATTGAGTAGTATTTTGTCCAAGTCTTAATCATTTTGTTGTGGTAAGTAAGGAATGACGATAGAGTAAAGATATCTTGACGCTAAGTTAAATTTTATAAGGTGAACGAGAAGTCAGATTTTATGTTTATTTGAGATTTTGAAAATTCAAGTTATTGTTTTCGAGAAGTAGTGAAGAGGAATTATGGTTTTAAGAGAAGTTAAGAAGTCATGGAGACTTAGGAAGTATTAATTTGAAAGGAGGCGGCCGTGGCCTAAGACAGAATTAAGCCACGAAGGCAGGTGAGTAGTAACTTGGATATTTATGTGAACTGTTTAATAACTGCTTTAAGGTATTTCGATGTCATTATGTATTTGGGGAAATATTTACATGTATGACATATGCACTGAAATTGGAATTGCCTTAGGTATCTTGCTAAGTTATTTTTTCTTCAATTATTGAAATTTTACTGCATTTGAGTAATTCCTTTATAGAGACGAAAGGGATATTATGTTGATTGTATCACCACATCGCGTGCAGTGATATGCGTGTGCAACGAAGTAATTACTTCGAAGAATGTAAAGTGAAGGGCATTATATGTATATTTTTTACAGTATATATATATAAAGAAGAATAAACATTATGAACATTTGGAAGAATAAGATGAATGAAAGTTAAAATATGAATTTTTTGTGAAGATTACATTTATGTATATTTTTTTTACAACATATATAAAGAAGAATGAACATTATGAACATTTGGAAGAATGAGAAATGATAGTACAAATATGTAAAGTGAAAAGAGTATGTTCTTGTATATTTTTGTGTATTGATGAAGAGTATATTGTATGTTGTCTTTTTGGGGGTTATAATATTTAAATTTATAGTTTTTTTTTATGTTGGATGGGGTAAGAGAAATAATGTGAAATGTCATTTAAATTATTTATCTTAGGGGCGATTGTAACGATTCGATCCCTTACCTATTATATTTAAAGGGTTATTCATTTATCATGTTATTATTATTATTAATTAGTACATCCATGAGATGATTTCTATATCAGATAATTGTAAGCGGTTTTTATTATTATAGTCAGAAATATTTTTATTAACAATTATTTGTAAAGAGACGAAGTAAAATATATAATGCAACAAGATTGCCAAATAGGATCAACCCAATGCGTCACAAACTGAACGACGTAGTAATAATTTCACCACGGCAAACTGCGTCATTTTCCTGGGATGCAAAGAAACCCAATATGAGTAACCATCACGTGCGCACCATATAGTTCCTTCGAGAAGGAATGGAACATTATATTTCAACTATGGTGTAACCAATACGTCATTACTGTAGCCCATATACGCGTCAAAGCTGCAACTAGCCCTCGTGGAGGAATGAACACAGAAGAGAGGGTAGCTTGCTTCTAGAGTGGGGGCTGTGACACCACGTGACAAGGAAGTATTTGTACCTGCGACATCGGACAAGAGTGGCATTCATCAATAGCTATCAATGAAGGGAGGAAGTGGTAACCTTGCTCTCTGGGTCTTAATGAACTGAGCAAACAGAGTGGGCAAAGTACGATGTCTTGCCGAAATCTATATCAATACATAATGGGTTATATCCCTGATCAAGAGTCTTTCTACAGATGGCAACGTATTTAATGAGGATATTTCATAGTAATTGAGATATCACATCATTTTTTTAAACATAAGCGACGTAACATCGAGATCATCGATCATTTCTTAAATATGACGAATCTTCGAATGGGTGAGCAAACAATTAAATAAAACTATCGTCTCTATTATAATTTAACTTCAATTAACTTTCAATTCATTTTAAATGTTCAGTTCCTTTTAAATTAATTGCCGCATTGAGTAATTTTAAATTCAATTGTGTGACTATCACTATTCTGTTTTATTAATATTTTGTTCTTGAGTCAATAAATTCATTCTCTTCAACGTAATGCCTATTTCTTTCATTGTAGTTAGTACTTTAAGGCAATCATATTCCTTGATTAAATACTGGATTGGTTAGATGACTTTGTCTCACTACGGCCCGGGTAAGTGGTCTCCACTCTACTGCTGATAGCCGAGGATTAATTAATAAATTTCGATTCACTGTCTTAAATAGGAATCTGGCGCTCAACAACACTTATTATATTACACTATCACAGGTAAGGTCACACCACAGTGTATATTATTTATTCTTATTATGTTTGTTTTTATTGAACCACAATAGTCATATCACCACGTTTAACAACATATATTAAAAATGTTACACAATGTTTAAATGCATATAACTTCTACACTATCAATTGGATTTCAACCAAATTTTGTATGTAATATCTGTACATAAACGGATATGATTAGGCGTATTCTTACGAGCCACCAGGGCTGCCAACTGTTAATAATTGCTCTCTCTATTTTTTTCCATCCAAATACCTATATATCATAAAGTATGCAAGCCAACAGCTTTAAACTATGCACACGTATATTCTGACATTTTAGATTAATTTGGAGTAATTTATATACGTCAGTCCTACCAACATGATTATAAGCCTGCTGATAGTACCAATTTTTAAATACATGTAACTTATATATTATCAGTTGGATTTCAACCAAATTTCGTATGTGCTATATGTACCATAACAGATATGACTATAAGTATTGTTAAGAGCAATCAGGGCTGCCAACTGTTAATAAATGCTGTCTATATTTTTTACCCTAATATCAATATATCATAAAGTATGCAAGCCAACAGCTCTATACTTTGCACACGTATAGCACCTGACATTCTAGATTAATTTGGAGTAATTAATACGAGGCAGTGCTGCCAACATGATTCTATGCCTGCTGATATATCCAATTTTAAAATACATGTAACTTCTATACTAACAAATGGATTTCATCCAAAATTGGCACAACAAGATATCATAATATTTCAGATTATTTCTGACCAGCACACGTATGGTATTGTTGGCAACATGCTTTTACGCGTGCTGATAGATCCAGTGTCTAACTGCATGTAACGTCCATTGGACTTCAACCAAATTTTGTATTCTGTACCTAAAGAGATGGAACAAAGAATATATTCAGTCACCAGGGCTGCCAACTGTAGTGCTCTATTAGGCTACATCATACCAGGTATATTTTGAACTAATTAGATATTTCGATATTACCAACTTAATTTCGTCATTATTCTAGATAGGTTCATATACTGTAGAATAATCATTGGCATGAAAAGTAGGCTGTATAGTTCTTCACGGAACTTCTTGTATATTATTGCATTATAATTTACTCTATTTTGTATTTTAAATGAATAAAGAGGCGAGCGTTGGGCAGTTATGAGATGGTGGAGGCTGCAAATAAAAAGATATATATATATATATATTGTTACGGCTGTGAGTTTGTGTCATCGCTCGCCGCATGAGTCACAACTGCCCCAGGGCTGGGCTGTGCCCTGGCTCAGTGTATTGCGTGCGCCTTATGCAACAGGACTACTAGGACAAAGGCATGGTCCAGAATATTCGTGACCCAGCCAGCGATGGAAGCCTCGAGAAGCCGTGAGCCCTGGATGGGTCTAGAAGCATTTATTGAGTCACCGGCCTGCTATATCAGAGCGACCTGTCAAGCAGTTGTTGTGTGTTTTACGAGCTAGTGCGAGCGTTTATCCTGAGCGACAGAAGTGTGGTGACTTGCGAAACCCCTAGTGAAGCCGATTCTCTTGACAGCGAAGCAGCGTGTAGCAGGTTTTCGTAAGTAACTGTAATTTGTGTACATAGGGAAGAGTTGCATGTAGTTCTGTCAAGGCCACCAGACTCATTAGCGAGAAGATTAACTGTTGACAAGTGAAAAAGGGCAAGAGCTCTCCATAAGCAAGAGACTTGAGGAACTGGAGTAAGGTTCTAATTGCTTGTATTTGCTGATGAGTAGTGTATCTTTCTGGCCACAATAAAATTAATTATTTCTTTAAAGGAACAATCGGTGTTGTGCTTCAACCCACCGTAATCCAGTTAACAAAAGTGTCACTAGGGGATGGCACGTAACAATATATTTGCTCAATAAACCTTTCTACGGATGTTACGATGACTTCGAGAGTCGGGAATTTTGTTGAAAAATGGTCAGGAAAAGTCAGGAAAATTTACATTGAAAATTCTGTGGACACCATGGTAAAGGTTCGCGCTGATTTTGTCTTTGTGTTTGGGATTGTAACTACAATGGTTGATCCGATACCCAATTTGAACTTTCAAATCATGTAATTCATGTCCGACATGTTGGATTTTGAGCGCATGTGCGAAGGTATTCTTGCCTAATTGGTCAATGAATGAGCTCTGATTGGCTGGAGAAACTGTCTCATAATGAAAAACGGTACTATAATGGCCATCATTCTGATACAGTTTTCTGACGTATAATATTTACATTTCGACATCGTCGAACATAAATTTTATTATAATTACATCGTCAATAAGGAATCGGGCTATCATGGTCATTTTTATGTCTTTTTACACTTTGTTAGGGGCAGATGACCTCGTAGTTCCGCCCCTTAAAATAACAATAACTAACTGACACTTGAATCATCTAGAGACGTTGGCGACACTGCTGATGTGGTCCAAACTTGGTGCGCCGACTGTTTGACGTCGCCCACCAGCCTGCAATAAGGGGAGGGAGCGAGAGAGAAGAGACTGATATAATCCCACCAGTATTCAATAAGGATTTGCAAGGCATACATATTATTGGCTATCACATTGGTTATTCCATCAAGCACTTTGCATATTGGCCGCCTGCCCACCATCAATAGCTTTATATAAGATAGGCTACGTAAACAGCTGTCGTTGGCTTGGGACATCCAGCTTCAATATTCAACACATAGGCGAGAGAAACTCATTCGCAGACACTTTTCACAATTAATTATTTTAATAAAGTATTGACTCAAGATATAGTTGACGCCTCTTATATGAAGGAGAAATTAATTGAGGAATATCAAATGCGGGGACTAAATATATACAGAGTGTCTCAAAAAAATGTACTAACATTTTGAATGATTATAAAATGATTATTTATGAACATAGAGACAAGTTTAAGGGCTTCAGTTATAGAGGAGACATGTAATTAAAGGCTCATGTTCGAAATGTTCAAATTGATCACCGTCAGTGTCCAGGAGTTCGACAAACCGCCACCAACGCACCGGACCATTGCTCGCATCAGAGATAAATTTGAAGCAGATGGAACCGTTCACAACATCAACAAGAAACGTTCTGGACGACCACGGACATCCACCAGTCCTAGAAAAGAAGAACAGGTGCAGGAAGCCCTCACTCGATCCCCACCGAAATCACTACGACAAACGGCTCGAGGGACACACATCTCAAAGGATAGCGTCCATCGCATCATGAAGCGTCTGCGCTGGAAATCGTACATTCCAACACGAAATTGGAAATTGACAGACAATGTCACGAAATTCCAAATGAACTTTGTCGTAACGTTTGCGAATCCATTGCTTCGCGTTATCAGCTTTGTCTGGACACTGACGGTCATCAACTTGAACATTTGCGAACAAGAGTCTTTAATTACATTTCTCCTCTATAATTGAAGCCCTTAAAATTGTTCTATGTTCATAAATAATCATTTTATAGTCATTCAAAGTGTTAGTACATTTTTTGAGACACCCTGTATATATATATATATACCCAGTGCTTTTGTATGCCGTAGAAACATGGACCTTGAAGGAAGAACTTCACCAAGTAGTATTACGAAGGATTAATACAACCAAAGAAATAGTCAATATAGTCAATATACCTGGGTCATATAATGAGGAACAGAGGTAGATACGAACTACTGCAATGCATTTTGGAAGGAAAAATAGAAGGAAAACGAGCCCCAGGACGAGCCCCTGGTTTGCCAACCACAGAGTATGGTTCGGAAAAACATCCACCCAATTGTTCCGGATAGCGACCAATAGAGACACCATAGCTGAGTCCCGGATTTTTGCTTTTAACGATATCCGCGAAATATTTCATCAAACACATATAATTATGTTATCACAACGATATATTTACTCTAAATAAACATTTTTTAAAATTATTGTAGCCGCGAAATATCGCGAAATAAATGTATTTTGCGAAATATGTTATTTTCACCCTAAAATGCTAAATGCCAACAAAACGCTGGTAATAAGAATTTTTTAAACATATCATATATATTATTTCAGTAGTATGCATCCCTCCTGTGGCGCTCACAAGAGACCGTTCGTGAAAAATGAGCATTCAAACGAAAGAGAATATACATTACCAGTGACTCATTGCACTCTATTTTCATAAATATCTATAATTTCTTTAAAAAATGACTTTAAAAAACTGTACGATGTGTGCGATTTGCAGTTACTTTTGCTGCAGGAAGATACGCTCGATAATTGGTGTCCACTTCACATTTTGGCCGCTGAGATGCCTTTTTTATGTCATTTTAACATTCTGAGGTCTTTCCTTTATCATTATGCTTCTATTTCAGAAACAGTAAATCAAAGGAATGTGTACGTTTTCAGAATCAGTAGGCTAAATCAATTGATTAAGTACTCAGATCGTATAACCGGCGATTGTTACTGCTAAGCTTTCAATCAATGGACACAACACAAACATGATTTAAGCTCATCCGTCCAAACAATGGATTTATTATATTCCAGATTTGTTAATATGCCGCGATACAGGATTTTCTTCTGCATTCTAATTCCATAAATATAGATTTTTGTAAGAATTGTGCTTTTTGAAAATACTTTTGCTCTAACATGCTGCAATTCTGAGTTATCGTCTAAAACTTTAAAACAATGAACGTTAATTCTCTATCAGTTTTTTTTCTATCTGATTTTCAGAATCAGTAAATCAATGGATTGGGTACAGGTTTTCTTCTGCATTCTAATTCCATACATATCGATTTTTGTAAGAAGTGTGCTTTTTGCAAATACTGTTGCTGTATCATGCTAGAGATGTCGTATACAACCTTAAAACTATCATCATCATCATATAGGCCTCATAAATTAGCCGTGAAGAATTTCATTCTAAGTTCATAAATATCAATTTTTGTAAGAAGTGTGCGATTTGCAAATACTGATGCCCTAACATGCTGCAATTATGAGTTGTCGTCTAAACCCTTAAAACTATTAAACGTTAATTATTTTACAGGTTTTTCTTCTGCATTCTAATTTCATAAATATCGATCATATCGCATGGTTTTCAGAAACAGTAAATCAATGGGTTGAGTAGACCTACTCTAAATCGAATAACCAGGGTGTGTTACGGCGTCTAAAACCTTAGAACTATTAAACATTGAACCTATTGGGGGAGTATGACTAATGAACATGCGAGATTTCTCGCACGGGTCCGCTGGTTTACTTAAAATTAATTGAAGTAGTCTCTTCATAGAAAATAAGAAACCTTAAAAATATAAACGTTTCATAAGATGCGGGATAACGAAGTCCCTTCTCAGACTTGATTGGTTGAAGTCCTGAAAACATCGAAACAATGCTCTGCGTAATTTTGGGGACAACATACGTTTCACAAGTTAGTGAGAAAAGGACTATGGTAATCATGGGGAAGTAAATGTTAGGTTAGGTATTGAACACAAATTCATTGAGTTTAAGTTCTTAAAAAAAAAAAAAAAAAAAAACTAGAATAAATTGTTTGTTACTCCTCCAAATGTTTGAATAGTGTTCATTATTTAACCAAATCCGTGCACCGTACACATGGTTATTAAGTACACTCACACCTCGCTTCTGTTATTTCACCGCTTTGGGTATTTTATTTTACCACTTTGAACAATTCATTTCACCGCTATGAAGCCTTTTATATTACCATAAATCATGGTCTCTAACCATAACCAGAATGATCGCCAGCGTTCGAAACGGACAGGCACCCTGAGAAGAAGAAATATCAATTACAACAAAACGGAACACCTTACATTAGAGAATAATGATGGTGAGAAACTAGAGATCGGAAATGCAGAAATTCAGTCACTAAATTTATATATTTGGGTTCAATAATAGAAGCTGGGGGAACAAGTTCATCTGAAATTGTGAAAAGAGTGAGTGAGGCTGGGAGAACAAGTGGAGCATTAAATTCCGTTTAATGGAGCAGAAATATCTTAAACAAAACTAAGAAACTTATTTACAGTTCATCGGTACAAAGTATTTTGTTAAATGACAAAATAAATAATATAATAACCCCTGGCACTACACCCCATTAAGGGCATAGGCCTACCAAGTGACCGCTGCCCAGCCATTTGACCTGCAGATATTGGGGTGACGCGTGATCAACGCATCGGTTTGCCCTTTATAGGGCAAAAGACTGGGGGGTATACTTTTTTTTTGCACATTTGTTTTTGGGGGTGATAGATGAGTAGGAATATGCAACAATTTTATGGGTGTGGATTCTATTTTATGAAATATGGGGTGGGAAATTATTTTCCCACTGCCCACAACCGACAGTATGTTTTCTTAAATGAGCAATGGGGTAATAATCTCCCACCTCCAAAATATGATGATACAGTGTTCATCGCTCAATGATGAAGTTTATTTAACAGGATATACTGTATAAAACACCCATCATGCTCTGAATTTTTTTTTTTAAAAAGACGTAACTCCCACGCAACACAAGGTCAGTGACCTATTATACCATCTTTGCCGAAAACTGCACAAAAAATATGAAAGTGATTATGGAATGTTAAAAGTTAGTATATTCGAATATATTTCAAAATAGTATTTACTAAAAACACAGAAAATTAATTTTAAAAATCTTCTATTCTATTGCAAACACCCTGAGCAGGATAATTATTTCCATTCTAGCTGAAATATATTTACTCAAGTGACCAAAACCATTATTAACATTGTATTTCAGTTATAGACCAACGTTTACAAATCTCTTATCTTCAATAAAGACACCTACTTCTTTAAAGCAATGCATTGCATTCACTCAACACAACCGAACTGGCGAGCACGTGCACTGTGGAGACCACTGGGATATATGCTTCCCACCTTTGGTTTCTGATGACAGTATACATCACATTAATGGGTTTTCAATATTTCTCTGCATCTAGCTTGTAGATGCATGTGGAACTGTTTGAAATGAAAGGGGTGGGAAGATTCTCTCCCCAACACCGTTCTATAAATACATGGTGGGAAGATAGTATCCCAAGGACCTATAAATGATCTTGGTTTTCGTGATCGGGGCGCTGCCTCACCGTAGGGCAGCTACTCAATTGTCCTCACGAGGCTGAGTGCACCCCGTTCCAGTCCTCACATCAGTTTCTAAAACCCCTGACGGAGCCGGGAATCTAACCCGGGGCCTCCGGGAGAGAGCCGGGCGCGCTACCGCAACACCACGGGGCCGGCACAAAGTATTTTGTTATAAGGAGCAAATGGTTGGACACTATACAGACAGCAAGCAAACAAACAAATTATTAGTAACAGAGATGGATTATTGGAGGAGGGCGGCAAGAATCTATTTTTTTATGTTACCGCTAGGATCTCCACTAGAATGAGAAAAGCCATCGGATGGGTTCTTGTTCTCAGTCTTCCATGCAATCTGCCGGGAAAAATGGTACCTCAGGGGCTCACATCTAGTGGGACGTGGGTTGGCGACCACGGGACCCCAGCTGAGTCCGGAATTGCTTCAACTTACTTGTGCTGGGCTCCTCTCCGTCTTCTTTCCTGTCGACCTCCCATACTCAACTCTTGTTCTTTTCCGACCCCGACGGTATTAGGGTATCCGAGGCCTAGGGAGTCTCTTCCTTTCCCGCCTTAATTGGCCCTTGTCTCATCTTTCCTGATCCCTCATTCTTCTAAGGATCAGCCTTCATTATCTGTTCATTATAGTTCCTTTCCTCTTTAAGATTCCTGCCCTGTGTCTCTAAATTGCATTTTGTGAGTTTTTATTTAAATCTCAACCATATTTTGTAAGCATTTTCAATCTACATTGCTATTTGTAAGTATTTTCGATCTAAACTCCATTTTGTAGGTATTTTCAATGTAAATTGCATTTTGTAAGTACAGTATTTTGAATCGCTGGCTTTTACATATTGTGAGTATTTTGAATCTGCCATACATTTTGTAAGAATTTTCAATTTCAATCGTATTTTGTAAGTATTTTCAATTTCAATTGCACTTTGTGCGTAATTTGAATCTGAACCGGCCTTTCTCAATCTAACTTGCATTGTGTATTTTCAATTTCACTTGCATTTTGTAAGTATTTTGAACCTCAATATTGCATTTTGTACGTATTTTCAATTTCAATTACATTTTGTGAGGATTTTGAATTTGAATTGCATTTTGTTGAGTATTTTGAACCTAAACTACATTTTGTTCGTATCTCTCAATGAAAATTTCTCTTGTGAGTATTTTCCTTTTAAATTACCTTTTGTTAGTATACCCACTCTACATTTTGTGAGTCATTTGAATCTGAGTTCCATTTTGTAAGTATTTTCATCCGCTTTTTGCAAGCATATTCAATCTAAATTGCATTTTGTTTGGTGGGCATTTTGCAAGTATTTTGATTCTCAATTGCATTTTGTGGGTATCTTGAATCTAAATTACATTTTGTAAGCATTTTCAATTTCAATTGCATTTTGTAAGCATTTTGAATTTCAATTGCACTTTGTGATTTTTTTGGATCTTAAATGGGAGTTTTTCAATCTGAATTGCATTGTGTATTTTCAATTTCAATTACCTTTTGTAAGTATTTTGAATATAAATTGCATTTTGTAAGTATTTCGACTCTACATTGCATTTTGTACGTATTTTGAACCTAAGCTACATTTTGTGCACATCTTTCTATCTATTCCTTTTGTGAGTATTTTCGTTTTAAATTCCCGCTATCCATTTTGTATTGTTTAATCTGTGTTAAGAAGGGAAGATGACCTCGTAGTTCCGCCCCTTAAAACAACAATAACAACAACGTGAGTTGTATGGAAAGCAGAACATAGCATAGACGATACAAATCACACGGTATTAGACGTGTCTATACCAGCTATAACAATGTATCCATCTATTGATGGAATCAATGCCTCCTATGCATGCATGTATGTATCCTTGGCTTTGTGTAGTGGGCTGTGCCTCTCTCTCTCTCTCTCTCTCTCTCAGGGGGCCGTGCTTGCAGCTATTAAGGGAACAGACTTCGTTGTCATCGGCAGCGGCTCGACCAATAAATCAAAGCACCCCCTTCTCCTCCCTCTCTAATGGCTTAATTGAATTCCGATTAGGCAAAGATGGTGAAGCGACGTAGCAAGCAAGCAAGCCCTGAGGAAGATATACTCGCTGCTAATACAATTCCCAAGGAGAAGAGAGAGGAAGCAACCGAATGGTGGTGACCTGAGTTATGGTCGCCACAAGATTCTATAATGAACACACTGCCTTAATTAACACAACACCCATAAAGTAGTTGAGAACCGCAGCCTGTAATACGTTATACATCGGAATATTAACGATACATATGTGTTGTACTGTGCGCTGCTACCAATTCCAATAAAGAGGCCATTGGTATTGTCTTGTAGCGCAACCTCTACATCAAGTCGTTAATTCGAAAATTTCTTAGTCCCTATTACGGGTATGCTTTTGGGCTGGTAGCGTCATCAAATTACCGACGCCATGGTAACCGGTGTTCACCTATGCATAAGGTGCGTCCAAAAAGTAACGAGCCGGAGGCTGGAATGCGCAAACCGGTGACGACATCGGCTAATCGTGGCGTGTGTAACGAGGTGTGGTTCCGACCAGAGCGTGGAAGGTCACAGCCCGTCATTAGAGGGCACGCGTGCACGTCACGTGGCGATACAAAGCGAGCAGCAGCATGCATCAATCGTCCAACGCTGCCAGTCGCATTGGAAACAGTGACATGGAGGCGTCAACCGAAGTGCAAAGAGGTGTTGTTCGGTTTCTGACAGCGGAAGGAGTAGGGGCAACGGACATTCATCGCCGAATGTCACAAATGTACGGCGAACACTGCATGTTCATTGCAAGGGTCAAGGCGTGGCACAAGCGCTTCAAGGAAGGACGGGTGTCGTTAGCCGACGATGCCCGGTCTGGGGCACCCCCCCCCCCCCCCTGCATTACGGATGGCAACGTCCAGCTGGTTGATTCACTCATTACCGAGGACCGCCGAGTGACAGTGAACGCCATAGTCGCCGTGGTCACTCCACGACAATGCACGACCTCATACTGTCAACACAGTCGCGGCACACCTGCAGAAATTCAAATGGGAGGTTCTCTGCCACCTTCCATGCAGTCCAGATCTCTATCCCTGTGATTACGCCATGTTTGGTCCCCTGAAAAGGGCTCTGTGGTGCCAACGATTCACCTCGGACGCAGACGTCCAACCGTACGTGCGGAACTGGTTCACATCGCAGCCCAGGGAATTTTATGAGACAGCCATTCACCACCTCGTGTCACAGTGGGACAAGTGCCTCAACAGCCAGGGCCAATACTTCTAACATACAGGTACTGGTTTCTGTACTTAAGCCTCCGGCTCGTTACTTTTTGAACGCACCTTATACACTGGGTAAGTAGCGTCGTCTAAACGTTTCTATAAGAATGTAAGCTCAAGTCCAGGCAGGGGAGCGCTTGACGCACCGGTACCTGGCGCATCCGCGGTCGACCGCGACTATGTTATTTCAGACTAGCCTATTACCCACCACATACGGCTCCCTACAGTTGTGTACACAGGATGGCGGGTTGAAACTGACATTAGTTTGGATATTTTATTTACAAAGATGAATTCACTGTGGAATATAGAAACAAAGACAATGGTTTACAAATCATATAATATCACATATCATCTTCATCATCATGCCGTTCAAACTGTTCAAGATATACCTTTATTCTAACACTGTCTGGCATGGGTGCATTCTTCATGGCATAATAGTGAAAATCTAACACAAAATGTGAATAACAAAACACAAGAAAATCATTGTGCGCACCTTATAAAAGGAAAATTGGTACAATCAATTCCAGCATATTTCTTTATCAGTCAAATCATAAAAATTAGTTTATGAGACAGTATAAAATTGTGGTATATTGTCAGTAATGGAATAACCACCAGTTTTCCAAGCATATTTCAGCATTGGTACGAAACAATCAGGTAATCGGTTATGTGCTAGCATATGACTAGTTATAAAGAAAAGTCTGTTGTTGGGTTTTAATTTTGACTGGCCGTGTAAATTCCTTACTTGGCAATTGTTTTCCATTCGACGGACTAAACATTTTAGTTGTCGGAAGAGTCCAAGATCACACGGCAGACAAAGATGTGTAGTTCCTTTCGGTATGCATTCAATTTGTTCATGTTTGTTCGTCAGAGATTCAAGCTGTGGATTTTTGCCCTGGCCACTGAATGAATCTAGGAGAAGAAGATCCCGTTCGTCGTCCTATAATTGCGGATGGAAAATGTCTTGGAACCAGCCACGTGCAGTACATGCCCTTTCCCCTTTTTCCCGGAAGATGAACAATCAATGACGACATATTTAAAGACATCCTTGTAGGCGTTGATACTTTCTTGTACCCTAGGTCCAAACTTTCCATTAATTTCTTTGAAAACGATCGAGAACAAATGTTCCATTTCTCCGGCTTTAGAAATGTGATATTGCACTGTGTGGGTGTGCGTAAAACTATTTCGGCAAACAAGCGTACCAAGAACGTCTTTCACACCACGAAAATCATAACTTCTATATGTTGCCATTTCGCACTCGAATCGGGTTTGGTCCGAATTCCAGATATTGGCATCCGGGATCTCTTTCTCTTCTTGCAGTTCAATAATGAATTTAACAAACATTTTAGCTTTTTCATATCGTACTTCTTCGTCTGTTTTAAACGTTTTACCGACGAGTTTAATTACTTTACGGGACCGAATTTTCAAACGCCTTTTAAGGTTTGTCAAGTAGGAGTCGCAAAACAACTCTCTTCCATAATTGCATCAAACGTTGTCATTATTTGCTCTTTATCAGAAAGCTCTGTAGCTTCCTGAACACCGTAGGCTTTAATAAGAGCTACAATAATGTTGCAAGCGGTCATTACAACTCAAAGACTCGAATGCGATGCCTGTATGTGGAATAGCCATCAGTCGTGGAGAACTTGACCGTATAGAAAACTACTCGCAGTCCCATATACATAACCACTGTAGGCAACCGTAACCTCTGTGGTGGGTGATAGTGGAAAACCGAACGAGGATAGAGGGAAGGCGAGGCAAGTCAGCCGCTGGCGGTGCGCGCTGACTTGTGTCGGCATGTACTGTATTCAGAGCGCGCACCGCCAACTAGGGGCTCCAAAATGCCCCCTTAAAAAGGACCAGCGAAAAATTAGTCCTCCACTACCTCTTTCAGCTTAAAAAGACGTTCACGATTATGTAAAAATAAAGCCGAAATTCGTGGTCCGACTTCGTACCGTTCCCTCGTAAGTTGAAATCTTGCTGTACGATGTAGGGAGGATATAATAAATTAATTAGAAAGAAGTGAACATTTTCGCCGTTGGATAGCCTTGAAGCCGGGATCTTCAAAACAACAAGTAGGCGCGATACCGCTCGCACACTTTTCCAACAGACTCTAGCTTTTTGTTGCGGTTGTTATTGGCGCGTATGGTTAAATATCCAACCATGACGAATAGAAGGACCTAGTGTGAGGACTCCGCCATTTTAGCACGGTAGTTTCTGGTCCCGCCGCTACAAGCACTGTAAGCGATTATGTCCAACACGTGCTGTGTTTCCGTCGAGCCGGGTCGTAAAAAGTGCGCGAGAAGTTACTGTGTGAGATATTTGTGTGAATTAAATTGAATTTTCTTTGCTTTCAGTTCTTAAATTCAGTTCATTGTGTCTTGTGTACATCAGCGTTTTGTGTTTTGTGTACTTCAAACATATTTCTTATGTGGCTTGGTTCATTTAATAGTTCAACATGCCTTATTGTATTGTACCTGGCTGTAAGTCAGGGTATGGTCGAGTAGTTGACGATATAAGATTTTTTTTTCACCACCGAAGGATACAAATCAATTTGAAAAATGGGCCAGAGCTATTCCACGAAAGGATACGAAGTTAACGCGTAGTAGTAGAATTTGTCAAATTCATTTCTCTGCTGATTTGATAGTAAAATCAGATAATTTTATAGTGAATGGTGAAGAAGTGGAAATCTCTCGTGTGTGGTGGAAGTTACGTCCTGGAGCAGTGCCTCATTTTCCCCCTAATTTACCGAAGTAGTAAGAATAAGTCCCGTAAAGCTCCCAACAGGAAAAAGAATCTCGACACCACCAGAAAAAGAAGATTGAAGATGGGAGTGGAGCAACGAATGAGGCATTAAAAGGTCAGTCCAATGTTGATAAGAATTTGGGTCATTCTAGTGTACTTACTGATGCTGAAAAGACTATAATATTGCTCAAAAGGCGCCTAAAGAATGCTAACCGTAATTTAATTCGCGTTAGATCCCGCCTCAACTCAGCAAAATCGAGAATTAATTTGCTGGAGAAGCAGGTTCGAATTTCATAGGCATTTAATTACAAAGATAACGATTACAGTGGCGGATCCAGGCCTTGCGATGCCCTGGGCGATATGATAAGGTGGGGCCCACAACAATAGAAAAAAATTATCGAGTAAAATGGAAAATAGTTTGGTAATAATAATAATAATAATAATAAAATAAAGAATAGTTACAATATTTTGAATACACTACAGTACATTATTTTAATAATATGAAAGAAACCTTTAAGTCCCCTTGAATAAGATTATGTAAACAATGAAATATTAAAATATTACTTTGCGACTATTTTCCCGGCTGAAGACTTGTATTATTTCACTGAAATCTTAACTTGCTAAACGGTCTCGAGAGGTCATAGCTGCACTGAAGAAAGGAAGATGAATTATAAATTAGTTTGAAAAGTATACTTAATTAATTAATTAATTAAATGTAGAAAAATCCCTGGCGCGGGGCCCCTAGGACCGCGGAGCCCTGGGCGGTCGCCCTCCTCGCCCTCCCCTGGATCCGCCCCTGATAACGAACACCTTAGCAAGAAATGCCAGGAAAAATCTCCCAATGGAATGAGGTACAGCAATGAATTCATTTTAGAGTGTTCATTGTTAAGAATAAAATCACCGAAAGGATCCCGTCATTGTCGGCGACATAATCTCTTGCCTGTGCCTTCAGAAAGTCACTTGAGAAAACTTTGTAAAGGACTTAAGTGCCCTTATGGAGTTAATACGCATCGTATAAATGCTATTTAAGACTATTTTAAGGAAGAAAAGAATGATAATTCACGTTACGGTGTTGTATTTTTCGAAGAAGAGAAGCTAAGAGAAGAAATCGAGTTAAATAGCTTTTCTGATAAAGGAGATGGATTAGTTGATTTAGGTGGACACACACCTGACCTCCAGAAGAACGTACTTGCAAATCACGCTCTAGTGTTCAAGTTCGTACCTTTCGTGCATAATTGGGTGCAGCCAGTTGTTGTTTATGCAAGCAAAACTGCTACTCCAGGGGTTTTTCTCGCAAAAATTCTAATATAGTCTAGGTGATTTTGCAGTTAGAAGAGGCTGGGGCGAGGGTGGCTGGCTTTACTTGTGATGGTAGTCAATCAAATACAAAGGCCAGGAATTCGTTAGGAGTCAGTGGCAAGACAAGCTCTCTACAATCTCACATCCTTAATCCTGCAGATGTTACGAGAAAGATATGGGCTTTCTCCGACTGTATACTCCAGGAATCTGTGCGTTCCGTAACATGCAATGAAGACCGTAGTTCTTATTTCCGTGAATTATATTTTCCATTGTGCCCTGCCGTGCTATTTTAATTGTAACCGCTAATTACTTTTTAAAAGAGTATTAGTTACAAAGTAATTCGTTTCCCTTAGCACCATCCCTAAGACCAGCTGACCCCGGCAGTGTGGAACTTGCCCACTCTAGCGCTGCCTGGCGAGGCGCGCTTGAACTTCAGGAGTCTCCTCACTTTCTCCTTCTATTCGTCATGATCCAACTATTAAAGTTAGAATTAGAATGCATTCATTCTGTAGCTGGCATGTTTTCAAATGTACTTAAAGCAAGTTTCACGACCGCTTTGCGTGAATAATGCGAATCAACCGTAAATTTCATCTTACGTTAGTCGGAACAATCTGTAAAAAAAAAAGGGGGGGGGGGAATCTACCTATTTTGGCACAGCACAATAACATAGCTCACGTTCTTGTTGATCCATGTTTAGGGTCTAGGGACACATTGGTCATCAGCTCCCTTCTTAAAAAGAATTAAGATGACTGCTTTACCGCCACTTTCAAGGCCACTTATACTGTTCCGACAATTTTCATTTTTCTGCATGTTAAATTTGAAAAATGTAAATGTCATTTAATGTTGGGAATAGTTCATACGAAGACACCAGGTGTAAATTATTTCATTAACAGTACATTATGCAACAAGTCTATAATGACAATAATTGAGACACGAGTATGTTTTTAAAACGAGCGTAAGCGAGTTTTATAATTTCCATACGAGCGTCTTAATTACCATTATAGGAGAGTTGCATACGACTGTTTATGTTCGACGATATTATATGTTTTAACATAAATATTCATAAATATCTGTTGAGATTCAGTCACTCGAATTTTGTGATCGGAGTGCAGCGCTGGGTAGGATACCTCTGTTTTCCAAGCTCTCTGACCGACCGACGCATGCGCTCTGTGTGCTTGGCAGTTTATTTACGCGAACATATGAACGGTGCCTTTTGGGTAATTTAAATAGACATGTTGGATTTTGAGCGCATGCGTGAAGGTATCCTTACCTAATTGGTCACACAACGTTTCTTGAGCTCTGATTGGTGTGAGAAACTGTTTCATAATGAAAAATAGTGTTATAATGAGCCTCATTATGATACAGTTTTCTGACAGATAATGTTTACATTTCGCCATCGTCGAACATAAAATACGTACGACTACAACAAAAAGGGAGCGACACACTATAGGTCAAAATCACCCAGCTCCAGTCCTCGTGTTATATTTTTTCACGTTAGTCCTCAAGGGTTAAATAGAATCGTCATGGTTATTAACACAGTACTTTAAGTTCCATGTGGGTGAAAACAGCGTTCACCTGACGCAGGAACAAAGCAAACCCCTATGAATTTGTGGTGTTAGTAGATATCGAGTGTAGGGAGGATCACAGCCGATATTATTAGAGTAAAGCCCTGTAGAGGGTGGAGAGGAACTGATGACGTTCAGGGAGGGTGATTGAGACAATATCGCCGGCCGATCTCATCTCATCTCATCAGTTCTCTGCACACGGAGACAAGCCATTTGTAACACGACCGGGCCCAGCCTACATCCTTGGGGAGTCCCCTCATTTCACTTAGGCTTACTGTCTAGCAGGCTTTAATTTTCTTACTGTACTTGTTTCAGTCTTCCTTTGTACCAGATCCTTTTCCTTCTCTCAGTCTTCAGGGGTGCCCCAGGGGCTCATAACTAGTGCTGAGTCCGGCATTGCTTCCAATTATAAGGTGCGTTCAGAAAGTAACGAGCCGTATGCTTAAGTACAGAAACCAGTACCTGTATTTTAGAAGTATTGGCCCTGGCTGTTGAGGCACTTGTCCCACTGTGACACGAGGTGGTGAATGGCTGTCTCAAAAAATTCCCTGGGCTGCGATGTGAACCAGTTCTGCACGCACAGCTGGACGTCGGCGTCCGAGGTGAATCGCTGGCCCCGCAGAGCCCTTTTCAGGGGAAGCATGGCGTTATCACAGGGAGAGAGGTCTGGACTGTATGGCCATCATCGGCTAACGACACCCGTCCTTCCCTGAAGCGCTTGTGCCACGCCTTGACCCTTGCAAGGGACATGCAGTGTTCGCCGTACACTTGTGACATTCGGCGATGAATGTCCGTTGCCCCTACTCCTTCCGCTGTCAGAAACCGAACAACACCTCTTCGCTCTTCGGTTGACGCCTCCATGTCACTGTTTGCAATGCGACTGGCAGCGTTGGACGATTGATGCATGCTGCTGCTCGCTTTGTATCGTCACGTGACGTGCACGCGTGTCCACATCTCGTTGCACACGCCACGATTGGCCGATGTAGTCACCGGTTTGCGCATTCCAGCCTCCGGCTCGTTACTTTTTGAACGCATCTTATACTTGTGCCGGTCTACTCTCCGTCATATTTCATCTCGAACTTCCATGGTCAACTCTTGTTCTCTTCCGATCCCGGCTACATTAGGGTAGCCGAAGCCTAAAGAGTCTATCAATTTCCCGCCTTAATTAGCCCTTATCTCATCTTTCCTGATACCCTAACTCTTCGAGGTTTCAGAGTTCTTCTTTTGTCCAGTCTTCTGCACAAAGCCAGAGTGTGTGTAGCCTGGATTTCATTTTTTCTTTCTTTCTTCCTTTCTTCTTCTTTGTTCGATTTTTGCGTACTTTGGACCACGGGAAACAATTGACTTGCTGATTAGTCCTTTTTTCTGCTCCCAGAAGCTCTACATCCTTTCACTGTGGATTCTCTTCCTTTCTTCCGTCCAGATGTTCTTGGCTCTTCTCCTTTGTTTTTCTTGGAACCCCTTGAATGCATCAATCGTACCTCGAAACACCTCTCTATTCCAGATCTCATTTGGACTGACCCTAACTTCCTCCATATCCTTTCTTATTTCATCCACCCATTTTGTAATCGCTTTTATCTTGGAGATGTAATTAAAGATTTCCTTTCTTCCTTACTTCCTTTCTTCCCTTCTTTCTTTCTTTCTTTTTCTTTCTTTCTTTCTTTCTTTCTTTCTTTCTTTCGTCCTTCCTTTCTTTCTTCCTTTCTTTCTTTCTTTCTTTCTTTCTTCCTTCCTTCCTTCCTTCCTTCCTTTCATTCTTCCTTTCTTCCTTCCTTTCATTCTTCCTTTCTTTCTTCCTTTCTTCCTTCCTTCCTTCCTTCCTTTCTTCCTTTCTTTCTTCCTTTCTTTCTTCCTTTCTTTCTTTCTTGCTTCCTTCCTTCCTTCCTTTCTTTCTTTCTTTCTTTCTTCCTTTCTTTCTTCCTTTCTTCCTTCCTTTCTTCCGTCCTTTCTTCCTTCCTTTCTTCCTTCCTTTCTTCCCCTCTTTCTTCCTTCCTTTCTTCCTTCCTTTCTTCCTTTCTTCCTTCCTTTCATTCTTCCTTTCTTCCTTTCTTCCTTCCTTTCTTCCTTTCTTTCTTCCTTCCTTTCTTTCTTCCTTTCTTCCTTTCTTTCTTCCTTTCTTTCTTCCTTCCTTCCTTTCATTCTTCCTTCCTTTCTTCCTTTTTTTCTTTCTTCCTTCCTTTCTTTCTTTCTTTCTTCCGTTTTTTCTGTCTTTCTTTCTTTCTTTCTTTCTCTCTCTCTCTTTCTTTCATTCTTTCTTTCTTCCATTCTTTTTTTCTTTCTTTTTCTCTATTTCTTTCATTCTTCATATTTTCTTTCTTTTAGGGGCTGATGACCTCGTTGTTCCTCCCCTTAAAATAACAATAACTTTATTTCTTTCTTTCTCTCTCTCTCTCTCTCTCTCTCTCTTTGCTTCTGTCTTTTCTTTCTCTTTTCTTTCTTTTTTTCTTTGTTTGTTTGTTTGTTTGTTTATTTATTTATTTTTTATTTATTTATTTATTTGTTTCTTTTCTTCTTTTTTAAAATTCTTTGGGCGTAAGGGGTTATTCGACTACCACAAGGCGATCTTTCTAATCTTCCTTATGTACAAACTTAGCTCTTATTATCTTGTTGTCATTGCACTTGTGTTGGGCCTCTTTGTTGTGGAACATCATTCCCCTCCCCACGTCACAGCGGGGACAACAATTCCTTACGAGAGAGAAAGAGACAACCTAATTTGACGCAGCGACCACTGCCAACACTATTATTCAAAATCTCTCGCTCAAGTCAGTAGCAAAGTATTCTTATTTCTTCTCTCTTCAAAAGTCTGCTCCTGGGGAATGTAAACGACATCTCCTTCCACCCCCTCCCCTCCCCCCTCTCAATCAATCACACAAAAAAAGAATACCCCATTAATCATGCAAGATGTTTTCTGCAAGAATGAGAGAGAAGCTTCCTCTCTCTGCCCAGTCGATAACAGAGGAATAACTTTTCATCCCACTTTATTTATATTTTCTTTTTAACTAGCAAAATGTATTAGCGAAGCTTGTGTATTTGTGTGGTGCAATTTTTCTCCAATGTTCGGAGATAAGGAAATGAGTTGAACGTTGATGCATGGGCCTTCCACCCTCCCTCATTTCCCGCTCACGCTACAACCGATTCTTTCGCTCCAATATCGATATTTTCATATTGCTACTTTCTGCTGATGTCGGCACAAATTAATAACATTTCCTCACAAATTTCTTGGCAACCTAACAAACTAAATGGTTGCGTTCAAATGTTCAAATTGAAGTTGCAGGGAAAGAAAGGGTTATGTCGCGGCCTCCCAAACTTGATACTCCCTATATTTACGTACTGGGTTGTTGTTATTATTATTATTATTATTATTATTATTGATTTAAGTCCACTACGGAGCGATTATGACTAGTTCTTTTTCGATGCTCTTTTCCATTCCCAATATCTCTTGAGCCCTGCTGATAATATCTCCTTTCTCTCCTGCGAAAGGGGTTTCCGACATTTAGGGACTCTAGGTGGTGGAGTCCAAGATTCTACCATAGCCCAAAATTTAGAACGATCTTCTACATCAAGGTCAGCAATTCCAGCCGATTCCAAGTCCTTTAGTACTTCATTAAGCCACAGGCTTCCAGTCTTGTAGCTTTTAACCAAGGAGAAGATCTTCTTGGTAAGCCTGTTGCTGTTCATTCGTTGTAGGCGCCCGTAGAACTTTAGCCTCCTACGTCGCATATTGGTATTGGCTGATTATAACTGTCGATACAGATCAGAATTAGATTTCAAACGGTAGGTTCCATCTGGGAGCAATCTCGGGCCATGAATTTTCCTGTGGATACGTCTTTCAGCTTTCTCCAGGTCATTCATGACGACTTTCCTGTTCATCAAGAGGGTCTCTGCGGCATACAGAAACTGTGGTCTGACAGCAGTTCTGTAGTGACAGATCTTAGCATTCCTCGAAATGCATTTCTTGTTGTACAAATTGTGGGATAGTTGGTATGCTGCGTTGAGTTTGGTACGCCTTGCTAAGATGGAGGTGCCATCTCTACCATTGGGGTGGACCCATTCACCAAGATAACGAAAGCGATTGGCTCTTCCAATCGTTCCATGTATGGTCGTCAAAGGGATGTTTCCGGAGTGCCGATTCTCAAAGTACTTGGCCTTATCGTAAGATATCTGTAATCCAGACTTCACCGCTATCTGGTGCAGGGCTTGGAGTTGTTTGGGTTGTTGTATTAGTAGAATTATTAATTTACTTCGTATGGGCGGCTTCGGTGGCGTAGTCGGTAGCATGCAGAGCTTTTATGCCCAAGATCTTGGGTTCAAACCCGCCAAAGACGACTTTTTTTAAGAGCGTTAAAAATCCCTCAGTATGCCTTCCTTCGGAGGGGAAGTAAAGCCGGCGGTCCCGTGTCATAGATTTATGGCTTGAAAATGAACCGACCACTAACTACACTTGTGGAAGGTAACATTTGTAGGTTAGTTTGATATTATTAACGCTATATTAGTTCCAACGTTCACCGCCAGGTTATTTTTTAATTTATTTATGGTATGGCTTTCGGTGCCGGGAGTGTCCGAGGACATGTTCGGCTCGCCTGAGTCTGTAGCTGCTTCCAGCGGACACCCTTAGGGTGAGCTACAAGTTCCGTTCAATTTCAAGTAGTTCCAACCTTCGCTACCAGATATCAATGATACAAGCAAGCAAGCAAGCTTGTAGTTTAACGTAACCGTTAATCGCGAGATCATGAACCACGGGACCTCCTTTTTACGTGGAATCCGAACCACAGGACATGGCATTTCACTTCGAAAATCGCACATGCATTGACCGGGAATCGAACCCGGTCCTCCTTGGTGAGGGGCATACAGCTTAACCACTGCACCACCATGCCCCCATATCAATGATACCTAGTGGTGAACGTTGGAACTTTGATAGAGCGTTGTGACGAAATCTAACCTAACAATTAAGCTTCACACAAGTTTAGTCTGTGGAAGGATCTTTTACATCCCATAAATCGATGACATGGGACCGCCGGCTTTACTTCCCCTCCGAAGGAAGGCATACTGAACGATTTGTAAACCGACAGGTGCTGGCTGCGATGACATCTAGTAGCCAAGTTCGCAGCTAGGTGTCGTGGACGGTAGCACTTGGTAGCAAAATTAGGAACTACTTGAAAATTGACCGTCTGCAGTCCTTGTACCTGAATCACAGTTAACGCACACTAATACAGCCATCAGAATTAACACCGGTTATCAGACAGAGTCTGCACACACCCAAAGTACACGGGGCTACATGACCGCATTGTCGCTGCCCCTAAACAGTAGAACCAACCAACCATGATTTCACCAGAGCCAGAATGAGCGCGGTTCACGCTGATGACCAAACAGCTACTAAAACACAACACCAACTAGAGGCCTTTCACTTCCAAGTACGATACAGTATTCATTCACCCAAACGTTTCGGGATGGGTTCGGACCTCCAGGACGCCTCCCTTGCCAACGTCACTGCCAATGGAAGAGTATAAAACCGAATCGGATCGTTGACGTCAAATTTGTGACGGGAGCTACTTGTGGTCTTCCTATAGTGGGGGGGGGGGGGGGGGTGATTTATTATCGACACGGATGTCTTATTTGATGTCTGCGGCTCAGAATTGACGCGATCTCAAACGAGGGCAATCCCTCATATTCGTTTTATCTGTTGAGGCCACAACAAGTCGCGTGGCCCGCTCGCCTTATTGCATACCATATACAGTACAAGAGAGATGGAGTGCTACAGTAACATGCTCCTGTCAGCTTTCATATCATCATATATATTATTTCAGTAGGCTAGTATAGATCCCTCCTGCGGCGCTCACAAGCGACCGATCGTGACAAATGAGCATTCAAATGAAAGAGAATAGACATTAGCAGTGACGAATTGCACTCTAATTCCATAAATATCAATAATTTCTTTAAAAAATTACTTTAAGAAAATTGTACGAAGTGTGCGATTTGCAAACACCGTTGATGTAGGAAAATACGCTCCATAATTGCTGTCCACGGGTCGCTGTGACGCCTGTTTCATGTCATATTAACATTCTGAGGTCTTTCCTTTATCCTGAAATGTAAATAGTGTTCTATAATCATTTGGTTGATATAAAAAACTTAACCTTTCTCTTTAAGTGTCTCAGAGTCATTATAAACCTATTGGGGAAAGTGTGGTTTATGAACATGCGAGATTTCTCGCACGGGTACGCTAGTTATTATTATTATTATTATTATTATTATTATTTATTTAATCGATTGTTCCCCTTTAGGAGAGCGATTGTACTTGAGTACATGATTTCATCTCTTGGCGTTTTCCCGCTTCTCTTCCCAAATTCTCTTCATCCTCTCAGAATGCTCCTTCTTCCGCTCGGCTGTCCATTTTATTCCAGGCTGTCGTGACGGTCTCTTATCAAACTTAACACTTCGCACACGTCCTCGAGATTTTCAATATTGACCTGTTTTAGATCCCTCTGAACCTCTGTCAGCCACTCCGTGTTATAACGTTGAGCAATTTCTTCGCCGTTCTGAAATTTTCGATCCTGTAAATGTGTGTATAAAACTGTACTCGGCGTTTTCTGATTACTTCCTTTATCGTGTGGATCTTTTGGTAGAGTTCGCTTTGTGGTCTCTTCACTTCTTTTAACTGCCCCGTAAATCTTTCTGAGAATTGTTATATCCTATTTTTCTATATCCTTAATTTTGGAATGACCGTCGATCACCATTGTTTCGGCTGCGTAAGTTGCTTCCGGAAGAATCGCCGTTGTATAATGCCTTAATTTTCTGTCTAGCGAGATGCACTTCTTGTTGTAGTGAGCCCAGGTTAGCTTGTAGGCCTTCTGTAGTTTGGTGAATCTTTGTTCATTATTATTATTATTATTATTATTATTATTATTATTATTATTTATATTTATTTACAGCGTATTTTCCCAATATTGGAAAGCGTTAAGCACTTTGACTCAATATTTGACGTTCTTCTTATTTTGCGAGTACTGTTTCATTCTCTTGGAGAACGCCAATTTTCTTTCGTCAGACCATTGAGGTCTGTAAGGTGTAGGTTTTGGTTTCTCTGGTTGGACTTCCCAGTTGTTCACTTAGTTACGGAAGGCGTCTATGTCTGATGTGTCGGTTATGTTAGCAGTTCGTATGTCTTTTTGTACTTCTTTCATCCATGGTGTTGTACTTTTGAGTGATGATATGTATTCTAGTAAGTTCGGATGTTTAGGACCTAAGAAAGGGGAAATATGCAGGAAAATATGGCCTAAAATACTGAAATATGATCCAAAAAAAGGTACAATATGACATAATATATTTACATGATTTCTAAAAACAAGTGTTAATAATGTAGTGAAATGTTATTTTTATTATTAATCAAAAAAGTCCGAAAATTTAAATACCTAGGGGAATAGATTACCCCTAATAATTCAGAAATAGCTGCCATTGAGAGCAGATGTAACAAATTGCAAGGTGCTTTTCAAACCTGCAAAAACATTTACAAAAGTAAAAGCTTGTCCCGGAGCCTCCGTGGCTTAGGCGGCAGCACGCCGGCCTCTCACCACTGGGCCCGTGGTTCAAATCCCGGTCACTCCATGTGAGATCTGTGCTGGACAAAACTGAGGCAGACAGGTTTTTCTCCGGGTACTCCGGTTTTCCCTGTCAAAATTTCATTCCAGCAACACTCTCCACTACCATTTCATTTCATCTGTCATTCATTTAATCATTGCCCCAGAGGAGTGCGTCAGGCCTCGGCAGCCGGCACAGTTCATATCCTCGCCGCTAGATGGAGGCTTCATTCATTCCATTCCTGACCCGGTCGGAGACTGGAAGCAGGCTGTGGATTTTCAAAAGCTTGTCCCGGAATGACAAACTTTGTCATTATAACACAGTAACTAGGCCGTCAGCACTGTATGCCGCAGAATGCTTACAGATGACAAACAAAGGCCCATTGAGAAAATTAGAACTTAAGGATCGGAAAATTCTAAGGAAAATATTAGGACCTGTTAATGATAATGGTACTTACAGAAGAAGACATAACAATGAATTATTTGAACATATAGAAGATTTGGTGAGTGTGATGAGAAAAAGGAGAATGTCTTTCTTTGGACATTTGGAACGGATGGAGCATCATCGACTTTCATATCGAATACACTCATCAATCTCTAAAAAAAATCCTATTGTAAATGGTCGATGCAAGTTAAAATGACCTAACAGAAGCTCGAATCAATCAAGCTCTGGTTTGGGATAGGAACCTGTTCAGAAAGGCGGTTAAATCAACCAGTAATTTACACCCTTTAACATCTGTGATGCCTCGCCCTCACTGCAAGTGGACGGAAGAAAGGAGAGCTGAACATTCGTCAAGAATGAAGATCTACTGGCAGACAAGAAAACAAGCATTACAGTGATCATATGTGTGAAGAACATCGTGGTCCATTGATGGCCGAAACGACTCAAAAAAATCTACATTCAACCCTAAAAAAATATTAAAACCTACGCTGATATCATGAATAGGCCTACAATAAAAATGTTTTCCTCAAATTGTTATCGCAGAATGTTAGATGAGACTCGCGGAAAGCAGTGTATTCTTCACCTTTTCTCGCGTTAAAAACTGCGACACAAATCACATTTCCTGAAAGGGAGATAGAAAATGCCCGAAGTTAAATATAATACCAAGTTTAGTTACAGTTAAATATTTTCTGATAGTCTGCAACAACTGGCAAGTTTTTAAATTTTTAGCGCCTCTAACACACAGAAACCTTGCAGCGGTCAGTCCACCAACTACCCCTAAAATATTAGCAAAATATGACCTTGAACATTAATATTTATGAAATATGACAATAACTATGAAAATGACCCAAATACGAATTTATATGCTCTATGGCTTGAACAATCTTCTCAAATCACGTTTGATTTCACAAGAAAACAAGATGTTCAGTAAAGAACATATAGCCTACTTTCTCCTAAATGCATGGGTATTGTTATAACTCTTTGTCCTTTTCAAGGATGGTAAACTTGTCGAAGAGGTCAATGCATGGATATCCGCAGCTTGGATAAAATGGCGAACAACAACTGGCGTCACTTGCGACAGGAGGATGACAGATCACTTCAAATCTAAAATCTATCGTACTGTCATCCGACCTGTCGCACTGTATGGTTGCGAATGTTGGCCTATTACGACTGAGACGGAGCGTCGACTGGGAGTCATGGAGACCAGGATGCTGCGGTGGACAGCTGGTGTTACATCCCCAATGAATGCATCAGGGAGAGATTACGCATTGCACCCATGCCCGAAAAGATGCGCGAGAATCGTTTAAGATGGTTTGGACATGTGCTGAGGACCGGGGCTGACACTATAGCAAAGACGGGTTACATGTTGGAAGTCGCCGGTAATAGACCAAAAGGACGACCCAAACAGCGATGGGCCGATACCCTTCACAAAGGTCTAAAGAGCGTCAATCTCCTCCCTGACATGGCCCAGGACAGAACTAAATGGGGACATCGAATCCATGTAGCGGACCCTGCCACCAGGCGGGACAAACGCTGAAGAAAAAGAAAAGAAGAAGAAGTCCTTTTCAAGGAGTATAATTGAATGTTGGTTGTAGTAGATTGTTGAAATACAACGTGCTTTACGGATATTAAACATGAATATGAGGTGCCCTTTGCTCGTGCTACGTCTGTAAAAAATTTCATTCAATTCGGTTTCACCGTGTTTGAATTGATATGGGGAATCGATTTGCACACATACATGGCCGCTATCTGCAAACTATTGGGCTGATGATCTTGTAGTTTGGTCAAAATATGCTTCCGGCATAAATGTATATTGTTACAAAATTTGGTAGAGATCAGATTATTAGGTTGGTCGTGATTTGATTTAAGCTTTTAACATTTGGGTGGCCGCCATTACTTTTCCGTCAAGATGGCGACAATATAGGCTAAAACATGACACTGAGGTGAAGATGGCGGCGATATAAAACATGGCACTGAGGTGCCCTTTGCTAGTTCTACCTCTGTACCAAATTTCGTCAATTCGGTTTCACCGTGTTCGAATTGATGGGGGGGGCGGCAGACATTCAGAGTACACACACACACACAGGCACACACAATTTTTGGACCTGTGTAGATCTCATAAGTGTACTTTCATTTTTTGCAAAAATTGAAAGTAGGCTAATAAAGTACATATCTATGTAACCTGAATAATGCATTCGTCAATAATGTGTATGTTGATGAATGTGAGTCCGTTGAAACTATTCCTTCATTCATTCATATTGTAAAGGCTAACGCCTTGTCGATCCAACCACACTCTTCTGTCGTTGGCGGTTAGTTTCAGTTCCTTGTAATTGTCACATCCCATTCTATTCTTGATGTCTTCCAAATACTTGGTCCTAGGCCGTCCTCTTCCTTTCTTTCCCAGCATTTTCCCTTCAAGAATGTTAACGATCAAAGTGTTGTGTCTGATGACATGTCCAATAACTTTTATTGTTCTCTTCCACATTTCCTTCATTAATCTTCTCTCTTCTTTGACTCCAAGACTTCCAGGTTGGTGTTTCTTTCCATCCAGCTCATTTTCTTACATCTATATTCATATGTTTGCTGGAGAAAATGTTTCCAAATTACCCAGAGTCCAACTTTCACTTCCATAGAGCAGTGTACTCCATACAAATGATTTTGCAAAGGATTTTCTTACACCTATATTCATATGTTTGCTGGATAAAATGTTTTTCTTAGTCATAAATGCCTGTTTTGCCAATGCAATCCTTCTCTTCTCTTCCATCAAGCATCTATTGCCTTCTGTGATTATACTACCGAGATAACAAAATTGTTTCACTTGTTCAATTCTCAAGTCATCATTTTTTTGAAACTATTAGCGTTTAAGAAGAAATCCTGAGTCTCAATTGAATGACAGGTATTGCACGACCTAACAGTGGATTTACACAATTTATTTATGGGTGTAGCTTCGATGAAGGTGTGAGAAGCCGCCATGGCCACGTGTCCAGGAGGAGGCTATACAGCCTGTCAGCTCACTTAGCCGCTGTGTCGCTCTTTGATGTGCCACAAATTAGTCTTGCATCACTGTTTTAATTGTTCATTGTTTTTTACTTGACACCGGGATCCTGGGAGGGCGTGGTCCGTTTTGTAAGGTTTCATTATCTCCTCTTTCTTTTTTTCTGTCTTTTTTTGTTTAACTCATTAATTAATTATCATTTCAGTGTGTGTGTATAGATATTAGCTGCTACCACCACCACACCCTTCCACTGTGATGACACAGGGTGATTAAGAAATTGATGAACCATCATTTACTTTGTTTGTACTTCTTTTTATTATTATTAAAAGTGACAAACTAATAGGCATATCCTGTTTCTTTAGCACGTATCATGACAGACTGCCATTCACCTACTTAATTAGCGGTAACTCTTTTTATGAGCTGTTTGTATGACATAGCGCTTCTCATCGAGCACGACCATTATCTCGGAGATTATATCTCGACAGCGACGTAGTAAGTCGACTGATGCATCCTCTCTTTCCCTAATTCGTTTAGCAGAAACTGGAGCCTTTTATTATTACCAAGGTTTGGGTGTTTAGGAAATATAATATTTCTTTCCTTGACTACATTTTCATTAAACACTGCAATTCAACAGGAGTTCAATGTTCCTGATTCTTTTTAGGTGGATTTCACCATCATAATCATCATTATCAGTTATTGCATTAACAGGCCATTAAGACCCAGGACAGACAATAAGAGCATGGAACAAAAACTCATAAGGTACTTGAACTAAATAAGGCCCGGTTCCATCTGTGATTTTATTAGCAAAATATAAAATTATTTTTTACAAGATTCTTAGCCACCAGCCTTTAACAACGACACTAGACACTACAACTATTGAAGCGAACGATTCCGTGAGGTTTGCTTCAGTCGAGTAGTAAACCAAGTCCGAAGCTCTTTTTGTTACTATTTCTAGGTATTTTAATAACCCTTCTTCATGTTTTTGAAATTTAACATACATAAACCTGGTGTATATATATAAAAGAATGTATTTTGTAAATTAATATAGGCTACTGTATTGATATTTTCCGCTTAATGTGCATTTCTTTCTCTCTATTCATTTATAAGGTGCGTTCAAAAAGTAACGAGCCGGAGGCATAATTACAGAAACCAGTACCTGTATGTTAGAAGTATTGGCCCTGGCTGTTGAGGCACTTGTCCCACTGTGACACGAGCCGGTGAATGGCTGTCTCATAACATTCCCTGGGCTGCGATGTGAACCAGTTCCGCATGTACAGCTGGACGTCGGCGTCCGAGGTGAATCATTGGCCCCGCAGAGCTCTTTTCAGGGGACCAAACCTGGCGTAATCACAGGGAGAGAGGTCAGGACGGTATGGAGGGTGGCCGAGAACCTCCCATTTGAATTTCTGCAGGAGTGCCGCGACTGTGCTGGCCGTATAAGGTCGTGCATTGTCGTAGAGCGACCACGGCGGCTATGGCGTTCACTGTCACTCGGCGGTCCTGGGTAATGAGTGCATCAACCAGCTGGACTTTGTCATCGGTAATGCAGGTGGGTGCCCCAGACCGGGCATCATCGGCTAACGAAACCCGTCCTTCCCTGACGCGTTTGTGCCACGCCTTGACCCTTGCAAGGGACATGCAGTGTTCGCCGTACACGTGTGACATTCGGCGATGAATGTCCGTTCCCCTACTCCTTCCGCTGTCAGAAACCGAACAACACCTCTTTGCTCTTCGGTTGACGCCTGCATGTCACTCTTTGCAATGCGACTGGCAGCGTTGGACGATTCATGCATGCTGCTGCTCGCTTTGTGTCGTCACGTGACGTGCACGCGTGCCCTCTATCGACGGGCTGTGACCTTCCACGCTCTGGTCGGAACCACACCTAGTTACACACGCCACGATTAGCCGATGTCGTCACCGGTTTGCGCATTCCAGCCTCCGGCTCGTTACTTTTTGAACGCACCTTATAATTGGATTTTCTAATTTTTTATATAAAGATAGTTAAAAACAGATCTGTAACAAATATGGTCTTTTATTTGATGATAAAATTAATTTTGCGAAAATGACATATATCCAGAGAGTTGATATTGTATATTCTGAAGCCTCAGAACAAATTTTAACACCACTCGGAAAGAAGAAAGAAGTCATTCCAACAGGATTTTACGGCACTTGAGCCATGATAGATCGAGAATGAACAAAGGAGAATTTTGAACTACGACATGTGATAACCAGGCTGTCAATTCATGCGTTTCACCATCTTATCTGAAAAATCATAGCATTCCACGAAGCAAATGAATCGTGCGAGTGTTCATTTTGCAACAAAAAATGTGCACGCTACCACATTGAGCTATGCAACAAACGGACGAAATCGATAAGTGCATACGCAAAACTGAAAATGTAAATTGGTGTATTTAAATAAGATGACCATTTGGCTGCAATTAATTTGTATATTCCTATAAATTAGTCACAACATTTGTCTTTAAAAATGTCTTGAGATGGTCAACAGGGTATGAAGTGTGATCAATAAAGTATATTTGTGGAGTAGATACCCTCAGCGGCATAAAAAGCGAAACACAACGAATATCAGACAAAACTCAACATTTGACCGTTACATACCTGGTATAAATTGAATGCTGTGATTTTGCAGCGAAATGGTAATGTGCCGTGATTTAAATAGCTCATTTGAGAAGTTTCAGCGCAATAATTGATAAACATTGTTGATCGTACCGGGTGAGTTAGCCGTGGTGGTTACGGCATGACTGATGGCAGTCGCTCACATCCGGGAGGCGAGGAGGTTCGAATCCCCCCGTCGGCAACCTTGAAGATGGTCTTCTGTGGTTTCCCATCTTCCTTCCAGGCAAATGCCGGGGTTGGTCCCTAACTATAGGCCACAGCCGCTACCTTCCAACTCCTCGTCCTTACATTCCAACTTCCCTCCTTCCCTCCCAACGGTACTTGTAGCTCACCCATTGGGTGTCCGTCTCGAAGCAGCTACAAAACTGGCGAGCCGAACATGTCCTCGGACACTCCCGGCACTCAAAGCCATACGCTAAAAAAAAAAAAAAAATTGTTGATCGTGACATTCACAACACCAATATTACCGTTTCCCGCCTTTGGACAATAATAACCACAAACGGTTGTCTTAAAGTTTATTATTGCTGTGAATTCTCGTGTTATGTATTTTTGTGAACATTACGGTTTGTCTACACCATTCGTAATCACACAGTGCAACAGGTCGGAGGAAAGTGTGGTGAATTTCAGGTTTCGACATTTCCAAATTCCTGTTTGTGCACTGTTGTGATTGTCGTGGTAATTAATGTTTATCAATTATTGTCCTAATTAGGGTAATTAACTTATGATACATTGCCATATTGTTGTAATGCCATAGTATTTGATTAATACAAGGTTTGAAACGTCCAACAATGAGTTTAGTCTGATATTCATAGTGTTTCGCTTTCTTTGCCGGTGAGTGTATGTTTTTGCTTCAATGGATCACTTCAAAAAAAAAACTATTTTAGATATATCATTCTCGCAAAATTATTTATATTAACATCAAATTAAAGCTCACATTTGTAACGTATCTGTTTTTAACTACACTCACCGGCAAAAAACAAAAACACAAAACAAAAACGATCACTTGAAAAATTCAACATTACTTTCATTCTAATCATAAATATGAACGCTCTAGGCTAGTACTGTAGTTATAGCATGGAAGTAAGGTTATTTGGTTTCCTGGATGCATTACCATTCTTCATGTCACTGTTTCACTAAACAATAGCGATTCTTTGACATGACGCTGTTTCCCGCGCGCCATCGCTATCGTCAACAATGCAATGTTTTATTCTTTCTTCTTTTGCCACTTGTTGGCCTAGGAAAAGATCAATACAGCCACATCCTCAGTTGTTCTTGTGCAATTCAGAAACGAATATGTGCTTGAGGCCTGAAGATGTTGCCAGGGCAGTGGCTCTGATCGAAAATGGTGGCGCGCACATCTTTCCGCGGGAAACAGCGTCACGTAGCACCACCCAGGTGTCACGTGTAGGATACTTTAAGGTGAAACCTACGGACCCCCGATGACAATAACCAAATGAGAGTCAGTGACAGTGGAAGGACAAACAGCAATCAATTTGGGAAGGGTTTCGAAAAAAGAAAACAAAGAGTTTTCAGCAAAGATGTTGAATTCTTGTTCAATGTTTACAATATAGGACAGCAACAATTTTGTTTTACTTTGTTTTAGCCTGGTTTCACCCAAAAAACAAAAACAAGTAGTTCCGTGAAGAACTATACAGCCTATTTTCATATATCCTGCTCATGTTAATTGTCTCTTATCAACATACAAAATTTCAGTTTAATTGCTGTAACAGATTAGTAGATATTGAGAACCGTCTAAATATTTCATATGGTTGCCAGCATGGATTTTTATTTTTATACTATTACATTAAGATGATTGTGTACGTGTGGTATTCAAACTTCAATCGCATGATTAGAACACAAGAAGTAAAAACGAGATTTTAAAAGTACGCACACCAGCCATATTGTGATTATGTAAACAATTGAAATAAATTACATGCCAGTGGATCAACATTTGTATAAGCATTTAACGTGCAACGTTTCACGGCACTCGGATAGTTAATTCGCGAGAAATGTCCCTTTAAATATTTATACTCCGCGTCGCCGCCATGTTGGATTTGTGCTCACCAGGTTACTGAAAGTCCTATAGGTGAACATATGTTCATAGTCTCTATGAACATAAAAAAATTCAGTTTGGTTTCTGTAAAAGATTCATAGATATTGAGAACCGTCTAAATATTTCGGAAGCTCGCCATTTAGGATTGTTATATATATAGGCCATAGAGTTATGTACCATTCAAGGACAATTATTGCCTAGCTTCATTATTCAAACTTTCACTTCGATCGCATGATTACGACACAAGAATAAAAACTTAATTTTAAAATTTCGCACAGCCGCCAGCTTGAGGTTAGGTAAACAATTGATTTAAGTTAGATGGCAGTTCATTACAATCTGCAAAATCATTTACTGTACCACATTTCACTGAGCTCAGAGAGTTAAATCACGAGAAAAGGCTATTAAAATATTTCAAATTCGCTTGGTCGCCATGTTCTTTTTGTACTTTACAGGTTTATGAAATATGCATAGGTAAACTTGTATCAGCACCCTTTATCACCGTACAAAATTGCATGATGATATCTGTAATAGTTTCGGAGATATAGAATGTCAGTGAAATATTTCGCACAGCCGCCATTTTGAGGTTATGTAAACAATTGAACTAAATTAGACTCCAGTGCATTACAATGTGTATAAACATTTGCTGTACCAAGTTTCATTACGTTTGGATAGTTAAATCGCGAGAAATGTCTATTTCAAAGTCTCAATTTCGCTTGACCGCCATGTTGCTTTTGTAGTCACCAGGTTTTTGAAAGTCTCATAGGTGAACTTCTAGTAGTGCCCTTTATCACCGTACACAATTTCAGGGCGATATCGGTAATAGTTTCGGAGATATTGAATGCTAGTGAAATATTTCGCACAGCCGCCATGTTGGATTGGTGAGACGTAACAAAATTTGAAGGGCACGGTCGAGGTCGCCGGGAATAGTGCTATGAACTTACCGAGTTTCATTGAAATCGCTCCAGCCGTTTAGATTTTATTAGGGGACACACACACACACACACACACACACGCACACACACACACGGACAAAAGGTGATCTCATAAGCCTATTTTTTCAAAATTGAAAATAGGCTAAAAAAAGGAGGTACTGTACATTATTTAAAAATATGCAGTATGATGATACGATATATTTTAATTAATGAATTAATTGTCTAATTTGATTCTGTGAGAGCGGACTGACAGGAGCGAAGTTCTTGTTGTTTGAATCTTCAGTCTTTTGACTGGTTTGATGCAGATCTCCATGTCTCCCTGGTTCTGAGCTAATCGTTTCATCTCTACATAGCTACCACACCATACATCCGAGGCAATCTGTTTAACATATTCTAACCTTGGTCTACCCCTACAATTCTTGTCCTCAATCCTTCCTTCCATAACTAAGCTTGCTATTCCTGGGTGTCTTAGTATGTGTCCTACCAACCTATCTCTTCTCTTCATTACCAGTCGCCAGAAACATCTCTCCTCTCCCACTCGTCTTAATACTTCTTCATTTGTAACCCTATCTACCCATCTGATCTTCATCATTCTCCTGTAACGCCACATTTCAAACGCTTCAATTCTCCTCTTTTCTGCTGCGCCAATAGTCCAATTTTCATTTCCATAGAGCGCCACGCTCCAGACAAAGGCCTTCAAAAATGACTTCCTAACACCTAAATTTATATTCGATGTCAACAGATTCTGTAGAAATGCTTTCCTTGCCTGAGCCAACCTACATTTTATATCCTCTTTGCTTCGTCCATCACTGGTTATTTTGCTTCCTAAGTACGGTAACAGAATTCTCCTACTTCCTTAAGCTTTTCACCTGCCAATTTGATGTCCATAGAGGTTTCTGATTTATTTCGGCTGCATTCCAATATTTTTGTTTTACATTTATTAATTTTCATCATGAATTCTTTCCTCAAGACGGAGTCCATACCATTCAAAAACTCATTCAAATCTCAGAGTTGAAATTATTTCTCCTTGAATCTTCACTCCCACTTCACATTTTTCTCCAATTTCCTTCATTTCTTGTTCAATGTAAAGATTGAAAAGTATGGGTGATGAGCGAAGTACACCGATTATTCGACAAAACAAAATGAATCAAATATTCAATCAACCGATAATCGATAAAACCCACAATCAATTGACCGTTATTTGTAGTAATTAATCTCTTTTCTGCTTCGATTAATCGATTCTTTGAGAACTCTAATTAATCTATTTTTCTAGTACCTACACGCAATTCATGTAGAGTACAGTAGATGCTCGCAAACTCGGCCACCCTGACAGGAGAAAAAAAAAGATTTTTGTTTTTTTTGTGTTTCCGCACAGAGCGTTATTACGTTTTCTTTGTTCTTCTCCGTCAATGGGATTATCGACAGTTAAATAGGACGCGAAACAAGTTGACCTACATTACATAGTAAGAAGAGTAACGATGACCTGATAAATACAGATACTGTACAGTACAGACTGTTGGCAGTAAGAAGTAAACAAACGGTTCTCGCGCAGAGCGTTGTATTTGTTTGATTGCCCATTTTTCGTAACACGCAGAAAGACATTCTGTTGGGTGCAGATATTGTAGAGGCTGTCACAAGAACTTACGAAATCGACGATCATTATGAAGTAGAAGATTGCGGAGTAGTGGAACCAAAAATCACTCGTACCGAGGGACTTAATGCCACTGAAACTACTCTTCAGTACTTTGAAAAACAAGGTGCATCCGCTATGGACATGCTGTTTCTTTGCCGTCTTCGTGACGAGGCATCAAGAAACAGGTTTCAAAGCGAAAAGCAAAAGAACATTACTGGTAATTTTCATTAAGTGAAAAAGCTATTTGCCTACAGGAATTGTTTTACTGCACAGTGTACATATTATAAAAGTAATTTGTACGCCTAGTTTTTCAACGTTTTCTTCTATAATTGACAGTAATTGTTTTCCTTGGTTCTTATGCAGTACAGTACTGAACTATATATACAAGTACTGTAATTGTAGTGGCTTAATCGTTTTAAAACTTGTATTTCTGTTAAAAACAAATAAATGTACTTCATTGCATTACTTTTAAACCAAAACAAACAGCGTATTTATTATTTTTAACACATTTCCCGATAACCCTGCATTTTCGCAAACTCGGCCACCCTTCGGTCCACATTAGGCCGAGTTTGCGAGACTCTACTGTAGCACATTTTGGCAACACCAATCCCTCTCGCCCCTTTACCGAGTTCTTAAACTGTGTTCCATTACAATGATATACGAGTAAGAAAAGTTTCTTTTTTATAAGCCAGAGAGTTTCTATGATAGAAACTCCTTTCTGACTGAGACGATCACAACATTGTGCGGCCCGAGAGATAAAGTTTGACATTTTCTCATCAGAAAATATCTTTTCTTTTTCTTCTTTCCAACACCCACACACATGACGTATTTCAGTTTAAATTACCGTCTACTTTACCGAGTTTCTCGTTCTCTCGTTTCTATTCCAATGCTTAATATGTGAGTGAAAGACCTAATATATTATTATTACTGGTTTTTTCTTCTGGGAGGTAATGGTAGATAGCAAGAATTAGTTTTCCCTTCTCTTGTCATGTGATGGATGCTAAGAAATATGGCGATTTATTATACAAGTTTTAGAAGGAGAAGTCCTGCCTGCCTGCTTCTCCGCTGTTGCTAGAATGGAGATGTCATTTGTAAGAAAGAAATATACGATCTGCAATAAATTTCTGTATCATTTTTATCTTGTGTTATTCAAAGAGGTGCCGTTAAAAGAATTGGGTAATTTGTGGAAATGCGAGTCGTGGAATCTTAGACTTTATTTTTATTTTTTATTATTCCTTGTGATAAATTGGATCATTTTCTGTACGTTAGTGGGATTTATGTAGCCTACGCTGAGAAATGGAGGCTTTCGACTGTTAGATCGCGTAATGGAATAATTGTGCAGGCCATAGGCATATAGGCTACCTAAGATGTCTGACCCCATCCAAACCCGGTTTGTATGCCCGGATTCAGACCACTGAGCTGTAAGAGGACACTTACATTCTTACGAATCTTGACGCAGTCAGTTGGCATTTCAGGGTCTTTCTTTCTTTCTTTATTCGTGTCAGAAATATCAATATTAAAAAAGAATATTAATACAGGATATCTACATTTTCTACGAAGGTGGATCAAAAAATAAGTTGCGCTTCCCAGTTAAGGCCATTTATTACACCACCTATACAACAGCAACACGCCTATAACGACATACAATGTAACGTCACTTTTCCACATGGTTTCCAAGAGACTCCAAACATTCCTACAAACGCACAACCAACTTGTCGATGCTGGATGCATAGAAAGTTCCTCCAGCGTTCTGCAACCACACGGAGACAGCGGCCATTCACCTCCTCATCGGTCTGGAAACGTCGACCACCGAGCTCCGTTTTGAGCTTACCGATCAGATGAAAGTCACATCGCACCAGGTCCGCCGAACGAGCGAACTGCTGCAGCGTTTCAAGTGGGAGGTCTGGCAACATCCACCCTACAGTCCCGACCTAGCGCCATGTGACTTTCATCTGTTTGGTATGCTCAAAACGGAGCTCGGTGGTCGACGTTTCCAGACCGATGAGGAGGTGAAGGCCGCCGTCTCCGTGTGGTTGCAGAACGCTGGAGGAACTTTCTATGCATCCGGCATCGACAAGTTGGTTGTGCGTTCGCAGAAATGTTCGGAGACTCTTGGAAACTATGTGGAAAAGTGACGTTACATTGTATGTCGTTATAGTCGTGTTGGTGTTGTATAGGTGGTGTAATAAATGGCCATAACTGGGAAGTGCAATTTATTTTTTGATCTGCCCTCGTACCATACATATACAGGGTGTAACAAAAATGTACGGCGCAAAATGCAGGACACATTCCTCACACGTAGACGAAAAAAATTCTGGTATGAACATGGGTCCGGAAACGCTTTGTTTCCATGTTATACCTCGTTGTTTCCAACTCATTAATCATGGGAAACACACAAGGAAAGAACGTGAGAACCATGGGGAACATGCACTCTTGGTTACGTCTGGTTACGTTGTCATTATCGTAGGTGCACCACCAGTAGTTGCTTTACTTGGCCCCGTTGCCATGCGACTTAGCAGATGTGCCTTTAGCTGTGCGACAAAACATGTACTTTATGCACGATGGAGCACCTCCTCATTTTAGTGCTAATGTCCGTCGGCTTCTAAATAACAGATTTGGTGACAAATGGATAGGTAGAGGTATCTGGCCTCCACGCCCTCCGGACCTAAACCCACTGGACTTTTATTTGTGAGGGCATTTGAAAGCTCTTGTGTATCGAACCCCAGTACAAGATGTTCAGAGTCTCCGTGGCCGTATTATGGAAGGCTGCGAAACCATACGCAATACTTCAGGGATTCATCAGCGCGTCCGAGATTCACTACGACGGTGGGTTGATGCATGCATCAATGCGCACGAAGGGCATATTGAACATCTCCTGTGAGAGTTGCATGAGGTATGCTGGCACGTCCTGTTCTTGTGTGTTTCCCATGATTAATGAGTTGGAAACAATGAGGTGTAACATGGGAACAACGCGTTTCCGGACCCATGTTCATATAACAAAATTTCTTCGTCCACGTGTGAGGAATGTGTCCTGCATTTTGTGCTGTAATTTTTTTGTTACACCCTGTATACAGGTCTAAAACAAATCACATATTGAGCATGTTCATTAACCACACTTTCCCCAATAGGTTTATAATCAGTATTTGCAAATCTAAGCGGAGGCAGACAGGTTTTTCTCCGGGTACTCCGGTTTTCCCTGTCACAATTTCATTCCAGCAACACTCTCCACTATCATTTCATTTCTTCTGTCATTCATTTAATCATTACCCCAGGGGAGTGCGACAGGCTTCGGCAGCCGGCCGGTCAGTCGACAGGAAGCAGGCTGTGGAGTTTCATTTGCAAATCTCACACTTCTTTACGAAAATCGATATTTATGAAATTAGAATGTAATTCGTCACTGCTAATGTTTATTCTCTTTCATTTGAATGCTCATTTGTCACGATCGGTCGCGCCGCAGAAAGGATCTACCGTAATAATATATATGATAAATGCGAAGCATTGTGGAATAGGTATCTTTCACCCTGTTGCCCATAGAGACTACCAAAAGTAACTCATTACGCCCAACTCTGAATAATATAAGTTGAGAATGTCATGTTGGATCCTCCCTACGTAGATAATAATTAGCAACATTACACCAACAAAAAATGGTGTATCATTACATAGGAGGCTGGAGATACTTTATAATGTGAGAGTAAGGATCCGTATCGCAACCAGAAATATACTTTTAATGTCACACAAGGGGAGTTTGTTTGCCTACATATTTAATGTAGTTATTTAATTATATCCGAGGCCACACAGCACCGCAGCACAGCACGTCACACATGAAACTAATTAAGCAGACAGACAAAGAGTGCCTATACGACACGTGTGTGTCCTGTCGAGGACAAGTTAGAGGAGCATTTCCACACTCCAAGAGACAAAGATTTGTGACGATCTGGACAACATTAGGTTAAGCAGAGCAGAGACTCTGTTTGAATAATTTCAACACACCAAGAAATGCAAACACAAACTCTTATCAGTGATTTGTTTTTAGTTTGTTTTCTTTAATGCTTGGTTTAGTGATTTTGTATTTAGTTTTTTCCTTCTTCTTCTTCGTTCTTCGTTTTGCCCACTTAGGGAGCGCGTTTGAACTTGTTGACTCGGGTTGATGGCGGTTTCCTCTTCTCCTCCCAAAATCTCCTCATGAACTCGCTATGCCCCTTCTTACGTTCCTCCGTCCATTTTTCCAGTGGTCTTTTTAGCTTTTTCGGCGAAAGAGTGATTTGTAACTAGAGTTCCAAAAGTCTTGCGATTCATGATGATATCTTCTGTAATGTTTATTTCCTTTAAGTCTTGTTTGATTTCTTCTAACCAACTGATTTTGACCTTCTTTGAATTAATTATATCAATCAGTTTTGTTTTGTTTATCTGGCGTTGTCCATTCTGCAG
Source organism: Meconema thalassinum (assembly GCA_946902985.2). Classification (NCBI taxonomy): domain Eukaryota; kingdom Metazoa; phylum Arthropoda; class Insecta; order Orthoptera; family Tettigoniidae; genus Meconema; species Meconema thalassinum. The sequence continues at coordinate 231,193,176 of OX336388.2, forward strand.
ATTTCGTTTTATATTTAGTTTTGTGTTCTTTTGTTTGGTTTATTTTCTTTATGTTGTGTTGTGAATTGTTTTATGTTGAGTTATGTGTTTTGTTGAGCGTTTTGTTATATTTGTGGTTTGTCTTTGTTTAGTGTTTTATTATGTTTAGTGTTTTGTTTTTGTGTAATTTTGTTTTCAGCGTTTTGTTGTGTTTTGTTTTGTTTAGTGTTTTGTTATGTTAGTGTATAGTTTAGTGTTTTATCAAAGAATCCTAAAAATCATGAAAGTAATCGAGTTGATATAGGTATATTTATGTTCCTGCCATAATTTGAACAGCCAGTTGTTACTCTTCAGTCGGTCTACACGAATTTGCCCAATGACTAGTCGGGATACAATGTAGCCTATATGATATATAGATAATACGTAAATATCACGCCCGAAAAAAAAATGCATGTATTACTTATGGTCTCTATTATATTGGGCCAAGATTAGGATTACGCGTTTCGACCTTCAAGCGGTCGTCATCAGATCTTGAACACTGTGTTGAGGTTTAAATTTATATACACTGTAAGTACAAAATAAACTTATTGTGCGTTTTATTGGTGTTTATATTGTTATATAAGTTTTATTTATTCTTTTTTTATTTTATTACGAAAGAGTATTATGCTCGTGTATACAAATTAGAACAACACATTATAATAAATAAAATTAGAGCATTCACTTGAATTCTATTATGTTGGCTACTTATGTCACAATCAGTGGAGCCGTTGGTCGTAACAGTTGTTACGTTATCGCCTGCCTGCTCCCGAATGAGGATTCGTGATGCCGAAGCGTCACAGTCTGAATAATTTCAACACACAAACTCTTATCAGTGATTTGTTTTGTTTAATGGTTGGTTTAGCTTTGTTTTCTGTAAGGTGATGTGTTTCATTTTTATTTTGGTTTATTTTCTTTATGTTGTGTTTGTTTTGTTTTATGTTGGGTTATATGTTTCGTTTAGTGTTTTATTTTTGTGTAATTTTATTTTGTTCAGCGTTTTGTTATGTTTGTGTGTTTAGTGTTTTGTTATGTTTGTGTTTTGTTCTTGTTTAGTGTTTTGTTTTTGTTTTGTTTTTGTCTAGTATTTTGTTTTGTTCAGTGTATTGTTTTGTTCAGTGTTTTGTTATGTTTCGTGTTTTGTTATGTTTAGTGTTTTGCTATGTTTAGTGTTCTGTTTTTGTTTAGTGTTTTGTTATGTTTAGTGTTCTGTTTTTGTTTAGTGTTTTGTTATGTTTCGTGTTTTGTTATGTTTCGTGTTTTGTTTTGTTATGTTTGTGTTTTGTTATGTTTAGTGTTTTGCTATGTTTAGTGTTCTGTTTTTGTTTAGTGTTTTGTTATGTTTAGTGTTCTGTTTTTGTTTAGTGTTTTGTTATGTTTCGTGTTTTGTTATGTTTGTGTTTTGTTACGTTTAGTGTTTTGTTTTTGTGTAATTTTGTTTTGTTATATTTGTGTTTTGTTTCTGTTTAGTGTTTTGTTATGTTTGTGTTTTGTTTTGTTTAGTTTTTTGTTTTTGTTAAGTGTTTTGTTACGTTTAGTGTTTTGTTATGTTTAGTGTTCTGTTTTTGTTTATTGTTTGGTGTAGTGTTTTGTTATGTTTGTGTTTTTGTTTAGTTTTTGTTTTGTTATGTTTAGTGTTTTGTTTTGTTTAGTGTTTTTTGGGTATTTTTGTTTAGTGTTTCTGTGTATTTTTTGTTTAGTGTTCTGCATAGAGTTTTTTGTGTGTAATTTTGTTATGTTTAGAGTTTTGTTTTGTTTCATGATTTTGTTTAGTTTAGTTTTTGTTTTGAGGAATATGCCAACATCTTCTCGAGCGCTCGGTGTCGTTGCTTAGCAACTCCAGTATACAAGTTACTAATTGTGATAGCCCCTTGTGCTGCTCCTATCTCTAATATATTTACATAACGCATAATTACTTTTTCTTAACGAGCCTTTCGTTCGCTGCTCCATACTCCCTTATCGGCCCCGCCTTGTGCTTTTGTTTTCCCACAGCTGCAGTCTTTGCCATCTTATCTACTGTCAGATATATCGTCTCGTATTGGCAAGGGATGAGACTTCGCGGCGCGGCGACACCCCAACCCTTTTCTAGCCTTAAACTGCTGTACGAAGAAAATGGCGCTCCCTGACTGGCTCTGATACATTTAGTTCAGTGAACAACGCGGTCATCTGCCCCTCGCAATGGCCTAGCATAGTCAGACAAAACAAAACACTAAACATAACCAAATTACACAACAACAAAACACAAACATACCAAAACAGTTAACAGAACTACGCAAAAACATTACAAAACTACACAAAAACGAAACACAAACATAACAAAACACTAAACAAATGAAACAGGAGTAAATTAAATGTGCCGTTTAGTAAAAAATAAAATAGGGAAGGGTCATGAAATGCAGGGAAACGACTGGCACCCCTTGGCTGGAATACCCCACAGGGGCTCACAACTAGAGGATTGGCAACCACGGGACCCCAGCTGAGTCCGGCATTGCTTCCACTTACATGTGCCGGGCTCCTTTCTTTGGTCTTGTCTGTCGACTTCCCGTGGTCAACACGTGTTCTCTTCCGACCCCAATGATATTAGGGTATCCGAGGCCTAGGGTGTCTGTCACTTTTCGCCTTAAATGGCCCTTGATATTTTAACATTTAGTCGGTCAACACAATTTAATTCCAAGTACTGGAATATGCAAAATCAAAATACCTGGAATAAATTACATGTAATTAGGATATATTGTTATGGACTATTGAAGTAGGAGGAAACTAAGGAATGACATCTAAATCTTTGAGACAAATAGATCTACAAGACACTACCAAATCTACAGTGATACTCACATACAGTTTCTGCCCTCCATAAGCAAAAAACAAAAATACCGTCAGAAAACTTAATATTTATCAGTAATTTATTTATATATGTATTTGTTTATGTCTCGCCACAGCAAGGCAGTGCCCTAATTACAGTAGCAAACAATTGTTTACACACAGATAATACATGCAAATACATGAAAACACAAAATAAAAATTCTTTAAAACACAAAATAAAAATACATTAGAATACAAATTAAAAATTGAAAATTAAAACATAAAAAATGAAGATTAAAAATTACAAATAATAATTACCGTACCACACGTACTAAGTTTTCTAACGTGTTTTTTTTTTTTTTTTTTTTTTTTTTGAGGGCAGATACTGTCCTTTGGTATCGAAGAATCAGAGCTCTTCATTTCATTTCATGGTATCTCTTGCCTTCTGCTTAAGGACACTGGGACTCCCAGGAGCTCACATCTAGTGGGACGTGGGTTGGCGACCACGGGGCCCCAGCTGAGTCCGGAATTGCTTCCACTTACTTGTGCCGGGCTCCTCTCCGTCGTCTTTCCAGTCTACCTCACTTGGTCAACTCTTGTTCTCTTCCGACCCCAACGGTATTAGGGTATCCGAGGCCTAGGGAGTCTTTTATTTTCCCGCCTTAATTGGCCCTTGTCTCATCTTTTCTGATACCGTTCTTCTGCGAGTGGTCAGCCTTTTTTTTCTTTTCCTGTTATATCCTGCCTTGTGCTCCAGGCCCTCAAGGAGGCAGGGTGTGTGTAGCCCCACCATTTCTGGTGCACCCTCGATAGTGCTACACCCTCAGGGGCTCACGGCTGGTGAGTTCGGGAGTTGGCGACCCCGAGGGTTTCCTTCGCTGGGTACATTTTCCCTTTTTTCCATTGATTTTGGGGCGGTCCCTCTAGGCATACTCATGTCTCTACTTTTTTCCGAGCCCTTAGCCCTCATTCATCGAGGGTTGATGGGATTTCTTTTGCCTGTCTTTCATTTCTCTTATTCCCTTTTTGTCGTTTTTAGCCTACTTTTCTCATTTTGCAAAAATGAGGAAAAGGAGACTATGAGATCGATCCGGGAAAATGTCTTTTGTGTCGTCGTCGTCCCCCCTATCAACTCGGCTGCAGCTATCGAAACCAAATTTGGTAAGAGTAAAAGATCTATACCTGAATATCTCACGGCCATATTTGAAATTGACGTCATTGCTACCAACTGCTGAAAAATCGCAATTGAAATTTGAGCAATATGTTGGGTATCTCAGAAGTTATACATGCGAACTATTCCAAAATTGGTAAACATATAGATAATAAAATTCCAGATTCGTATTCAGAATTCCATACATGCCAGTGATGCCAACATGATTCTAAGCCTGCCGATAAGTCCAATTTCTAAATGCATGTAACTTCTATACTATCGATTGGATTTCATCCAAATTTCGTATGTACTATGTGAACTACCACTGATATGACTGTGCGTGTTCTAAGGAGCCACCAGGGCTGCAACTGTTAATACATGCTCTCTCTAAGCTTTAACCCTAATATCAATATATCAGAAAGCATGCAGGCCAACAGCTCTAAATTTTGCACACGTGTAGAACCTGACATTCTACTTAGTTTGGTGTAACTTATATACATCAGTGCTGCCAACACGATTCTATGCCTGCTGATAGGTCCAGTTTATAAATGCATATAACTTATATACAGTAGAGTCTCGCAAACTCGGCCTAATGTGGACCGAAGGGTGGCCGAGTTAGCGAAGATGCCGGGTTATCGGGAAATGTGTTTAAAAAAAAAGAAGAAATTTAAAACGATTAAGCCACTACAATTGCACTACTTGAATATATAGTTCAGTACTGTACTGCATAAAAATCCAGGAAAACAATTACTGTAAATTATAAAAGAAAACGTAGATAAACTAGACGAAAGAAAACATAATAACGCTCTGTGCGGAAACACTAAAACAAACAAAAGTCATAATTTTTTTCTCCTGTCAGGGTGACCGAGAAATCCGGAGTGCCGGGTTACCGAGTGCCGAGTTTTCGAGACTATACTGTACTAACAAATTGATTTCAACCAAATTTCGTATGTGCTTTGTGTACCATAACAGTTATGACTGTATTCGTAAGAACCAGCAGGGCTGCCAACTGTTAATAAATTCTCTCTCTATTTGTTTAATCCTAATAACAATATATCAGAAAGTATGCAAGCCATCAGCTCTAAACTTTTCACACGTAAGTTATAGTACCAGAAATTGTTAATTGAGTTTGAGTAACCGGTATAAAACATGATTCTACGTCTGCTGATTGGTTCAGTGTTAAACCACATGTTACTTCCATGATAACTAACAAATTGATTTCTTCAAAAAATTGGCACATATATAGATAACATTTCCGGTTAACTTTGAGCGATTTATACATGAAAGTGTTGTAATCTTGATTTTACGCATGCTGATAGTTTTAATGTTTAACTGCATGTAACATCTGTACTATTTATTGGACTTCAACCAAATGTTGTAATACAACTTGTAAACTTTCAAAAGGCGTTTTCTCCCTCCCAAAAAAAAAAAAAAAAAAAAAAAAAAAAAAAAACCACCGCACGTCACTGTCTTTGTCTTGTCAATAGCTATCATGGTTAAACAATGTTTTCGTTCAAAAGGTGTTTTATCCCGTTAAATCTGGAGGTTGAAAATTACAGTTTCAATCAAAAGGGTTTTACTCCATAGCCTGGTTTCGAACAAATGGCATTTTCTCCCTCCAACCAATCATCTGCTCCCTAGGCTGACATCTCATTGGCCGGCCATTTTGTTTGTTTTGTTTGGAGGTTATGAGGCTGACATATCGAAACAAAGCAAATTTTACACATCCATATCAGGAATTTATGTAATTACGGGTACCTTTGTAAATGAACTACAGCTTTAACCCAATGTCAGCCTCAAGACAGTCACAAGTGTCTTCGTCTTCATTTGTATGCTCACTATAGACATGGTCAGCCACAATTGTTTTATACCAAGAAAAAAACACTGGCGTCTGGCTGTCTGGATTATCCGCTAACCTCTCCATTATATAATTCTACAATTTTCATTTTTACATAAGAGTTTAACATGTATTCATATAGGCTAATAAAAGTTTGTAACTCAGTTTGCAAGAATGATGGTATAATTCAATTAAAAAGAGTTTTCTCCACTTCACTTTCAAAGAAAAGGTAATTCCTCCACTGCTTTCAATCATACGGCGTTTTCTCCAAAGTTTAGAGTTAAGTTACTCGAAATACTCCTGTTCTAGATTTGTTTCACCATGTTACAATGTAAATATATGCTAACATAAATCACATGTTAAAAAATTGTACACGTATCATAGTTCTTTCAAGAAATATAAGTTTTTCTCATATTCTCAAAAAAGTGATTTGGTGGAGAAAACGCCTTTTTAAAGTTTGCTCCTCGTATGTGAATTGCGTAACTTAAGAGATGTAATGAAAACTCTTTAGTTCGCCACGGAACTACTGGTTTTTTTTTCTTTCTTTCCAAATGTATGTCATCTCTGAGAGGGCAGATGACCTCAATGCCACGCCTCATAAATCAACAATCGTCTCTCTTCTCAACCTTCTCTCTTTTGTGCTGGATCCAACCGTTCGCATCGAGGGTTTCTACTGGCGGAGGAAGATTCATGAATCAAGTATTCAGTATCTAAATAACCATTAGAATAATCCCATTTATATTTCAAATCTAGAGATGACAGTAGTTTATCCTTACCTCTCTTTACGGTCACTTCTCTGATGCGGAGACTCCCTAGATATGGACAGAATTTTATGACCCGAATTAAATTATATCTAACTGCTAATAAAATGAACTCTCTTTTACGGAAACTCTTCAGTTACCATCTCAACAAAATATCGCATAGACTACAACTAAATAATTGTACATATTGTAAATATTTTCACCCATACTTTCAGACATAGATTTTAAAGCCTAAGTGTAATGGATCTGATGATGATCGCTTGACGATCGAAACTGGTCATCCTAGTGTATTTATTAATCTCATGGTTTTTTTTCAGGATTAGGGCATAACCCAGCTCTTTTGGGTATATTCGTGTTGACCGACTGAAAAGCACCAAACTTTTGTTTTACCTGTAAATTGTCTCTGAGGAAAAGGTAAATAAGTTGACAATTAATCCGGAATCCCTTAATACAGTAATACTTTCCCCGCAGTTTTAATTTGTTTGATTTCAACGGAATAGTGGTTCCCAGTTATTTGGAAAAGCAAAATGTAAATCATATTTAATGATAATTAATAAATGATTTTGACCCTTTCCACTCTGTATTACGACTTGTAAATTTATTCTTTATGGAGTACATTCAAAATTGTTATATTTGACTTCGGCATGAAAATTCTCCGAAATTCGGCTAAAAGATTCAACTATCAGCATCTTTGAAAGCATAAACTGTCCTTATGACAGGTGGTTAATATAGAGTCCACTATCCCAAATAGGGATAGCGCGCCTGCCTCTCACCCGGAGGCCCCGGGTTCGTTCGTGGCTCCGTCAGGCATTTTAGAAACTGACGTGAGGGCTGGAACGGGGTGCACTCAGCCTCGTGAGGACAATTGAGTAGCTGTCTGGTAGTGAGGCAGCGCCCCGGTCATGAAAACCTAGATTAACGGCCGGGGGCTCCGATGCGCTGACCACGCGTCACCCCAATATCTGCAGGCCAAATGGCTTATGTATTTGCTTATATATTGGTTTATGTGTTGACTTATATATATTGGCTTATGTATTGGTGTAGGCCCTTCATGGGCTGTAGTGCCAGGGGTAAAAAAAAATAGTTGTTTAAGTTAGTTTCTTTCTTACTATGCTTAAACCCATATCAATATATAAGCTACAGTAAGGGGTCCATTAGACTCGGTGTCAGTTCTTTGACTTAATAAATTAAGCTCTCTCTACCTCATCTGGAGACCCGTATACCTTGCTTGTCGGAGATTCCTTAAGAAGTGCGCTATGCCACTGCTCTGAACATTAATATCCCATTTTGTATTTTGGATGAGGTGTTAACCACTAATGCTCTTGTACCCTTACATTGTTGCCATTATGGACTTTTGTGTTCAGCAGCCTCTGTTGTAAAGTTAAATGAGATAAACTGATTGTCTGGTTCTTTCGCAGGTAAGCTTCAACGTGCACACAGCATTAGAGACGAAATCCTTGCAACGTCGCATGCGAGCATATCTATGGAGCTGCTATCTACAGCTTCCGCACTCTGCTGCTTGGTTATCATCTTCAGGTAAGTTGTTTCAATCTGGAGTAGCCTAGTGGGAATTGTTCTGCCTCGAACAGCATTGTACTGTTGGATGACCATTTCTCTGCTAGTGTTTATGGTACTGGAACTAGACAAGTGATGGACTAGACACGTGTTGATGGTTCAAGTGACGGACTAGAAACGTGTTGATGGTTCAAGTGACGGACTAGACACGCGTTGATGGTTCAAGTGACGGACTAGGCACGCGTTGATGGTTCAAGTGACGGACTAGACACGTGTTGATGGTCAAGTGACGGATTAGAAACGTGTTGATGGTTCAAGTGACGGTCTAGACACGTGTTGATGGTTCAAGTGACGGACTAGAAACGTGTTGATGGTTCAAGTGACGGATTAGACACGCGTTGTTGGTTGAAGTGAAGGACTAGAAACATGTTGATGGTTCAAGTGACGGATTAGAAACGTGTTGATGGTTCAAGTGACGGATTAGAAACGTGTTGATGGTTCAAGTGACGGTCTAGACACGTGTTGATGGTTCAAGTGACGGGCTAGACACGCGTTGATGGTTCAAGTGACGGACTAGACACGCGTTGATGGTTCAAGTGACGGTCTAGACACGCGTTGATGGTTCAAGTGACGGTCTAGACACGCGTTGATGGTTCAAGTGACGGGCTAGACACGTGTTGATGGTCAAGTGACGGGCTAGACACGTGTTGATGGTCAAGTGACGGGCTAGACACGTGTTGATGGTTCAAGTGACGGACTAGACACGCGTTGATGGTTCAAGTGACGGACTAGACACGTGTTGATGGTTCAAGTGACGGACTAGATTCGTGTTGATGGTTCAAGTGACGGGCTAGAAACGTGTTGATGGTTCAAGTGACGGACTAGACACGTGTTGATGGTTCAAGTGACGGGCTAGACACGTGTTGATGGTCAAGTGACGGGCTAGACACGTGTTGATGGTTCAAGTGACGGACTAGACACGCGTTGATGGTTCAAGTGACGGGCTAGACACGTGTTGATGGTCAAGTGACGGGCTAGACACGTGTTGATGGTTCAAGTGACGGACTAGACACGCGTTGATGGTTCAAGTGACGGACTAGACACGTGTTGATGGTTCAAGTGACGGTCTAGACACGCGTTGATGGTTCAAGTGACGGACTAGACACGCGTTGATGGTTCAAGTGACGGACTAGACACGTGTTGATGGTTCAAGTGACGGACTAGACACGCGTTGATGGTTCAAGTGACGGACTAGACACGCGTTGATGGTTCAAGTGACGGACTAGACACGTGTTGATGGTTCAAGTGACGGACTAGACACGTGTTGATGGTTCAAGTGACGGACTAGACACGCGTTGATGGTTCAAGTGACGGACTAGACACGTGTTGATGGTTCAAGTGACGGACTAGACACGCGTTGATGGTTCAAGTGACGGACTAGACACGTAGTGATGGTTCAAGTGACGGACTAGACACGCATTGATGGTTCAAGTGACGGACTAGACACGTGTTGATGGTTCAAGTGACGGTCTAGACACGCATTGATGGTTCAAGTGACAGACTAGACACGCATTGATGGTTCAAGTGACGGACTAGACACGTGTTGATGGTTCAAGTGACGGTCTAGACACGCATTGATGGTTCAAGTGACAGACTAGACACGTGTGGATGGTTCAAGTGACGGACTAGACACGCATTGATGGTTCAAGTGACAGACTAGACACGTGTTGATGGTTCAAGTGACGGACTAGACACGCATTGATGGTTCAAGTGACAGACTAGACACGTGTGGATGGTTCAAGTGACGGACTAGACACGCATTGATGGTTCAAGTGACGGACTAGACACGCGTTGATGGTTCAAGTGACGGACTAGACACGTGTTGATGGTTCAAGTGACGGACTAGACACGTGTTGATGGTTCAAGTGACGGACTAGACACGTGTTGTTGGTTCAAGTGACGGACTAGACACGCGTTGATGGTTCAAGTGACGGACTAGACACGTGTTGATGGTTCAAGTGACGGACTAGACACGTGTTGATGGTTCAAGTGACGGACTAGACACGCGTTGATGGTTCAAGTGACGGACTAGACACGCGTTGATGGTTCAAGTGACGGACTAGACACGCGTTGATGGTTCAAGTGACGGACTAGACACGCGTTGATGGTTCAAGTGACGGACTAGACACGCGTTGATGGTTCAAGTGACGGACTAGACACGTGTTGATGGTTCAAGTGACGGACTAGACTCGTGTTGATGGTTCAAGTGACGGACTAGACTCGTGTTGATGGTTCAGGTGACGGTCTAGACACGTGTTGATGGTTCAAGTGACGGACTAGACACGCATTGATGGTTCAAGTGACGGACTAGACACGCGTTGATGGTTCAAGTGCCGGGCTAGAAACGTGTTGATGGTTCAAGTGACGGACTAGACACGTGTTGATGGTTCAAGTGACGGACTAGACTCGTGTTGATGGTTCAAGTGACGGACTAGACTCGTGTTGATGGTTCAAGTGACGGGCTAGACACGTGTGGATGGTTCAAGTGACGGACTAGACTCGTGTTGATGGTTCAAGTGACGGACTAGACACGTGTGGATGGTTCAAGTTACGGGCTAGACACGTGTTGATGGTTCAAGTGACGGACTAGACTCGTGTTGATGGTTCAAGTGACGGACTAGACTCGTGTTGATGGTTCAAGTGACGGACTAGACTCGTGTTGATGGTTCAAGTGACGGACTAGATTCGTGTTGATGGTTCAAGTGACGGGCTAGAAACGTGTTGATGGTTCAAGTGACGGACTAGACTCGTGTTGATGGTTCAAGTGACGGACTAGACACGTGTTGATGGTTCAAGTGACGGGCTAGACACGTGTTGATGGTCAAGTGACGGGCTAGACACGTGTTGATGGTTCAAGTGACGGGCTAGACACGTGTTGATGGTTCAAGTGACGGGCTAGACACGTGTGGATGGTTCAAGTGACGGACTAGACTCGTGTTGATGGTTCAAGTGACGGGCTAGACACGTGTGGATGGTTCAAGTTACGGGCTAGACACGTGTTGATGGTTCAAGTGACGGACTAGACTCGTGTTGATGGTTCAAGTGACGGACTAGACTCGTGTTGATGGTTCAAGTGACGGACTAGACTCGTGTTGATGGTTCAAGTGACTGACTAGATTCGTGTTGATGGTTCAAGTGACGGGCTAGAAACGTGTTGATGGTTCAAGTGACGGACTAGACTCGTGTTGATGGTTCAAGTGACAGACTAGACACGTGTTGATGGTTCAAGTGACGGGCTAGACACGTGTTGATGGTCAAGTGACGGGCTAGACACGTGTTGATGGTTCAAGTGACGGGCTAGACACGTGTTGATGGTTCAAGTGACGGACTAGACACGTGTTGATGGTTCAAGTGACGGACTAGACTCGTGTTGATGGTTCAAGTGACGGACTAGATTCGTGTTGATGGTTCAAGTGACGGGCTAGAAACGTGTTGAAGGTTCAAGTGACAGACTAGACACGTGTTGATGGTTCAAGTGACGGACTAGACTCGTGTTGATGGTTCAAGTGACGGACTAGACACGTGTTGATGGTTCAAGTGACGGGCTAGACACGTGTTGATGGTCAAGTGACGGACTAGACACGTGTTGATGGTTCAAGTGACGGGCTAGACACGTGTGGATGGTTCAAGTGACGGTCTAGACACGCATTGATGGTTCAAGTGACGGACTAGACTCGTGTTGATGGTTCAAGTGACGGACTAGACTCGTGTTGATGGTTCAAGTGACGGTCTAGACACGCATTGATGGTTCAAGTGACGGACTAGAAACGTGTTGATGGTTCAAGTGACGCACTTGAGGCGTATTGACGGTTGTAGGGCTGGGCTAGATACAGTATGTGTGGATGGTTCTGCGTCGGACGAGGTGTGTGTCGAGCATTGAAGGGAGGACTCTGGGAGGGATGTGCCCAGACACGCAAGCACACAGAGGCACCTTATCGAGTGGGCCTGTGCTATGCGGAGCGTTGATGCGATTCGTATGCAAAGCCGCTCGCCGTGCCTGATTATCCCCGGGAGCAAAGAGCTTTGCTCCTATTGGTCACCAACTTCTTTGGCACCAGCCACAAATAGCTGATTTAGTAGAACGCACTGTCTTCAATTAATTTGCTAAAAATGTTACCTGAAATAAAGGAGGGTGCTTAAATTTAATTCCTAGATATATTTACCGAAAGTAAAACGGACGCACAGTAGTTACACTGAAATATTATCAGATTCATATGTAAGGTGTTTAATTTGCCCAAATGCCTATTTTAATCATACACTTGTTAATTTGTGGTTGGCTGTATGGCACATCCCTCCCTATATTATTCTGCTGAGGTCCCATTCCAGTTTTGTACCGAAAATAAGGTCCCATTAACTCCAACCTACACATATGGGGTACCTACAGGTTCAGCATAACGCACTCACTTACTCTTTAAATGCCTCACAATTAAATCAATACCTTAAAACATGTATATTTACAACGAAAGAATGCAACACGGTAACCATGGTAACAGCATCTCACAGGTCCATCTATTTCTGTAAGACTCAATGCAATTCCAATTATTACATTATTGTGAAAGATTCCAGACGGTTATAAGGTTATCACTGAACCAAATTAAGCTGTAAAATTCATCAATACATACAGTATAATGCGCTTAAGGGGGTCAAGGGGCACTCTAGAATTTTTTCACGCAATTTTTACGTGTGAGTGGTGCGAAAGGTATTTTTCACCCGACTATAAAGGGTCTCCGAAAACCACATTTAAAGGCCCTTAAATTAAAAGTGTATGTGATATTCCCAGAAAACTAACTTCGCTCTGATATACCTACGAAGGAATGACAAACCCCTAACCACTGCACCAGTAGCTGAATTGATAAAGCTGATTATTCATACCAACGATAAATCAGTCATAGCATTCATGATTGAGATTTTGCTAAGTGTAGTCTTTACAACTAGAATATTCACGGGCGAAGCCGCGACGGGTAATGCTAGTTATTATTATATTATTATAGCCGAGGTTGCGCGATTGTATGTTAATGGAATACAGAGAAGACATCTCTGTTAACTTCAAATAGAGATTTAAGCATTATAAGTCATTTTTGAAAGCCTTTGTTTGGAGCGTGGCGCTCTATGGAAGTGAAACTTGGACTATTGACGCAGCAGAATAGAGAAGAAAAGAAACATTTGAAATGTGGTGTTTTGGAGAATTATGTAGATCAGATGGGTAGATAGGGGAACAAATGAAGAGAAATTAAGACGAGTGGGATAGGAGAGATGTTTCTGGCTACTGCAATAGAAGTTAGGTTGGTAGGACACATACTAAGAAACCCAGCTATAGCAAACTTACTTATATAATGAAGGGTCGAGGACAAGGACTGTAGGGGTTGACCAAGGTTAGAATATGTTAAACAGATTGCCTCGGATGTAAGGTGTGGTAAATATGTAGAGCTAAAACGATTAGTTCAGGTCAGGGGAGACATGGAAGGCTGCATCAAACCAGTCAAAGACTGAAGACTCAAAACAAATTTGCCAATTGTTATACCTACAAACGTTTCACATGTTAAGCGTACGAGAAGCCTCAACTTCGCATGATTCCGAAAACATTTTGCTCATTCCTTGGCGTAAGGGTGGCTCATATCAAAAAGATTTCGGACAAACCTTTAGTAATTTTTAGAGGACTTTTGCTCCGAAGAGGATTTTTGGTCGGTTGGTTCCTCAGTTTAGGGACTGCGACTACGCGGTCATGTAGCCCCGTGTACTTTGGGTGTGTGTAGAATCTGTCTGATAACCGGTGTTAATTGTGATGGCTGTATTAGTGTGTGTTTCTGTTTTCAATTCAAGTAAGGACTGCAGACATTGAATTTTCAAGTAGTTCCTACTTTTGTCGCCAAACGCCACCGTCAACGACTACTAGTTCAGAACTTGGTTACGAGATGCCACCGCGGTCGGCTCTTGGCGACGAACGTAGCGTTTGTCAAATGTTTAACCTATAATTTAGCTTCACACAGATGCAATTCGTGGAAGGTGAAGAGGATCATGAACGTGCCAGTAAAACAGGGTCATCGAAAAATAATGCCAACATTAAAAAAATGATAGCACCGAAACCCTTTATGTTAAACGTGTAATTCTTTCACTGAACGCCAGCTGGTTAAAGTAAGTTTTGTTTTGGAGGGGACGTGACCTTGCTATGCGCACACTAGATGCGCAGTAGCCAAGGTCCGCCGGGGGCGCGCGCGCCAATGAAGTCCTGCCCTAACCCCTTTGGATTTTTCTGGGGGTACATTAAAAACATTGTGTATGCAGAAAAAAATCGGGATTTGGAGCACCTGCGGGAGCGAATTTCTGCCGCAATCTTGACAGTTACTCCTGAAATGATTGCACGTACTGCCCCCGTAAATTGAATTATATAGAGACCACGGTGGCTATATTGGAAAATTATGAAGAAAGTTATGGCTGTCATAGTTATGACGTGGGTAGTCATGACGTAAGCACGGATGACGCAGACGTTATGCCAGCAGGCTACTTGAGCTGAGATTTTTTATGACGTCAGCATTTATTCGAGAAAGATCCGAGATTTACGACGTAGTCGCAGGAAACGTGGAATTATGCTGAGGAAGAAATTATGCTATTGGAGGGGAGGCTCGAACCAATGAACGATAGTTTGAAGGAAGACGGAGATTGCTGAAACTATGGTATTTTTTTGCATATTAAGGCTTTCACGGCCCGGATTATTATATAAACAATTCATGCTTTTGGCCCAAAAGCATGAATTGTTTATATGGTATTTTTATTACTTTTTGGAATGCAGAATTGTGGAAATCCATTTGCAGTAGAGGCATTGATCTGGAATTTTGGTGAAATTTATTTTCTGTTTTTGAATTTTGAAAATCCGTCATGTATTGACGAAGTTGGAACTTCTAGCGATGACGCAGTAACACGCTATGGAAGGGATGGATACGCCCCTTATGAAGTTTATAAAAGGCCTTGCGCAGAAGAGAGGAGTCTCAAATCGTCAGAACCTAAGCTCAGATCTTCAGTCTCATTTCTTATATAGTTATTTCGGTGAGACGTCGAGTGAAATTAGTAGAAAGAGTCGTCATTATAACGCGTGGTGAAGCCACTGCAGTGAACGTGATTCAAGCAGACAAGCAGTGCAAGTTTACTGTGAGTCAAACTAGGTGAAGTTAAAACGCACATTATAACGCGTCTACAAGATTAGCTATGAACAGTTAGCGGTCGCCTATAAGCTAATTCTATTGTGCAGTGCTACATTAAGGAGTGTAGAAAAGTTGAACAATTTCGCGGAGTTATTTTGGAAGATATTGGCAATTTTAGACGACTGACAACAGTGATTTTCTCGCCATCTGAGAAGCACTTTGTATCGTCAGATTCTACGCCACGGCTGACACTGCTAGTGCAATAGGGAGACTTCAGATTGCTTTTGTGACACAACGCTACAGTATTATGGAGCAGTTTAATATGGCAGTTTGTTCTACTATTACCATAACCGAAGAGAAGATGGAAGGCTAAAGGACTTTAATGCGATTGGGACATATATCGTTGGAGTAAGATAGCAGCATGGAACTTCGCTAATTGCCATTCCACACAAGCGAACATGTGGTGAATAACCATCTACACCCATGTTTCGTGGTTCAACGCTGAATACTATCAAACAGCAATGGAAACGATTTCATACTCACTGAATATGAATATTTCTTCGGAAATTACTACAAAAACTTCATGGCGATTTTCTACTGGAACTTCAGGGATTTTTCAAGAGAGGTCAGGGTAGTCCCGACTCACAAAGAAGAATTTTGCCGGAAGGATGTCTTTCGTCTTCACGGAGCAGTGCAATTTCCGGAGGAGGAAGCAGTTCGATTCTCCGAGGGTGCTGTTTCCTGTTTGGAGGATGGAGCTCATCTTCAAGTTGGTGAAATGGATCCATCAGCAGTCTTCTTTGGGGAATTTTCCTCTGGAACGTCAATCAGCAGATAAGGTAGTCGTGAACGTTTATTGTTTTATATGAGTTTTTTAGCGATATCTGAGCAACCATTTTCCCATATTTTCTGTCCTCATGTATTTTGCCCTATATTCTTGTTTGAGATTCCTATTCTCAGTACACCTTGATGTGTTATGCCTTTTTCGACGATTTATTAAGACATTGTTATGTCATGGGCATAGTTAAATGATTTTGGATCAGTTGAGACTGATATTTAGATTTTTCAGTAATTTGCTTATTTTTGTAGTCACGATTTGACTGTAAGTTAATGATTTTTATGGCAGATTTAAATTCAGACAGCGTGTCTCTTTATTAAAGTAATTCTACCCCAGTTTAATTACTTTGACCAATTTTCTGTCATCATCAAGAAGGAAGAACATTTAAATGATTTTAGAGCGTTAAAATCCATTACGTTGTCGACGATCTTGGAAATACTAGTCGTTATTTGAATTGATTGCAACACAGACATTTATCGTCAGTTATGAACGACCATTGCATCATAGACAATTTTGTGAAAGATGAACTTTAATTATGAATTATTGAATGCATTAAAGTCATGAACTTTTGTTAGGAGTTTTTTTCTCAATTAGAGATTTATATAATGATGTTTGCATTCCCCAGTCTAATTGGATTCTATTCGACTATTTTGCAGTTTAGTCGCACTTTGTTTGATGATAGTATTTTTATACTACAATACTTTGAAGATGTTAATCTTAAATTTTGATAGACCAGACAGGCGTATATAAGCGTATTCACTATTACATTTGTTTGTGATTGGCAAATTTTTACTTCATTTCGATTCATGAATGAAATCCACGAAGGTTTAAGATAACAGTTTTGAAACAATTAATGATTATAAGAATTTTTGAAGTGGAACTATGAATGTATAATCGCTAGTGCAGCGGACGTGTTGAAAGTCGCTGATGTATAATGCCCTTGAATTAACGAAGAAGGTTCCCACAGTAATTAATGATGTTGAAGAATTTGTTAATGGAGATTTTTGTAAGTTCTGTGGAAGATTTTGATGCCGTATTTATTAATATATGATGAATTTTGTTCCTATTTTAATGCAGTTTTGTGCATTATTTTGTAAGCGAAGTATTTTCCGATGGAGTGTATTGTCTTAGTCCTTCGAAAATTAATCAAGTGAATTTACTGTTATAATTAACAAGAGTATTGAAAGAATTTGAGATAAGATTTTGAATGAAGATTACCGTCACAAATAATTATAATAATTATTACAACCTTTATTAAACCAGATTGTGACATTAAATATGTATAACTAACCTTCATTGGTCGATTATATTGACACGATTATGAAATTACCAACCGGATGAACATGTGGTTAAATGTATTTCTTAAATTAATAATTTAAATAATTTAAATGTTAATATTGTAAATAATGATGTAAATATCTTTGACAATAATGTGGAACGAAAGTAATGTTAGAGGCGTGCTTAAAATTTTTGTATTTGTCTTTGACAAATATTATAAACAATTTCTAATTGTTATAAATTATTTATGAGCTTTTGTTATAAACATTTAGGAGTTTGTTTCATACTCTAAACAACGCTTATTAAACATTTGGATGCTAATTAAACAAGTTTAGGGATTGTCAGAATAATCCAGTGGTGTGTGAGTAAAGCATTTGAAACATTTGCGTAACTATATTTGTGTTGTCTTGCGGACATTTAAAGCTTTTGAGAGGGAACTGGACTCTTACGCAACATAGCAGGACAAGTGAGTCCATTTGACAGGTGTACGACATGTTGAAGGGTAGACCGCAGCTGGCCAGACAACTGGTTATCAGCGGGCGAGGTCGTCTACATTGCGGCCTTGTGCCTATATATAAATGTGATGTTTATTAAAAGAAAACAAATGCTCTATATATGTGTCTCGTCCTGACTCCCTTTTCCAGTCCAAGTGTGCTATGAATGTTACGTTATTTTGAGCTCGTGGGAGCTAACATATTGTTTGATAACTTTGCAAGTCCTACAGGAGGACATAGTCAGATTGACATGGGCTACTGATAGCCACATTTATTTTGTTGAGTTTGTTAAAATCATACCCTTTATTTGAAATAAAAGGTTTTGTACAGTTCAAAGTTCTTGTCTCCGTTCTGGTTCATTTTTAAATGTCATGGTGGAGGTTATTGTGGGAGCATACTTTAGAGATCCTGTTGTCAACCCAATCCCCGAGATTATTTTTAAGAGGTAAGTAGAGGTAAGTATGAACCCCCGTCTATTTTGGTGTGTTCCACAATAATTTCTTGTTAACTTCTGTGCTCAAACCTCGGTAGTATCTGTCAGTGCCATTTTCATTGGTGTAGCTGAGCCTGTGCGGTTGATTTTTGGCAATCCGATTGAGGGGGCGGATATCTGACAGCCTACTATCCGGGTAAACGGGGACAGTACCAATCCAGCCATTGGGAAAGCGTGCGTTCAATCCTGATGTTGGTGGTCGGCCTGGCCTAGATTTTTTCTCTTCAGTCCCTGTTTCCTTAAACTGATTAAACCATCGAATGACAGCGTTCTAATCAGGTGCAGTTTGTCGGGCGGTGCAGTCATTGGCGCGCGCGCCCCCGGCCGGCCTTGGCTACTGCGCATCTAGTGTGCACATAGCAAGGTCACGTCCCCTCCAAAACAAAACTTACTTTAACCAGCTGGCGTTCACTGAAAGAATTGCACGTTTAACATAAAGGGTTTCGGTGCTATAATTTTTTTAAATGTTGGCATTATTTTTCGATGACCCTGTACTGGTATGGCTCTCTCGCATTTGCGCACCATCAAATGCCAACTGGCTGCGCCAGGATTTGATCCTACGACCTTGGACACAGCAGGCGAGAACGTTTCTGCTGAGCCACACAGTCAGCCGCATATTGAAGAAGAAGAAGAAGAAATCCATTTAAACTATCCGCCTTCCTAACCAAACTTTTGCACCCTAAATACCTAGCTCTACTTATGAGACTATGACTGTATCGTAAAATCTGTGAAGCTCACGGTTATCGAGGCCTGGTTGTCACCCCCACTTGGCTACAGATAATGAGAGGGTGGAATATATGGTATTGACCAGACTTACTGTAAGACAAGACAGAGGGTGGCAATATGCTCCCTTGGTGTGTTTTGTTTAATGAGTTGAAGGGGGAGACACGCAAGAAATGATATGACAAGGGGGTGGTAACACCCAGACTTGTAATAATGTGCGAGTTACAGCTTAAGATGTGAGGATGGGGGACAAGAACAAGAAGGCAGTGGGCTTGCTCTTGCTGCCATGGTTACCAAAACTTCCTCTGTGTGTTCCAGATCACGCGTATCAAGTGTTTAAGCCCATGTTTTCTGTATTTACTTATAGAAATCGTTGTAGCCATTTTTCAGTGCTATCTCGGTAATATCATGGTGGCCACTACTCCTGGAAAACCTGGATATCCGGGAAAACTCCTGGATTTTTATTAGGTCTGGAAAACTCCTGGAAAATTACGAAAAATTTGAAAACTCCTGGAAAATAGCCACTGTTAATTAATTATAATAATCTTTGCATGTTGAATCATACTCGCGCTGCGATTTTGGGTGAGCAATCTATCGTTAACGAAAGAAATTTCCTCAGGCTACCTGTTTCTGTGTGGGAGAACATGCGATAGTATTTTTGTAAAACATATTGAGTATAGACAACTTCACTGCAATATAATTTCAGGCAACCTTTTTTTTAAGTGCATATTTGAGGCACAAAGGCTTTTTTTAAACAACAATTAAATCATTTGTGTGTAGGCTTGCGTATCAATAACGCAATCACCGCTAATGTTTGTCCACATCTGTATAAGTAAACCAAACACAACTGCTTTATTTTGGTCTTGAAGTAGGCAACCGATAATGCCCCCCTACCGTCGCCCCTTGGGACTCGCGCTTATTTTTACGTCTGGAAAAATGAGAATTAATCCTGGAAAATTCCTGGAAAATCGTTGACCGATTTGAGTGGCCACCATGTAGTATAATCACAGAAGACAATAGATGCTTAATGGAAGTGAAGAGAAGGATTGCATTGGCAAAACAGGCATTTATGACTAAGAAAAACATTTTATCCAGCAAACATATGAATATAGATGGAGTACACTGCTCTATGGAAGTGAAAGTTGGACTCTGGGTAAATTGGAAAAGAATCAACTTGAAGCTGCTAAAATGTGGATATTGTGGAAAATGACAAGAACGAGCTGGATAGAAAGAAAAACCAACCTGGAAGACTTAAGGGGAGTCAAAGAAGAGAGAAGATTAATGAAGGAAGTGGGAAAGAGAAAAGTACAATTTATTGGACATGTCATCAGACACAACACTTTCATCGTTAACATTCTTGAAGGGAAAATGCTGGGAAAGAAAGGAAGAGGACGGCCTAGGACGAAGTATTTGGAAGACATCAAGAATAGAATGGGATGTGACAATTACATGGAACTGGAACGAACCGCCATCGACCGAAGCATGTGGTTGCATCGACAAGGCATTAGCCTTGAGAATATGATCATATGATGACCTAATAAGGCTACGGCCAAGCTTGCGACTTTGTCGCAGTGTCAGAAACACCACGGAACGGTCGCTTTAATAAGTTACAGTGATTCAAACGTAGGTGGCCATGCTTGATCGACACGGCGACAAAGACGCATCAGAGGGCATATCTTCGGCGCAGCGACTAAGTCCCTCTACATAGTTTCTTATGGATGTGGCCATGCTAGCGCATCACTAGACTTTTGAAATAGAAGGCCGTGGAAGTCGCCGAGAGCGCCAAGCATTGCCACCTACGGCTGCTAGAGCTTTTAGTTCTCGCAGTAAAGAGGTGCAGGTGAGCTTCATATAAATGGAGGTAGCGCGCAGTTCCCCCGGGCGGGGACACCAAGAGCCCGCTGATGAGTCAGCATGGTGTCCTAGGCGAAACACCACACAAGACACGGCACAAACCTAGAAAAATTGCCGAGTTTTAATTCACTGGCCGTGAAAACAATATACAATGTATGAATAGTTTAAGAGTTGACCATCACTAAGAAGACCTGTAATCCTTCTGGTCTAAATTCACACAAAAAGTAGAATAAAGGAATCAAAACGAAACGTGTGGCATTTTGCTGTAGCAAGGCCTCATTTTAGTCGAAATTCTAAAGAGAACATTTTACTACGAGTTTCTTAAAATAAAATATAATGATGACCATTGGTTACACAATTTCAGAAACCCTTACCGTGGAATCTTTTGTTCGCTGACGATGTGGCACTAATATCTGACAGTATTTATGACCTACAGGAGAGTTTAGACTAATGGAGGAGAGCTCTAGGGTCTAATGGACTGCGCATTAGTAGAACCAAGACTGAATATATGGTATGCGACTTCCACAACAATAAACCCAGTATGACAAATATTGAACTTGAACTAGATGGTGAAACCATACCAAGGGTAATAAAATTCAAATATCTAGGTTCTGTCATTGCTGAAGATGGCACGATAACCGCCGATATAATCCATAGGGCCACGTCTGGGTGGAACAAATGGCGCGAACTAACAGGAGTTTATATGTGATCCGAAAATACCCATAAGAACGAAGGGGAACGTTTATAAAACTGCCGTAAGACCAATCCTACTCTATGGTAGTGAAACATGGGCTACTACAAAGGCACATGAGCGAAAGCTACATACCACGTTACGATGGGCAGGTGGAGTTTCTCTCAAAGATAAAATCCGTAATGAACATGTGCGGGGCAGATCCCAAGTAGCGCCTATAACAGAGAAACTTTTAGAAACCAGGCTAAGGTGGTGTGGACATGTTATGAGAAGACCGGAGAATCATGTAGTGAAGAAGTGCCTTTCCATGGCGACACAAAAGAGACCTCAAACAACATGGATGACGAATGTCCAGAGGGACATGAGCGTATTGGGCATATCTGCTGATGACGCTTTACAACGAAATGAGTGGCGCCTCAGGATTAAGAAAGCCAACCCCGCGAAACGGGAAAAGGCGAGGAGGAAGAAGATTGGTTACACTGTTCTACAGTGAAAATGTAAATTGAATAAAATTAGCCAATTATGTTACATATTGCGGTGCTGATTATGAATAGGAAGGACAAAATTGAAAATTAACTCTAGTTTTCATTTTATATAGATTGGTAACAATTACCTCATGTTTTGGGAAAGTCACGCTAACTTAAGAAATATTTCTGCATCCGATTGGCATTACTGTCTTATTTGTTAAAGACTGGCCTCTCAGAAAAGCCCTGACACCAGGTGTGAAGAACGTCACTAACGCACCATTGGTTGATCCTAAACAAATATTACTTCCAACATTACACATAAAATTAGGGCTTATGAAATTTTTTGTCAAGAAAATGAACCGAGAGGCTGCAGCTTTCAAATATTTAAGGCAAAAATTCCCTGGATTAAGTGACGCAAAGTTCAAGGAGGGTATCTTTATTGGACCACATATTCGGGAGCTTTTCAGAGACAATCATTTTGATGCAATCATCCAAGGCGATGAGAAGGCCGCGTGGGAAAGTTTTAAGAGTGTTAGTTCAAACATTTGGGGGGAGAAAGAAGTTTTGGGCGATATGCTGTCATGTGTATATCTGAAAATATGCATTTGTAATATATCTCAACTCTCATTATGTCATACAATTGCAGCCTTGATCAATTCAGAATGTGACAGCCATTCATTCTAATTTTTGTTGTACGTTTTGTTGAATACTGACGTATACATTAAGCCTCCGTGGCTTAGGCGGCAGCACGCCGGCCTCTCACCGCTGGGTCCGTGGTTCAAATCCCGGTCACTCCATGTTAGATCTGTGCTGGACAAAACGGAGGCAGACAGGTTTTTCTCCGTGTACTCCGGTTTTCCCTGTCACAATTTCATTCCAGCAACACTCTCCACTATCATTTCATTTCATCTGTCATTCATTTAATCATTGTCCCAGAGGAGTGCGTCAGGCCTCGGCAGCTGGCACAGTTCATATCCTCGCCGCTAGATGGGGGCTTCCTTCATTCCATTCCTGACCCGGTCGGAGACTGGAAGCAGGCTGTGGATTTTCACTGACGTATACATTAGGCATTGTAATATAGAAGCACTTATTTCTACACTAGAGTTAAGGATTTGGTTAGATAGTAATTATATTATGTACAAATGAATGTGAACAACCCAAACTGAGGTCATTTACACACTTTTGATCAAAATTTGTTGAACAGTGTTATTTTTCTGATATAATTTCAGCACCTTTGAGTAGTGATGTAAAATACCCAGGTATTTATAAATCGGGGTAAATACCCAGGGTATATACTCGGGTAAATACCCGGGTATTTTAGATTTTTCATCAAAAATCCTATGTCATGGTAAGTTGAACCTTAAAAAAGGGTGCCGGTATGCAAACTATTCTACATTAACTTTTTAGAAATGTAACAACATTAGATAGTTAATCAAATTTAATTTAATTCGAATTGGGACTTAAAAACAGAATTAGAATTTAGATCAGGAGATATAAACTAACAACTCAACTACACTGAAAAAGTTAGGTTAAGTACAGTAGGCATCAAACAAAGAATAGAAAATGGGAGGGAAGTACAGTGTCAGTTTGAATTCTGGGTAGTATAGGGAGCAGAGCAGTGTTGCCAACTGTCTTGCTTGCTGGCATACATCTTCACCCATTATGGAGCCCACATACTACAAAAACTTCCTGACAAGCATTTATATTGTTTAGAGTATGATCTAAAAAGTTTTTTTTTATATTTAATATTGAATGAAAAATACTCTAAGCTTTTTTTTTTAAATGTCCTTTCTATCGAATATATTTTATTACCTTTTGATTTTTGGCATACACATTTCAATTAATATGCAAAAAGCTACAAAAGTAGCTTTTCCCTCCCACATCTTTGTTGCTCATTTCCAGTAAACTTACCGTAATAAAACTCAACCTTTTTAATATATTGGTATTTATTAAAAATTTAAAACACAAAACAACCAAAAGGTTTTACTCAATATTTTACTTTAGTTTAAGGGAAAAAACACACTTAAAGACAAGGTTACAGTGCCAATTTAACATATAAATACCCAAAAATATCCCTACGTCCATTTTCCTTTTCTTTTAGTTTTGAAGGATCAATATTGTTCCTGATTTCAATTTAAGGCATGAAATACCTGTGTTTCAGTCCTTGTTTGTCCAACACTTCATCAACACAACAAAAAGTGTTGTACAAAGCTCAAAAAACTGAAAATACCCTCATTAGCCTACTTTCGATTTTTGCAAAAAATGAAAGTAGACTTATGAGATCAACACAGGGCGAAAAAAAGTGTGTCTGTCTGTGTGTGTGTATGTGTGTGTGTGAGTCTGTGTGTGTGTGTGTCTGTGTGTCTGTGTGTGTGTGAGTGTGTGTACTCTGAATGTCTGTCCCCCCCTATCAATTCGAACACGGTGAATGCGAATTGAACGAAATTTGGTACAAAGGTAGCACTAGCAAAGGACACCTCAGTGTCATCTTTTATATCGCCGCCATCTTGACGGAAACGTAATGGCGACCACACAAATGTTCAAAGCTTAAATCAAATTACGACTAACCTAATCATCCGATCTCTACCAAATTTTGCAACAACATACCTTTATGGGGGGAGCATCCTTTGACCAAACCAATAGGTCATCAGCGTAATAGTTTGCGGATGGCGGCCATCTTTGTGTGAAAATCGATTCCCCCTATTAATTCGAACACGGTGCAACCGAATGGAACGAAATTTGGTACAAAGGTAGTACTAACAAAAGGCACCTCAGTGTCATGTTTTATATCGCCGCCATCTTGACGGAAACGTAATGGCGGCCACACAAATGTTCAAAGCTTAAATCAAATTACGATTAACCTAATCATCCGATCTCTACCAAATTTTGCAACTACATACCTTTATGGAGGGAGCATCCTTTGACCAATCTAATAGGTCATTCACCTGATAGTTTGCGGATGGCGGCCATCTTTATGTCAAAATTTATTTCCCCTTATTAATTCGAACACGGTGGAAACGAATGGAACGAAATTTGGTACAGAGGTAGCACTAGCAAAGGGCACCTCAGTGTCATGTTTTATATCGCCGCCATCTTGACTGAAACTTAATGGCGGCCACACGAATGTTCAAAGCTTAAATCAAATTACGATTAACCTAATCATCCGATCTCTACCAAATTTTGCAACTACATACCTTTATGGAGGGAGCATCCTTTGACCAATCTAATAGGTCATTCACCTAATAGTTTGCGGATGGAGGCCATCTTTATGTCAAAATTGATTCCCCCTATTAATTCGAACACGGTGGAACCGAATGGAACGAAATTTGGTACAGAGGTAGTACTAGCAAAGGGCACCTCAGTGTCATGTTTTATATCGCCGCCATCTTGACTGAAACGTAATGGCGGCCACACGAATGTTCAAAGCTTAAATCAAATTACGATTAACCTTATCATCCGATATCTACCAAATTTTGCAACTACATACCTTTATGGAGGGAGCATCCTTTGACCAATCTAATAGGTCATTCGCCTAATAGTTTGCGGATGGCGGCCATCTTTGTGTCAGAATCGATTCCCCCTATTAATTCAAACACGCTGAAACCAAATGGAACGAAATTTGGTATAGAGGTAGCACTAGCAAAGGGCACCTCAGTGTCATGTTTTATATCACCGCTATCTTGATGGAAACGTAATCGCGGCCACCCAAATGTTAAAAGCTAAAATGTAATTACGACCAACCTAATAATCTAGTCTCTACCTAATTTTGCAACACCATATCTTTATGTGGGAAACATTTTCTGACCAAACTGCAAGAACATCAGCCCAATAGTTTGCAGATGGTGGCCAAGTATGTGTGCAAATGGATTCCCCCTATCAATTCAAACACGGTGAAACCGAATTGAACGAAATTTGGTACAGAGGTAGCACTAGCAAAGGGCACCTCATATTCATGTTTAATATCCCTATAGCACGTTGTATTTCAACAAGCTCCTACAACCAACATTCAATCATACTCCTTGAAAAGGACAAAGAGTTATAACAATACCCATGCATTTAGGAGAAAGTAGGCTATATGTTCTTTACTGAACATCTTGTTTTGGGTATTTAAATGACCACCGGCTATATCCCCGGGTAAATACCCAATTTATATTTACCTTCCCACTGGGTATTGACCCGGCCCACATCACTACCTTTGAGACATATAAGGCCATCGAAACAACAATTTCAAACAAGTAGTTCCGTGAAGAACTATACTGTACAGCCTATTTTCATATATCCTACTCATGTCAATTGCCTCTATCAACATACAAAATGTCAGTTTGATTGCTGTAATAGATTCGTAGATATTGTGAACAGTCTAAATATTTCAGATGGTCGCCAGGTTGGATTTTTATTTATGTACTATTACATGAAGATTATTGTGTACGTGTGGTGTTCAAATTTCAATCGCATGATTATGACACAAAAAGTAAAAACGAGATTTTAAAATTTCGCACAGCTGCCATCTTGTGGCTATGAAAACAATTGAAATAAACTAGATGCCAGTAGATTAACATTTGCATAAGCATTTACTGTACAAAGTTCCACTGCACTCGGATGGTTAAATCGCGAGAAACGTCCACTAAAATACTTATACTTCGCGTCGCCGCAATGTTGGATTTATGCTCACCAGGTTATTGAAAGTCTTACAGATAAACTTACGTTCATAGCCTCTATGAACATTTTAAAAAATCAGTTTGATTGCTGTAAATGATTCTAAGATACTGAGAACGTCTAAACATTTCGGATGGTCGCCATTTTGGATTGTTGTATGTATAGGCCATATAGTTATGTACAATAAAGAAAAAATATTGCGTAGGTTCATTATTCAAACTTTCACCTCGATCGCGTGATTACGACACAAGAATTAAAAACTTAATTTTAAAATTTCGCACAGCCGCCATCTTGAGGTTATGTAAACAATTGAACTGAATTAGATGCCATTGCATTACAATGTGTATAAATATTTGCTGTGCCATGTTTCATTGCGTTTGGTTGATAACATCGCGAGAAAAATCTATTTAAAACTTTCAACTTCGCTTGGCCCCCATGTTCGTTTTGTAGTTAACAGGTTTTTGAAAGTCTCACTGATGAACTTCTAGCAGTGCGCTTTATCTCTGTACAAAATTTCAGGGTGATATTACTAATAGTTTCGGAGATATAGAAAGCCAGTTAAATATTTCGCACAGCCGCCATCTTGAGGTTATGTAAATAATTGAACGAAATTAGATGTCGATGCGTTACAATGTGTATAAACATATACTGTTCCAAGTTTCATTGCGTTTGTTTGGTTAAATCGCGAGAAACGTCTATTTTAAAGTCGCAACTTCGCTTGGACACCATGTTGGTTTTGTAGTTACCAGGCTTACGAAAGTCTGATAAGTGAACTTCTAGTAGTTTCCTTGATCACCGTACAAAATTTCAGGGTGATATCGGTAATAGTTACGGAGATATTGAATGCTGGTGAAATATTTGGCACAGCCGCCATGTTGGATTGGTCAGACGTAATGTGATTTGAAGAGTACGGTCGGGGTCGGCCGAAATGGTACTATGACCTTACCGAGTTTCATTGAAATCTCGCTAGCCGTTTTAGAATTTGTTAGACACACACACACACACACACACACACACACGCACGCACACACACAGACAGACAGACACACGGACAAAAGGTGATCTCATAAGCCTTTTTTTTTTTTTTTCATAAAATGAAAATAGGCTAAAAATCATAGCTCTGGAACTATTTGAGAGATTAAAACGAGTATTTTTCTGTTAAATTTACCAACTCAAAATGTTTTTTTTATACCTAATAATAATATTTCTATGTTCGCTCCCTTGGTGGCTCTGCAAACATCCAGTCGATTGTCGATTTCGGCCCAGGTGCGCTGGATCATCTCAGGCGTGATTGTAGGAACAGGAGCGGTGATGCGTTGTCTTAAATGTTTCAGATCTCTGACTGGTTCAATGAATACGATGTTTTTTACGTATCCTCATAAAAATAGTCTAGGGGTGCCAAATCTGGGCTGCTAGGAGGCCATTGAATAGCACCGGTCCTCCCAATCCAACGATCAGGGAATCTTGCGTTCAGAGTGTTTCGAACGTTAGCATGAGGAGGATTCCTAGCATAACTACGTCGGAAAGTGCGCTGAATAGTTATAACTGATTTAAACTCTATTAACATTTGCATTTGTGTGTTGGCACAGGATAGAGTAAAATGTGGCTTTTCACCAATGTCTCAGTCTCACCCATGCCTGTGATTATATGGAAGCTACTGAGGTATGGATGGTGCTTAGTAATGACATTCAGGGCACAGTCAGTGCCTGTGGGTGCTGTGAAAGGTTCTATTCATAGGATTAGTACTGATGTGCTGACTCAGTGAGGAAAGCAATGGGAAACTACCTCACTCCTCTTCTTGCCTAGCACGCCTCAATATAGCGCTGGGGGGTGTGGTGGCTCAGCGGTCTAGCTGTATGCCTCTCACCAAGGCGGTCCGGGTTCGATTCCTGGTCAATGCATGTGATATTTTCGAAGTGAAATGCCATGTCCTGTGGTTCGGATTCCACGTAAAAAGGAGGTCCCGTGGCTCATGATCTCAAGATTAACGGTCACGTTAAACTACAAGCTTCCTTTTTTGCTTTTTAATATAGCGCTGCCTTGGTTTTTTGTGGGTATCTACCCACATAACCTAACGGCGATGCTTTTTGAGGATCCAACCAGCTTTCGGGCTGACTACCTAACAGACAGAACAACAACACACTGTGATTTCTGCTGAACTGTCACCATTGCAATCACACTCACTACTGAAACAGTGGCATACCTGCCAATCCTTCCGATTTATTCGGAAACTTTCCGAATTTTCACCTCGTCTTCCGATCTTCTTAATTACTATTATTTCTTCCGAATTTCGGGCCCCAGTGGTATATTGTAAAAGAAAAAGGAACAGCAAATAATTTCCATTCTCAAGGAGATTCTCTCGTAAGTCGTAATTGCTTTTGTGATTTGCGTAACCTTGTTTTTTAGGTAGATTTCATTAGAAAGCTAACTATTGCAATGGGTCCCATGTTTCGACTTCCGGAAAATTTCGACATATCTTCGCGTTTCACATCCCCCAGACCCCAAAACCACCGTCAGTTCAAAAGTTTATATATAATTTATGTATATATATATATATGTATATATATATATATGTATATCAGTTTCTTGTGGACACGATAACTGCCGTAATTTCACACCAATTACTTCGAATTTTTTACCGAAGATGTATACCTATAAAATCTCGGTCGAGTTCGTTACTGGGCTAAATCGGTCGAAGGGGGTGAAGATGGGGGGCATTTTTCGAAAAAGTGAAATTTCGCTATAACTCTCTTAATACGTGCAATATCGAATCCATTCAAAGTTCATAATATGTGTCGGATAAGTGCCAAAAATATTTGTCAAATAAGTTTTTTGATAGCACCAACCATTGACCAAAGGGGTGGAAAAAAGTGGGTTTTTCGGGAAACATTAATCATATCTCTCTTAATAGGCACAATATCAAAACCGTACAAAATGGACAATATTCCCCTAATAATTACCTAAAACTTTTGTCTGAAAGAATTTTTGATATGACCCACCATTACGCCAATGGACGAGAAAAATGATTTCGGAATTATAAGAAAATGCCAAGAGCTATCAGTGGTTGCCATGGCAACACTACTAAATTGATGAGGCATGGGCCATCAGACGTTGCAATGACAACGCACTTGCACGAGATCAGATTCAGTATTTCCATCTGATTAAGTGGTTGGTTGGTTGTTTCTTAAGTTTAGGGGCTGCGACAACGCGGTCATGTAGCCCCGTGTACTTTGGGTGTGTGTAGAATCTGTCTGATAACCGGTGTTAATTGAGATGACTGTATTAGTGTGTGTTATCTGTTTGTTAATTTAAGTACTGCAACTAACAATTTTTCAGATAGTTCCTACTTTTGCCGCCAAGCGCCACTGTCAACGACTACGAGGCCAAGTTCAGAACTGAGCTACTAGACGCCGCCGCAGTCGGCTCTTGGCAACGAACATAGAAACCTAAGAGCGTTGTATACATTCTTAACCTATCCAATTTAGCTTCACACAGGTGCAATTAGTGGAACGATCTTTAACATGCCATAAATCTATGACATGGGACCGCCGGCTTTACTTCCCCTCCGATGGAAGGGATATTTAACACTCTTAAAAAATCCGACGGCTTCGGCCGGGTTTGAACCCGGTATCTTGGGCATAGAAGCTCAGCACGCTACCGACTACGCCACCGAAGCCGCCTGGCAAAGTGGGAAGCGGCTTCGGTGACGTAACTGGTAGCATGCTGAATGTCTATGCCCAATGTCGCGGTTTCAAAGCCGGCCGAAGTCGTCGGATTTTCTAAGAGCACTAGAATCCCTCAGTATGCTTTCCTTTGGAGGGGAAGTTCCAACGTTCGTTGCGAGTTGATGGTTGGGGTGGCATCTAGTAGCCAAGTTCACAGCTAGGTGTCGTTGACGGTAGTACCTGGTAGCAACATTAGGAACTACTGCTTGAAATTGACCGTCTGCAGTACTTACATGAATTAAGACAAATACAGCCATTACAATTCACACCGTGTATCAGACATATTCTACACTCACCCAAAGTACACGGGGTTAGATGACCGCGTTGTCGCAGCCCCTAAACTGAGGAACCAACCAGAGGTAGATTTCATTAGAAAGCTAACTATTGCAATGGGTACCATGTTTCGACTTCCGGAAAATTTCGACATATCTTCGCGTTTCACATCCCCCAGACCCCAAAACCACCGTCAGTTCAAAAGTTATATATAATTTATGTATGTATATGTATATCAGTTTATTGTGGACACGATAACTGCCGTAATTTTGTACCAATCACTTTGAATTTTTTACCGAATA
Source organism: Meconema thalassinum (assembly GCA_946902985.2). Lineage (NCBI taxonomy): Eukaryota > Metazoa > Arthropoda > Insecta > Orthoptera > Tettigoniidae > Meconema > Meconema thalassinum. The sequence continues at coordinate 231,224,243 of OX336388.2, forward strand.
CGTATACCTATAAAATCTCGGTCGAGTTCGTTACTGGGCTAAATCGGTCGAAAGGGGTGAAAATAGGGGGCTTTTTTTCGAAAACGTGAAATATCCTATAACTCTCTTAATATGTGAAATATCGAATCCGTTCAACATTCATACTATGTGTCGGATAAAGCCCAAAAATGTATGTTTGAAGAGTTTTTTTTTATAGCACCAACCATTGACCAAAGGGGTGGGAAAAAGTGGGTTTTTCGGGAAACATTAATCATATCTCTCTTAATAGGCACAATATCAAAACCGTACAAAATGGACAATATTCCCATAAATAATTACCTAAAACTTTTGTCTGAAAGAATTTTTGATATAACCCACCATTATGCCAAGGGATGAGAAAAATAATTTCGGAATTATAAGAAAATGCCAAGACCTATCAGTGGTTGCCATGGCAACACTACTAAATTAATGAGGGATGAACCATCAGACGTTGCCAAGATAACGCACTTGCACGAGATCAGATTCAGATTTCCATCTAAGTGTGAAGCGGCTTCGGTGACGTAACTGGTAGCATGCTGAATGTCTATGCCCAAGGTCGCGAGTTCAAAACCGGCCAAAGTCGTCGGATTTTCTAAGAGCGCTAAAAATCCGTCAGTATGCTTTCCTTTGGAGGGGAAGTTCCAACGTTAGTTGCGAGTTGCTGGTTGCGGTGGCATCTAGTAGCCAAGTTCACAGCTAGGTGTCGTTGACGGTAGTACCTGGTAGCAACATTAGTAACTACTGCTTGAAATTGACCGTCTGCAGTCCTTACCTGAATTACAGACTAATACAGCCATCCCAAAGTACACGGGGTTACATGACCGCGTTGTCGCAGCCCCTAAACTGAGGAACCAACCAAAATCTCTGCGGTAGATATAATTTTGCGTGAAGAAGTAACAGACCGTTACATAGTTGCACATCAGTGTCGAAACCTTGCATAAGGATAGTGTGACCACAAGTATAAAAATGGACCCCAAATGACAAGAAGGTTACCGTTCCCATAAGAAAATAAAATGTTTAAAATAAGCATAAAATGACGAAAAACAAAGTTAATTAAGCTCCAATTATAAAATACCTTCTCGCATTAAATGAGGTCTGATCCTTCTACGAAAATCTGCATATTCTGCCTATTTTCGCCTATCCCCAAGTTTGTCCGGTGAAATCTACCTCCGCCTTCCGGCGTGCCGAGAGGACTTTTTTTGTGTAAGTTTGTGTAAGTTCTTAGCTTGGCAGTGAGTTCCATAGCTGCGATCTCGGAATTGTGAGTCAGCTGATCGGCCTACCGCATACTGATTAGTATTTTACGGACAAACAGGTGTCAAGCCTACGCTGATTGGTCGAGGCTGGCCACGCGACTGTGCAGAAGGGGATTAAAACCTTGTATGCTACGCGCGGCGATTGTGACTTGCTCCGTTTGACGCCACGTGTTTATACTCTGCTAGCGTCACGTTTAGTGCATTTAGTTGAGGTATTAATGTGTGCGTCGGTAGATAATTATTTCAACGAGTTGTGTCGATGATTGTTTCGTGTCGTGTGTTTTAAGTTTCTCTCGTCTCGTTATGGCAACAAAACCTCAGAAACGTTATCTCCAAGTGTTCAAAGAAAGCTGTAACTGAATTTCCATTCATTTTACAATCTAGTAGAGGAAACCATTTTGCTCTTTATTCCGTGTGCCGTTGCGATATAAATATTTCTCATGGTGGAAAAAGCTGACATAGTAACTCACAGCAATACTCTAAAACGCAAGGACAGTGCTAGTTAACAGAAGAACAAAATATTAGGATCTTTTTTTGTTCACGGGAATGAAGACAATGCTGCCATTCGAGCAGAATGTTTGTTCACGGCGTTCATCGTAGAACATAACCTCTCGTTATCATGTTCCGATCACGTGGGACAATTGTTTAGAAAAATGTTCCCGGATTCGGAAATTGCGAAGAAATATGCTTGTGGCAGGACAAAAGCATCCGGCATTGTTCATGAAATGACACGTGATGCCGATTCAAAAATTATTAATATTTTAAAATATGGGTCTTTCGCGATCTCCACTGATGGTAGCAATGATAGAGATAGTAAGCTGTATCCTGTCGTTGTGTCATTTTTCAACAAAAAATCGAAGATGATTGAAAATCGTTTGCTATCCATAGAAAATTTGGAAGGTGACTCGACTGGTGCTAACATTGGAAATTTGTTTCTGCGTCTTCTGGAAAGACATACCATTCCAATGGCAAACTGTATAGTTTTTGGTGCAAACAATGCCCCTGTTATAATAGGGAGGAAAAATGGTGTCGCCAAAAAAGACAGTGAAGATGTGCACCTGTGTATCTCCATTTGCAATATTTATGTGATCTCTTCTCTTGTTGTCCTGCCTTGTCCCATATAAATTTACCATCCCTCTAATGTATACTGTAAATAATTTATCATTGCTCGATTCTCACCAATTGACATCTTGTGTACATATGTAAATATAATCCAGTATATATAGTGGGGGCTCTGACGCATCCCGAATGCGAAGTGGGGCTTTGCTCTTTTCAGAGACTCCCTTTAGTGTAATGTAAATATAGTGTAAGGCACTGATGAATAAATATGAAATGAAAATGAAAGCAATGGATGCATTACAATGCTAGTTTTGTGCTCTCGAAATGGAGGATTTGCCATCTTCTATTGTGGAAGGAAAAAGAGCAGATTGTTCTTGGTCTGCCATAGGGGATATAGGAGGTGGAGATGGCTGTCTGAATTATGACAAACTAGCTGGAGTGATGCTGTCAATATTAACAACCCCACACATCAACGTTGAATGTGAGAGATTGTTTAGCCAGGTGAAGAAGATAAGGACACAATTCCGATCATCTCTGAACGACGAAAACCTCAACAAACTGTTAGTGGTTATATCAAGCCTAAGTTGAAATTGCTACGAGCAGCAGTATGACAGGGCATTTTTGAAGAGAGCAAAGTTGGCTACAAGGTCTGCATTAAATCACAAAGCAGTCTCAAGATTACCAACCACATGTATATACATCTCCTAATCATAATTAGGTAAGTTGTCCATGGTAATTAACTTGAGTCTGACAAAACGTGAATATGTGGTAGCGAATGCGAAGTGTAATCCATCAGAATGATTGTATACATTTTCTTTAAACACACAATTATGTTCTCTTACGTTTAAATATTGGCCATACGTACTACTCGATGATTGATGATTGTTTACATTTTTGTAAATTTTATGCTGAATTCATACTTTGCCAATAAAGACACGCAGGTCTTTTGTGTACCCTTTTAAGCCCACGCAATGGTATACTGCGCATGATGAAATCTATAATTTTAAAAAATCTTCCTATTTTTGACTTCCGAAGGTTGGCAGGTATGCAGTGGTGTGGTAGGTTCCTGTCGCGCATTCATTCTGCGCATCGGCTGAAGGTCACGGGCGGAGTACAGTCACATCTAAAACTAAAACTCGATGAGTTCCTGATTAGTTTTCAGGTCAAATTATTAATGTATCTCACTTACAACGGGAGATAGGATTTTTAGCCTATTTTCATTTATGAAAAAAAAAATAGGCTTATGAGATCACCTTTTGTCCGTGTGTCTGTCTGTCTGTGTGTGTGCGTGTGTGTGTGTGTGTGATGGTGTGTGTCCACCCTAATAATTTCTAAATGGCTGGAGCGATTTCAATGAAGCTCGGTAAGTTCATAGCACTATTCCATACGACCCCGACCGTGGCTTTCAAATTTTGTTACGTCTCACCAATCCAACATGGCGGCTGTGCGAAATATTTCACCAGCATTCAGTATCTCCGAAACTATTACCGATATCACGCTGGAATATTTTACGGTGATAAAGGGAACTACTAGAAGTTCACCTATGTGACTTTTGAAAACCTGGTAACTAAAAACCAACATGGCGGCCAAGCGAAGTTGCGACTTTTAAATAGACGTTTCTCGCGATTTAACCAACCAAACGCAATAAAACTTGCTACAGTATATGTTTGTACACATTGTAATGCACCGACATCTAACCTCGTTCAATTGTTTACATGACCTCAAGATGGCGGCTGTGCGAAATATTTCACCGGCATTCTTTATCTCTGAAACTATTAGCGGTATCACCCTGAAATTTTGTACGGAGAGAAAGGGCACTACTGGAAGTTCATCTATAAGACTTTCAAAAACGGTTAACTACAAAACGAATATGGTGGCCTAGCGAAGTGGAAAATTTTAAATACAACTTTCTCGCGATTTAATGATCCAAACGCAATGAAACTTGGCACAGGAAATATTTATACACATTGTAATGCACTGGTATCTAATTTAGTTCAATTGTTTACATCCCCTCAAGATGGCGGCTGTGCGAAATTTTAAAATTAAGTTTTTATTTCTTGTGTCGTAATCATGCGATCGAAGTGAAAGTTTGAATAATGAACCTACGCAATAATTTTCCTTTAATGGTACATGACTCTATTGCCTATAGATATAAGAATCCAACATGGCGACCATCCGAAATTATTAGATGGATCTCAATATCTACGAATCTATTACAGCAATCAAACTGAAATTTTGTATGTTGATGGTGGCAGTTAACATAAGTAGGATATATGAAAATAGGCTGTATAGTTCTTCACGGAACTACTCGTTTGAAATTGCTGCAATCTTTTCCGATGACCCTGTGCATTAAGTAGTGACTGAAATTTGCACACATCTGTAGATTAATAAATAAGAATAATTAGGATTGAGGAAGAATATGCAGTCTCAGAAAGAAATGGCTCCATTAGGTACGGGTTATCGTATAAGTTTTCTTCCGTCCCCACTCCCAAGGACCCGAGCTGAGTCCGGCATTGCTTCCAGTTACTTGTGCCCGGCTCCTCTCCGTTATCTTCCCTGTCGACCTCACTTGGTCAACTCTTGTTCTCTTCCCACCCCGACGGTATTAGGGTATCCGAGGCCTAGGGAGTCTTTCACTTTCCCGCCTTAATTGGCCCTTGTCTCATCTTTCCTGATACCTCCTTCTGTGAGGGGTCAGCCTTCTTTTTCTTTTCATTATATTTCCTTTCCTCTTTAAGATTCCCGCCCTGTTTTTATGAATTGGCTCCGTGTCTCTAAATTATATTTTGTGAGTATTTGGATGATGATGATGCTCATAATTGTTTTACGGGGCTAGATTATCTGCTCCTAATGGTTTGGGTGATCGTGAAGATGATAATGAAATGCTAACTATAACTAATACTAACTACAGACTTACAAACTAGAAGAAATGGAAAACAAAAGGAGCATTCGGCAAATAAAGGACAGGAGGAAAAGAAATGCCTTCAACCCTCGAAGAAGGCGGACTGAGGGACTTGGAAGGAAGGAGAGCCATGAAAGGCAGATAGGAAAGTGAAAGAGGAGAGGGTCCGCCCCAGAGATAATGGATAAAAGGGGGAAAACGGACCCAGATCAGGAATCCCTCGGGGTCGCCAACTCCCGAACTCACCAGCCGTGAGCCCCTGAGGGTGTAGCACTATCCAGGGTGCACCAGAAGTGGTGGGGCTACACACACCCTGCCTCCTTGAGCAGAAGGCAGGAGATAACAGGAAAAGAAAAAGAAGGCTGACCCCTCGCAGAAAAGTTGAGACAACGGCCAATTAAGGCGAGAAAGTGAAAGACTCTCTAGGCCTCGGATACCCTAATACCATCGGGGTCGGAAGAGAACAAGAGTTGACCAAGTGAGGTCGACAGGAAAGAAGACGGAGAGGAGCCCGGCACAAGCAAGTGGATGCAATGCCGGACTCAGCTGGGTATTTTGAATCTCGATCACATTTTGTGAGTATTTTCAATTTCAATTCCAGCGGCTTCGGTGGCGTAGTTGGTAGCATGCTGAACTGCTGTGCCCAAGATAGCGGGTTCAAACCCGGCCGAAGACGTCGGATTTTTTAAGAGCGTTAAAAATCCTTCAGTATGCCTTCCTTCGGAGGAGAAGTAAAGCCGGCGGTCCCATGTCATAGATTTATGGCATATAAAAGATCCTTTCACAGATTAAACTTGTGTAAAGCTAAATTGTTAGGTTAGATTTCGTTACAACGCTCTATCAAAGTTCCAACGTTCTCCATTAGGTATCATTGATATCTGGTAGCGAAGGTTAGAATTACTTGAAATTGAACGGAACTTGTAGCTCACCCTAATAAGGGTGTCCGTTGGAAGCAGCTACAGACTCAGGCACTCCCGGCACTAAAAGCCATACGATAGATACAGATTTCAATTCCATTTTGTAAGTAGGTATTTTGAATTTCAATTGCATTTTGTTGAGTATTTTGAATCTACATTGCATTTTGTAGGTATAAGGTGCGTTCAAAAAGTAACGAGCCGGAGGCATAATTACAGAAACCAGTACCTGTATGTTAGAAGTATTGGCCCTGGCTGTCCCACTGTGGCAAGAGGCGGTGAATGGCTCTCTCATAAAATTCCCTGGGCTGCGATGTGAACACGTAGGCCTATAGCTGGACGTCGACGTGAATCGTTGGCCCCGCAGAGCCCTTTTTAGGGGACCAAACATGGCGTAATCACAGGGAGAGAGGTCTGGACTGTATGGAGGGTGGCCGAGAACCTCCCATTTGAATTTCTGCAGGAGTGCCGCGACTCTGTTGGCCGTATGAGGTCGTGGAGCAACCACGGCGGCTATGGCGTTCACTGTCACTCGGCGGTCCTGGGTAATGAGTGCATCAACCAGCTGGACGTTGTCATCGGTAATGCAGGGGGGTGCCCCAGACCGGGCATCATCGGCTAACGACACCCGTCCTTCCCTGAAGCGCTTGTGCCACGCCTTGACCCTTGCAAGGGACATGCAGTGTTCGCCGTAGACTTCCGACATTCGGCGATGAATGTCCGTTCCCCCTACTCCTTCCGCTGTCAGAAACCGAACAACACCTCTTTGCTCTTCGGTTGACGCCTCCATGTCACTGTTTTCAATGCGACTGGCAGCGTTGGACGATTGATGCATGCTGCTGCTTGCTTTGTATCGTCACATGACAGGCACGCGTGCCCTCTAGCGACGGGCTGTGAACGACGCCTCGTTACACACGCCACGATTAGCCGATGTGGTCACCGGTTTGCGCATTACAGCCTCCGCCTCCTTACTTTTTGAACGCTCCTTATATTTTGAACATGTACTACATTTTGTGCGTATTTTTCACTCTACATTTATTTTGTGAGTAGCCTATTTTCCTTCTAAATTACCGGTACCTTTTGTAAGTACAGCATTTCCACTCTACATGTTGTGAGTGATTTCAATCTGAGTTCAATTTTGTAAGTATTTTCATTGTCATTTTCACTATCACTCAGACCATTAGGGGCCGATAACCTCGATGTTAGACCTATTAAAATAACACGAAGTTCCGTGACGAACTAAAGAGCCTACTTTTCTTAAAATTTAAGATTCATGCCAATGATTAATCTATGTGGACCTCATGCCAATGATTAATCTCTGTGGACCTATCTAGATTAATGACGAAATTAAGTGGTAATATCGAAATTTCTCATTAGTTCGAAATACTCATAATGTAGCCTAATGGAGAACTACAGTTGGCAGCACTGGTGACTGAATATATTCTTAGTTCCATCTCTTAAGGTACAGAATACAAAATTTGGTTGAAGTCCAATGGATAGCATGGACGTTACATGCAGTTAAACATTGGATCTAACATCGCGCGTAAAATCACGTTGGCAACAATGATATACATGTATTGGTCAGAAATAATCTGAAATAATATGATCTATGGTTGTGTCAATTTTGAATGAAATCCATTAATTAGTATAGAAGTTACATGTATTTTAAAATTGGACCTATCAGCAGGCTTAGAATCATGTTGGCAGCACTGGCGTATGCCTATATTAGTTATTCCAAGAATGCCAGGTACTATACGAGTGCAAAGTTTAGAGCTATTGGCTTGCATACTTTCTGATATATTGATATTAGGGTAACAAAAATAGAGGCAGCATTTATTAACAGTTGGCAGCCCTGGTTGCTCTTAAGAATACGTTCAGTCATATCTGTTTATGTACACATAGCACATACGAAATTTGGTTGAATTCCAAATGATAGTGTAGAAGTTATATGCATTTAAAAATTTGACCTATCAGCAGGTTTATAATCATTTTGGCAACACTGCCATGTATGGCCTCCTGGAAATTAAACTGCAATATTGTTATCTATAGGCCTACGTGTGCCAATTTTGAAATAGCTCCCGTTCATACCTTCCATGTTATCCAACATGGAGCTCAAATTTCAATTACGATTTTTCAGCAGTTGGTAGCACTGACATCATTTTCAAATATGGCCGTAAGATATTCAGGTATAGATCTTTACTCCTACCAAATTTTGTTTCGATTGCTGCAGCCGTTTATGAATTGATAGGGGGGGGGGGGGCACAGACAGACAGACAGAAGGACAGTCAGACACACATTTGCCCGATCTCATAAGTCTACTTTTTCCTCATTTATGCAAAATGTGAAAAGTAGGCTAAAAATTATGATGATGATGATCATCATCATAAGTTTTCTTCCGCACCAGCCTCATTTTTTTCTTAAATTGCTAAGATAGAATGTGTCATTATATCACGTTGTATGGGCACAAAGAATCGGGCTAGTTCCATGTATCGTACAATAGTGGGGACAGTGCTGTATATCATTTACCCCCTACAATTACCGGCGCTTGCTTGCGACAATGCGGAAGAGGACACGCGAAACCCTCACACAAAACTAAGATGAAGTGCTTTAATTTTCCATCCATTGATACATTTTTAACACAAAAAGAAGCGTCTCCGGCACGCAATGTGCCCCTTATAATCGGCCCCATCACTTACTGGACGCTGTTGACAGTGGAGGCACGACACCTCCAGGCTGGTCACGCTATTCTCCTCTTGAGGCCAAATAAGTTCACTCAACACCTGGCCATCTTCACACCCGCATGCCAATAGCAACATCATATGTAGGGCTCGGATTTTTAGCTAAATACATATTTTTATGTAAATAAATATTATAAGCATTTTTTCTATAAATACAGTACATGAATTCTTGATCTTTACTTATTATCACATGAAAATTCATAAATTTTACATTTTTAAATCAGAATGCAAGATCTTTCAGTTTATTGCATCTCTGTTCTGTGTTACTTCAACGGGGAAGAACCTGTGAGCTATCTAATCTTCATGCAGAGCGTATGTCAGCTTGCAACTGTGTTATTCTTAACTTGTCACCCCGTGCCACTCACTGTGGAAGCCGGGGATTTCCTTGTACATAGCCATATTGCACCACGTGCTCGACCTCCCCCTCCCCCAGCTAACCGGAGCCAGTGTCACTCACATTTCTGGCACTGTGAGTGAAGTGTAAGGCAGTTCTAGGATGCCTAAAGTAAAAACAACTAAAAGTTATCGTCTGTTGCAGAATTTAAAGATAATTTTACTTCTGATGGGGGCGTTCTGTTCTGCCAACCATGTGAAAAAGCAATCAAGGCTGAACAGCGATCTCAAGTTACACAACACCCCAAGGGCAAGAAACAGATTGCCGCAGTTTCGCGATAATTGTCGGTCATTTGTGATGGACAACCTGAAGATGTATCTCGTTGTGTATTGTAATGCTTCAGCAGTCAGTGAGACATAGAATAAATTGCATTCGTGAGTACTGCATATTGTATATATTCACATTAATATACTAAATTATAATTAAATATTTTTCCTTTTTGTCACATATTTCAGGTTTTTTAATATATAAAAAAATCTCGATTTTTAGCACCTAAAAATCCGAGCCCTGATCATATGTATCCAGAAAACTCTTCGAGGACATCATGTATCCATGAGGTCTCTGGGAGCGGCCTTCGTAATCTTCCTAGCCAATCTACGGCTTTAGTTCTACAGTGTTTAAGTTATTTGCATATGCTAACACATTAGTAGTCTGTATGTTAGGTAGTCAGTCCGAAGGCTGGTTGGATCATCAACAAGTAGTTCCGTGAAGAACTATACTACCTATTTTTATATATCCTACTTATCTTAATTGCCTCTATCAACATACAAAATTTCAGTTTGATTGCTGTAATAGATTCGTAGATATTGACAACCGTCTAAATATTTCGGATGGTCGCCATGTTGGATTTGTATATATGTAGGTCTTGGAGTTATGTACCATTACATGAAGATTTTTTTGTAGTATTCAAATTTCAATCGCATGATAAGGACACAAGAAACAAAAGCAAGATTTGAGAATTTCGCACAGCTGCCATTTTGTGGTTATGAAAACAATTGAAATAAATTAATGCCAGTGGATTAAAATTTGTATAAGCATTTTCCGTACCAAGATTCATTGCACTCGGATGGTTAAATCGCGAGAAACGTCCATTTAAATGTTTACATTTCGCGTCGCCGCCTTGTTGGATTTGTGCCCACCAGGTTATTGAAAGTCCCATAGGTGAAGTTATGTTCATAGCCCCTATGAACATAAACAAAATCAGTTTGATTGCTGTAATAGATTCGTAAGTATTGAGAACCGTCTAAATATTTCGGATGTTCGCCATGTTGGATTGTTATATGTACCGTATAGGCCATAGATTTATGTACAATTATATTAAAATTATTGCGCAGGTTCATTATTCAAATTTTAACTTCGATCGCATGATTACGACACAAGAAATAAAACCTTAATTTTAAAATTTCGCACAGCCGCCATCTTGAGGTTATGTAAATAATTGAACTAAATTAGATGCCAGGGCATTACAATGTGTATAAACATTTACTGTACCATATTTTACTGCGCTCAGATGATTAAATCGCGAGAAAAGTCTATTAGAATGTTTTTACTTCGTTTGGCCGCCATGTTCGTTTTGTACTTTACAAGTTACATAGTTCAACTTGTAGTAGTGCCCTTTATTACCGTAAAAAATTTCAGAGTGATATCTGTAATAGTTTCGGAGATGTTTAACGAATGGACATCACGTCGCTTCAGCAAAACCATGAGAGACATAAGCTTGAAACAGATCTCAATGTTCAACCACAAGGTGACCACTCCTCGCCTAAGATCCAGGAGGAGTTTTATTAAGAGAACAGTACCCCTCCATACCAAACCAGACGTCCGGCGTGTGTCACTCAGGAAACAAATAGTACCCCTAAAGAACAACTGAGCAGTGGTAGTCATTGCCTCATACCACCTGGAGGTCCTTAAACCGGATGAGAACAGGAGTGCCTAAGTGTCGTAGCAACCTTGTGAAGTGGGGTTATGCAGAAGATCCAAGATGTGACTGTGGAACAATTCAGACTCTCCAACACCTGCTCACGTGCCAAGATCTGAATGACACTTGCAGCCAGGAAGACCTTACGTTTGCCACAAACCGAGGGATAAGAGTTGCGGAAATAAATAATGTAGTGTGTCTCCGAAGGGCTACTGAGAGTCAGATCACTGCCCAGTTTAATGTTGGGAGTCAGGAACCCATTTCTTGTCGAGTCGATGCCTCGCTGAATTGAGGGCTTGTGGAGGAGCAACTCTGTTATGACGTTTGGCCACTAATCACCTAAGGGCCGGTTCTACCACATCCGGGCAAAGGGGCCGATAACTTGCCCGTCAGAATAAGTAAGAATTTCCGTTCGACCATCAACGGGTAGCGCTATCAGTGGTATAAACTTTGTCTACCCGGAGTGTAAATTTTCGGGAGCTTCAAGTGGCCGATAAAGCATTACCAGCCAGAAAGGTGGCTCATCGGCGGGCTCTTGGTGTCCTAGGCGAAACCCCTCACAAGACACGGCACAAACCTAGAAGAATTGCTGAGTTTTAATTCACCGGCCGTGAAAGCCAATATACCATCTTTTTGGAAGCCTTCATAGGGAGGTTGTGGCTGCTTGAGCTTTTAGTTCTCGCAGTCAAGTGGTGCAGTTGCACCTAATATAAAGGGAGGTGGTGCGCAGTTCGTCACTCCTGTGGGGGTCCGGGCGGGGACACCAAGAGCCTGCCGATGAGCCAGCTTGGTGTCCTTGGCGAAACCCCTCACAAGACACGGCACAAACCTAGAAGAATTGCTGAGTTATAATTCACCGGCCGTGAAAGCCAATATACCATCTTTTTGGAAGCCTTCATAGGGAGGTTGAGGCTGCTTGAGCTTTTAGTTCTCGCAGTCAAGTGGTGCAGTTGCACCTAATATAAAGGGAGGTGGTGCGCAGTTCGTCACTCCTGTGGGGGTCCGGGCGGGGACACCAAGAGCCCGCCGTTGAGCCAGCTTGGTGTCCTAGGCGAAACCCCACACAAGACACGGCACAAACCTAGAAGAATTGCTGAGTTTCATTACCAGCCAGATTTGAGCCGTGCGTAAGTGTTTCTTTGCATCATCTATGCTCTTCATAAATTACTAATAATAAAATTAGAATCATTTGGTAATTTTGTTGTCACATAATGATATAATTACAATTATTTATTAATTATCAGGGATGTAACAGTTACTGAGCGTATTTTATTTTAGGGTTACGGAAGAGCTAATTGACGTCCTGGAAATGTATAACTTTTTTGTTTACGAAGAAGAAGAAGCAGTCAGACGTCCAAGGCGGAACAGAGATCGGCTGGAACATAATGTCATTTGGTCGGATGAGGAGTTCTTCGTCAGGTTCAGGCTGCAAAAGCCAACAGTTTTATATTTACTGCGGTTGATTGGACATGAAATACGACCACCTAGTGAATACCGTACGGTACCATCATAGAATTAAAAAAAAAAAAACAACTCAATTACACCCTGGGCACAAAGTCCCGTTACCCCTATACATTTCAGGAAATACATTGATTTGTTTAACATTTTCCGTTTCAGATATAATCAATGGCTGATACTAGTCACTATAGCATTGAAGAACGCATTGTCGCAAGCACTTGGGTTCATGAGAGACCAAGAACAGGGAAAACGTTGGAACAGGTGCGTACTGACTTTGAGCAGCCATTCGGATGACAGCCTCCTCAAAAGACAACACTTTTACGTTGGGGAAAGAAACTGTTCGCTACAGGCAGCGTGAAAGGACAAACCAAGAAGTGGTCGACCATCAACAAGAGAGGAACAATGCCGAGAAGTCGCGGAGTCAGTGGAAAGATCACCAACGAAGTCAACTCATAAACGATCCGTGGAACTGGGTATACCCCGGTCAACTCTGCGCAAACACATGAAACATGACTTAAAGTTCCACCCATATCGACCAAAGAGTTGTCTTTTGAGGAGGCTGTTCTCCGAATCGCTGCTCAAAGTCAGTACGCACCTGTTCCAACGTTTTGCCTGTTCTTGGTCTCTCATGAACCCAAGTGCTTCTGACAATGCGTTCTTCAATGCTATAGTGACTAGTATCAGCCATTGATTATATCTGAAACAGAAAATGTTAAAAAAAATCAATGTATTTCCTGAAATGTATAGGGGTAACGGGACTATGTGCCCACCCTGTACATGTTTAGGAATACTGTATGTAGTGCTCATTATAATTTAATAAATTCGCACAAGTGTGCATGAGAAATACAGAGTGTACAGGACATTATTCAGGTTATGTAATATATATTGTCACTGACTTGGTGTTTTGTTTGCAGTATAAGACATGATATTTGGGGCATTGCGTTGTTCTTCTTCTTCTTTTTGCGTTTTGCCCATTATAGAGCGCGCTTGAACTTGTTTTTCGGCTTGATGATATTCGCCTTCCTATCTTCCCAAAATCTCTTCATGAAGTCACTGTGCTGCTTCTTCCGTTCTTCTGTCCACTTGGTTCCAGTCCTGCCACTAGTTTTCACCCTAAACTTGCGTTGTTATTATTATTATTATTATTATTATTATTATTATTATTATTATTATTGTTTTAAGGGGAGTAACAACGAGGTCGTCTGCCCCTTTGGGGCATTGCATTTTACAGTTTTCTACATCACTAAAGCCATGACGAACAGAACTACGATTTTAGGCATCTGGTGATGCGTTATGCGGTCAATGGTTTATGTGTGACAAAATCATTCCATCCGCCAAACAAAAAGTGTAAATGTGAACTTTGCAACAAAGCCTATCCAGGATACCATCTATAGTTATGCAAAAAGAGCGAAATCTCTCGTAGAATACTGCAAAATGGGCGCATTCCGTTTAATTAATTTTACAGAGTTTACAAACAAACTTGTCGCCTGGAATGTGATAATTTGACATACATGTTATGATTGAATCTATAGGCCTACACTGCGAGCCTTGTCACAACATGTCTGTAGCTCATTTAAGCCTGTATTCAGATTGCAAAGTAGCCTATTGCTAGAAACATATTTCACAGGCTATTTGTCCTTGAAAAGCACTGCACGCTTGTCTAGTTTTCCATTATTGAGGTTAGGTATGGTTATTCAGTTGCATTCCTCCTAGAACCGAATGACATGCTAGGTTATTACTAGGGCTCGGATTTTTAGGTGCTAAAAATCGGAAAAATATTTATTTTTTATGTATTAAAAATACCTGAAATATGTGACAAGAAAGTAAAAATATTTAATTATAATGTAGTTTATTAATGTGAATATAAACAATATGCAGTACTCACGAATGCAATTTATTCTATGTCTCACTGACTGCTGAAGCATTACAATACACAACGAGATACATCTTCAGGTTGTCCATCACAAATGACCGACGATGATCGCGCTTCACTTATTCTGAAGGCGTGAAACTGCGGCTATATGTTTCTTGCCTTCGAGGCGTTGTGTAACTTGAGATCGCTGTTCATCCTTGATTGCTTTCCCATATGATTGGCAGAACAGAACGCCCCCATCAGAAGTAAAATTATATTTAAAATCTGCAAACGACGATAACTTGTAGTTGCTTTTACTTTAGGTATAGTAGAACTGCCTTACACTTCACAGTGCCAGAAATGAACTGCATGTGAGTGACACTGGTTCCAGGTAGCTGGGGGAGGGGAAGGTATAGCACGTGGTGCAATATGGCGATGGACAAAGAAATCCCCGGCTTCCGCAGTGAGCGGGACGGGCTGACGAGTTAAGAATAACACAGTTGAGGGCTGACATACGCTCTGCATGAAGATTAGATAGCTCACAGATTCTTTCGCGTTGAAGTAACTCGGAACAATAGTGCAATAAACTGAAAGATATGGCATAGACACTACTGATTTTTTAAATGTAAATATTATGTCTTTTGTATGTGCTAATAAGTGAGAAGCAGGAATTTATGTATTTATAGAAAAAATGCTTAAAATATGTGTTTACGTTTCGGAAAGGTGGCAGCGAGGCCTCGGGAGACAGGATATACCTAGGATTGAATCCCCTCAAGACAGTAAATACATTCACATACTTAGGATTGACAATGCAAACAACAGCTAGAGCCTACCGAGTCCACATCAAGTCTCGTGCAACGGTGGCAACTAAAGCCATATGTGACATCAAATCACTCCCGAAGCTCTTTTTGGGAACTGCTATGAGATTATTTGACGCGAAAATAGCGCCCATCGCCACATACGGGATAGAAATCATCTGGGAGAAACTAACCCTGGTGGGCTTGAGGACGCTCGAGGCAGAGAAGTCGCGCTTCCTAAATGCAACCCTGAGCTTATCAAAATATGCAAAATCTAGACTAGTGTACGAACTTGCCAAGGAGAACTTCTTCATTGAGGACCTACGGACGAAGAGAGGACTACCATCTACGGATGCCTGGAAAAGACTAATGCGTGAGAGAGTGAAGAAGAGAGATGAAATCTGGCCCGAATTTTACATTACGGAAGCCATGACGAATAGGGTATGGACTGACACTAATCATGGCCTACGACACTTCGTTAACTCGATGGCGGTACATGGGTACCACCATAAACTGTGCGTCACCGAGTACTTTCATGACATAAACGTATCCTGTACTGTCTTGTAAATTTTGTGGTAAACAATGTAGTCGGTACCACGTAATCACATGTAAGAACCGGGGACCTTCCATTGTGATATTTTGTGAAGGTGGAAGGTGAAGCACTAATGTATTCACATTTATTAACCCTATGCACAATTTGTGCTCTGTATTTTCAATAATAAAAAGATATTTATTTACCTAAAATCCGAGCCCAAATTATCAGGTACTGGTTGTGTATTCGTTAACTCCTCACCTTAACATAAACAAAGTTCAGAACACAAGTTTAAATTATTCATTGCTAGATGTCTGTTGATTGGTGGGATCTTAAGACAAAGTAGTTGTGGTGTTAAACCATCTTAATACTTGATGCTCAAGTTTCTCCCCTCCCCTGAACTTCCTCGGGAATGATATGTGATTGGTGCTCCCTTCACTCCAACTCGCCGAGATCTTAGCGTAAAGTACTTTGTGGTTCTCAATATTTGCATTCCCTTTGAACGTCCAGGGATGTAAGGGAGCGGTGGCACTTCCCCAAGAGTCTAAAGCAGCGGTTATCAACATGTACAGTAGCTCGCGACTAGGGATGTTACAGGTTCAGGTTTTTCCGAAATACTCATCTTCGCTGTTCATTGCTGTCAAAATAATCCCTTAAGGCATTACAATTTCCGTCACATTATGTTTTTAGCCTATTTTCAATTATGAAAAAAAAAAAAAAGGTTTATGAGATTAACTTTTGTCCGTATGTGCGTGTGTGTGTGCGCCCCCTCCCCCCCCCCCCGCCCCCTCTCCCTAATGAATTCTAAACGGCTGGACTGATTTCAATGAAACTCAGTAATGTCATAGCACCATTTCGGCTGACCCTGACTGTGCCCTTCAAATTTAATTACGTCTCACCAATCCAACATGGCGGCTGTGCGAAATATTTCACCGGCATTCTATATCTCCGGAACTATTGCTGATATCACCCTGAAAGTTTGTACGGTGATAAAGGGCACTACTAGAAGTTTAGCTATGAGACTTTCAAGAACCTGTAAAATACAAAACTAACATGGCGGCCAAGCGAAGGTGAAACATTTTAATATATTTTTCTCGTGATTTAACCATCTGAGCGCAGTGAAATATGGTACAGTAAATGTTCATACACATTGTAAAGCACCGGCATCTAATTTAGTTCAATTGTTTACATAACGTCAAGATGGTGGCTGTGCGCAATTTTAAAATTAAGTTTTAATTTCTCGTGTAGTGAACGTTTGAATAATGAACCTACGCAAATCGTCATGTAATACCGTAGTACAATACTCTATTGCCTCTAACTCGATCCAAAATGGCAACCAACCGAAATATTTAGACGGTTCCAATATCTACGAAAGTATTACAGCAATCAAACTGAAATTTTGTATGTTGTTAGAGGCAATTAACACAAGTAGGATATATGAAAATAGGCTATTTAGTTCTTCACGGAACTATTTGCTTTCCTTGTTTTCGTTATGTTTCCTTTTATATTATGTTATATTTACAATATACTGAATACAGTTTGACGCTCGACCGACCAACCGCAACACAGAGAAGGCAGTACGGGAGGGAGTGAGATGGGAAACTGAGCGAGGGGACAAACATAATAGTCTTCCTCCCACCATCGCTGCAAGGCCGTCCGTGCCAGATTCACGCCGGCGTGCTGTATGGACACCTCTGATCTTGGCAAAACCCCTCAACAGACAGGAGCAAAAACCTTGAAGATTTGCTGGGCCTTAAACCAAGTCTATATTTCATCTGAAGAGCCCTTGTACCTTGGCTACCGTGGAGGCAGGTTATGCTATTAGTGGCATGTACTCTGTCTTTTCTGTTAACCTTATTACATTCAACTGTTCCTTATTAATATTGTATACAATGATGGTGGCTTGTTGACATGATTAATACTTGTGGGTTTAACAAACATAAAAAATCATTTTCTATGTTGGGGGGTAATGGGTCTCCCCTCAGTTGTAGCGAGAGAGAAGATCGGTGCCGTTTATTTATGGCTGTTTAATATAGTGCCCGTCCCGTCGCCTCTCCAGTTCAGCATACACTGGGGACATAAATCGTGCTGAGCTGTACAGAGAAAGCAATGTGTGTAGTCTCGTCCCAGCTCAAAGTTGACCCTATACAGCACCTTTCTTGTTCAGTATTCTCTCTGGCATTTTACATTAGTCTTTCTAAATAAGTACTTTAATGGCCCGAATTAAGGAATGCCACACACGAAAAGGAAAAATTACTCTTCTTCTTTATTTGTTTCACCCAACTTTGGGGTACATGAAATCACATTTTAGGTAGATTTCATTAGAAAGCTAACTATTGCAATGGGTACCATGTTTCGACTTCCGGAAAATTTCGACATATCTTCACGTTTCACATCCCCTAGACCCCAAAACCACCGTCAGTTAAAAAGTTTTTATATATATATCACTTTCTTGTGGACACGATAACTACCGCAATTTTGCACCAATCAATTTGAATTTTTTACATAATATGTATCCCTATAAAATCTCGGTCGAGTTCGTTAATGGGCACAATCGGTCGACGGGGGTGAAAATGGGGGGCTTTTTTTTTTGAAAAAGTGAAATATCGCTATAACTCTCTTAATATTTGAAATATCGAATCCATTCAAAGTTCATACTATGTGTCGAATAAGGCCCAAAAATTCATGTTTGAAGAGTTATTTGATAGCACCAACCATTGACCAAAGGGGTGGGGAAAAAGTGGGTTTTTCGGGAAACATTAATCATATCTCTCTTAATAGGCACAATATCAAAACCGTACAAAATGGACAGTATTCCCCTAATAATTACCTAAAACTTTTGTCTGAAAGAATTTTTGATATGACCCACCATTACGCCAAGGGATGAGAAAAATGCTTTCGGAATGCCAAGAGCTGTCAGAGGTTGCCATGACAACACTACTAAATTGATGAGGGATGTGCCATCAGACGTTGCCATGACAGCGCACTTGCACGCGATCACATTTAGTTTTCCTTCTGACTAAGTGAGAAGCGGCCTCGGTGACGTAACTGGTAGTATGCTGAACTTCTATGCCAAAGTTCGCGGGTTCATAGCCAGCCGAAGTCGTCGGATGTTCTAAGAGCGCTAAAAATCCCTCAGTATGCTTTCCTTTGGAGGGGAAGATCCAACGTTCGTTGCGAGTTGCTGGTTGCGGTGGCATCTCGTAGCCAAGTTCAGAGCTAGGTGTCGTTGATGGTAGTATCTGGTAGCAACATTAGGAACTACTGCTTGAAATTGAGCGTCTGCATTCCTTACCTGAATTACAGACTAATACAGCCATCACAATTCACACTGTTTATCAGACAGATTCTACACTCACCCAAAGTAGACGGGGTTACTTGACCGCGTTGTCGCAGCCCCTAAACTGAGGAACCAACCAAAATTTCTGCGGGAGATATAATTTTGCGTGAAAAAGTAACAGACCGTTAGATAGTTACACATCAGTGTCGAAACCTTGCATAAGGACAGTGTGACCACAAGTACAAAAATGTACCCCAAATGATAAGAAGATTACCGTCCCCATAAGACAATAAAATGTTTAAAATATGCATAAAATGACGAAAAACAAAGTTAATTAAGCTCCAATTATAAAATACTTTCTCGCAATAAATGAGGTCTGATCCTTCTACGAAAACGTGCATATTCTGCCTATTTTCGCCTATCCCCAAGTTTGCCCGATGAAATCTACCTCCGCCTTCCGGCGTGCCGAGAGGACTTATTTTATTGTTTTGAGCTTTCCTTGTGGCCCAGTATTGCCTCATCCTTTGAGATCTTGCTTCCCTTTCTTCGGCAGAGATGTGGATCGTACGCTTTTGTTTGAGTTTCACTTGGACCGTTGTTTCTTATCCTTGGTGACGGTTTTGGCTGTTTTGTCCATGAGCATGGTGTCTGTAATTTGGAGTTCTACGCGGTCTTTCTCAGTTTCCTTAAACCAAAGAGGTTTTTTTTATTACAAAAGTAGTCGAAGGTCTTTTTAGTTAGTCTATTTGAATTCATTTGGAGGATGTGCCCATAAAAATCAATTCTCCGTTTTATTTGTGCCCGAGAGTTTTTCAGTCTTTTGGTAAAGAGTTTCGTTTTCAGAAACGTTATCTTCAAGGTCCTTAACATTTGACATGGTTCCGTATTGACGAGATTAAGTGAAAAGATAAGTAATTATCCTTGTACTTTAGGTCCGTCTAGTCAATACTTTTATTAAAATGTAATCATAGATCACATATATTCTAAATTATAAGGACATGTTTCGAGATCCTAACAGAAAATGATCTCTTCATCAGCTTATAAGGTGACGGGCCCAACATTCATAAAATTGCTCAATTGCATGAAAACATATTAAAATGGGGAAAGATGGCATGAAATGACAATGAAATGTATGAAGCGCGAAAACATAGCGGCTTGATATAAAAACACCATATATCAACACACTCAAAACAGAATTAACAACACTAAAAACACTGAAAGCTATGATAACTTGTCACAGTTCATTAAAAACAATGGCATTTAAAATTCTTGAAGCAGTTGCTTAATGTCATGACCACCAAAATGATTCTTTAGTATCCAAACTGTGGTCAATTTAAATTCCTGATGGTTATAAAAACTTGAAAATATGTGTTGTATGAAATATCACAGTTCACAAATACTTCGGCAGTCCTTATTCAGGTGTATCATTTTCCAAATATAAGTGGGGGAAAAAATTGGCCAGTATAATAAGCCAGAATCATAGATGTTCCTGACATGGATTAATTTGTTGTTAAGAAATTTGGGGCCTAAGAGTTTGTGTAATAAATTTCTTTCCTTAACCTCCAGCCTTTCAAGCGGTCCCTGGGTGGTGAGAGACAATGTTTCGGCTGCATATAAGGCTTCTGGTTCAATTACCGTGTTATAATGTCTTATCTGGGTATTCCAGGAGAGCGACTTGTTATGTGTCCTTCGTATATTGGAAGGCTAATTCAACTTTATTTCTCCTAGATTCCATTCCTTTTTTCTCTAGCGCATTCCAGCTGATTATTAATATTATTATTATTATTATTATTATTACGTCCAAGCTTCCGCGTCGGGAAAACTTCCATGTAACAGTTGGTGTTCATCAAGGTTCGGCCCTGCCACCGTTACTGTTGGCTATGGTCATGGACACGGTTACTGCAGATCTACAACATGCGTTACCTTGGACCATTCTTTACGCTGATCACATTATGTTGGCCGCTCAAAACAAGCTGGATCTCCAACATCAAGTCCAGGAATGGAGTGATCGGTTGTCAATTTGGCCTGCGGGTTAACAATGCTAAAACAGAATATATGACATCGTATGCAGAAGAAATCGGAACAATCCAAGTCGACGGCGATGATCTGCCTCGAACGACAAAATTTAAGTATCTTGGCTCTATGATAACTGCTGAAGGTCGTCTCATCGAGGAGATCAACGTAAGAATTAATGCTGCGCGGATGAAGTGGCGAACAACGACAGGTGTCATGTGCGATCGCCTGATGAAAGACCACCTAAAATCGAAGATTTACCGCACTGTCATTCGTCCCGTGGCGCTTTATGGTACTGAATGTTGGCCGATCCAAGGAAGCAGAACGTCATGGAGACCAGGATGCTTAGATGGACAGCTGGCATTACTAGGTTGGATCACATCCCCAATGAAAGAATAAGGGAACGATTTGGTGTCACGGCAATCAACAACAAAATGTGTGAAGGTCATCTGCGATGGTTTGAGCATGTGCTACGGTCAGGAGCGGACACCATTGCAAAACAGCTACACACTGGAGGTCGCCGGGAAAAGACCAAAGGGGCGACCGAGACAACGTTGGGCCGATACACTGCACAGGGATTTGAAAAGCGTCAACCTACAGTACATGGCCGATGACCGAGTAATGTGAAGACAGCGTATTCACATAGCGGACCCTGCCACAGGCGGGACAAACGCTAAAGCAGAACAAGAAGAAGAAGAAGATTATTCTGGAACCATATTCAGAGAGCGACAGATAAGGCAGTAAAATACATGACAGAACTTAGTAGACTGATGGGCAATATTAACGGCCCAAAATCAAGTAAAAGACGCCTCCTCATGACGACGGTTTAGTCAGTGTTCCTGTATGGCTCTGAAGTTTGGGCCGAATCCTTGAGATTTGCATGGTATCGGAGAAAGATAGCTGCCGTACAACGGAGAGCAGCTTTACGTATTGCATGTGCATACCGCACGGTTTCTGAACCAACAATCCTCACGGTGGCAGCAATAGCCCCAATAGATCTACTTGCATTGGAGCGACAAGAAATCTGGCGTACCCAAGGAGAGCTGGGAAAGAAATGTGCAAAGAAGCGTGCCTTTAATCAACGGATGAGGCGAGGGTAACTCAGATGGGAAAGTGACCCTCGTGGTAAATGGACCAAGCGGTACCTGGGTCGAAAGAGTCCATGGTGAAGTCAATTATTACCTCACACAACTTCTAACAGGACACGGATATTTCCAGAAAATCCTGCATAGAGTAGGTGGAGCGGGTGGTGCAACATGCATATATTGTGACGACATCGATGATGTGCTTCACACCTTCTTCGTGTGCGGCCATTGGATGATAAAGAGAGAATATGTGGATACTAAATTGGGAGAACTGACACCAGATAATATTATTGCTGTGATGTTACGGAACCAGCAATCATGGGATCATGTAGCAGTGTATGTGGAGGATGTCCTTCGCCAGAAAAAGCGGGATCTTGAAGCGTACGAACGTCCTTAAGAAGAAAGAAGAAGTCAGAAAGGCCAAGTAAGCACGACATCACCCTGAAGTAATGCGAGAGCGGTTCCGGGGTGATGAACACATCGTGGAAAAAGGGATGTGGTTTTTAGTGGGTAAGAATCCCACACTTCTGTGGAGTGCGGACCCTTCACAAGTGTCTTTTGAAGATTTTCGACAGACTCTCGTAAATAATAATAATATATTATCTTATTATATAATACGCTAAGGTGTAGTCTATGTTTCACAAAACTCCAACTCCTAAACCAGAGGGAGTTAGAAGGTGTGGTTTGTACCAAAATCTTCCAAATCGTCTCAATAGTACAGGAAAAACTTGCATTTCTTGAAAAGTCAACGGAAATATATGTATTTGTTTATAAAGTGCTTTTAAACAAATAAACAAGACGAGCACCTCGCAGAACTGTGTTGCATACAGCGCGTAGCACCAGGACCGGGCGTGTAGTCTGTACACGTGGGGCGCACACAACACATTATGCGAGAGTTCTTGCACGGGTCCGCTAGTTATTATTATTATTATTATTATTATTATTATTATTATTATTATTATGCAGTACCTTCCTTATTTCGCAAAGGCCATTTCCTCCCTTGATCAATCTTTCTCAATATATATTTTTATAGCCCGCAATAATGGATGCTGCACACGAAAACAAATCAATGCGAATTATTATTATTGTTATTATTATGATTAATGTAACATAAATAGTATTTAATAAATAAATTGAATTATTATTATTATTCTTTCTTTCTCCGTGACGGTCTTCTAAGGACCACGAGCCAATTTCAATGTTTAGTCCTTTGGTGTTCTTTCTTCTTCCCCCAGGTCTCCTTCTTCTTCCTCCAGGACTCCTTCATCTTCACACTATGCATCTTCTTTCTCTCTTCGAACCATTTTGAGCCTCTTTTCTTTCCCTCCCTTCCTTCCTTGGAACCCTTCCACTCCCAATACTTTTTTCCTAAACATTTCTCTCTCTATTGCATCTTCTTCTCTTATATTGTTTCTTTCCAAATCCTTTTAACTTCTTGAATCCAAGTTGTTGTTAACTTCTTGTTCCAAAGATATTTGAATATCTGTTTGGTTAACCTGTTGTCATTCATTCTAAATAAATGTCCAAAAAATAGCAATCGCCTCTTTTTTATTGTGTGTGTTATGTTTTCAATGTTGCGGTATATTTCATCATTACTTCATAATTTCCAGAATTCTGTAATTCTTAATGGACCTAATATTTTCCATACAATTCGTCTTTCTAATACTTCCAATTTATCGAATTTATAATTCAGTGCTAGACATTCGCTTGCGTATTGGCATTCTGCTTTGAATACTGTTCTGTAGTGATGTATTTCCAAGTTTCTAGATAAACATTTTTTGTTGTAGGCGTTCCTAGTTATACCATATGCTCTTTCCATCTTGTGTGCTCTTTCTTCTTCAGCAGATTTTTCTAAACCATTTTCCTGAATGATTTCTCCCAAATATTTGAATTTCTTTACCCTCTTAATTTTACCAATTTCTGTGACCAGGATTTCTGGAGCATTTTTTTTGTCATAAATTTGTTTTTTTCTACAGAAATTCTTAAACCTGTTCTGTTGGCTATCTCTTCTAAAATATTTATTTGCACTGTTGCGTCAGTCAGATTTTCAGAAAGTATGGCAAAATCATCTGCAAATGCTAGACAGTTTATTTCAATACCTCTGTTTTTATTCCCTAGTGTTATGGGCGATATCTTGTGTTCCCTCAGTTTTTGATTCCAAATTCTTACTATTTTCTCCAGGACACAGTTGAATAGCAATGGAGATAAACCATCACCTTGCCTTACACCTGTCTTTATTTTGAATGGTTTAGATATTCTCCCCCGAAATTTTACTTTTGATATGGTGTCTGTGAGGGTTTCACGGATTAGATTAGACAGTTTAGATTTAACTCCAAATTCTCGAATTATTTTATCTAGAGTTTCCCTGTCAACGGAATCGAAAGCTTTTTTTTAAATCTATAAATGTCACTACTATGGTCTTGGAGTTTATTATCCTGTGACGGATTATGGACTTCAGGTTGAATATCTGTTCTGCGCAAGATCTGCCTTTTCGGAATCCACTCTGATATTCACCTAAATGACTGTCGAGTGTTGCTTGTATCCTGTTTAGTAATATTGTTGAGAATATCTTATAAGACACTGCCAATAGGGATATACCTCTGTAGTTATTGACATCTTGCTTATTACCTTTCTTATGCAAAGGTTGAAGGGCCACTTTCCATTCTTCCGGGATCTTTTCCGTTTTCCAGATTTCTTCAAAGATGCTTTTAAGGTCATCTATGATTGTGGGTTGAGACCATTTTATAAGTTAAGCTGTGATGGGGTCTTCTCCACTAGCTTTGTTGTTTTTTAGGGTGTTAATTGCTTTTTCAATTTCTTCAAGAGTAGGTGGTGGATCTGCTTCCATGTTGTCATGAATTTCGGGAAATTCTAATTTGTTATTTGGTTCTTCACAGTTCAGAAGTTGATCGAAGTGCTTTGCTAGTATTTCACAATTCTTTTCATCAGATAGACCCATTATGCCATTTTCGTCTGTGAAGCAAATACTTGAAGCTTGATACCCCTTTAAATTATTTTTAAAGGTCTGATAGAAATTCCGGGAGTTATTTTTAACAAAATCATCCTGCATGTCAACAAATTGTGACTTTTCAAAGGAGCGTTTAGCACTCTTAATTATTCTGGCTGTTTCCTTTCTTTGTAGTTAAAATTGTTCAAAGTGTTCATTCTTTCCAGAGCATTTCCATGTTTTCCATAATTTTGTTCTTTCTTGCTAGGGCTTCTTCACAAGTTTCATTCCACCAAACTTTCTTTTTCATTTTTGCTGGCCCAAATACTTTTTTCGCTGCACTATTGATTTCTTTGGATAATTCTTGCCAGTTACCTGGTTTACTTATTTGAATTTTTTCTTGAAAATGTTTTATTGCTTCTTGTGTGATGTTGAGTCTGTCTGTGTTATAATTAATTAATTTTTGTTGTCTTCTTTGGTTTCTATGAGGGAGAAGGATGAGATTAATTTTGGAGAGATAGTGGTCAGAGTCAAATTCTCTACTTCTGATTACTTTTACATTCATAATTTCTTTAATATTATTTCTAAAATTAGCAACATGATCCAATTGTAATTCTCCTAACATTGGATTTGGAGATATCCATGTTTTAGCTTTTCTTGGTAGTTTCCTGAATGAAGTTGACATTAATTTCAACCGAAAGGTTTTACAGAGATTAATTAGTCTCATGCCATTTTTATTAGTCCTTTTATGGGCTGGATATTCCCCGACTGTTTTTCGATAAGCTCTTTCCTTCCCTATTTGCGCATTGAAATCACCCAAAAGTATAACAACATTCGATTTTGGAATTTTGGATATTTCCTCTTCTAAAAGTTCCCAGAATTCTTCTACTTTGCTTGGATTTTTTTATTGTCTTCATTTATGGGTGCATGGCAATTAACAAAGGTATACTGTTTATTCTTATAAGCCTCCGTGGCTTAGGCGGCAGCACGCCGGCCTCTCACCGCTGGTTCCGTGGTTCAAATCCCGGTCACTCCATGTGAGATCTGTGCTGGACAAAACGGAGGCAGACAGGTTTTTCTCCGGGTACTCCGGTTTTCCCTGTCAAAATTTCATTCCAGCAACGCTCTCCACTATCATTTCATTTCATCTGTCATTCATTTAATCATTGCCCCAGAGGAGTGCGTCAGGCCTCGGCAGCCGGCACAGTTCCTATCCTCGCCGCTAGATGGGGGCTTCATTCATTCCATTCCTGGCCCGGTCGGAGACTGGAAGCAGGCTATGGATTTTCATTTCATACTGTTTATTCTTACATTTGATTGTTAGGAGAGACGTTCTTTCTGAACTAGATTTGAATTCTGTTACATTGTCTACTATATTTTTATGAACGTAAAAAGCAGTGCCGAGAAGAGGCATTCTTTTCATAATTTTGATTGCAGGTTTACCCTTAAAAATTCTATGGTTTCCGTATTCTGCAACATTTTCATCCAAAAATCTTGTTTCTTGCACTGCGAGGATTTGTATTTCATGATTATTTAAAAGAATGTCGAGTTTTTTCCTGTTTACCCGTTTTCATTAAGGAATTTACATTCAAAGTGCCTGCAAAGAAGTTCTTCTTAAACTTGAGTCTGGAAGGATGCCAAGGATGCTCCTATTCATCCTTAGTGCAGATGTTGTGACTCCCCAGAACCAGGCGCGGATCTAGAGTTTGGCTTGGGGGGGTCAGAGAATCGAAATTGTTAAGAAAAATGGTATCACTAAAAATAACCAAACGTACAAAACCAGACCAATTTTTTTGCAAGCTACATGGATAGAAATTTGATGCGTTTAGCGCACCAAAAATATTTGTGCAAATTGCAAAGGCGTGTTTTGCGACTTTTACATCGAGCTTCGAGAAAAGTATCAAGGTACGTTACAGTTTCGGCAAGTCGAGTTGGTACCGACAAAGGGAGAAAGTCACAGCTTAAATTGCCAACCAAGCTTGCAGTTTGGACGTCGGGAAAATTTATTGGTGCGAAAAAAAAAAAGCCCCAAATTCCTATCCGTGCATTGCTGCACATTCATCGTGACATCACTATAAACATCGATTCGGTAATCACAAGGTTTGCTAAACAAAATAGACGAGTTGATTTTGTTATATGAATAATCGTTTTTATATAACAGGTATGAAGTTGTAAATATGTACAGTTGTAACAGAACATAATAATTGCAATAAAGATATTTTCAGTAATGAATAAAATAAAATAAAAACTGTTTTTCAGTTACAATTCGTTCAGTTTTATTTGTCTGGTTATTGTGTTTTCGTTTTTTGAGTTTGCAAAT
This sequence comes from Meconema thalassinum, assembly GCA_946902985.2. Lineage (NCBI taxonomy): Eukaryota > Metazoa > Arthropoda > Insecta > Orthoptera > Tettigoniidae > Meconema > Meconema thalassinum. Next base: position 231,251,726 of record OX336388.2, read on the forward strand.
TTTTTTTGTCTCCGTTGGGGCGGTCATGACCCCCGTGACCCCCCCCCCCCCCCCCCCCCCCTCTCCTTGAATCCGCGCCTGCCCAGAACCTTAGGTCCCGAGGCATTGCATACTGCAATGGTGGATTTCTCTTCTGAGGTACCACCTGGGGTAGTGCTTTCTTTCAGAGTACTTTCCATTCTGCAATTGAAATTGTACATTGTACAAGTTAGGAAATAAATTCCATGATAAGATCGGATTGTTAGTCCGAAATGATTGTTTTTCGTGGTTTACTCCACTAGGTTCTTCCGCTCTCTCCGCCTTTGAGACCGTTGACCAAGTTTCACCTAGTAACCCTAGGCAGGGGCCCTTACAGGGTGCTACCATCCGGAGCCAGATGTTAACGAGGTGTTACTCCTCCCCCTCCTCCTTCCTCTACACCTACGAGATGAGGCCCCGGGCTTGGGCTGTGCGGATGACCGTGCTATATTAACGAACAACAAAGATGAAGCAAAAATAGCACTATAGTGCGTCTCTACCTTAAAAGACAGTACGCATTAAATGGGGCGCGCTGATGCCAGATCTACTGCATATACAACGTTCTGCAAGGGCGGGCACATGATGTAATATAACTCGTATACAGGCGTGCTTTTACGCAAAACTCGGGAAATTTCCAAAATATTTGTTTGTTGTATATAACTGTAGCTCATACCTTGCAGCGAACAACGCTACGATATTTAGATATGATACGCCGAACCTCAGAGCGCGAGTTTAATGCACTCATTATAACAATTTATATTTTTCAATTATTCATGAATATGATAATATTATATGTTATTCCCGGGATGAACAAAGGCAAACCACGGAAACCACTTAGAGGATGGCTGAGGTAGGAATCGAACCCGCCTCTTCTCAGTTTTGTCTCATGAAGTTGAGTACACCCGTTCCAGCCCTCAGACCAGAATTAAATTTCTTGGCGGAGCCGGGATTCAAACCTGGGCCTCCACGGTGACAGCCAGGAATGCTAGCCATTACGGTACGCAACGAGGCGGACAATTTATAAAGAACTCAAGGACCACTTCATTTCACGGTTTAACTTCACATCATCACACCATCAGTCGGGGAGATACTGGCGCCTCAGTACACAAACTTACGCAGCGTCAGCGCTGGGCGGGAGGAGTAAGTGCGATAACTTATGAATGCTATCTCATATCGAGCTCGGGTTTGTTTTAAAAACTTTTTCACATATTAATGAACATTTCTTCTCGCTTAGTCACCAACGTAAAGTCAATAGCAAAAAAGTTTGTCGCTACGTGACTTTCCTGTGATACCATCTCAGATTTTTCAAGTAACATTTAAGAAAAAAATTCATAACTTTCTTACTATGAAAATAATTACTGTAGTGAGAAATAGAGTATCTTCTACCAACATCAGGCAATCTAAAAATAAATTCTTGATCTGTTGCGATCATTAGTTCATTATCTAAGGTGCGATAAGTTTTATATCTGCAAAAATATAGATTCGCGCTACAATATCGTAATTGTGAAAATTGGGCCATGTGTTAATTATTTAAGGCTTTTATTTTTACATCATCATAAAGAGCGGAAAATTCTCTATAGGACCACGCAAACAGTTTCTTAGATTTGCCACTTTCAATTATTGGGAAATGGCAACATCGCCGGGGTGGAAGAGGACGAAGCTAATTGCAGGACATAGGAGTGCGAGTGAGAGGCAAATACTACATTTAATTCCATACTGTCTTTTAAGGTTGAGACGCTCTATAGATAAACTACATGAAATCTCCCGTAAAACTGAACTCGAGATTTCCTATGAAAAAACTAAGTATATGGACACAAAATTGACAGGAAAACTCACATTGCAGACACAACATGGAAGAATCTTACATGTCACTCACTTCAAGTATCCACAGATAGTAGTCTAGCAGTGTCAAGTCGGGTGAACGTGCAGGCCAAGCAATCGAAGAACTCATGCAGTACGTCTTCAAGGAATACCAAGCACGCGGCACCCGTGAGATTTCGTGGAAGATGGTATGGGATGTCAACAAAACTGTAGGGGATATGGGACATTAGGTGATCGTTCAGTGATGTAACTTTAGTCAGTGACCGAAAATGCGGGAGATGTGAACGTGTGCTCTAGTGATTTTTTGCTGGTAGCGGGAAGGTATTCATTTATGTCCATTATTATGTACAGATCCTTTATTAAATGGAAAGTATATTACGCGGACAATGGATATCAAAATACGCATTTTAAAGGAAAACTTACACGTCCATGCTTTAATTATTTTAGCATAGACCTACCTCCGTTAATCGGAAACCTATCATTAACAGAAACCTTTGCGCGTCCCGTTCGATTCCGTCGAAGGCAGAAGTTGAGGAAATTCTTATTGAATGGATTCACCAATCCCGGGAGGCTACAATCCCGTTAAGCGGCCCAGCCATACAAGAAAAAACACGGCAAATAGCAGACAAATTAAACTGTACAGACTTTGGTGATTCGGTTGGTTGGCTTGATAGATTCAAACATAGGAATGGCATAGTGTATCGTCAAGTCTGTGGTCAATCAGAGTCAGTTAGGGACAGTGATGTTAAGGACCGGCAAAGTGAAGTCCTACCTACACTTACTAAAAATTATGCGCCGTGCTTTGTGTTTAAAGCGGATGAATTCGGCTTATTTTTGAAGTTAATGCCCGACAAGTCATATGTGTTCAAAGGGGAGAAATTAAGCTGCAAATGCTGATGGATCTGAAAAATTGCCTCTGTTAATGTTGGGGAAGTCAGCTAGACCCAGATGTTTTAAAAAACATTAAACATCTTCCGTGTTAATATAAAAAATGTGACCCTGAAAAATGTAGAACTAGCATTTCTGCCTCCCAACACAACCAGTAAACTCCAACCAATGGACCAGGAGGTGATAAAAGTGCTCAAGCATTTCTATCGAAAGCGTGTTGGTCTAAGATATCTGCAGTGCATCGACAGTGGAGCCGAAAACCGCATCACCAAATACCGTATATCATTTAACATTTGCAAAAGAAACTGGCTTCGAAAGCGAATATTCCATATATATCTCTTTCGCTGTCATCGTATCTAATTTTGCCTCATATTGGCAACCCTGTTCAGGATGTTGGAATGTATTGACTGCACCATTATATTCCGCTCTCTACTGATTACACCAAACACATCATCATTAATATTATTCATGAAGCAAGAACAAGGTGTTCCTTACAGAGTGGAAAAGGAAGTCAAATTTCTATTACACCCTGTTATCAGTATTTATAAAACATTAGGTTGTGCACGGTCCGGTTATCAGGGGGGTGTAACCCGCCCCCAAACACTCAAACTGTCTCCTCGTATAGATTACAGCGCCGTTTGCAATGCTAAACTAGATACTTCCATATCTCCATATTTAATTAATTTATTCCTTGGTCTATTTGGTTATTTATCAAATTAGCTGTTCCATGACCTGGAAGTCAAGTTTGTACTACATACTAGTTAGACATGCAACCGACGCCTCACCAAAATGAGTTTCAACACCCGGTCGCTCTGTTGGTCAGAATACCTGGTACAGGACGACCAGCAAGTTATGAGCGAGGTTTATTTATTTATTTGGTATGGGAAAATGAGGATACATTGCGGCAAAGAATTACAATCTAACAGACAACAAAAAGGTAAAAATATCCCTCCCTATATTATTCTGCTAAGGTCCCATTCCAGTTCTGTACCGAAAATAAGGTCCCATTAACACCAACCTACACATATGAGGTACCTACAGGTTCAGCATAACCCAATGCGTAAGCGAAACGCACTCACTTACTCTTTAAATGCCTCTCAATTAAATACCTTAAAACATGTATATCTACAATGAAAGAATGCAACACGGTAACCATGGTAACAGAATCCCACAGGTCCATCTATTTCTGTAAGACGCAATGTAATTCCAATTATTACATTACTGTGAAAGTTTCCAGACGGTTATAATGTTATCACTGAAGCAAATTAAGCTGTAAAATTCATCAGTACATATAGTATAATGCGCTTAAGGGGGTCAAGGGGCACTCTAAAAAATTTCACGCAATTTTCACGTGTGAGTGTGGTACGAAAGGTCTTTTCACCCGGCTATAAAGGGTCTCCAAAAACCACATTTAAAGGCCCTTAAATCAACAGTGTCTGAGATATTCCCCGAAAATTAACTTCGCTCTGATATACCTATGAAGGAATGACAAACCCCTAACCACTGCACCAGTAGCTGAATTGATAAAGTCTGATTATTCATACCAAGGATAATTCAGTCATAGCATTCATGATTGAGACTTTGCTAAGTGTACTCTTTACAACTAGAATATTCGCGGGCAATGCTAGTATAAAATATTTACAAAGTACGTTGAAGAAATTGAAAAAAGGAACGAAACATTTTAAGAAAAATTCTCGGACCAAAAGAATTTGCTGACCGATTACGTAGTAACAAAGAAGTATAGGCTACACGGTGTTTAAGAAATACTTTTACAAACTTTCCTTACACCAAAACAAGAAAAATAGTTCATATACACATATGTCCCAAAATCCTTCGTTTTCGATTTCTTAATGAAAAAACATTGTAGAGTGACACATTAATTGAGAGCCTGTTTGGAAGTGTTTAACACATGAACTCATATCAAAAAAAAGATTCCTGACACCGACAGATGGAAAAACTGTCAAATGCACAGGTGTTCCAGACAGGCTCGCCATCAGCACCAGGTTAGGATTAATGTGTGGGCTGGCATTGTAGGTCCATACGTTCTACCAGCACGTCTTACAGGTGCTGTCTCCAGAGAATTTATCCAGAACAGCCTTTCAGACTTACTGCATGACAATGTGCCCTTGCAAATACGACAACGTATGTGGTGGATGCATGATGGGGCTCCTGCTCACTTCAGTCACCTTGTTCGAACTGCACTGACGGAGATCTTCCAGGACATATGGTTGGGCAGAGGAGGACCAGTTCCATGGCTTGCACTGTCCGTTAGACTTCTGACCGCTGACAATAAAAGATTGGAGAAGAAATCGGAATGACGTTAAATCGTGTACAGTGACGATAGGTTGTGAAAACGCAAAAAGCCAATGTCCAAAGGTGTTGCTTTAATACTTCATGCTTTATGCTTCATCTAATAAATTGATGATGATGATTAATTGATGATAATTGTTGTTTAAAGAGGCCTAACATCTAGGTTATCGGCCCATAATGGTGTGGGTGATCGTGAAGATTATAACGAAACTATAACTAAAACTAACTACTAACTTCTATACTAGAAGAAGAAATGGAAATCAAAATGAGAATAACGCAAATAAAGGACAGGAGAAAAAGAAAATAATGCCCTCAACCCTCAAAGAATGCAGATTGACGGATTTGGAAGGAAGGAGAGCCATAAAAGGCAGATAGAAAAGTGAAAGAGGAGAGGGTCCGCCCCACAGGTAATGGATAATAGGGGGAAAACCAGACCCAGCTCAGGAATCCCTCGGGGTCGCCAACTCCCGAACCCACGAGCCGTGAGCCCCTGAGGGTGTAGCATTATCTAGGTCTAGGGTGCACCAAAAGTGGAGGGGCTACATACCACCCTGCCTCCTTGAGGGCCTTGAGCAGAAGGCACGAGATAACATGAAAAGTAAAAGAAGGCTGACCCCTCGCAGAAGGAGGGTATCAGAAAAGACGAGACAAGGGCCAATGAAGGCGGGAAAGGAAGAAACTCCCTAGGCCTCGGATACCCTAATACAGTCGGGGTCTGAAGAGATCAAGAGTTGACCAAGTGAGGTCGACAGGAAAGAAGACTGAGAGGAGCCTGCCACATTTAAGTGGAAGCAATGCCGGACTCAGCTGGGGCCCCGTGGTTGTCAACCCACGTCCCACTAGATGTGAGCCCCTGGGGGGATCTAATAATTTAACAAGTAGTTCCGTGAAGAACTATACAGCCTATTTTCATATATCCTACTTATGTTAATTGCCTCTATCAACATACAAAATTTCAGTTTGATTGCTGTAATAGATTCGTAGATATTGAAAACCGACTATATATTTCGGATGGTCGCCATGTTGGATTTTATATATGTAGGTCCTAGAGTTATGTACTGTTACATGAAGAATATTGTGTACGTTTAGTATCCAAACTTCAATCGCATGATTAGGACACAAGAAGTAACAAGGTGATTTAAAAATTTCGCACAGCTGCCATCTTGTGTTTATAGAAACAATTGAAATAAATTCGATGCTAGTGGATTAACATTCGTATAAGGATTTACTGTACCAAGTTTCACTGCACTCGGATGGTTAAATTGCGAGAAATGTCCATGTGAATATTTATAATTCGCGTCGCCGCCATGTTGGATTTGTGATCACAAGGTTATTTAAAGCCCTATAGGTGAACTTAAATTCATAGCCCCTATGAACATAAAAAAATTCAGTTTGATTGCTATAATAGATTCGTAGATATTCAGAACCGTCTAAATATTTCTGATGGTCGCTATGTTGGATTGTTAAATGTATTGGCCATAGAGTCATGTACCATTAAAGGAAAATTATTGCGTAGGTTCAGTATTCAAACTTTCTCTTCGATCGCATGATTACGACTCAAGGAATAAAAACTTAATTTTAAAATTCGCACAGCTGGCATCTTGAGGTTATGTAAACAATTGAACTAAATTAGATACCAGTGTATTGCAATGTGTATAAACATTTCCTGTGACAGATTTCATTGCGTTTGGAACATTAAATCGCGAGAAAGGTCTATTTAAAATTTTCAAATTCGCTTGGCCGCCATGTTCGATTTATAGTTAACCGATTTTTGAAAGTTTTATAGACAAACTTTCAGTAGTGCCCTTTATCTTCGTACAAACCTTCAGGGTGATATCGCAAATAGTTTGAGAGATATAGAATTCCAGGGAAATATTTCGCACATCCGCCATCTTGTGGTTATGTAAACAATTGATCGAAGTTAGATGTCTGTGCATTACAATGTGTATAAACATATACTGTACCAAGTTTTATTGCGTTTGGTTGGTTAAATCGCGAGAAACGCCTATTTAAATGTCGCAAATTTGCGTGGCCGCCATGTTGGTTTTGTAATTACCAGTTTTTCAAAAGTCACATAGGTGAACTTCTAGTAGTTCCCATTATCACCGTATTAAATTCCAGGGTGATAACGGGAATAGTATTGGAGATATTGAATGCTGGTGAAATATTTTGCACAGCCGCCATGTTGGATTGGTGAGACGTAACAAAATTTGAAGGGCAGGGTCGGGGTCGCCCGGAATAGTGCTATGATCTTACCGAGTTTCATTGAAATCACTCCAGCCGTTTAGAATTTATTAGGGGGTCACACACACACACACACACACACACACACACACGCGCGCACACACACACGGACAAAAGGTGATCTCATAAGCCCTTTTTTTTTTTCAAAATTGAAAATAGGCTAAAAATATTATTATAATGTAAGCGGATTCGGATAATAATCTTGCGGATGCGGATAACAGTCGTGCGGATGCGGGGCAGATGCGGATAACGTTTTGTTTATCCGCGCAGGGCTGTGTATATAATTGAATCGCTTGTTGTTGAAATGCACCAAGTCCACATTTTTGACAAACCCTTTTTACCGAGATTTTGCGTCCTAGGAAGCAAGAGGCATGTTTTGGAGTTGAATTGAACGGTGCTGTTACCACAGCCGTCAAGTTAGTTATTTCGTGTTGAAAGGAACTTAGTCCAGCAGTTAGTGCGTTTAAACACGAAGAAAATAACAGTTATTACATTCATGTTACCTTTTTTTTCGTCAGGCTTCCGGATACATATGTTCCTTTAGAAAACTCTACTTAGTATAAAACAAAGTCCCCGATTCTTGGATGTCACGGGTAATCTCGAGAACCACTGGATGGATTTTGATGCGGTTTTCACCATTCTGTAAAGGATATCTCGAGGAAGTTTTACGTAGAATATAATTTATTTATGATCAAATGAAGTCAAGCAGTAACGATTTTAGTGAAAAAAATCGAAAAAAAAACCTAGCGTCCGTGCGGTTTTTAATCTTACGCTGGACAAATCGTTAAAAATATCAATATACTATGAGTGTAGGAATTGTTCAGCATGAAAAGTTCTACAAAAAAAGTCCGCGAGAGTATATCTCTTCAATACATCGCCCACTTGAAGTGTTTTTACGTTTTCTTTTCTTCCAACAATCTCCATTCACGTACTGAGGCGACAGTTTACGAGCTTACTCGGGGTGAGCCTATCAGCTCAGTTACAGCCTAGCCAGCGGGCGAGCCTATTACCCCAGATACAGCCAGCACAAACTGTCGAGTCGTATTGAGTTAAGACTTCAGAGAAGAGTGGTTGTGCTTGGAGTTTCCCTGTAAGTGCAACTCTGCTTTTCTTCAGTTCATTGACATCGAAGAAAAGCGCTTATCATAACGTAAGTTAATGCATTCATAACTCTTCCTGGGCGAAGCCGGGGTAGGTTGCTAGTAAACGATAAATGTGAAAGATATTCCTCGCTCAAAGGTTCTTCTCGTTCCATGTTGAAATGGACTGAGTCCAGTTACGTATTTTATCAATAAAATTGTTAGTAACATACGGAACAATGCTATTTTGGTTCGTTTTATATCGGCGTTTGTGTGCACTTTTGTACATACGAAAAACTGCGTCTCATATTTCAGTACAAGTATCTTGGCCTGATACTCCAAACGACTGGACGGAATTTCTCCAAACATGTAAAAGATAGAGCTCCTACCGCGGTTATAGCCATGAATGAGATAAAACTAATAAGACAACTCTCCATACAGACTGCAATAGAATTAATATGGGAGCCTCTCTCGAAAAACGACCTTCCACAGATTGAAAGGGTAAAGTCCATATACTGTATATGAAAAAGATTCTCTGTCTAGGACAAAATGCACCGTCAAGGACGACCTATGAACTAACGAGACAACCATTTTACATAGAAGAGTTACGTATAAGAATGTTACTGCCATCTACAAAGCAATATCAGTTATTACTGCAACAACTTCAAGAGAAGAAAGCCAACATCTGGAGGGATTTCTACCAGACAGATGCCATGATGACCTCAGAGTGGAGGAATTCTATGTATGAACTTCGCCATTTCATGGCACGTTTCGCTGTTCATGATTTTCATTTCAAGCTGTGCAGCAAGAAGGTGTACCATAACCCAGACGAGAACTGTATGTGTGAATTGTGTGGAAAGTCGTGTGAAAGATATCATGCAAAAGTTTGTAATAAGAGAACAGTGACATTAACAGAATTCTGTACATGACTTCATTGTGTGCAATTTTAATTATTATTGTATTTGACCATTGGTCGCAATAAATATCATTAATATTTCGGTGCAAGAGCGGAAAAACAGTTTTTTTTTGTGTTTATCTCAAAACTTCAAAAATTGGACTTAGTGCCATTCAAGAACGAGCGATTCAATTATATTTAAACTGGACCCCACTGATTATGTTATGCAACTTAGCGGGACCACAATCTACGTAGTATAATTGTGTTATAATAAGTTATCAATCCCTCCCTATATTATTCTGCTAAGGTCCCATTCCAGTTTTGTACCGAAAATAAGGTCCCATTAACACCAACCTACACATATGGGGTACCTACAGGTTCAGCATAACCCAATGCGTAAGCGAAACGCACTCACTTACTCTTTAAATGCCTCACAATTAAATAAATACCTTAAAACATGTATATTTACAATGAAAGAATGCAACACGGTAACCATGGTAACAGAATCTCACAGGTCCATCTATTTCTGTAAGACGCAATGCAATTCCTATTATTACATTACTGTGAAAGTTTCCAGACGGTTATAAGGTTATCACTGAACCAAATTAAGCTGTAAAATTCATCAATACATACAGTATAGCTTAAGGGGGTCAAGGGGCAATCTAAAAAAATTTCACGCAATTTTCACGTGTGAGTGTGGTACGAAAGGTCTTTTTCACCCGACTATAAAGGGTGTCCGAAAACCACATTTAAAGGCCCTTAAATTAACAGTGTCTGTGATACTCCCAGAAAACTAACTTCGCTCTGATATACCTATGGAGGAATGACAAACCCCTAACCACTGCACCAGTAGCTGAATTGATAAAGTCTGATTATTCATACCAAGGATAAATCAGTCATAGCATTCATGATTGAGATTTTGCTAAGTGTACTCTTTACAACTAGAATATTCGCGGGCGAAGCCGCGACGGGTAATGCTAGTTATTATTATTTCCCGTCATGGTGTACAGCATAGCTGTGAGGGTGGACGCTGCATTGCTCCCGCGTGGAGGAATATCCTTCATTACGACCTGAAGATGTCTTTATGGTGTGGACGAAAGCTAATACTGTAATAACTATAATGTGGAGTTAATAATCTTAGGTGTGCGTTATGGCTAATGAGGGTTCTATTGTGTTTGCACAGGAATGTCCTGGTGGGGGTAGGTCCCTCCTGCTCTCATTTAAAATGGCTTATCATTAAATGGTGGGTGTTATACGATATAGGAGAGACCAGCTCGGGCGCGGGCGACATAATTTAGTGGACACTTTGATATACAAACAATCTTTAATGAAATTCTTGTCCTTCATTAATAACACATTATCCTGAAGCGAGTGGCGCGCGGGTGGCTGTGTGTGGGAATTTACAACTATGACCGTCTCTCTCTCTCTCGCTCCATGATATAATTTCGGGTTTGGGAGGGGGGGTTGGTAGTACGAGAAGAGACAAGGAGAATATAGAGGACCGGTGGATGCTTAGAAATTAGTGTTCCACTCTGTAACCAGGGGTGTGTATGAACCGTCAAACAACCACTTGTTCTGCGAACATCCGTGTGTGTCTCCCTAATAACTTCTAAACGGCTGGAGCGATTTCAATGAAACTCTGTAAACTCGTAGTACTAATATGGCCGACCCCGACAGTGCCCTTCAAATTGTATTACGTCTCACCAATCCAACATGGCGGCTATGCGAAATATTTCACCAGCATTCTATATCTCCGAAACTATTACTTATATCACCCTGAAATTTTGTACGCTAATAAAGGGAACTTCTAGAAGTTCACATATGAGACTTTCAAATACCTGTTAACTACCAAACGACACATGGGATCACATCTATTGGGACGTGGATTGGCGACCAAGGGGCCCCAGCTGAGTCCGGCATTGCTTCCACTTACTTGTGCCTGGCTCCTCTCCGTCTTCTTTTCTGTCGACCTCACTTGGTCAACTCTTGTTCTCTTCCTACCCCGACGGTATTAGGGTATCTGAGGCCTAGGAAGTATCTTCCTTTCCCGCCTTAATTGGCCCTTGTCTCATCTTTTCTGATACCCTCATTCTGCGAGGGGCCAGCCTTCTTTTTCTTTTCCTGTTATCTACTGCCTTCTACACAAGGCCCTCAAGGAGGCAGGGTGTGTATAGCACCACCACTTCTGGTGCACCCTGGATATTGCTACACCCTCAGGGGCTCACGGCTGGTTAGTTGGGGAGTTGGCGACCTCGAGGGATTTCTGAGCTGGCTCCGGTTTTCCCCCTTTTATCAATTACCTGTGAGGCGGACCCTCTCCTCTTTCACTTTCCTATCTGCCTTTCATGGCTCTCTTTCCTTCCAAGTCCCTCAATCCGCATTCTTCGAGGATTGAGGGCATTTCTTTTCCTCCTGTCCTTTATTTGCCTTATTTTCCTTTTGTTTTCCATTTCTTCTTCTAGTATATAAGTTAGTAGTGAGTTTTAGCTATAGTTTACATTTCATTATCATCTTCACGATCACCTAAACCATTAGGGGGCGATAACCTAGATGTTAGGCCCCTTAAAACAACAATTATCATCATCATCATAGTTGAAACATTTAATAGAATTTTCTCGCGATTTAACCATCCGAACGCAGTGAAACTTGTACAGCAAATTAATAAACAAATTGCAATGCACTAACCATCTAATTTATCAATTGTTAACATAACCTCAAGATGGCGGCAGTGCGAAATTTTAAAATACGTTTGAACAATGAACGTACACAATAATCCTCATCTAATAGTACTGTACACAACTCTATGGTCTACATATATTAAAATCCAACTTGGCGACCATCCGAAATATTTGGACAGCATTATATCCTCCTCCCCCCACCCCCCGGATTATTTTGCTCGCTCTCTTAACCCGAAGTATTTTTTACCCGTGGTTTAAATAATGCTCTATATTTTCGTTTTTGCGGCTCTCACCGCTGGGCCCGTGGTTCAAATACTGGTCTCTCCATGTGAGATCTGTGCTGGACAAAACGGAGGCAGACAGGTTTTTCTCCGGGTACTCTGGTTTTCCCTGTCAAAATTTCATTCCAGCAACACTCTCCACTATCATTTCATTTCATCTGTCATTCATTTAATCATTGCCCCAGAGGAGTGCGTCAGGCCTCGGCAGCCGGCACAGTTCATATCCTCGCCGCTAGATGGGGGCTTCATTCATTCCATCCCTGACCTGATCGGAGACTGGAAACAGGCTGTAGATTTTCATTTCTGAGGTTCCAACGTTCGTCGCCAGGAGCCGACTGTAGTGGCATCTAGTAACGAAGTTCAGAACTAGTTGGTGGTTGACGGTGACGTTTGGCATCAAAAGTTGGATCTACTTAGAATCGAATATCTGCATTAAAACAGATAACACACACTAATACAGCCATCACAAATAACACCGGTTATCAGACAGATTCTACACACACCCGAAGTACACGGGGCTACATGACCGCGTTGTTGCCGCCCCTAAACTGAGGAAACAACCAACCATTTTCGTTTTGGTGAGCCCTGTCGCTTACAGTACCTTCCCTCCTAGCCTTGAACTTCACCATGCAAAGAAGAAACATGTCCATAGCGTTTCGAACACTCAAGTTATTTCTATATTATTTAAGGTTGGGTCAGATTTACCCATGGCGCCAGTCCTCGCGTGGCAATTTCCGGCTTACGTTAGTCGGGACAATCTGTAAATTATAATGGGAATTTTCCAACTAGTTTGCTGCAGCACAGTCACATAGCTCACGTTCTTTTCGATCCATGTTAAAACCCCTCGGAAAACTGCTAAGGATCCAAGTCGAGTCCATGTTAGTGTGTGATATCGCCATTCAGTTATCATCTTCAGTTTTCATCCCGCCGAAGTCGCTGCCTTTTTAATCATTTGAACAGCTCATGGCCGGGTACCCTATAGTCCCAGTTAAGTAGGCCGTGGTTGCGTTGAATTGCATTGCGTAGGGACTCTTAGATCGAGGAGGTCTTGTCTGCCTCTGGTGTTATAACGGGCGGATAAACCCGCAGATATCCGCAAAATTTTTCGCCATGTGGATAGGCCTAAAATTTGCATGGCTGTATGTATAGCGGATAAGCTGCGGATAGTCTTCTTCTTCTTCTCCTTCCTTCTCGCCTTTTCCCATTACGCGGGGTCGGCTTTCTTAATACTGAGGCGCCAGTCATTTCTTTTTTAAAGCATCATCAGCGGATAGGGATGCCTCCGTGGCTTAGGCGGCAGCACGCCGGCCTCTCACCGCTGAGTCCGTGGTTCAAATCCCGGTCACTCCATGTGAGATCTGTGCTGGACAAAACGGAGGCAGACAGGTTTTTCTCCGGGTACTCCGGTTTTCCCTGTCAACATTTCATTCCAGCAACACTCTCCACTATCATTTCATTCCATCTGTCATTCATTTATTCATTGCCCCAGAGGAGTGCGTCAGGCCTCGGCAGCCGGCACAGTTCATATCCTCGCCGCTAGATGGGGGCTTCATTCATTCCATTCCTGACCCGGTCGGAGACTGGAAGCAGGTTGTGGATTTTCATTTCATTTCATCAGCGGATAGGCCCAATACGCCCATGTCCCTCTGGACATTCGTCATCCATGTTGTTTGAGGTCTGCCGTTCCCTCTCTTTTGTGTAGCCATGGAAAAGCACTTCTTCACTACAGGATTCTCCGGTCTTCTCATAACATGTCCACACCACCTAAAACTGGTTTCTAAAAGTTTCTCTGATATAGGCGCTTCTTTGAAACTGACTCGCACATGTTCATTACGGATTGTATCTTTGAGAGTAACTCCACCTGCCCAACGTAACATACGCATTTCAGTGATATGTAGCTTTGTAGTAGCCCATGTTTCACTACCATAGAGTAGGATTGGTCTTACGGCAGTTTTATAAACTTTACCCTTCGTTCATATGGGTATTTTCGGATCACATAAAACTCCTGTTAGTTCGCGCAAGCTGCAGATATTGTTTGGAGTAAATTTTCGGATAGAATACAATCCGAACTTTGTGAATACCATTACTAGGACCCGGATATTTATGACATATCATATTTTTTCCATGAGAAATGTAAGATGATGATTTAAGCTAATCTCACTCAAATTATGTCATTAAGTATAATTAACACTCCGAACAGCAAAGGGTTGCAATTCTGGCTGTGTAACATTCATTTTATACATAGCACATAGCATACATAGGACTCGCCTAGGGGAACGAATTTCTCCTCAAATGTCTAAAGGTGCTGCTTTAATATTTTATGATTTAATAAATTAACAAGTAATTCCGTGAAGAACTATACAGCATATTTTATGTTAATTGCCTCTATCAACATACAAACTTTCAATTTCATTGCTGTAGATATTGAAAATCGTCTAAATATTTCAGATGGTCGACATGTTGGATTTTTATATATTTAGATCTCAGAGTTATGTACTATTACATGAAGATTATTGTGTAGGTGTAATATTGAAACTTCAATCGCATGATTAGGACACAAGAAACAAAATCCATTTTGTGGTTATGAAAACAATTGAAATAAATTAGATGCCAGTGGATTAAAATTTGTATACGGATTTACCGTACCTACTTTTACTGCTTTCGGATGGTTGAATCGTGAGAAACGTCCATTTAAATATTTATATTTCGCGTCGTCCCCATGTTGGATTTGTGCTCGCCAGGTTATTGAAAGTCCCATAGGTGAACTTATGTTCAACATAGAAAATTTCAGTTCGATTGCTGTCATAGATTAATAGATATTGAGAACCGTCTAAATATTTCGGATGATCGCCATGATGGATTTTAATACATGTAGGCCATAGAGTTATGCACTATTAGATGACGATTATTGCGTAGGTTCTTTATTCAAACGTCCATTTCAATCGCATGATTAAAGAACAAGAAATAGAGACTTAATTTTAAAATTTCGGACAGCTACCATCTTGAGATTATGTGAACCATTGAAATAAATTAGATAGCGTGCATTACAATGTGTATAAACATTTACTGTACCGTATTTCACTGCGTTTGGATGGTTAAGTCGTGAGAGAAGTCTGTTTAAAAGTTACAATTTCGCTTGGCCGATATGTTCGTTTTATACTTTACATGTTTTTGAAAGTTACATAGATGTTTAACAGTAGTGCCCTTTATCACGGTATAAAATTTCAGGATGATATCAGTAATAGTTTTGGGGATATATAAGGTGCGTTCAAAAAGTTACGAGCCGGAGGCTGGAATGCGCAAACCGGTGACTACATCGGCTAATCGTGGCGTCTGTAACGAGGTGTGGTTACGACCAGAGCGTGGAAGGTTACAGTCCGTCGCTAGAGGGCACGCGTGCACGTCACTTGACGATACAAAGCGAGGAGCGGCATGCAACAATCGTCCAACGCTGCAAACAGTGACATGGAGGCGTCAACCGAAGAGCAAAGAGGTGTTGTTCGGTTTCTGACAGCGGAAGGAGTAGGGGGAACGGACATTCATGTCACAAGTGTACGGCGAACACTGCATGTCCCTTGCAAGGATCAAGGCGTGGCACAAGCGCTTCAGGGAAGGACGGGTGTCGTTAGCCGATGATGCCCGGTCTGCGGCACCCCCCTTTATTACCGATGACAACGTCCAGCTGGTTGATGCACTCATTACCCAGGACCGCCGAGTGACAGTGAACGCCATAGTCGCCGTGGTCGCTCCACGACAATGCACGACCTCATAGGGCCAACACAGTCGCTGCACTCCTGCAGAAATTCAAATGGGAGGTTCTCAGCCACCCTCCATACAGTCCAGACCTCTCTCCTTGTGATTACGCCATGTTTGGTCCCCTGAAAAGGGCTCTGCGGGGCCAACGTTTCACCTCGGACGCCGACGTCCAGCTATACGTGCGGAACTGGTTCACATCGCAGACCAGGGAATTTTATGAGACAGCCATTCACCGCCTCGTGTCACAGTGGGACAAGTGCCTCAACAGCCAGGGCCAATACTTCTGACATACAGGTAGTGGTATCTGTAATTATGCCTCCGGCTCGTTACTTTTTGAACGCACCTTATAGAATGCTGGTGAAATATTTCACACAGCCGCCATCTTGAGGTTATGTAAACAATTGAACTAAATTAGGTGTCAGTGCATTGCAATGTGTATCAACATTTGCTCTACCAAGTTTCATTGCGTGGATGGCTAAGTCGTGACAAATCTGTATTGAAAAGTTTAAACTTCGCTTGTATCGCATAAACCTATTTTGATCATTTTAAATGACCTTGTCGACTTCGTCGTTACGCTGGGGTCTGGCGTTACGTTACGGTAACGGGACAAAATGTACCCAGATGCACTGAGGTGTGTGACGTCATAGTACTGCTTGGTGCATGTGTTCCCCGACAATCTCTACTTCGTTAGTATAAGACAAAACTCCCCGATTCTTGGACGTCACGGGTAATCTCGAGAACCACTGGATGGATTTTGATGCGGTTTTCACCATTCTGTAAAGGATATCTCGAGGAAAGTTTCTGTAGAAAATAATTTATGTATGATCAAAGGAAGCCAAGCAGTAACGATTTCAGTGAAAAAGTCGAAAACCAACTTGGCGTCCGTGCGCTTCTTAAGCATACGCTGGGCAAACCGTTAAAAATATCAATATACTATGAGCGTAAGAATGGGTCAGCATGAAAAGTTCTACAAAAAAGTCCGGGAGAGCATATCTCTATCTTCAATACATCGCCCACTGTAAGTGTTTTTAGACTGGATGGAAGGGGCACGTCCCCGTGCGCTTGAACTTGCTTTGCCCTTGCTTTGCACTTGCCGTTCGCGAGTAATTTGAAACAAGGTAAGCAAGATAAGTATTATGTAGATAATTTTCTAACATGTCAAGGGTCTTTGGCTTCTAGCATTTTTCAGCATTTGTAGCATTTAAAATGAAAGTGGGCTAAAAATATTATTGTAATGTAAGCGGATAACGTTCTGTTGATCCGCGCAGGACTCTAGACTAGATCGAGGAGTTGGCACGTGGCGAGTTTATCTCACCTGGTATAAAGCAGGGGCTCGCTCTCAATTCTGTTAGAATCTCTCTCCATCTTTGAAGGGGCTGGGTGGGGGGTTAAGTGGCAGTGACACTCAGGTCAGACAGGAGTCAAAGGTTAACACAGTCGAGGGAAGGAAGGGGGCTGTTCACACAGGGGCGACCGTGTCACAATACTGTTAGGCCGGTACTAACCACAGACATGGGAATCGCAGAACGCCAAATAGCTTATGATAGAAGTGAATGACGCGTGGTAAAGCATGTAAACAAGAAACTGCTGCAGCACGCCTAGTGGTGTGGCCGCCAACTACCAGAATGGAAATATTAGCTCCCAAATGGTTTTTTATTGTCTTTTTTTTTAATTTAACCGGGTCACTCCAATCCGTGGTCTTTTTATTTAAGGACTCATTTTCATTTTAAACAAGAAGTTCCGTGACGAACTAAAGAGCCTACTTTTCTTCAAATTTAAGATTCATGCCAATGATTAATCTATATGGTTCTATCTAGAATAATGACGAAATTAAGTTGGTAATATCGAAATTTCTAATTAGTTCGAAATACTGTATATTTGGCATAATGTAGCCTAATAGAGAACTGCAGTTGGCAGCCCTGGTGACTGAATATATTCTTAGTTCCATCGCTTAAGGTACAGAACACAAAATATGGCTGAAGTCCAATGGATAGCAAGGACGTTACATACTGTTAAACATTGGATCTACCAGCGCGCGTAAAATCATGTTGGCAACAATGACATACATGTATTGGTCAGAAATGTTCTGAAATAATATGAAATATTGCAGTGTCAATTTCGAATGAAATCCATTAGTTAGTATATAAGTTACATGCATTTTAAAATTGGGCATATCAGCAGGCTTATAATCATGTTGGCAGCACTGGCGTAGGCCTATATTGAAAAAATGAAAATTAATCTAGAATGCCAGGTACTATACGTGTGCAAAGTTTAGAGTTATTGGCTTGCATACTTTCTGATATATTGATATTTGGTAACAAAAATAGAGACAGTATTTATTAACAGTTGGCAGCCCTGGTTACTCTTAAGAATCGGCATAGTCATATATGTTATGGTACACATAGCCTACACGAAATTTGGTTGAAATCCAAATGATAGTATAGAAGTTACATGTATTTAATGTTGGACCTCTCAGCAGGCTTAGAATCATGTTGGTAGCACTGACGAAAATAAGTTACTCCAAATTAATATAGAATGTCAGGTGCTATACGTGTGCATAGTTTAAAGCTGTCGGCTTGCATACTTTCTGACATATGGGTATTTGGATAAAAACAATTTATTTATTTATTTATTTAATCGTATGGTGAGAGCATTTATTAACAGTTGGCAGCCCTGGTGGCTCTTAAGAATACGCTCAGTCATATCTGTTCATGTATACATAGCACATACGAAATTAGGTTGAAATCCAATTGATAGTGTAGAAGTTAGGTCCATCAGCAAGCTTATAATAATTTTTGCAACACTGCCATGTATGGCCTCCTGGAAATTAAACTGCAATAATATTATCTATACGTGTGCCAATTTTGAAATAGCTCCCATTCATACCATCCAAGATATCCAACATGGAGCTCAAATTTCAATTCCGTTTTTTTCAGCAGTTGGTAGCACTGACATCATTTTCAAATATGGCCGTGAGATATTCAGGTATAGATCTTTACTGCTACCAAATTTTGTTTCGATTGCTGCAGCCGTTTAGGAGTTTATAGGGGACACACACACACAGCCAGACAGACAGAAGGACAGACACACACACATTTGCCCGATCTCATAAGTCTACTTTTTCCTCATTTTTGCAAAATGTGAAAAGTAGGCTAAAAATCGTACTAACATGAGACTTTGGACTGGATAGTTTTATTCAGAACTGTTCACGCCGATGTCGTATGAACATTCTTTGGCGTGAGCAACTTCAGTGCTTCGGTGGTGTAGTTGGAAGCATGCTGAGCTACTATGCCCAAGCTTTGAGCAACGGTCCAACCCTTCCTTGGACAATTATGATATCCCGGGCCTAGCTTTTGCTGATGACATCCTTCTGCTCGCTCTAACACCCCATAATATGCAACATAGTATTGATGAGATTGTAAAATACTGTGAGGACTGGAACTTAAATACTAACCCACGTAAGACCAAAGGCATGGTGTGCAAAAAAGGACTTAAACTGGCTAAGAATGAAAAGTGGGTCAAAGTTAGAGACAGTGAAAAATCTTTAGTATCTAGGGACGATAATGGCGAGTGATGGAAGATGGACCAAACAAATTAAAAGGGCAAAATCGAAAGTGCTAGCGGCATTGACGAGTATTAAAGTGTTAGAGCGTAAGTTTTATTTTATTTATTTATCGTATGATGTTAACACAACACAATCACCTACATAAATACAGATTCATATAACACAGCAATAATACTAACAAATTATATAAATTATAAAGCAGATAAAAAAATAATTATAAATCAACGTCCAACTCGTTGATCCATTTGACAGCCTCAGTTGTAGCAGAATGCAGGTCCTCCAGACTTCCTGGAAAAACTCGGAGAGGACATTCCAGTACTAAGTGCTCCATTGTCTGTGGAATGTCAGCGCAATCGCAATTCGGTGAGTCTTTCCAACCCCATTTGTGGAGAACAGAAGCACATCTTCCCAAGCCACATCTAATACGATTGAGTCTAGTCCAGGTATGTCTGGGCAGATTGAAGCCAGCAAGTTTTATCTGAGGATCCTCAACGTTCACGATGCCTGGTGGTGTAGATGTTGTCCACTCAACCCGCCAATTTTCATTAGGTTTAAAATTTCTGCTTGTTAAATCCAAGGCAGTTTTCCATGCAGGTTTACGGGATTTCAATCTAGATGGGCCAAGATGTTTCATGTCTTCATGTATTGGGAGGGCCTTGTTATTTTGCACTCTCGACCAAAGATGAACCAGATTTTTCTGCCTTCTGATATGAGGAGGTGCGATATTACTCAGCACTGGTAACCACTGGACTGGAGTAGGAAGTAGTGTTCCAGATACAATACGCATGCTCTGTCGGAGCTGAACATCCACCCGTTGAGTGTGGCAGCTATTAAGCCATACCCCAGAGCAAAACTCGGCTGAAGAATAGATTAGCGCAAGAGCAGTTGTTCTCAGAGTGTTGGCATCCGCTCCCCATGATGTTCCAGCCAGGCGCTGAAGGAGGTTATTGCGGCTCTTCAATTTCGCAGCAGATTTACACAGATGGGTTTTGTAGGTCAGAGATCTATCCAAAGTCATTCCCAGATATTTAGGGGTGCTATTATACTGTAATTCTTTACCTCTAAAATTGACTCTAGGATGGTAATTTGCATGCCTGTTGTCCAGATGGAAAGCAGTTATCTCACTTTTCTGAGGATTTGGTTGTAAGCGCCATTTTGTGAAAAAGTCATCCAGGACTTTGAGGTCTTGGATGAGAACGGCCTCGGCTTCTGCGAAATTAGCATGTTGAACAGTGAGGTTGATATCGTCCGCATACATGAACTTGCGGGCTACTGTTTTCGGAAGATCATGGGTGTACAGATTAAAAAGAATGGGTGAGAGAACAGAACCTTGCGGCAGGCCATTATTCAGTTTACGGAATCGGCTTTTGTTCTGCTCAGAGTAGACTTGGAACAATCTGTTACTTAGCATGTTGTCTAACAAGTTCATAATCTTTAAACAAGGAACAGCCTTGATCAATTTCAATAGCAATCCCTCCTTCCAAACAGTATCATATGCTGCTGTGAGATCCAGAAAGGCTGATACGCTCTTCAGTTTCTTCTCAAACCCAGCTTCCACAAAGGTGGTCAGGGAAAGAACTTGGTCACTGCAATCACGGCCAGGTCGGTATCCTGCTTGTTCAATTGGGATCAGTGCCTCAATCGCTGGCGCTATTCTATTCAGGATCAATCTTTCCAGGAGCTTGAATGTCACAGATAGCAATGCTATTGGACGGTAACTTTGAGGTAAGTTCGGGTCTTTCCCTGGTTTTAAAAGGGCAATGATTTTGGTCTTCTTGAAGATTGCAGGTAACTTTCCTGATTCTAGTATACAGCTGAAAAACATAGCCAACCATCGTTTTGTAGCTGGACCACAGTTCTTTAATAATTCTGGATAAATCCCATCTAATCCTGCAGCTTTTCCATTTTGAAGAGAGATTAAACCTTCTTCCACTTCCTGTACAGAGAAGGGTCTCGAATATGTATAATGTGGCTGAGCTGAGCGTATGGCTTGCCTAAGCTTTGTTTTCACCAACCGGTTGAACTTCTTGTTCTTTGCTGTTCTAGAGGTTTGGACAATATGGTTAGCTATCGCATTTACATTAATAGATGTAGGTGTTTTCGATGGTATGGAAGCGGAATCTAGTTTCCGTATCAGAGACCACGCCTTCCTGCTGGAATGGGTGAAGTTTAAACCTTCAACAGTATTTATCCATCTCTCTCTTCTACCTCTGTCAAGTGATTGTAGAAGTTCAGTAGCTTTCTCCCTGCTGCTATTTTCATTATACTCTTCTTTCAGTCTGTTGGACTCCTCATTCCATCCTGGTATATACTCCTTCCTGAAGCCTCTCGGAATAGATCGTTTGGCTGCTGCTTTTATTAGACCTATGAACCTTGACTAGTTTTCAGGTACCGCTTGAATCCATCTAATGTTGGCATCTGAGTATTTTGCATAGGTTTCCCAATCTGCCTTCAGAAAGTTCCAGCGAGGACGAGGTGTGGAATGAATAACAGGAATCTGTACTCCAATTTTGTATATTACTGGCCTATGCTGACTATGGGGAAAGTCTAGTTACCGAATCTTGACTACAAAGTGTATAAGAATGTGTTTAACGCACTCATCGTTTCAAGAGCACTTTATGGAGTGGAAGTATGGGGTTTAGAGGAAGGAACGGCAACCCTGGACAGTATTGTAAGTAGGTTTGCCAAGATAATTTTGGGTCTACCTAGTTGCACGGCGAATTGTGGAGCGAGAATGTTGTGTGAGGATGTAAGCATTCGACAACATATCATAAAAAGGGTCATAAAGTCTTGGATTCGTTTGAAAGTAGGTGGAGGGGGGGGGGGAATGATAAAGGTAGCCTACCTGCACCAAATGAAACATCAGCAAGAGGGCTACTGGGTGGACGGGGTAAGAAGTGTGCTGGAAAGATTATTAATGGGTTATCTATGGGATAGGGACTTACGAAGAGAGGAAGGTAGGGTGTGTAAAAAAGTGTGCAGAAGGGTTATTGACGTAGAGTTGCAGGTGCTAAGAGAAGAGTGCACCAACAGGAGAACCTTAACAGAGTTCTGCGAAATTAGGAACTTGATGAGCATAAAGCCTCAATGTCTAATGAAAAGAGAAATGAGAGGGATAATTTGGTGGTTAATGGGGGTGTATAAGAACAAAGCGTTGAGAGAAGTAGGAAAAGAGGACCTTTGCCTGTTTTGTGGGAAGGTTATGGGTGCAGCGCACCTGATCAGGGAATGCAAAGAGATTAAAACGAAAAGAACAAACTTTGTAGACAAATCAGATCTAAACAGAATAGAAAATGTAAATGAGTATCACACTTTAATAAAATTACTAAAAAGGGAATGGGGGAAGGCAGGTCAATTAGCAGAATATTTTAATATCATCAGGGCAATGTGGAATAGGGAAGCGTCGGATGAGATTCAGAACAGAGGTGCATACAAGTTCAGGAGATGGCTTCCTAAGCTATAAATCTTTTTTAAGGCCTAGGAGAGCCTATCTGTATTAACTAGGTGTACTACTACTATAGTACATCAATACAGGGTCTTTCATATAAAGTAAGAACGGCAAGCGGCAGTTTTGTTATTCGCTACTGCGATGACCTTGGGCAAGCTTGTGGCGCGCCATGACCCCCCGCTTTAAGCGTGTGTACAATCCTGTATGAGATATTACCCTATAAAAATACTGTAAGTGTCGTCCTTCCTGGGTTATACAGGCATTGTATGTGGTAACCACTTTTTGGCTGACGCGAGTGAGTTCTGCAAATGTAATATTTCTGATTTTTAATGTTATGATTTTTATTGAGCACCGAGTCAATAGTGTCAAACTTATTTACCATCACGTGAATCTGTGCTAGTGAAGGTAGCCCTTCATCAGGAAATTGCTGAACAAATGCATCACGTACTGGCCGAGCCGACTCGTACTTAAAATAAGTTGTACATACAAAAATACGATGTTGTAATGATAACTGGCTCATGTTAACATCGCAGGTTCAGACTGGCGACTGAACACCTGCAAGTTTATTGCAAGGTCGAGTTCAGTATATAGGCCTACTATGCGCGCGCTTTCAATACTACAGCAGGGGGCCGTGACACGCCACAAGCTCGGCTTAGGCCACTGCAGCAGCGGAAAACAAAGCCGCCGCTCACCGTTCTTACTTTACATGAAAGACCCTGTATATTGCCGTCTGTAGATTTTTCCGTTCTGAATCCATGCTGTGAGTTTCATGTTCTTTTTTTTTTCTTACTAAAAAACTTATCAGTCTCTTACAGACAGTAAGGGCTCGATAGGAAAATAAGAGTAATTTTTTCTGTGTTGTACATACGGAACATGCCATATTCATGTAGCGCCAAATGTGTCTCCCATGGAGAACTGTCAAAAATGAGGAACACTGTTGCCCACATTATACTCATTATGATCAAGAAAGAACTTGTGCAATCTCCATCAGAAAAGTTGCCCAGTGATTTTTTGAATGAAGAAAAGGAAGGAAGCTTGTAGTTTAACGTGACCGTTAATCTTGAGATCATGAGCCACGGGACCTCCTTTTTACGTGGAATCCGAACCACAGGACATGGCATTTCACTTCGAAAATCTCACATGCATTGACCGGGAATCGAACCCGGACCGCCTTGGTGACAGGCATACAGCTAGACCGCTGAGCCACCACGCCCCCCCCCCCCCCCTTGAACGAAGACAACTACTGCAAAAGCATTATTAAATTTTTGAAAGAAAAAAAAACTAGGAAGCTATTAAATGCCGTATGAACATTTGGTTTATTTATATAACGCCATATTGTAAATTTATGTATTCAATGTATTTATTGTATTTCCCATTATTCTGTATGTCATGATATGACTCTGAGTTAAAGTGACAATTAACAAGTTGATTTGGTTTAAATAAACAGATTTGGGCCTTTGTCCAAACTCTCTCTCTCTCTCTCTCTCTCTCTCTCTCTCTCTACTATGCCCAAGGTCGTGGGTTCAAATCCGGCCGAAGTCGTTGGATTGTTTGAGAGCGTTAAAAATCCCT
The DNA here is from genome assembly GCA_946902985.2 of Meconema thalassinum. Classification (NCBI taxonomy): domain Eukaryota; kingdom Metazoa; phylum Arthropoda; class Insecta; order Orthoptera; family Tettigoniidae; genus Meconema; species Meconema thalassinum. The sequence continues at coordinate 231,276,281 of OX336388.2, forward strand.
CAGTATACCTTCCTTCGGAGGGAAAGTAAAGCCGGTGGGCCCATGTTATAGATTTATGGCATGTAAAAGAACATTCCACTAACTAAACTTGTGTGAAGCAAAATTTGTAGGTTAGGTTTGATTGATGCTTTTAAGTTCAAACGTTCGTCACCAGGCACTGGTTGCGATGGCATCTAGTAGTACCTAAGTTCACAGCTAGTTGTCGTGGATGGTACCATTTGGTACCGAAAGTAGGAACTACTTGAAATTGTCGTGTGCAGTCCGTACTTGAATTAAAAACAGATAACACACACTAATACAGCCATCATAATTTACACCGGTTATCAGACAGATTCTACACACACCCAAAGTACACGGGGCTACATGACCGCGTTGTCGCAGCCCCTAAACTAAGGAACCAACCAACCAACCCAAGAAATGTAATTCCGTTCCAGCCCTCAGACCAAAATTTAATTTCCTGGCGAGCCGGGAATCGAACCCGGGCCTCCGTGGTGACAGCCAAGAGTATTTCAACATGTGATCCAAGTTCCAATCACATATGAACAAAATTATGAAAGTTACAAACGAATTGTTTGTGTTTTCTGCGTACGCATCTCCTTAATTCAGATGAAATATTTTGTACCGCACTTTAGAATGTCGTTAATTACATGTAGCATTTTATATTAATTTTGAAGGACTGTTCTTAGGAGCTCTTCCGCCCCTTATAATAGTAATAGAAGCCAAGAACTATTCTTAACGAAAATAACAGGCATTTTGTCGTACTTTGATGCATTCAGTTTCCCGCGTTTATAGTTTGGGGTTTTTACTGAAGGAAGCTTGTAGTTTTACGTGACTGATCATTTGTAACGGGACCTCAAGTTTAACGTGGAATCTGAATCACAGAACGTGATATTTCACTTATATCCGCATGGCGATTTTTTTTCGGATATCCGCTGGTTTATGCCTATAACATAATAATAATAGTAATTATACTGACACCTTGACCAGTGTAATCCACAGAGCCAGCTCCTGCAAGAAAACATCACTGTGGTAAGTTACCAGCAATTAAACAAGATCTGCAAAGCTTTAACATCTCTGAATCCGTTATACAAGACAGACACGCATAAAGAGAAGTTTTTAATCTTTACCACAATCATATATCTATTATATTATTTTATTTACATAAAAAATTCTCTGACATATTTATTTTTCTTAGCAGGGTACTTTCATGTCAACACGATTACTGATTGGCACATATTCAAAATTTTAAACTCTGCATTGAGAGAAGATCTCCTTGTTCATTTCAAGCACTGGTCTATTTACTTACTAATTCAAGCACTAAACTACGTTCATGTCGGCATAGTCAATGATTGGCACCTTGTGAGAATTTTAAAATTCGTGTTGAATATAAGAAGATTTGCTTAGTCATTTAAGCATTTAACTATTTATCATTGATCTATATTAATTATTGGTTAAAGAACATTATTTTAAAATTATTTTAAGTGTATTATTTTGATAAGAATTAGTATATAGTTTAATATTTGTTTACATTCGCCAATAATATTTTCACGCTTTTTAACTACATTTTGAAGAAAAATGATAAGTATTTTATTTTCATTTTATTTAATTTGATGTGTAAGGATATCAGTTTTAATATTTATTCATTTTATTCAATTTTAACATTAATATTTCTTTTCTTATTAGTGTGGGAGACAGATGAGGATCAAGAAGGCCGAGTATGGGATCTAGCGGGCGCAGGAGTAAGCTCAGCGCCATTGTCTGAGAATAAAAAGAAGAGAAGCAGTATTCCGAGTTCCGACGAGCTGCGAAACACATTCCCTTAATTCTCTACTGTATTTTAATCAGTTTCATTGTTTATAATAAATAATTCCGTTCTATATTCGATGCTTGTGAGTGTCATGATCTAGAAACCGTTTCCCACAAATGGGGGCTCGTCCGGGATGGACTGAAACAACGAGTTACGACGCAATCCACGACACGAAGTACGACGCAAAATACGACTCTGTTTTCGACGAAGTGAACGGCTAAACATATTTGTTGCTGTTGCCTACGACGCTGACGACGAGACGACGTGCAGTTTTGTGAGCCCACGACGTGCGAATCTACGACGAGGATTCATAGGCAAGCAAAATTTGTTCTGCTGTTTCAGCGACAATTAGTGGTGCCGTGACGACGACGAGGGTCGGAATCTAAACGACGACAGAGGATTGTGGATGTGGTAAGAGGATAGCGACTCGTTAGAGAGAAACGACTGGAAGCGGTATTCAACGATATCACCTACAAATATCACCGGTTTGGTGAATGAGGTTAAACAGGTTTGATAGCGAGGTTTTGAGGAAGCGATATTGACGGAAATCTACTTGATAGACGTGAGTAAACAAATAAGATGACTACACTCGGTGCAATAGAGAAAATAAATAAGAACATAAGTGATGCTCCGGTCAAAGCAATCAAAGTTTTACATAACCTCATTTTCGAGCATATACCAGACGACAGGAAGAATCGAAAGCGACTGCGAGAGTTTCCTGGATTCGATTTTGACGAAAATTCCATTGAAGAGGAAGCTAAGAAGAAATTTATCGTAGAAACATTTTCTAAGGCTGATCTGTTGCGTGTTTCTGAGATTCTTAATACCGAGATCGGGACAAAGGAGGTAATGATTAACACCATTTGTTATTACTTAAGAAATTTGGATGAACTCTCAACTAATATAGACGATGATGACGAAGATGAAGAAGACGAAGAAGACGAAGAGAGCGAAGAGGAAGACTAGCACAGAAGGTATAGAGAACAACATAAGTTTTCATTGTCGTTCCGCGAAGTAGAGGGCGCTATTAAAACATTTAACGGTAAGGATGGTTACCCAGTGAAGAAATGGATCGCAGATTTTGAGGAGACGTCAATCTTGATGGGATGGAGTGAGCTGCAAAAGTTTATTTTCGCTAAGAAATCACTCGATGGTATAGCTAAGCTTTTTATTCAAGGTGAGAAAGGACTGACGTCCTGGACTGCACTGAAGAAGGCCTTGAAAGAGGAGTTTGACGTGGCGGCAAGCTGTGCAGAAATTCACAAGTTGTTAACCCAGCGACGAAGAAAGCGCGACGAATCTCTACAGGAATACTTTCTTGTGATGAAGGAAATCGCTAGTAGAGGTGATGTTGAGCTAGTTTCTCTGTGTCAGTACGTGATTGATGGGATCGAGGACGATTCAGGATCAAAACTTCTTCTCTATGGAGCAAAAAATTCTAAAGATTTCAAGGAGAAAATGAGAAGTTATGAGATGGCGGTGAAGTCTTTGCCAAAGAAAAGCACAAAGTATAATAACAGTAATTTTCAAGGAAGTGCCAAGAGTGCCAACGAGAAGGACGGAAAGTGCTGGGGCAGTACAAAGAAGAAAGAGGCGAGTAGTGGAGATAGATGTTATAATTGCGGTGGATCTGGTCATAGTTCTAAGGAATGTGAGCACAAGAATAAAGGCAAGAGATGTTTCAACTGCAACTGGCCACATTTCATCCGAGTGCAAAAAAGAGAGGAAGAACGATAAGAGGAATAATCAAGGTATCAATCTTATTGATGAAAAGAAAAGCTGCCTCAAGTTCAAAGAGGTTAGTTTGGGTCAGCAGAAACTTCAGGCACTTATCGACTGTGGCAGTCCTTATAACCTACTGCGACAAAACATCCATAAGACCACGGGTTCCCCAGGATTGAAGAGTACGGATCTTGTTTTGAAAGGATTCGGTAATGGTTTTGTTGCTCCTCAAGGTTACTTCACAACAGTCGTTGAAGTAGACGAGCTGGAGTTCCAAACCAACGTCTATGTTGTTTCTGATGATACTATGGAATGGGACATGATTATTGGTAACGATCTATTGGATCGGGGTGAGGTCATCCTGAGCAAGCAAGGAGTTACCATCAAGAAACTAGAGGTCCCAATGATGTTGATCAGGGTAGCCGACGAACAGGAATTGGATATCGAGAACTGCGTTGATGAGGAAAAAAGGGAACAGATCCAGGATTTGGTAGCGAGATATGTACCAAAGAAGACGAAATCTACTGATGTCAAGATGAAGATCACATTGAAAGAAGAAAAACCGATATTTAGCAGGCCCAGACGAATGGCACCGCTTGAGAACGAATTTGTCGATGAGCAAGTCGAGGCGTGGCTGGAGGAAGATATCATAGAACCGAGTCAATCAGAATATACATGCCAAGTGGTGGTAGTCAAAAAGAAAAATGGAATTCCGTTCAAGATTGTGACTGACTGTATGGCATTCCAAAAGACAATGCACAAAAGGGACCTGGTCCCACGACTAGCTACATGGGCTATGGCCTTGGAGGAGTTTGACTATACCATCGAACAGCAAACTGCAACCAGGATGAAACATGTCGATGTCCAGCAATTAAACAAGATCTGCAAAGCTTTAACATCTCTGAATCCGTTATACAAGACAGACACGCATAAAGAGAAGTTTGTAATCTTTACCACAATCATATATCTATTATATTATTTTATTTACATAAAAAATTCTCTGACATATTTATTTTTCTTAGCAGGGTACTTTCATGTCAACACGATTACTGATTGGCACATATTCAAAATTTTAAACTCTGCATTGAGAGAAGATCTCCTTGTTCATTTCAAGCACTGGTCTATTTACTTACTAATTCAAGCACTAAACTACGTTCATGTCGGCATAGTCAATGATTGGCACCTTGTGAGAATTTTAAAATTCGTGTTGAATATAAGAAGATTTGCTTAGTCATTTAAGCATTTAACTATTTATCATTGATCTATATTAATTATTGGTTAAAGAACATTATTTTAAAATTATTTTAAGTGTATTATTTTGATAAGAATTATTATATAGTTTAATATTTGTTTACATTCGCCAATAATATTTTCACGCTTTTTAACTACATTTTGAAGAAAAATGATAAGTATTTTATTTTCATTTTATTTAATTTGATGTGTAAGGATATCCATTTTAATATTTATTCATTTTATTCAATTTTAACATTAATATTTCTTTTCTTATTAGTGTGGGAGACAGATGAGGATCAAGAAGGCCGAGTATGGGATCTAGCGGGCGCAGGAGTAAGCTCAGCGCCATTGTCTGAGAATAAAAAGAAGAGAAGCAGTATTCCGAGTTCCGACGAGCTGCGAAACACATTCCCTTAATTCTCTACTGTATTTTAATCAGTTTCATTGTTTATAATAAATAATTCAGTTCTATATTCGATGCTTGTGAGTGTCATGATCTGGAAACCGTTTCCCACATTAGATTTAAGTACATTTATAATAGTTTAGCTTAATTCTTAATTGATTCTCATTATTTAGCTGAAGATGGCCTCATTGAAGGCCGAAACATGTCCTATTTATATAGAATATATATAAATTGAGTATTCATTTGGCGTATAATTTTGAATATTTGATTAACTTCTTTTCAATACGGATTTTTAAAACATTTGTTTTAATGGCAAATGTATTAGCATTTTGTAGTATTGATTCAGGCGGGTGTACAATTCTTATTAAGAACTATTCTATATTTTTTTTTCGTTTAGCCTCCTGAGAGGCCGAGTGCAGGTCTTTCTATTCGACGCCCGTGGGTGACCTGCGCGTCGGGATGAGAGATGGAATGGATGAAGATGAATGAAACTGGGCAAGGATGTGGAAGGAAGCGGCCGTGGCCTGTCAGAAGGTACTGTCCCAGCATTTGCCTGGTGTTGAAAATGGGGAAACCACGGAAAACCATTTCAAGGACAGCCGACGGTGGGGCTCGAACCCACGCGTCTACCGAGTCAGCAGAGAGCTTGGCCCCTTGACCTAACGCAGCGCTTTAGCCCGCGTAGCCACTACCGTCGGTCACTATTCTAATAAAAGACAGGGAAAAGAAATGCCGCCGAAGAATGGGATGTTGATTAATTTAGGGGCTTTGCATAATCGTGCTCATGTAGCCCCGTGTACTTGGCTGTGTGTTGAATTTGTTTGATAACCCGTGTTATTGTGATGACTATGAGTGTGTGTATTTATAAGTCAAGTGAATTACGGATTCTAAAAACCTTTAACTCCGCTATAGTGTTTTAGAGACCATTACGGTATGGGTTTAGAGAATATATTTCTTATCTTACGAAATACAATCAGTGCATCTTATTTGACATTATACTGGGATTATACGTTGCTGCATTTAGTACTTTTAACTAGTGAGATAGGTTGGTTGGTTCCTCTGTTTATGGGCTGCGACAACGCGGTCATGCAGCCCCGCGTGCTTTGGAAGTGTGTGTGGAATCTGCCTGATAACCGGTGTTAATTGTGTGTTATCTGTAATTCAGGTAAGGACTGCAGACAGTCAGTTTTAAGTAGTTCCTACTTTTGCTACCAAATGCTACCGTCAACGACACCTAGCTGCTAACTTGGCTAAATGATACCACCGCAACCAGAACCTGACGGTGAACGTTGGAACTTAATAGCGTTAATCAAATTACACCTACTAAATGTATCTTCACATGAGTATAGTTAGTGGAAGGTTCTTTTACATCAAATAAATCTATGACATGGGCCCACCAGCTTTACGTCCCCTCTGAAGGAAGGCATACTGAGGGATGTGAACGCTCTTCAAAAATCCGATGACTTCGGCCGGGTTTGAACCCGCGACCTTGGGCAGAGAAGCTCAGCATGCTACCAAATACGCCACCAAAGCCGCCCAATGTGAGATAATACGCATGTAAATACAGCAATACTATTCCCTAATATGCAGCTATAGTAGCCTACACACTGACTTACTGTATGTACATGAATAAGCCATTTCTCATTAATCACACCATTTGTGCGGGGTTAAAAATTGTAAGTTTATTTGACTCCAGAATAATGACTTTATATTCCAAACATAGAATAATTTAAATATTGTTGCCTTTTAAAAAGGTAGATGCAACAATTTAAAAATGAAAGAGAACTATGTTTACAAGACATCTAAATTACAACCATTACAACAAAAATAAAGTCTCTCAGGAAAGTATTGTAATTGTGAGACTAGGTTCTTGAAAAATGTGCATATACAGCCCTCTTTGTTATTGATGCATTCTCAACTACGTTATTGTACTCCACAGTACCTTTCGCCTAGATTTAAAGTGAGTTAATATTGCACTTGATTAACTTCAGGGCCCAGGAGAACTATGTTTTAAACTCAATTAGGGGCAAAGTGAATATACTTTGCGCAATATATTGGCATGTATATTTCTGTAACATGTAAATACACCTCCCGGGCAACGCCGGGTAAAATAGCTATCTATATACACAATACGCTAAGGTGTATGTTTCACAAAACTCAAGCTCCTAAACCAGAGGGAGTTAGAAGGTGTGGTTTGTACCAAAATATTCCAAACCGTCTCAATAATACAGGAAAAATCTTGCTTTTCTTGAAAAGTCAATGGAAATATATTTATTTGTTTATAAAGTGCTTTGAAACAAATAAACAAGACGATAGCCCCTGCTACAACTGTATCGCCTACAGCCCGCATAGCAATAGCGCCGGGTGGGTAGTCTATACACATGGGGCGCGTACAACCAGCAGCAGTGATGAATTGCTCTCTGATTGCATAAATATCGATAATTTGTTTAAAAAGTGCGTTTAAACAAATACACATATTTATAGAAGCCCGCATAACAGTAAAGCCAGACGGGTGGTTTATACACATACGAGAATTCTCGCACGGGTCCGCTAGTTTACTCTATTTTAGGTAATTTTAAGACTCTTTTAACATCCGGAGGTGTCCCAAGCCCTAATTGAAGACAACCCAACTACCAAAAAGCTCATCCTTCTTTTGTTCGACTGAGGATGTGTACTTCATTGAGCACTATTTCGTATTACCTTTTTTTTTCTTGTATGCTGGAAGTTTATTACATCAAGATAGAGACGTCAATTTACGCCTCGCGTCACCACCGGAACGAAAGGTGCTCTCCCCACCCCTCCACTCTTATAACGAGAAAGACGGCAAGGGATGAAACACGATTTTTTTCTCCTCGAATGAAAAAAAAGCGATGGACTTAAGTTAAGCATAGTAATTATTTTCCATCCCCTGGGGTATAAGGGAAATAGACAAGTTAGATGGGTGTAGGGAAAAATACAAGAAATGAGAGGGGGGGGGGGGTGAGGGGAGGGGGTGGAAAGAAGGAAGGTAGTAAAGAATTATAAATAGGCTAACATTAATGGTAAGGATTTTGCCGGAGTCATACGCATTTATTAGTGTTTTTCATCAAGACAATCTCGTGCCCTCGGAGTATTGTACAGGGAAGAGAAATTAAAATGGTTCACGCGATGACAAAAGTATAGTCACATCAGAAAAGTGGCTACTTGTTGTGTATGGCTTCTGTTTTATGAACATTTCATTCGTTTAATAATAAATACTTTATTGCGCACAATGTGCATGAACGTGGTTCTTACGAACCATCATTAATACAAAATTTTGTCGTTGTCACTGTAAATGCCTCTTTCCGAGGGGTGTCCATATATTTCTAATTTTCACAGAATTTCGTCAGAGACACCTCTCACCACGTCCTCACGTGGTATCTGTCGCAAGGACCCTTACAAAGCTTGCACACGCATAGTTCGTCTGGTTGGTGATAGACGTCTCTCATGCAGATCCGGTGGTGGAAACCATGGACCGCAAAGCGCGTCAAGATATGTCTCAGCTCGTATGATCCTTGCATCCAGTCCTGTGCAGTCATAGCGTCCGTCGTATACAATTCCTGACAAATGTCATTTCTCTTTGCGGTCATGAGACGTAAAAACTCCCCATATCCCGGTGTGTGCGGCAGGAGCATCTGTAATCTGACTTCTTCCATAAAGGGTAGTTTCCCTGTTCATTCGTTTAATTGTTTCAGATTGTAACATTACTATAGTGCGGGACAAACCATTGGAAGCCTGAAGGTCACGCGTAGTCGGTGCGCTGTTGTCCTGTACGTTCTCGCATCCAGCACGCGACTGAAGGTACGATGCAATAGCTTGGCAACACCGCCGGGCGCGGGGTAGAGAGCGGAGCGGAGAGCCGGTTGACCTTCAGGCTTCCAATGGTTTGTCCCTCACTATAGTTCTGGGTCATTGTTGTTTAATACACAATGAGGGATACTTTTAAAAAAACATTATTCTCAATTTATTCTATTCATTCAACAATCAACCCATCAGCCAAGAATCACTTCCAATCCTTCCACACAAAACCAAGTCCAAGAATAAACAATAAAAAACAGGTAGTTCCGTGAAGAACTATACAGCCTATTTTCATATATCCTAGTCATGTTAATTGCCTCTATCAACAAACAAAATTTCAGTTTGATTGTTGTGATAGAGTCGTAGATATTGAGAACCGTCTAAATATTTCAGATGGTTGCCAGGTTGAATTTTTATATATGTACTATTACATGAAGATTAATGTGTACGTGTGGTATTCAAACTTCAATAGCATGATTAGAACACAAAAAGTAAAAACGAGATTTTAAAATTTTGCACAGCCGCCATTTTGAGGTTATGTAAACAATTGAACTAAATTAGACGTCAGTGCATTACAATGTGTATAAACATTTGCTGTGCCGAGTTTCATTACGTTTGGATGGTTAAATCGCGAGAAAAGTCTATTTAAAAGTCTCAATTTCGCTTAGCTGCCATGTTGGTTTTGTAGTCACCAGGTTTTTGAAAGTCTCATAGGTGAACTTCTAGTAGTGCCCTCCATCACCGTACACAATTTCAGGGCGATATCCGTAATAGTTTCGGAGATACTGAATGCTGGTGAAATATTTCGCACAGCCGCCATGTTAGATTGGTGAGACACAATAAAATTTAAGGGCACGGTCGGGGTCGGCCAGAATGGTGCTATGATCTTACCGAGTTTCATTGTAATCGCTCCAGCCGTTTAGAAGTTATTAGGGGGAAACACACACGGACAAAAGTTGATCTCATAAGCCTATTTTTTTTTTCATAAAATGAAAATAGGCTAAACCACCATCGTAAAAAGAACATAGAAAATGCGCCTCACTGGCAAGGCCCCATTCTCCCTTACTGATGAACTATTGCAAGGAATCTCTATCTCAAACGCTAAGGCCTGTACAAGAGCTCACCAGCAAAGAGTAGTCATTTTCATAACCTAACATTTTGATCTGAGCTATGTACAAGATTATAGAAGGCTTTGTGATGCCATTTTACAGTGTTTCCTTATCAACAATGTCATGGTAATTTTCAGTCGGTCGACACGATTATATGTACAATCGAGCGGCTTCGGTGGCGTAGTTGGTAGCACGCTGAACTGTGTGCCCAAGATTGCGGGTTCACACCCAGCCGAAGTCGTCGGATTTTTTTAGGAGTGTTAAAATCCCTCAGTATGCCTTCCTTCGAAGGGAAAGTAAAGCCGGTGGTCCTATGTCATAGATTTATGGCATGTAAAAGATCCTTCCACTAACTAAACTTTTGTGAAACTAAATTTCTAGGTTAGATTTCGTTGTAACGCTCTATCAAAGTTCCAACGTTCACCACTAAATGTAAGTGATATCTCGTAGCGGAAGTTGGAACTAGTTGAAATTGAACTGAAATTGTAGCTCACCCCATGGGTGTCCGCTTGAATCAGCTACAGCCTCTGGCGAGCTGAACATGTCATCGGACACTCCCGGCACTAAAAGCCATACGATTAATAAATTAATATGGAGAATTATATTTGGTGGGAACTATGAGATCCTACCTGAAAAAATCTACAAGTGATGAATTGTTTTTTTTTGGCTCTGATTACAAGGACATTCGTCAAGCGATCATCGTCAGTTCCAGGTTACTCCAAACAAGAAATAGAAGGTGGTCGTTGTTGTTGTTGTTGTTGTTGTTTTATCATTTTAAATGATCTTGTCGTCATCGTCGTTACGCTGGGCTCTGGCGTTTCGTCACGGTGACGGGACGAAATGTACCCAGATGCACTGAGGTGTGTGACGTCATAGTACTGCTTGGTGCATGTGTACCCCGACAATCTCTACTTCGTTAGTATAAGACAAAAATCCCCGATTATTGGATGTCACGGGTAATCTCGAGAACCACTGGATGGATTTTGATGCGGTTTCCACCATTCTGTAAAGGATATCTCGAGGAAGGTTTCTGTAGAAAATAATTTATGTATCATCAAAGAAAGCCAAGCAGTAACGATTTCAGTGAAAAAGTCGAAAACAAACTTGGCGTCCGTGCGCTTCTTAAGCTTACGCTGGGCAAACCGTTAAAAATATCAATATACTATGAGCGTAAGAATTGGTCAGCATGAAAAGTTCTACAAAAAAGTCCGCGAGAGCATATCTCTATCTTCAATACATCGCCCACTGTAAGTGTTTTTAGACTGGACTGAAGGGGCACGTCCCCGCGCGCTTGACCTTGCTTTGCCCTTGGTTTGCACTTGCCGTTCGCGAGTAATTTGAAACAAGATAAGCAAGATAAGTATTATGCAGATAATTTTCTAACATGTCAAGAGTCTTTGGCTTCGAGCGAAGCGAGAAGCCTCCAACCTTTCTAGCAATTGTAGCATTTAAAATGATACAAAGTCTAGTCCTTCAGACTGACTGTCACTTTTTATTTTAATTTAGGGGCATAGACATTGTCTTTTCAGCCTCGTGTAGATAGGTGTGTATTATTTGTAAGCATTGAAGAATTCAATGGAAACTCGTCGTTTTCCTTTTTCGAAACTGTTCCCAATTGTATTGCTGTTTGTCTTTCCACTGTCCCTGACCCTTGTTTGGTTATTGTTAACATAAACAAGGAGGGACTCTTGAAATATTTAGGCAAAAAGTAACTTTTATCGATTTTTACACTTCATTCCGAAAATGCGCCTAACTCAACATCCTCTCATTTAAACTTATTTTCTTATCACGTGAGTGGGTATCGTGTCGGACTACCAACCCCAAGCTTGCAGGTTCGCTCCTGGCCGTGGTAAGTGATTCTTGAAAGACGACAAAAATCACGACACGCATGTCATACGTTGTTGGCATGTTAAAGAACCCATTTGAAATCAGTTGGCCGTGTTCATAATGGCAAAATTAACCTCGGGATCTTCCGCCAACTCAGAAGTTCCTCCTTTCTTTACTAGAATGCGCTATAGTATTAAGGCGCTTAAATATCTAACCTCCTTGACTTTCATAGCGCTCCAAGGAACGACAAAATGTTGCATGCAAGCTGTGGGCGCAAATAACAGAGGTTCCACTCGGCCCTCGAGGCCATACGATATTATTATTATTTCTTCGATTCGGCCAACTAGGGACCACGTCAGTTCAACTGTCTCTTCTTCCGAGCTCTAACTACCGCCCAGTGTTCCCGCATTCGTCTTCGGTGTTGTTCTTTTCTCTCTTGGGACCAAGCCTTCCCTGTCTTCAGCTTCGGCTTTTCCTGGAAACCTTTGTGCGTACGTAGTTTTTCCTGAAGTGGAACACGCTCCTGGATATCTTTAGGGGAAATTTCCATTTCACGTAGATCTTTCTCAACTTCCGTGAACCATACCCCTTTGGTTTTCTTATCTTGAAAGTACATCAATATCCGTTTTGATAACTTGCCTGGGCTCATTCGTGTCACGTGCCTATAAAAGGCAATCCTTCTTTTTCGAATCGTGTCACTGATCTTCTCCACGTGCTTGTACAATTCGTGGTTGTGACGCCTTCTGTACTCGCTGTTTCCTTTGATGGGACCCAGGATTTTCCTCAAAATCTTCCTTTCTGTAGCCTCTAGTTTTCCATTAGACCTTTCTTGTTTATTATTAGAGTCTCTGCCGAATACAGAGAGCCTCTGGTCGAATAACAGTGCAGTGATGTCTAATTTTGGCGTTTAAGGATATCGATCTCTTATTGTAGATGTCGTTAGTCAGGTTGAATGCCATTTCCATTTTATTAATGCGTGACACGAAGGCTTCTTTCTCTGATAGGTTAGGCTCTATCCATTCACCGAGGTATTTAAACTTTCTGCCTTCTGAACTTTTCCTAGTCCGACCTCCACGTGTCTACTAATCAATTAATCGATTCTCCGGGTAGCCTATTATTCGATTAGTCGATTGATTGAATGAACGGTCAGTCGAATAATCTATCGATAAATTTCAAATTATTTGATTAATCAGTTATCCGAACATCTAGTGTAAACCCACGGATGTACCAAGAGCCTTCTGATGAGTCTGACTTGGTGCGTTTAGCCGAAACCACGCATAATACACGGCAAATAACCTGCAAGAATGTTGCTGAAGTCTAATCTAAGCAAAGCCCTGAGATAGCCGCTATCGAAGTAACCTTACAATACTCACAATGTAACCAACGAAATATCGTCTCTATCTCAAAACATCTCTCACCTCTAGCGCTGTTCATTTGTACCTTTTGTTCTTCTTATTATAATAATAACACTCCCTCTTATTTTTTCCGCCCTATCAGCTTTCCCCTTTTTTATTTGATGAAACATCTGAATGCCAAGTAAATTACTACTCTTCTTATTCTTATTTTTTTGTCACAGTCAAGGGGATGAAAGAAGAAGAGAAAAAACAATTAGATGAATCGTGACATGTAGCTTGCTTAGTAGGCGGCGCAAAAAATATCTCGTCTGATTTAAATTGACATCCGTAAGGAGAAGCTTGTTGTATATGTCTTAAGTATTAGACTAAAATGCTCATTCTTTCCTTTCTACGTCAGCGTATTTTTTTTGTTAATTTCTTTTCTTTGCCCATTTTTTATTCGTTTCTCTGTTAACACCAAGTATAAGGTATTATAATTTTTTTCTTAAAAAAAAGGGGAGGGGGGACAGAATCTCGAGTTATTATTTCTTTAAAAAAATTCGTTATTTCTCTTGCCTACCTGTCTGTTCGCAAGTCTCTTCTGTTCCTTCTCATTACTTACGCGCTAGTTGCGGGGGTGGGATGACCCCCAAGACATATGACAGGAGGTAGTGATTATAAACATGCTTGGGAGTATACTTAGGCTGTGTCCCAATACTCAAGTTGTCTGCTATTGACTAGCTACTATGTGCTATGTGCTAACTTGCTTCTCGCGACAGACTTGGCTGGACAAGCTGATTGGTCACTCTGACCAGGATCGAGACATAACTTTAACCTAACTTTTGTAACACAGGCGATTGTTATCCCAGTCACGTTTTAATGACGTTTACAAAATTATATTTATTTAAATTTGTTCAAACTTTTGAAATCTTATTACAGAATCTATAAAAGCTTGCATACTTATGAGAGGTTGAATGCCTAAACGTTAACGTAGTTTTGGCAAGATAACGAATAGAAAGATTCTGTTGTATTGTCACTAACAGTCCACTACAGCGACGAAAGAAGAAAATGCGCTGGTCTACTGCTTTAATCTATAATTTTATTAAGAATAATACTGTTAATTTCATTTCATCAGTGTGCTAAGCTTTTGTTGATGAAAAACTTGCGTCTCGAGACAGGCTTGGCTGGACGAGTTTTGATGACGTCACACCATTCAACCAATCAGCTTATCCAGCCAAGTCTGTCGCGGGACGCAAGTATGTGCTATGCACTACGGAGATTTGGGACATGTCTGCTTGATCACAGCCTCCTTCATAGACTTGTGTTCTGATACGCACTGGACTTACATGCTGGTACCAAACCAACACTCAAGATGGCGGTGATCTGTTGCTGCTCCTTGTAAGCTCTTTGCGCTTTCATCAGCTGTTTTAAATAAACAATACCTGAACGATACGATCACGGATGTGCCAAGAAGATCACTTTTTAGCCGAGCCCTAATTATGGTTTGTGTTTGGCTGATTAAGAGGATACAGTTCAGGAGGAAGGGAAGAAGGACAATCTCGATAATAGGCCTAAGGCAGCGGCAAATTGACAATTTGAGACAAGGCCCTTATTGTGCGCTGGAGACCATGAACCGAGTTGTCGTTGCAATCCTCAGTCGTGATTACCACAGAACCAAACAACATATTCGCGTGAAAATAATTGGGTTGAAGCGTTGAATTTGGCAAAGAATATAGGCCATGCATAAACTGGATTAAAGTCAAAGACAACCTGCAATTCCGATAAGCTACAATTTCTATAACTTCCTTGACGTAGTCGACAATCTAACAAGCACTTTCGTTCACTAGCTACTACAGACTTGATTGCTTTGTGCTAAGCTGTATTGGATCACGACTTCTGACGTCACATCCGGTAAGGTAGTCGACTGTCTAGTTCACTACGGCTGAAATTGTACTATTGGGACACAGCCTTACTCCCACACATCAGCACAGCAAGGATTTGCTGAACTAGGGTCGGGTAAATCAGCTCTTAATTCAGCTCGATATCGCAAGCTTCCGTATGGCCGGTATCGTCTCCAATCAAGGACAAAGTCTCGATAATACCGGAATACCTTATCCAATGTGTTGTCGGCAGTGTCCATTTAAAGGGCAAATCTAGGCTCACTTAAACCGCTGGTCGTGTAGAGTCAAAGCCCTCCTTATTTCCCAGCGATGCGAACCATCCTTCATGTTATCTGTTTTTTAATTCTAGTAAGGACTGCATTGGTATACTGGCTTTGACGGCCGGTGAATTAAAACTCAGCTATTATTCTAGGTTTGTGCCGTGTCTAGTGTGCGGTTTCGCCTAGCTTGGTGTCCTAGGCGAAACCCCACACAAGAAAATGAAAATCCACAGCCTGCTTCCAGTCTCCGACCGGGTCAGGAATGGAATGAATGAAGCCCCATCTAGCGGCGAGGATAAGAACTGTGCCGGCTGCCGAGGCCTGACGCACTCCTCTGGGGCAATGATTAAATGAATGACAAATGAAATGATAGTGGAGAGTGTTGCTGAAATGAAATTTTGACAGGGAAAACCGGAGTACCCGGAGAAAAACCTGTCTGCCTCCGTTCTGTCCAGCACAGATCTCACATGGAGTGACCGGGATTTGAACCACGGGCCCAGCGGTGAGAAGCCGGCGTGCTGCCGCCTAAGCCACGGAGGCTTCGCGAAACCCCACACAAGACATGACACAAACCTAGAAGAATTGCTGAGTTTTAAGGACTGCATTCATTCGATTTGCAAGTAGTTCGAACGTTGCTACCAAACGCCACCGTCAGCGACCAACTAGTTCTGAACGTTGTTACTAAATGCCACAGCAGTCGGCTCCTGTTGACGATTGTTGGAACCTATGAGCGTTAATCAACGATAACCTATAATTTAGCTTCACACAGGTGTAATTAGTGGAAGGTTCTTTTTAATGCTATAAATCTATGACATGGGACCGCCGGCTTTACTTCCCCTCCAAAGGAAGGCATACTGAGGGATTTTTATCGCTCTTAAAAATTCCGCCGACTTGGGCGGTGTTTGAACCCGCGACCTTGGGCGTAGAACCTCAGCATGCTACCAACTACGCCACCGAAGCCGCCTAACCTAACGTAGTGTATGACTTCAGAGAACTGCAGAGGTTGCCCTCAGTCAATGTTATTTGAGTTCCGTGAAGCGGGCGATGTAAAATGAAAGTGATCTTCAAACTGATTTGGTATCGAAGCGATAAATGTCCGGACAAAGCTGTGATCTACGTTGTTCCCTCTACAACCCCCTGAAGTTTGTAATAGGAATTATGAAACACCCTGTATTGAGGTCAAACACGTCCTTAGAAGAATATTATTTAAGGTCTAGTTTTTAGGAGGAAAGGCCTCTTATTCTAAAAGTCGTCAAGTCACGATGACGCGACTTTTAACAAGCCTCGCGGCTCCTGTAACGAACTGTATATAAATGTTTTAACTAAATAAATAACAAGCCTTACTCCAAGTTGGACTTTTGCCGGGCAGTGCTTAGTATGAATGGCTAATGGTCCACGCGTGGCGAGGACTGTTCCACGGTCTTTAATAGTTGTAGACCTACCTGTATTCAATAATATACATCTCATCTATAAGAAGCGTTCAAAAAGTAACGAGCCGGAGGCTGGAATGCGCAAACCGGTGACGACATCGGCTAATCGTGGCGTGTGTAACGAGGTGTAGTTCCGACCAGAGCGTGGAAGGTCACAGCCCGTCGCTAGAGGGCACGCGTGCACCTCACGTGACGATACAAACCGAGCAGCAGCATGCATCAATCGTCCAACGCTGCCAGTCGCATTGCAAACAGTGACATGGAGGCGTCAAACGAAGAGCAAAGAGGTGTTGTTCGGTTTCTGACAGCGGAAGGAGTAGTTTTGTTTTTAGATTTAAAATTATTAAATTTTAAATTAGATTTTTGATTTTTAGCTTTCACAGTTTGTACCAAAATCTTCCAAATCGTCTCAATATGTAAGATTTTGTTATTTTTAAATTTAAGATTTTATTTTTAGATTTTACATTTTACATTTAAGATTTTTGATTTATAGATTTCAAATTTCAGATATCAAAACCGTTTGAAATTACCAATAATCCTCAGAAAATTACCTAAAACTTTTGTTTGAAATAATGACACACCCTTACGCCAAAGGATGCGCAAAAAGTTTTCGGAATTGTATGCTAAACATGTAGGTACACAACACTTGGAAAATTTAGCGAATTGGACACGTTTTCTTTGGCCGGTGATATCTACCTCCGCCTTCCGGCGTGCCGAGAGGGATATTATTATAATATATTTGACTCTTCCTCTAGTGGTGATCTGTCCCTCCTTCAATATGTCATGCCATCCCTGCTCCTGTTGTTGTCCTTTCGGTTTGGTCTGTGGCGATGTCATTCAGCAGAGCCCACCTCTCCCCTCGCGTCGCGAAGCGTCGTATCGTCAGAAATCAATTTGTTCTGACATTTTCATAAACTCATTCTTGTGTTGTGGTTCCTCACCATCGCCCATGCCATTTGCCTCCCCTCCCCTGCAAGATTACAACGACCACATTTATATATCCTCTCCTCTACTCCTGAAAGCATTTTTACGAATACGCTCTTCATTTCGGTATCAAATCGACGCACAGCATGTTGATGCTCTTTTGTTACGACGTGATTCCTTCCTTCCGTTCTGTTATTGTTATTATTACAGAATGCGATCATTTGTTGCTTCAAAATCTATACAAAAAACAGACGGCAGTCATTAGTACAGATGGTAATATGGCGTTGTTCAATAATCGATTCATCAAATCATTTGAAATTAATCGGAAAGGATTAATTGACTCACCGTTCATTCAATTAATCGATTAACCGAATTCATCGACTTACTGGAGAATCGATTATTTGATTAGTAGACACGATATAAGAACAGAAGTTTAAATGAGAGGTCAACGCTATCACATCAACCGATGCAGAAATAGGACAAAATCAGTTTTGGAATATAGTAAAGATTTGTAAAGAACCAACAGGAAATGTATTTTGCCCATTCGGTTGCAAATAAATGTATTATTACCGCTTAAGTTTAGTAACGCTTATTTTAGGAGTGATGTATAGAAATCTATAAGTAGAGCCCTGTGTTGGCAAACAAGACGTTATCCGCCCCGCATCGTCACGACTGTTATCCGCCCCGCATCGTCACGACTGTTATCCGCCCCGCATCCACACGACTGTTATCCGCCCCGCATCCACACGACTGTTATCCGCCCCGCATCCACACGACTGTTATCCGCCCCGCATCCACACGACTGTTATCCGCCCCGCATCTGCACGACTGCTATCCACCCCGCATCCACACGACTGTTATCCGCCCCGCATCCACACGACTGTTATCCGCCCCGCATCCACACGACTGTTATCTGCCCCGCATTCACACGACTGTTATCCGCCCCGCATCCACACGACTGTTATCCGCCCCGCATCCACACGACTGTTATCCGCCCCGCATCCACACGACTGTTATCCGCCCCGCATCCACACGACTGTTATCCGCCCCGCATCCACACGACTGTTATCCGCCCCGCATCGTCACGACTGTTATCCGCCCCGCATCCACACGACTGTTATCCGCCCCGCATTCACACGACTGTTATCCGCCCCGCATCCACACGACTGTTATCCGCCCCGCATCTGCACGACTGCTATCCACCCCGCATCCACACGACTGTTATCCGCCCCGCATCCACACGACTGTTATCCGCCCCGCATCCACACGACTGTTATCTGCCCCGCATCCACACGACTGTTATCCGCCCCGCATCCACACGACTGTTATCCGCCCCGCATCCACACGACTGTTATCCGCCCCGCATCCACACGACTGTTATCCGCCCCGCATCGTCACGACTGTTATCCGCCCCGCATCCACACGACTGTTATCCGCCCCGCATCCACACGACTGTTATCCGCCCCGCATCCACACGACTGTTATCCGCCCCGCATCGTCACGACTGTTATCCGCCCCGCATCCACACGACTGTTATCCGCCCCGCATTCACACGACTGTTATCCGCCCCGCATCCACACGACTGTTATCCGCCCCGCATCCACACGACTGTTATCCGCCCCGCATCGTCACGACTGTTATCCGCCCCGCATCCACACGACTGTTATCCGCCCCGCATCCACACGACTGTTATCCGCCCCGCATCCACACGACTGTTATCCGCCCCGCATCGTCACGACTGTTATCCGCCCCGCATCCACACGACTGTTATCCGCCCCGCATTCACACGACTGTTATCCGCCCCGCATCCACACGACTGTTATCTGCCCCGCATTCACACGACTGTTATCCGCCCCGCATCCACACGACTGTTATCCGCCCCGCATCCACACGACTGTTATCGGCCCCGCATCCACACGACTGTTATCCGCCCCGCATCCACACGACTGTTATCCGCCCCGCATCCACACGACTGTTATCCGCCCCGCATCCACACGACTGTTATCCGCCCCGCATCCACACGACTGTTATCCGCCCCGCATCCACACGACTGTTATCCGCCCCGCATCCACACGACTGTTATCTGCCCCGCATTCACACGACTGTTATCCGCCCCGCATCCACACGACTGTTATCCGCCCCGCATCCACACGACTGTTATCCGCCCCGCATCGTCACGACTGTTATCCGCCCCGCATCCACACGACTGTTATCCGCCCCGCATCCACACGACTGTTATCCGCCCCGCATCCACACGACTGTTATCCGCCCCGCATCGTCACGACTGTTATCCGCCCCGCATCCACACGACTGTTATCCGCCCCGCATCCACACGACTGTTATCCGCCCCGCATCGACACGACTGTTATCCGCCCCGCATCCACACGACTGTTATCCGCCCCGCATCGACACGACTGTTATCCGCCCCGCATCGACACGACTGTTATCCGGCCCGCATCGACAAGACTGTTATCCGCCCCGCATCCACACGACTGTTATCCGCCCCGCATCCACACGACTGTTATCCGCCCCGCATCGACACGACTGTTATCCGCCCCGCATCCACACGACTGTTATCCGCCCCGCATCCACACGACTGTTATCCGCCCCGCATCCACACGACTGTTATCCGCCCCGCATCCACGAGACTGTTATCCGCCCCGCATCCGCACGACTGTTATCGGCCCCGCATCCACACGACTGTTATCCGCCCCGCATCCACACGACTGTTATCCGCCCCGCATCGACACGACTGTTATCCATCCCGCATCCACACGACTGTTATCCGCCCCGCATCCACACGACTGTTATCCGCCCCGCATCCACACGACTGTTATCCGCCCCGCATCGACACGACTGTTATCCGCCCCGCATCCACACGACTGTTATCCGCCCCGCATCCACACGACTGTTATCCGCCCCACATCCGCACGACTGTTATCCGCCCCGCATCGACACGACTGTTATCCGCCCCGCATCGTCACGACTGTTATCCGCCCCGCATCCACACGACTGTTATCCGCCCCGCATCCACACGACTGTTATCCGCCCCGCATCGACACGACTGTTATCCGCCCCGCATCGACACGACTGTTATCCGCCCCGCATCGACACGACTGTTATCCGCCCCGCATCGACACGACTGTTATCCGCCCCGCATCCACACGACTGTTATCCGCCCCGCATCCACACGACTGTTATCCGCCCCGCATCCACACGACTGTTATCCGCCCCGCATCGACACGACTGTTATCCGCCCCGCATCGACACGACTGTTATCCACCCCGCATCCACACGACTGTTATCCGCCCCGCATCCACACGACTGTTATCCGCCCCGCATCCACACGACTGTTATCCGCCCCGCATTCACACGACTGTTATCCGCCCCGCATCCACACGACTGTTATCCGCCCCGCATCCACACGACTGTTATCCGCCCCGCATCCACACGACTGTTATCCGCCCCGCATCCACACGACTGTTATCCGCCCCGCATCCACACGACTGTTATCCGCCCCGCATCCACACGACTGCTATCCGCCCCGCATCGTCACGACTGTTATCCGCCCCGCATCCACACGACTGTTATCCGCCCCGCATCCACACGACTGTTATCCGCCCCGCATCCACACGACTGTTATCCGCCCCGCATCCACACGACTGCTATCCGCCCCGCATCGTCACGACTGTTATCCGCCCCGCATCCACACGACTGTTATCCGCCCCGCATCCACACGACTGTTATCCGCCCCGCATCGACACGACTGTTATCCGCCCCGCATCGACAAGACTGTTATCCGCCCCGCATCGACACGACTGTTATCCGCCCCGCATTCACACGACTGTTATCCGCCCTGCATTCACACGACTGTTATCCGCCCCGCATCCACACGACTGTTATCCGCCCCGCATCCACACGACTGTTATCCGCCCCGCATCGACACGACTATTATCCGCCCCGCATCCACACGATTGTTATCCGCCCCGCATCCACACGATTGTTATCCGCCCCGCATCCACACGATTGTTATCCGCCCCGCATCGACACGACTGTTATCCGCATCGTCACGAATGTTATCTGCCCCGCATCCACACGACTGTTATCCACCCCGCATCGTCACGACTGTTATCCGCATCGTCACTAATGTTATCTGCCCCGCATCCACACGACTGTTATCCACCCCGCATCGTCACGACTGTTATCCGTCCCGCATCCACACGACTGTTATCCCCATCCGCCCGCATCCACACGACTGTTGTCTGCATCCGCCCGCATCCACACGACTCTTGTCTGCATCTGCCCGCATCCACACGACTGCTATCCACATCTGCACGACTGTTATCCGCCCCGCATCCACACGACTGCTATCCACATCCACACGACTGTTATCCGCCCCGCATCCACACGACTGCTATCCACATCTGCACGACTGTTATCCGACCCGCATCCACACGACTGTTGTTCCCATCCGCCCGCATCCACACGACTGTTGTCTGCATCTGCCCGCATCCACACGACTGTTGTCTGCATCTGCCCGCATCCACACGACTGCTATCCACATCTGCACGACTGTTATCCGCCCCGCATCCACATGACTGCTATCCACATCTGCACGACTGTTATCCGCCCCGCATCCACACGACTGCTATCCACATCCACACGACTGTTATCCGCCCCGCATCCACACGACTGCTATCCACATCTGCACGACTGTTATCCGCCCCGCATCCACACGACTGTTGTCCCCATCCGCCCGCATCCACACGACTGTTGTCTGCATCTGCCCGCATCCACATGACTGTTGTCTGCATCTGCCCGCATCCACACGACTGTTGTCTGCATCTGCCCGCATCCACACGACTGCTATCCACATCTGCACGACTGTTATCCGCCCCTCATCCACACGACTGCTATCCACATCCACACGACTGCTATCCACATCCACACGACTGTTATCCACCCCACATCCGCACATTTCCATCGGAAAATACTGGCACTACAATAATATGTTTAATAACATAAAGCAACACCTTTAGACATTTGAGGCGAAAGTTGTTCCTCTAGGCTATGCACGTCATGTGCTATGTTTAAAATGAATGTTACACAGCCAGAATGGCAACCCTTTAACCCTTTGAGCCCTGAACCTTTAAAAATTGGTAAAGAATGTAATTTTAAAATTTCATAAGCCTTTATATGCTTCAGTTTGAACACATTTTTTTTTTCTTCAAAATTCTTACTTATACCTAAGTGTAAGTCTTTTAGGTGGTACTTACAAGTACCGTCAGTCCTCTACAGGCAACAGAGAATTTACTGACTTCGTGTTTAGGACACAAATTCTTATTCTTTTGTAGATATTTACCAAAGTTAAGAGATATGTTGGTTCTGTGGATGATAGCCGCCTCCATGGTGTATTGGTCTGCGTGCTTAGCCCTCTCCCACCGGAGGTCCGAGGTTCGATTCCTGGCTCTGCCACGAGATTTGAAAAGTGGTATGAGGACTGGAACGGGGTCTACTCAGCCTCGGGTGGTCCAAGTGAGTAGAGGGGGTTCGATTCCCACCTCAGCCATCCTCGAAGAGGTTATCCGTGGTTTCCCACTTCGTCTTCGGGCAAATGCCTGGATGATAACTGTCGTCAGGCAATAGCCGCCTCCTTCCCTCTTCCTTATCTATCCCTGCCATTGTTCCCATCCCGTCCCATCCCTTATAAGACCCTTGTTCGCTTTACAGGTGCGGCCACCTGGACGAGGTGCTAGTCCCGCCTGCCCAGTTGTATCCCCCCATTCGAAGTCAAGCTCCAGGACACTGCCCGTAGAGGCGGTAAAGGTGGGATCCCTCGGCGAGTCCGTGGGAAAAACCTTCCTGGAGGTAAACTGACTACGAAAACGAAAATGTTACCTACAATAAATTTACTTTTGTCAGAAATAAATAGGCCTACCAAGAAATATACACGTTGCATAAATATGAAAAGTAGAAAATTAATATACTCTGAAAGCAGAAGGGCAGTTAGATTCAGAAATGTTTGAGCCCAAGGAGTCATTGCTCCACGTGTATCTCATGGTATTCAACAAAGCAGTTTTTACTCTCGTTGAAAGGCGTCTTCGGTGACGTAGTTGGTAGCATGCTGAGCATTTATGACCTCTTGTTGGATTTAGGGTTCTCCATGGCCAGAACTACCGACCTTCTGTATTCTAACACTGAAATTGTACCAAAGAGTTCACAATAAATAATGTAAGAATTTAAGAACAGAATATCTAACATTCCCCAGAAAAGTCTCAGCTTTCGCCTTTTGGACTTGCTATCAACATTGTAGAGAGCTCGCAATCGATCCGCAATGTCTACATCAGGTAGGCAATTTCCTCTATAAGAACATTATTTATATCTTCTAATGTTAAAACCTTGTGGGCATTCATATCTCACACTTTATCATGCAAACAATGTCACAAGTACTAAATATACACACTTGGGAATACCTCCGTGATGAACTTCCCGCCTAAACATTACCTCAACAATTGATTCCTTGCCAACTTCCCATAGAGCCCTGACGGTACCTAGGAGTACCAAGTAGTTTATTGGTTCTGAAAATAAACATCAGTGATTGAGGCAAGATTTGAGATGATGTGTTTGCTTTCATGACAATAATGCACATTAGGGATCTAATAAATTTTTGCTTCATTGCAGAATAACACACAGAAATATGTCTTAGTTTGTGCACCTGAAACATGACCAAAGAATGTGTACATGCAATATTTCAGTGCTGAGTTCTGGAGGCAGTTCTGGGAAACAGTGTATGTAGCATATTTGGGATGCTTTGGCAAGGTACTGAGCAACCACGACTTTTAAATACGACTTGAAATGTTATGGTACATTAAAGTACCGTCAGTGCTCAAAGGGTTAAGTTCGGAGTGTTAATTATTCTCAATGACATAAGTTGATTGAGATTAGCTTAAGTCATCATCTTACATTTGTCACGTAAGAAACATAACGGAAAGATTAAGTTATGATATGTCATAAATATCATAAATATTCACAAAGTTCGGATTGTATTCTAAAAACTATCCGGAAATTTCCTCCAAACATTGTCCACTATCCGCACAGCCATGGAAACTATAACCGCATGGTGAAAAGTTTTGCGGATATCCGCATCCGCGCAAGACTTTATCTATAAAGGTTACGTTTTACCTAAATCCTTCCTTGTTCATGTTAACAATAACCAGATAAGAGTCAGTGAGCGGCTTCGGTGGCGTAGTCGGTAGCATGCTGAGCTTCTATGCCCAAGATAGCGGGTTCAAACCCGGCCGAAACCGTCGGATTTTTTAAGAGCGTTAAAAATCCCTCAGTATGCCTTCCTTCGGAGGGGAAGTAAAGCCGGCGGTCCCATGTCATAGATTTATGGCATGTTAAAGAACTTTCCACTAATTACACCTGTGTGAAACTAAATTTATAGGTTAAGAATGTAAACAACGCTCTTAGGTTTCTATGTTCGTTGCCAAGAGCCGACTGCGGTGGCGTCTAGTAGCTGAGTTCTGAACTAAGCCTAGTAGTCGTTGACGGTGGCGTTTGGCGGCAAAAGTAGGAACTATTTGAAAAATTCTAAGTTGCAGTCTGCACTTAAATTAAAAAACAGATACACACACTAATACAGCCATCACAATTAACACCGGTTATCAGACAGATTCTACACACACCCAAAGTACACGGGGCTACATGACCGCGTTGTCGCAGCCCCTAAACTTAAGAACCAACCAACCAGAGTCAGTGACTGTGGAAGATCAAGCATCAATAAAATTGGAAAGGGTTTCGAAAATAAAATAATGCTCAGGATTAGGGAAGCATCACGTTGACCGACTGAAAAGCATTAATTTCGATTACTAAAGCAACACTGAACAAGTAGTTACGTGAAGAACTATACAGCCTATTTTCATATATCCTACTTATGTTAACTGCCACTATCAACGTACACAATTTCAGTTTGATTGCTGTAATGGATTCGTAGATATTAAGAACCGTCTAAATATTTCGGATGGTCGCCATGTTGGATTTTGATATAGCAGGGCATA
The DNA here is from genome assembly GCA_946902985.2 of Meconema thalassinum. Lineage (NCBI taxonomy): Eukaryota > Metazoa > Arthropoda > Insecta > Orthoptera > Tettigoniidae > Meconema > Meconema thalassinum. The sequence goes on from OX336388.2 coordinate 231,302,107, forward strand.
GCGTAATGTGCTCTTAGATGACGATTTTTGGCTAGGTTCATTATTCAAACATTCACTTCGATCGCATGATTTCTACACAAGAAATGAAAACTTAATTTTCAATTTGCGCACATCCGCCATCTTTAGGTTATGTGAACAATTGAACTGAATTAGATGCCAGTGCATTACAATGTGTATAAACATTTATTGTACCATATTTCACTGCGCTCAGATGATTCAATCGCGAGAAAAGTCTATTAAAATGTTTCACCTTTGCTTGGCTGCCATGTTTGTTTTGTAGTTAACAGCTTGTAGTTAACATAGCTGAACTTCTAGTAGTACCTTTACCACCGTAGAAAATTTCAGGGTGATATCAGTAATAGTTTCGGAGGTACTGAATGCCGGTGAAATATTTTGCACAGCCGCCATCTTGAGGTTATGTAAACAATTGAACTAAATTAGATGTCAGTGCATTACAATGTATGTTAACATTTCCTGTACCAAGTTCCATTGCGTTTGGATAGTTAAATCGAGAGAAAAGTGTATTTAAAAGTTTCAACTTCGCTTGGCCGCCTTGTTTGTTTTGTAGTTAACAGGTTTTTGAAAGTCTCATGGGTAAACTTCTAGTAATACCCTTAATTTCAGGGTGATATCAGTAATAGTTTCGGATATATAGAATGCTGGTTAAATATTTCGCACAGCCGCCATGTTGGATTGGTGAGACGTAATAACATTTGAAGGTCGGCCAAAATAGCACTATGACCTACCGAGTTTCATTGAAAAAGGTCCAGCCGTTTAGAAATTATTGGGGACACACAGACACACGGACAAAAGGTGATCTCATAAGCCTATTTTTCCATGAATGAAAATAGTCCAAAAAGGCTTCCAACACGAAACCCTGAGAAATAGCTCCGAGTTTGTTCTTGCGCTGTTCTTTTTACTGTTTTAAAACTCGTATTAGGACGGCTTGCGATGTTCCCCCTACTCGATATTGGCGACGATAAATCGCTCGAGGCAATATTCTTCTAACATGCGGTCTTGGGTAATAGCTTCTTCTCTCCCCCAACTAACAAAGTAATCACTGATACCCATACTTCATTTAAATTAAGCAATAATAAAGCTTAAACTCCTTTTAAAAAATATGACTCAAACCAATTTTACCAAAACTGTTATAATACACTTTTTTTTTCTTTTTGCGAATACATAATTTTACGGCGTTTTATTATCGTGCATGAAGTGATTTTATTTTTCTCCTTCTCCTCCTCCTGTTCTTTATTCGCTGTGTTTTTACTTTTCTTCCTGATGGAAAGAAAATGATAGTCATATTTTAAATCTAATGAAATGGTGTAAGGATAAGGGGAGTTCGCTTGATGTAGATTTTGTGAAATAAAAACAAAAGATTGCATTCCCAATATTGGATCGATTTAAATGGCTGCCTTATTCCGCATGCGCATCGCCTGTTTGGCGCTGTGAGTAATGTTTTGGTGATGATAATTGTTGTTTTAAGGGGCCTAACATCTCGGTTATCGGCCCCTAATGGCGTGGGTGATACTGAAAATGTAAATGAAATTAAACTAAACCTAAAGCTAACTACAGTACATACTTACAACTAAAAGTCTCACAGACTAAACTTTGTATCATTTTAAATGCTATAAATGCTGAAAAATGTTCGAAAGGCTGGAGGCTTCTCGCTTCGCTCGAAGCCAAAGATTCTTGACATGTTAGATGATCAAGAAACAATCAGAACGCTAGAAAGTTACAAGTCATCGCGGTGAAAGGAGGGAGCTGGCTGGATGACGTCACGCTCGCCGTGTCGTTGCCGTCTCGTAACGCCAGAGCTTTCCAGTGAACTCAGTACACATGCACCAAGCGGTGCTATGACGTCACACACCTCAGTGCATTCTTGGTACATTTTGTGACGTCGCCGTAATGTAACGACGAAGTCGACTGTATCATTTCATCATCATCATCATCATCATCATCTTCATTTCCCCTTTTCCAGCTGACACTGGGTGGGGGCAAATATGGTTCCTCTCCACTTTGTTCTGTCGTTCCACCATTCCTCTTCCGACACAGTGTTCCAATCCAAGTTCCGTTTTCTAATACTATTCTTCACCGAGTCCATCCAACGCATTCTTCGTCTTCCTCGTCCTCTCTTCCCAGTCATCCGTCGTTCCAGTGCTCGTTTTGGCAGCCTTACTTCATTCATCCGTTTGACATGTCCAAACCATCTCAATCTGTTTTGCTCCAGTTTGTCATTGAGTTTCTGTACTCCCAGTTCTTTCCGTATATCTTCATTTCTCACTCTGTCCCTCCTCGTTTTCTGGACCATACTTCTCAGGAATCTCATCTCAGCTGCTTGTACTCTGCTCTCATTCCTCTTAGTCATTGTCCAAGTGTCTGCTGCATATGTCATTATAGGACCATAATATGCTCTGTACATAACTTCTTTAGCCTTAATTGGTATATCCTAGACCATTTAAAATGATTATATAAAGTCCAGTCTCTCAGACTGTCTCTTTTTGACCAAAGGAAGCCGAGCAGTAACGATTTCAGTAAATCGAGACGAAAAAATCCTACCGTCCATGCGCCTTTTAAGCTTACTCTGGGTAAACCGTTATATGGCCTACTACTTTATGAGTGTAAGAATTGTTCAGCATGAAAAGTTCTATAAAAAAGTTTACGATAGCATATCTTTATCTTTAATACATCGCCCACTATAAGGGTTTTTACGATTGCATTTCTTCCAACAATCTCGATTCAATTACTACCTTCGGAGACAGTTAACGTGCTAGCAAGCGAGTGAGCCTATCACCCCAGTTACAACCTTCGTTCGGCAAAGTACACAGTCAAGTTAAGATTGGTCGGAAGGGGGATTTGTGATTAATGCACCTCGCCATTGTTAAATTACGTCTGACTAGAATTCGTTGCACATGCATCTCCATGATAATATAATTAATAGCCCAGTCAGTGATTTTAACCCATCATGCCGAGACGTAAAACGGATAAAGGACGTAGTTCATTGACATCGAAAATAAAACGAGCCTTACAGTAGTCGCATATGATGTGTAACATCTGACATAGAAGAAACCTCACGTGAAATTGTTGATACACTGGTATTTTATAGTATCATTGGCACAAATATGAATTTATTGTAAAAGGGAGTGTGTTACAGATATTGTAGTTTATAATACGGAACTCATTTTATTAAATGATTTCTAGCTTCCACCAGCACTAGCCTAAATAAAGAATACGATATGGATCAACTAGATTAATAGACGCGACACCGCTCATAACCTTAAATTCCTTATAAATAGGCCAACTTGCGAGTAAATGCAATGTGCACAGTAGTAGATCATGAAAGGCTTGCCCAGTTCCCGGACCTCTTGATTCACAGAGCAACACGTAATTTCATATGGGTTCTGTTCAAGTGAGTCATATTGATATGATTAGCAGCAGAGTATCAAGAAGGCAGTGCGAGAGTAGAAATATCAAGTAGGCAGTGAAGAAAAAAGGAGAGTCTTGGAATTGTTATGTATTACTAGTGTGTAAATACAAAATATTTACGCTAGGACATCACGTACCACTTGATGTCAGACGGGCATTCCAGTTACAGGTTCACATGAGTGGCGATCACACTGTGCGGCTTGAAATATTTTGTTATTGTAACATGGAGTTGTGTACAACGAATAAGGGCGGTTTATTTGAGCACTTTGACGGATGAAGTACGAATTGTACATTGAAAGTTCAAAGAGAAAGAAGAAATATGGCAAGTATGATGAACGGCTTGACAGAATAATGAAGCGGTATGAAGAGAATGGAAACTTGAAATCTTGCTTCAGAGCTCTCTCATATTCGCAGAACTTGGAATGAAACTTCACATAGCGAACTTGCTATTCACTTAGAATGAAACATCCCATGACGAACTTGCTATTCGCTAGGATATAAAACACACAAAAGACATTTTTTTTTATATAAAAAAAATGACCAGAGCTTAACTAGGCCTACAGCTCATTTTAAACACGCTAAAATATTTATAAACATTTTTCCAGTCCAAACTCTGGAACAAGTGTGATGGGAATCCAAAAACGTATCATATTTTATATTAGTTTATGTTATGTAATTGCCCACGTATTTATTACCAGGATTAATTGAGCAATACCGAGCAAGTGGCCGTGCGGTTAGGGTTTCATGCACCCTAAATACTTCCCACTCTTTCAAGTGGTACGTTATGTCCGTGGTACGTTATGTCCTATAATCAAAAAAAGATTGTGGTGTGTTGATGAATGTCCAGGAGGGGTAGATCTAGCTGGCAGTGCGTCTTACACACTTCCGTCCGATCCACTTCCGTCCCATTTTTCACAATCAGTCCCACAAAAATATCCAGCAACCGAGTGGAAAGATGTTACACATCAAAATACGCATTTTGAGCTTACGCTGGGTAAACTGTTCGATACCGGACGAAGTTTTAGTATAATTACCGTATTGAAAATTAAAATCCACAGCCTGCTTCCAGTCGACCGACCGGGTCAGCGGCGAGGATATGAACTGTGCCGGCTGCCAAAGCCTGTCGCACTCCCCTGGGGCAATGATTAAATGAATGACAGATGAAATGAAACTGGAGAGCGTTGCCAGAATGAAATTTGTGACAGGGGAAAACATTAGTACCCGGAGAAAAACCTGTCTGCCTCCGCTTTGTCCAGCAAAAATCTCACATGGAGTGACCGGGATTTGAACCACGGATCCAGCGGTGAGAGGCAGGCGTGCTGCCGCTAAGCTACGGAGGCTTATCACAAATCTAATATCAATAGTAATTAATAAATACATTCAAATTATATAATTATTATTATTATTATTATTATATTTTTTTTACACGCGAATGGACCACTTAGCATCACGCTACAACTTCATTTCTTTTTCTTGGTGCGAAGTTTTCTCTGCACCCAATACTCCCTCATGCGTTCGCTGGCCTGTTTACGCTGTTCGTCCGTTCAGGCTCTTCCTGTCTTCTTAGGTCTTCTTGCGGCTTGAATCCCTTCCAAATTACTCAGTATGTTCCTAAATCTATTTCTGTATAATAGTTGGTCTTCAGACATGTTCAATCTTTCCATATCCGCCTTTGTTTCCTTAATCCATGCTGGTGTGGTCTTCTTTCTCCAGAAGTAATCAAATATCCGTTTGGTGAGTCTATTTTGGTCCATTCTGTATAGATGTCCGAGAAACTTCAACCTCTTCTTCTTCATAGTCTCAGAGATTCTTTCTACTTTCTGGTAAACTTCTTCATTACTTCGAAGTTTCCATCCACTTTCGGTTTGAACAGCACCTATAATTTTTCTGAGGATTCTCCTTTCCAAGACCTCTAGTTTATCCACCTTGTACTTCATAGACAGACATTCTGTCTTCACCACGGTGTTGTAGTGTTTTATTTTGGCATTCCAGGATAGGCACTTTTTATTGTACATGTGTTTTGTCAAGCCATAAGCTCTCTCCATTTTTGAGATCCGATCTTCTATTGCATCTTTCTCTAGTCCATTCGCTTGTATGGTCTCACCAAGGTACTAGAACCTTTTGACCCTTTTGATTCGCCCTATCTCTGTTTCCAGAAATTGTGGTCCGTCTTTGGAATTCATCAAGAATTTGGTCTTCTCTTTTGAGATCCTCAGTCCTGTTTGGGTAGCAATTATTATTATTATTATTATCTCTTTATTTACTCAACTTACAGTCGGTACCATGACTCATATCGGTACATTACGTACAGGAAAATGAGTCGAGTAACACTTAAGCCTATACGAACTATACGGTATAACATAGACGTTTGACAATTAATTTTCTTTTCTCTTCTTATCTTCCACGTCTCTTTTTCACAAGAGGATCCAAAGAAAAATCCTAATGTGTATTCAAAACCCCTCTAACGATGCTGCAGGTTTTCAGAATTGCAGCCTTTTGTGCAATAGTATGGGTGAATATGGGACGATTTAGTGTGGCTTGATTTACTGAAAAGAATTTAGGTGTCCGGCCAGTGGGAGAAAGGAGGAAAGGAAAAATCGTCACATTTTTTTGTCTCCAGATTCTAGCAACCTCCATAGCTAGAGGAGTATATTTTTTAATCTTCTCTCTGTATTTCTGGTGGATATTATGGTCATTCGGAACAAATATGTCAATTATTATTATTATTATTATTATTATTATTATTATTATTACCCCTATTCTCCTTTCTGTACTTCTTGTTCTTCGCCCATGTCTCAGGAAGTATTGATTCTCGTAGTAGTCTGGCTGATGACTGTCACGTGACCTGCTGATATGTGAAGCTATTTTCAGCCTCTCTCTGCGATATTGATGTCATTTATAGAATTTCAAGCGAGATTTCTTTCCCCTGTTGTAAATAATACCCGAGCACTTCTCTCTTATACACTCACAACACGTAATCTTGTGTCACTACCACTCGGGGTCGGGGCTGAGATACGAATTTATAACGCTCCACGAATACATTTTGCTAGGAAATCTTTTCACCGTGGTTTTCTGAGAATATCATTCTGGTATGATAATTTAAATAGTAGGCACACAATTGAAGAGGCTAAGTGACAGTTTGAGTTCAGTATCTTTTTGACTCATAGAGTCGCCCATTTTTTAGTATTGACTTACTATACTAATCAAAAGATTTCCTAGTTCCGCCTCGTCAATAAACTATATTCAAAATGTTGTGATGTAATCACGTCACAATCTACATAGGTACATGTTTCGATGCCTATATGCATTGGCATCATCATCAGCCTTACAATGTATTGGCAGCACTTAAAAAACTCTTTGTAATTACAGTAATACACACACTCAAATCACTTATAAACTGAAACACTTTAAAACACTTCAAAAGTTTTCTTAAAAAGTTTTAAAAAAATATGCAAAACTCTTGATGGTTTAATTGTCTCTCTTGAGGATTTTCAGAGTTCAGTTCATGATGTGACATGTGAATATAGTGTATTAACAAGGCGGAACTAGGAAATCTTTTGATTATTTGAGTTCAGTATGTTCAATAAATGGCGCTCAAGAAGTTTAACTCTGTTTATAATTAACTAGCAGTAGTGCCCGGCTTCGCCCGGTGGATTTATTTGTTTTATGGATGATAATGAATACTAGTACAGAACTGGAGCGCTCAAGGATAAGGATCGGAAAGCACCAACGCTTATTGCAGCTGATAACCTCAGTTTACTGCACCAACACCATCGCCCTTATACAGAGGCATACTATTGTCATATGTTAACTGTTTTAAAGGGCCTAAGAAATCTTTTTTCACTCCCCGTGACTGCAATTTATAAGCAGCTCGCAATTCTGCACCAGAACACTGGTAGGGGCGACGTGATGCAGCCCGCATTGCCAGGCAACAATACACTTAGGTATTATTGAAGCTGTTCGGGAGCACTTGTTCTTCCGACTTAGTGAACAAAAATCCATATTTATGATTACCTGTGAGGTGTAGCCTAATGCTACATAGCCTAAACTCTTCTTCCTGAATCTGGCTACGTGCGTTCAAAAAGTAACGAGCCGGAGGCTGTAATGCGCAAACCGGTGACGATATCGGCTAATCGTGGCGTGTGTAACGAGGTGTGGTACCGACCAGAGCGTGGAAGGTCACAGCCCGTCGCTAGAGGGCACGCGTGCACGTCACGTGACGATACAAAGCGAGCAGCAGCATGCATCAATCGTCCAACCAAGACCAAGACAGTAGGCCATTCGTCATGCTTCCTGGTGTGGTTGAAGACTGTGGCGCACCCATTGGGCACACACTTTGCGCAAGTGCAGTCGTTCCTTTATGGTGGTGTGCACTCTTCCGACGCTCAATCCAAACACGGCGGCTATGGCGTTCACTGTCACTCGGCGGTCCTGGGTAATGAGTGCATCAACCAGCTGGACGTTGTCATCGGTAATGCAGGGGGGTGCCCCAGCAGCGGCTGCAATAAAGTTGGATTATTTTGTTCATTAGCATGTGCCAGTTGTCAAGGCCAGTCATGCTCCAACGTTGATTTGCCATCAGAAGAGTGTCCATACGATATCAGCTAGGAGGCATGTGATTCATCGCTGTTAGGACAATTTACCTGCACCCAGCAGGAAGAAGAAGATAAGAAGAAGAACAAGAACATGAGGAAGCAGAAATATTAGATTATTCCGAATAATTTCCCCCAATTTCTTAAAATTCATACCGCTTTCATCATTTCCAATAGTACCATTTTTTATTATTAAATATTATTGAATTAAACAGGATCACAGTAGATAGTGGAATAGGCCTACCGGGGAAACCACGTTAAAAAAACGCGCCAAGTACACTACCTCACAGGTGGCGTGGAAACATGTGCATATTATGTAGAATACAACTTTTTCAATATTTTTGAATCGTTATATCGTCACCTTTCTTTAAAAACCTCGTAAGTCTGAATTTTATCAATATTGACATTTTACCTTTTTCCTAATCCGAGTTCCAAGCGGAATCGGAATTTTATATCCTCGTAAGTCTATATTCGACAGTCTTCCTCTGGAGATGAATTTAAAAACCTCTTATGTGTAATGGTCAGAGGTTACTTATTTAAAAACCACGTAAGTCAGACATACGATGTTTATTTTGCTTTTAGGACATACGTGGTCTCTAAATAAAGGTGACGATATCTCAAAAACAGTGAGTCATAGGAGAAAAAGTGTTGGGACAATTTTATAGATAATGGAATGATCTACAATTTTCATCTGATCTATTTTTATGATAAAAACTTACCGTTTGGCTGAAAAACGCAAAAAAAACATATTTGCGAACTTTGACCTTGATTTTTTTGACGTTGTCGGATCGATGGGGACTTTCCACATTTCATTTACAATGGTGTTTCGACCATTAGTACAAATTTTCAGCTCTATGCGAATTTTTGTAACCATGCATGTCTAACTTGACCGGGCTAATGACGTTCTAGTGCCGTTATAATTATCAGCACCAGCATTCACTAAAATTGTCGCCGAACTCGTACGAATGCATTGCCCTTTGTAGAACATGGAGTTGGGGATATTAAGGTACAGTGCTATTTCTTTTACCATATTCTCCAGTTTATTTATGCCAAAAGTTAGGACGGTGCACTTCCCATGTCGGTTATTTTATAAAGAAGGATGGAGTGTTGCAAACTTCTGGATGCATATTTCATAGTATTTTCCTGTTAACGTAAGGGTTCGTGCAATGTTGTCTTTGTATTTGGGATTGTAACTACAGTACAATGGTTGATCCGATATCCTTTGTATTGCCAACTTTCAAATCATGTAATTCATGTCACTTGTGTCCGACATGTTTGATTTAGGAAACAAGGGCGTTGAGGGTAGGTGTGATGCTATCCTTACCTAATTGGTCAAACAGCTGTATCGTAATGAACATCTTGAGCTCTGATTGGTGGAGAGCCCGTATCATAATGGAAACTTGAACTATAATGAGCCTCATTATGATGCAGAACATCTTCAGTACAGCTACATCTATATCATACTAATATATAAAAATGAGATGGTGTGAGTCTTTCTGTCTGTCTGTCTGTCTGTGTGTTACTCAATAACACAAGAACCACTAGTTCGGTTTAAATGAAATTTTGCATGGACGTAGCTGATTTACCAGGCTTACATATTGGCTACTTTTGATTTCGATTTTTGCACTATTTAAAAATGGCGACTATTTTCATATATCCATTTCAAATAAAAAGAGAACGCTAAGAAAAAAAAAGCAAACTTCTGATGGCACTACGAGCTTTAAAATTTAATTTCCTATCCGAAAGGTCCTTATCAATTCTCGTGTATCTCCAACGGTTAGCGAGTAAACCCCACATTTGTGACGTCACTACACCCTTTGGTTTCAAAATTTCATATTTCCATCATACTAATATATAAAAACTGAGATGATGTGTGTCTTTCTGTCTGTCTGTCTGTGTGTTACTCAATAACACAAGAACCACTGGTTCGATTTAAATGAAATTTTGCATGGACGTAGCTGATTTACCAGGCTTACATATAGGCTACTTTTGATTTCGATATTTTGCACTGTTTAAAAATGGCGACTATTTTCATATTTCCATTTAAATAAAAAGAGAACACTAAGAAATAGCAAACTTTTGATGGCACTACGAGCTTTAAAATTTAATTTCCTATCCGAAAGGTCCTTATCAATTTTCGTGTATCTCCAACGGTTAGCGAGTAAAACTTAAATATGTCTTATAAAACACGGTCAACGCCGAGCGATGTTAGTCTATGTTAGTCTCTACATGAACTGTTTTATTTATAGAGGTAGTATGTGGGGTCCGAAACTAGACGTGATTTTGAGTCTAATTTTATACTCTTTGTGCCGGTTATTGTATGTGAGTATTTGAATCTTTACGCTATTTCACAATGTTATAGGGCTTTCTACTTTGCACGGTATGCTTTCATCCTTTTTATCGATTTGTTTTTCGTTAAATGAATATTTCAGTTGGCCAATATTTATCTGCCTTTTGTCGTTTTTTACCATGATCAGAAACCCAAATTCACAGACGAATGTGTCGGAAGACTATCGACTGTCACATTAGTTTATTTAGTGTTCATATTAATCTTACTGCAGAACTGGGCAAATTTATTTCAATAAAGTAGGTATTTTGACTTTCGCGGCCAATAAAAAAAAAACGCACGAAAGACTGCGTAAACCTAGAAAAGTTGCTGAGTTTTAATTGCTTGGCCCTGAAATTGAATATACAATCATTTTGGAAGCCTTTATAGGGAGGTGAAAGACTGTTTTAACCTTTAGCACTCGCAGTAAAGTAGCCGAGGTGTTCTAAATAAGAATTGAGGTATCGCACAGTTTGCTACTCCTTTGGTTGGCCTAGTCCGCAAATAGACCACAAGAGCCCGCTGATGACCCATCTCGGAGTTACTAGGCGTAATCTCGCACAAGACACGGCATTAACTTAGAAAAATTTTATGTGATTAATTTGTTTTTGTTATTATTATTACTTGGGTGAAGTTTGTTCCGTTACTGTTACTCTTTATCATGACATGGTACGTACATTCCGCAATATTACTTATTGCGGATATGATAATTGCTATCAAGTTTGATGCATTTTTTGCATAATGTTTATATGTTTAAATATAGTATGAGGACGTTAAACGATACGTGTTCAATATTTAAGACAGGTTATTTAACTTTTACTACATAGAAGCTGATATTTATTTCCAATATTTAAACACACTTTCTCACTTACAAAGCGGAGGCAACAGGCTTTTCTCCGGGTACTCCGGTTTTCCATGTCACAATTTCATTCCAGCAACAATCTCCACTATCATTTCATTTGAAGCGTCATTCATTTAATCATTGCCCCAGGGGAGTGCGACAGGCTTCGGCAGCCGGCACAGTTCATATCTTCGCTGTTAGATGGGGATTTCATTCATTCCATTCCCTGACCCGGTCTGTCGACTGAAAGCAGAATAAGGATTTGCACTTTCCTACCTCTCATTAATAATTTGGTGAGTGAAAATGCATGTAGTCTACACATGTAGTTGGTAACATGGAAATAACATAACTACATTAGGAATGTGTGATTATATATATTAATGATTTAGGCCAGCAAGTACTAAAGGCCGTTCGAAGAACGGGTACTTCAGCGAGTTAATATATAAAAATGAGGCGGTCTGTGTCTGTGTATTACTCAATCACGCAAGAACGACTGGTCCGATTTACATGAAATTTTACATGGAAGTTGCTGATTTACCTGGTTAACATATAGGCTACTTTCGATTTCGATACTTTGCACTATTCAAAGAAGGCGACCATTTTAGTGACGTCACTACACCCTTTCGCTTCAAAATTTTCATATTTCCATTTCAAATTAATAGAGAACGCTAAGAAATAGCAAACTTTTGATGGCATATACGAGGTTTAAAATTTAATTTTCTATCCGAAAGGTCCTTATCACTTTTCGTGTATCTCCAATGGTTAGCGAGTAAAACCGACAGTTGTGCTATAAAACACCCCAAACGGTATAGTTGGGACAAAATGTTCCATCCTTACTCTCCCTCTGCGCAGCACCTCGCCTATCCCCTGTTTTAACTGTCACCTTCACATTTTGAATTATTTATGACCCGCAGCGAAGCACGGGTACTTCAGCTAGTATAGAATTATACACTCTCACATTGTAATACTACACACACTAGATGTCTTCCAAGATATATTTAACGCTGGAACTATGATATTTTTTCATTTCCGGTGCTAATAAAATTATGTTAGTCACATGAGGGAAATTGGAGAAAAATGTAAAGTGGGAGTGAAGATTAAAGGAGAAATAATTTCAACTCTGAGATTTGTCGATGACATAGTCATCTTGGCCGACACGCCTGAGGATTTGAATGAGTTTTTGAATGGTGTGGACTCCGTCTTACGGAAATAATTCATGATGAAAATTAATAAATGTAAAACAAAAATATTGGAATGCAGCCGAAATAAATCAGAAACCTCTATGGACATCAAATTGGCAGGTGAAAAGCTGATGGAAGTAGGAGAATTCTGTTACTTAGGAAGCAAAATAACCAGTGATGGACGAAGCAAAGAGGATATAAAAAGTAGGTTAGCTCAGGCAAGGAAAGCATTTCTACAGAAAAGGAATCTGTTGACATCGAATATAGATTTAGGTATTAGGAAGTCATTTTTGAAGGCCTTTGTCTGGAGCGTGGCGCTCTATGGAAGTGAAACTTGGACTATTGGTGCAGCAGAAGAGAGGAGAATTGAAGCGTTTGAAATGTGGTGTTACAGGAGAATAATGAAGATCAGATGGGTAGATAGGGTTACAAACGAAGAGGTATTAAGACGAATGGGAGAGGCGAGATATTTCTGGCGACTGCTAATGTAGAGAAGAGATAGGTTGGTAGGACACATACTAAGACACCCAGGAATAGCATGCTTAGTTATGGAAGGAAGGCTTGAGGACAAGAACTGGAGGAGTAGACCAATGTATGTTAAACAGATTACCTCGGATGTAGGGTGTGGTAGCTATGTAGAGATGAAACGATTAGCTCAAGACAGGGAGGCATGGAAAGCTGCATCAAATCAGTCAAAAGACTGAAGAATCAAACAACAAGTCACATGAGAGCAGAAAATTGCTACGATCAAGACTTATAACTCGTTCCTAAATTCTTAAATGTTTCACATTGTATTGTATTGTAAGACTTTACTATCGAGACGAGTCTCACGGCAGAAGCGTATTTCTTGCCGTTTATAATGAAGTCAGCCTAACAAGCCCCAATAATCTCGTCGTGCTCGTCCCATATTAGCGATTGTTTGGCCGCGGGGTTCAATGTCTCCTGTAATGAGGAGCATGTTAGAGTTTATAATATGCTTTATAATAATAATAATAATGTTATTGGTTTTACGTCCCTTTTATCTACTGAGGCTTTTAAAGTTCGTTATTGCTGTTGTACAGGGTCATCACGGTAAGCTAAGCCGGCTGTGACTGGCGCAGATCGCGGGCGTGCGTACGCGGTTCAGCCGTTGGTTGGTGCGCTCCGCTTACTCGTATCGTTAGTTCACACGTGTTTTGTCATTCATATGGACGTGTATCTGCAAAGCTTCAGTGTATGACTCTCAGTCAGCCCAATACAAAGTCCCAGCCTGCAATTCGAATACTCCCAACACCCTTCACATAAAACTTGTCTCAAAGGAAGAGATAGAAATGGCATTTAAAAAATTAAAACCTAAGTCGTCGGCTGGTCCTGATAATATTCCACCGTATGTAGTTAAGGGATGTGCTGAAAGCCTCAGGGACCCGTTACACTTTATATTTAACTTAGCAATACAAACTTGTACGTTCCCTGACGCCTGGAAAATCACTCGCGTCTGCCCTATACTAAAATCGGGAGACCCATCACTAATTAATAACTACCGTCCTATATCTATTTTATCCGCAGTAGCCAAGGTATTTGAATTCATATTGCACGGAAGAATATCAGTATTCCTCAGACCACTCGTAACAGATAACCAACATGGTTTCCTATCCAGGAAATCTACAGTGACGAATGCAATTAATTTTACTCAAATTATATCTAAAGAGTTAGATAAAGGAGGGCAGATGGATGTCATATTTACAGATTTCGAGAAAGCCTTCGACACAATAAATCACGATATCCTTCTTAAAAAATTATGTATTTTGGGATTTTCCCACCCATTACTAAAATTATTCATCTCCTATCTCAGAGACAGGAAACAATTTGTTTTGTTCCAGAAAATTGTCTCAAAGGAATACATAGTTCATTCCGGAATACCCCAAGGTTCGAACCTTGGACCTTTGATTTTTATAGCAATGATAAATGATTTGCCACGATGTATACTGCACTCAAATAGTCTTTTATATGCAGATGACTTCAAAATTTTTAAATCAATTTCTTCCACTAATGACTGCACTCTACTACAAAATGACCTAAATAATATACACAAATGGAGTATAGAAAACAAATTATACTTAAACGTACCGAAGTGTGTTGTTATGAACTTTATACGTAAGAAGAACCCAATCACATTTGTTTATGGAATTGGACCTAAGTCATTGAAAACAGTAAGCGAGAAGAAAGATCTAGGGATTCTGTTTGACCGAGAGCTTGCTTTCACTTATCATGTGCAAAAGACGGTCGGGGATGCTTACCGCATGTTAGGGTTTATAATAAGAAACACTAAGCCATTCATTAGGACCAGTACCTGCATAAAACTTTATACTGCCATGGTGAGATCCAAGCTCGAGTACGCCAGCCAAGTATGGAGTCCCTTGTTTGGTAAAAGTGTGGAAGTGTGCGCCAACACCGGCTGAACCAGGTACGTGCGCCCCGCGATCAGCGCCAGTCACAGCCGGCTTAGCTTGCCGTGTTTATCGGGGCGCACATGGATAATGACCCTGTTGTGACATCGTGGTCATATAGGCCCGTGCATTTTAGGTGTCTGTAATTTGTGTGAGAACCTGTGTTGTTGTGATGGTTGTATTGTGTGTATTTGTAAATTGGAGAGACAGAATTGGGAAGGAGGCGGTCGTGGCCTCAAGTTAGGAACCGACTCAGAATTTGTCTGGAGTAGAAGTGGGAACCACGGAAAACCACTTTGAGGATGGCTGAGGTGGTGGGATATAATCAAACCCTCCTCTTCTCAGTTTTGTATCACGAGGCTGAATGTACCCCGTTCCAGCCCTTACAATTAAAATTAGAATTAAAACTTCTTGACAGAACCAGGAATCGAACCCGGACCTCCGGGGCAACACACAAGAACGCTAGCCGCTACACAACGAGGTGGTCTTTTAAATTTCATTCCAATATTAAGTGACGCTATCAAACGATAATGATAATAATATTGGTTATTAGTATTTATTTATTTATTTATTTATTTATCTGTTTATTTATTTATTTATTTAGCCTATTTATTTATTTATGTGTTTATTATTATTATTTACATATTTTACGCCCACATTGGAGCACTTAAATCAATAAATTTGAGTAAATTTCTTATTTTTCTCCTCCCAGAACTTTCTCATCCTCTCCGACCTGTCCGATATAGTAAGGTATATTGTTTCCGTTCAACTGTTATTAGTTTGAGACTTATGCTTTTGTTCTTCAAAATCCTCTTCTCTTCTCTGTCTTTGATTTGTTGCCGAGAACTTCTTTGAACCAATTATTGTTGATTTTATTTTTCAAAAAGTAATCACATAGTTGTTTCAGTATTCTGGTTTCTGGCAGTCTTGATATGTGGCAGAAAAAGGAAATTCTTCTTTTACGCATTGTAGTTATTATTGATTCACATTCACGATAGACGCATGTTAGGCAACAATCTCCACTGTCCATCAACTTGGTGTTTTTTGTTAAGAATTGTTCTAATAATTCTTCTGTAATGTGTCTGTTGTAGATTTTACATTCAATTTGAATGAAGTTTCACTAGCATAAGTTGCCTCTAGTTTAACTATGGAATTATAGTGTTTCAGCTTAGCGTTTATCGAAAGAAATTTCTTTTTATAAGTTGGCCAGGTAAGTCTTTGTGCTTGTTTAAATTTAGTTGTTCTGTATTCTATTGTTTCTTTTTCATTTGTGTTCCATGTTATTATTTCCGCAAGATATTTGAATTTATGAACAATTTTAATCTCTTTATTATTGTTCAGTTGAACGACTGGTAGATCAACTTTAAAACTTGGCATCATTTCTGTGTTTTTTTTTTTTTCAAATGAAATTTGTAATCCCATTATTTATTTTTGCTATAATTTCTAGTTATGTTTATTTTAAACAAATAACTCAATCAACTTTTTTGGTTCTTCTTGTTGTTCCAATAGGCTTTCATTCTTTCCGTAAGGCTTGTTTGCGTTCTTCCGACCATCAGTAGATACTCCAACCGTCTATTATCATACTTCCAAGGTTTAAAGGTGACGCCTCTTTGGCTGGTGGAAGTGGATAAGGACTTGTTAAAGTTTGAAATTTCTTAATCAGATATCTTGTTCAGAACCCCATTGAAACAAAAATTCCGTCAGGTTCATCAAGAGAAAGTAAAACCCAGCAAGAGATACGTTCACTCGGATGAATGGAAAAAATCCCATTCCGAAAGGACGAAGGCGTGGTGGGCTAACAACAAGAAAAACAGTTGAGATCTCGCGGTTCCTAGTGGCCACAACCATAAAAGTAAGTAAGTAAAACGCGATAGTTACAGACGCCGGTGTGCCGGATTTTTGCCTCCAAGGGGATCTTCATTGTCTTCATAAGCTCACTGCGTTTAACACGACGTTCGCACCAGTTGTCCGTTTTTCGCCCCGGAAAGTCCCAAACTTCTTGATGGCTGCTCTATAAAGAGATCGGTCTTGCGCATCTTCTGCTCGTATCCCCATTTCTTTACGATCTTTCTGGACGTTAACGTACCATGGAATTGTCGTTTTTTGGTTTTGAGTCAAAGATACTGAAGATACGTTTCGTCCATCGGGAGTCGATCATCCGTCGTATATGACCGTAGAAGCAAACTCGAAGTTTTCACATTGTGTCTGTGATCTTCTCTATCTTATATTTCTTGCCTGGATTTTCTGATGTAGATATCATTTTTGTAGTTGGGCCAAGTATTATCTATTCTTCTTCTTTCTTCGATTCGGCCAACTAGGGACCACGTCAGTTCAACTGTCTCTTCTTCCGAGCTCTAACTACCGGCCAATGTTCCCGCATTAGTCCGGTGTTGTTCTTTTCTCTCTTTGGACCAAGCCTTCCCTGTCTTCAGCTTCAACTTTTCCTGGAAACCTTTGTACGTACGTAGTTTTTACTGAGGTGGAACACGCTCCTGGATATCTTTAGGGAAAATTTCCATTTCACGTAGATCTTTCTCAACTTCCGTGAACCATGCCCCTTTGGTTTTCTTATCTTGAAAGTACGTCAATAAACGTTTTGATACCCTGCCTGGGCTCATTCGTGCCACGTGGCTATAAAAGGTAATCCTTCTTTTTCGAATCGTTTCACTGATCTTCTCCACGTGCTTGTACAATTCGTGGTTGTGACGCCTTCTGTACTCGCTGTTTTCTTTGATGGGACCCATGATTTTCCTCAAAATCTTCGTCTAGTTTTTCCATTAGACCTTTCTTGTTCATTATTAGAGTCTCAGCCGCATACAGAGCCTCTGGTCGAATAACAGTGCAGTAATGTCTAATTTTGGCGTTTAAGGATAGGCCTATCGATCTCTTATTGTAGATGTCTTTAGTCAGGTTGTATGCCATTTCCATTTTATTAATGCGTGACATGAAAGCTTCCTTCTCTGATAGGTTAGGCTCTATCCATTCACCGAAGTATTTCAACTTTTCTGCCTTCTGAACTTTTCCTAGTCCGACCTCCAGTTCCCGGGGCGCTGATTTTTTTGTTTGTTATGAATTGTGTCTTCTCAAAGGTGATTTGAAGCCTAGCCTTCAGTGTTTGATTTTTCAGCTGGTTAAGTTGTTCAATGTATTATTATTATTATTGTTATTATTATTCCAAGGCGGCCTCCGTAGCGTAGCGGTCAGCATGGTTAGCTGCCGCCCCGGAGGTCCTGGGTTCGATTCCCGGCCCTGCCACGAAATTTGAAAAGTGGTATGAGGACTGGAACGGGGTCTACTCAGCCTCGGGTGGTCCAAATGAGTAGAGGGGGTTCGATTCCCACCTCAGCCATCCTCGAGGTGGTTTTCCGTGGTTTCCCACTTCGTCTTCGGGCAAATGCCGGGATGGTACCTACTGTAAGGCCACGGCCGCCTCCTTCCCTCTTCCTAGCCTCTCCATCCCTATCTTCCATCCCTTACCCTCCCTCATGAGGCCCCTGTTCGCTTTGCAGGTGAGGCCGCCTGGTCGAAGTACTGATCACACTTCCCCAGTTGTATCCATCCCGACCAGATGTTCCAAGCTCCAGGACACTGTCCATAGAGGCGGTAGTGGTGAGTTCCCTAGCTGAGTCCATGGGAACCACCAACCTAGAGGGTAAATTGACTAAATAAATAAAAATAAATAATTTTTATTCCAGACTCTACTTCCCACGGACCCGCCCAGTTTCGCGGTGGAAACGCTCCTGGTGAACGAGACAGCGTCGCAGATGGCGTTGGCTGGTCCTGAAGGAATCGCTGTATTGAGTCTCCCCAAAAGATGGGGCAAGGACGGCGCCTTCCACGGCGGCAAGGATATCATCTCATGTCGGTAAGTACAGCTCGACAGTGCTTTTTAAACTTTCCTCCGATGACCTTCATTTCAGGGGGAACGCGGGGGTACGCGTACCCTTTAAAAATTTGAAAACTGTTGAAGAAGAAAGATATTGGTACATTTTTATCTATAAAGCATCCAGCGTTTAGAAAAGACTGTGGGTCTTATAGGCGTTTACTTTTAAGGGACCCCCCCCCCCCCCCCCCCTTACACTGGTTTTGTTACCTCACCTTTTATCATGAAGGAACTCTGAACATATATATTTTTCGTCATAATAGCTTGCTACAATTATCTGCCAATTGATTACTTTTGATATTGCATACAAGTATCGTTTATATAACTCTAAGTAATTTCAAAATTTTCGAGGTTAGCACGCTGGAAGGAAGAGCCTTGTCCTGTGTTGCATGCTCGCCCGGAGTCAAGCACTTGCTCAGTTCCGCCGGCAATATAAGTTCTGAAGCACTATCCGTCAATGGCGTTATTGTTGTGTGTGTGTTTTATTTTATGTTCGATTGAATCAGGGCTGCCGACAGTTGGGTTCCAACCCACTATCTCCCGAATGCAAGCTCACAGCTGCGCGCCCCAAACCGCATGGCTAACTCACTATAATATTACAAATATTAATCTAAACAAAACAAGAATAGAATTGAAAGAAACTAAATTATAGCCTAACTTATAACTAAAAAGGTGATGATCAACAGTATTGCTGACGTAAAAATTGTTAACATCGACAGCATACATCCGAGAAGGAAGGAAGGAAGGGTTGTGCTCTCGACATCTGTCAATCAGTAATGGGTCATAGGCTATCACAACGAAATGAATGTCGTTATTGGTCCTCTTCGCGTACGGCATCCTTAATACTGGTCCAATCCGCTAAAAACTGCTCCTTCCTGGGCGTGTTCTATTTCAGGTAGCTGCTGGGGTTGTTGTCTCGCTAACTTATGAAAGAACAGTACCCGACGCGGGTGAACATAACGTATTACGTCAGCTCTACCTCTGCCTAGAATTAGCAACACTGTCGCCATAAGGCTCCACAGTCTTTTCTAAACGCTGGATGCTCTATAGTCCGACTTGAAAGTTATCGATCAGCTGGCGTCAACGCGATGTTCAGGACAGCTGGAGGACATTTCGAGTAATCCTCGATTTAAATCGATCTATCGAATCAGTTTCTTTTGGTCGGCAACTCAGCACTCCGTTTTTATAAGCACGCAGGCTAGTGTTTGGAAGCGGGGTAGGTTGTTAGTTTGTGCGTGTGGTTAGTTTTGAAAGACGAAGAAATTAACGAACTATTTAACATCCATCCAGGCATCAAAAAAGCTGAAAGTTAATGATTCCAACACAAACAACGATAACCGGACTTAGCAAATTGGCGAAAGTTGCAAGATCGTGATGTTTTGTCGACTACAACTGAGAGTAGGCTACCCCTTAAATGGTGGCCACAGGCAGGAAAAGTCAGGAATTTTGTTTTTGGTCAGGAAAAGTCAGGAAAAAGTATGAAAAAATGGCGTGAGTCAGGCAAAAATGGCAAAAAGTATTAGAAAGTCAGGAATTTTATATTAACCATACAGTATTATGTGTTTTACAGCCATATTTTGATGTTACTAGTTCAACTAATCTCTAAGCAATAACTCACTGGACATTATGGCAAGTTTCCATTTTTACAGTACATCATAGTAAAAACCTCTTTAACCTATTTTTTGTACGCTTTTTTGGCGTTGGCGTAGGGATGTGGCGACCCTATCACTATAGTTTAGGTTATTAAGTGCTTTGATTTATGTATTATTGCATTATAATTTACTTTATTTTGTATTTTAAATGAATAAAGAGGCGAGCATTGGGGCAGCTATGAGATGGTGGAGGCTGCAAATAAAAAAGATTTCCTCAATAAACCTTTTTTCCGATGTTACGATGACTTAGCGAATCAGGAATGTTGTTGAAAAATGGTCAGGAAAAGTCAGGAAAATTGACATTCAAAATTCTGTGGACACCATGCCTTAAATTTCTTATAGAAAACAAGCACTGACCTTCATCTTTGAGGGGCCACTACGTGCTCCTGGTCTGCTCCTCCGCCCAAAATGTACTGTCCTCGAGCCCCGCCACACACAAAAGCGGAATGCATGCACGTTTGGGCCTTATTGCACTAGGCAGCCAGACACTCAAATATTCTAGTCGGGAGAAAAAGACCTTTCGTACCACACTCACACGTGGAAATTGCGTGAAAAAATTCTAGAGTGCCCCTTGACCCCCCTTAAGCGCATTATAGCCTACTGTATGTATTGATGAATTTTATAGCTGAATTTTGTTAAGTGATAACCTTATAACCGTGTGGAAACTTTCACAGTAATGTAATAATTGGAATTGCATTGCGTCTTACAGAAATAGATGGACCTGTGAGATTCTGTTTCCATGGTTACCGTGTTGCATTCTTTCATTATTTCATTGTAAATATACATGTTTTAAGGTGTTTATTTAATTGTGAGGCATCTAAAGAGTAAGTGAGTGCGTTATGCTGAACCTGTAGGTACCCCATATGTGTAGGTTGGTGTTAATGGGACCTTATTTTCGGTACAAAACTGGAATGGGACCTTAGCAGAATAATATAGGGAGGTATTTTTGGAATAAGCGGAGTTTTTTTTTTAAATTATCACCACCATCTTCTCGAAGAAATGACCGGTGTGCAAAAAGAGGATCTTTGGTATTCCAGTGACAAGATAGAGGTGTGACCTTGCTCCCTCTCCCAAGGTGTGCTCGCAAGATGCTCGCCCCCACCTCCCTACTACTTTGCATGAAACAGAGCACAGCGTAGCCTATGTGTGGCGCGAGGCAAGAAAATCCCTCCCCAACATTAAAACAATATTATAA
Organism: Meconema thalassinum; assembly: GCA_946902985.2. Lineage (NCBI taxonomy): Eukaryota > Metazoa > Arthropoda > Insecta > Orthoptera > Tettigoniidae > Meconema > Meconema thalassinum. The sequence goes on from OX336388.2 coordinate 231,323,629, forward strand.
GTCCAATGACAACATTAAGTAAATCCTTTTGCCTAGTCGCCGGAAGTTCTTTTCCTCTCCGCGCTCCCAAGATCCCTAAGATTTGCTTCTCTGTAGAGCACGCGAATAATATTAAAGCATATGTATTACTTTTTGGGGAAAAGTATTACATTGTTATTGTGAGATTATTAAGGATGAAGGCATTACAATAATGTGTTATGGCAAAACTTGCCTGTTTCTCTCTACCGGAACGTTTATTCAAGATACGTGATAGGGGTAAAGAAACTGTACAGGAATTAGCAAACGAACCACACTTGCTTTCCGGGTGCGCCAGGGGTATACAAGTAGCAGGATTGGGGAGTTGCGCAGTACTTCTAAGGTAACCAAGTTACTTTATGTAACTCCCCGTAAGTCAGTCAATACATTTAAATATCTAGGGTTGACAATGCAAACAACAGCAAGAGCCTACAGAGTTCACATAAAGTCAACTCCTAAACGGCTGCAGCAATCGAAACAAAAATTGGTTGGAGTAAAGATCTATACCTGAATATCTCAATGCCGTATTTGAAAATGATGTCAGCGCTACCAACTGCTGAAAAATCGCAATTTAAATTTGTGCTCCATGTTGGATATCTTGGAAGGTATGAATGGGAGCTACTGTATTTCAAAATTGGCACACGTATAGATAATAATATTTCAGTTTAACTTCCAGGAGGCAATACATGGCAGTGTTGCCAAAATAATTATAAGCCTGCTGATAGGTCCAATTTTTAAATGCATGTAACTTCTGCACTATCAATTGGAATTCAACCAAATTTCGTATGTGCAATGTGTACATAAACATATATAACTGAGCGTATGCTTAAGAGCCACCAGGGCTGCCAACTGTTAATAAATGCTCTCAATTTCTTTCATCCAAATACCAATATATCAGAAAGTATGCAAGCCGACAGCTTTAAACTACGCACACGTATAGTGCCTGCCATTCTAGATTAATTTAGAGTAACTAATATATGTCAGTGCTGCCAAATTGATTCTAAGCCTGATGACAGGTCCAATTTTAAAATGAATGTAACTTCTTTACTAACTAATGGATGTCATTCAAAATTGGCACTGCAATAGATCATATTATTTCAGATTATTTCTGACCAATACATGCATGACATTGTTGCCAACATGATTTTACGTGCGCTGTTAGATCCAATGTTTAGCTACATGTAACGTCCATGCTATCCACTGGACTTCAACCAACGCCATATTTGACATCAAAACAATCACGAAGTTCTCTTTGGGAACTACTATGACATTATTCGACGCGAAAATAACGCCCATCGCCACATATGGGCTTGAAATCATATGGGAGAATTTATCCCTGACAGACTTGAGGACGTTTGAAGCAGTCAAATCGCGCTTCCTGAAGGCTATCCTGGGGATATCGTAATATACAAAATCAAGATTAGCATATGAACTCGCCAGGGAGACCTTCTTCATTGAGGACCTTCGGGTGAAGAGAGGGCTACCATCCACAGACGCCTGGAAAAAACTAATGCAGAAAAGAATACAGAAAAGGGACGAAATCTGGTTCGAGTTTTACACCACGGAGGCCATGATGACCAGGACTTGGATGAACACAAATCAAGACTTGCGACACTTTGTCAATTCGATGGCGGTACATGGGTATAACCATAAACTGTGTAATACCGAATACTTTCATGAGCCAGCTGAATCCTGCGTATGTAAATTATGCGGGGTGCAATGTAGTAGAAACCTCGTAATTTCTTGTGCAAATCTGGGATCATCAATTGTGATGTTTTGTGAATGATAGTTTGTTATCATTATGCACAATTTGTGCACTTTATCTTTAATAATTTATGTTACTTTTACAAGATGGGGAAATTGGTATTTCCCATTTAATTTTGAATATTATTCTTATTTATTTTGACATGTTGCTTTTGCTTTGGTACTGAATTAAACTGTGGAAATTCAGTGACAGAAGAGACCTTAAGAGGATCGTGGCCGGAAACCGAGCATACATCAGCACTTTTATCTAGGCAACCGAAAGTCAACTTTGCAAGACTCTTCTTTAGATCGGTTGTGACATACAGCGTGGACTATGTCCGATACTGCTCTAAGAGTCTGGTTGGTTGGTTCCTCTCTTTAGGGGCTGCGACAACGCGGTCATATAACCTCGTGTACTTTGGGTGTGAGTAGAATCTGTCTGATAACCGGTGTTAATTGTGATGACTGTATTAGTGTGTGTTATCTGTTTTTAATTCAAGTAAGGACTGCAGACATTCGATTTTCAAGTAGTTCCATCTTTTGCTACCAAACGCCACCGTCAACGACCAACTAGTTCTGAGATTTTGTTACTAGATGCCACTGCAGTCGGCTCCTGGCGACGAACGTTGGAACCTAAGAGCGTCAGTCAAATATAACCTAAAATTTAGCTTCACACAAGTGTAATTAATCATGCCATAAATCTATGACATGGGACTGCCGGCTTTTCTTCCCTTCCCAAGGAAGGCTTACAGAGAGATTTCTAACGCTCTTAAAAAAATCCGACGACTTCGGTCGGGTTTGAACCCTCGACCTTGGGCATAGAAGCTCAGCCGCCCATACAAAAAAAAACAATTCGCTCTCCAAAAGAGACAGCAACACACAACGAATAACACAAGTGATAATGTGGGACCGAGCACACAAACGTACTTTTCATGTTGGGGCATATCAATACCGTGTATGGCCACTACGAGCTCTAATCCATGCTTGCAGACGACGAGGCATACTCAGCATCAACGAATCCAACGTGGTTTGGGGCAGATTATCCCACTCTTGAGACTGCAGCTTCGATCAGTTGCTGAATGTTTGTTGGACGATGCGAAATTGTCCTCTTGCTCTCTTTCCAAGCATGTTCAATACAGTTCATGTCTGCGGAAAAGGCAGGCCACTCCATTCTCTGTATGCATGCATCTGAAGAAATGACTGACCACCCTAGCTCGATGGGCACGAGCATTATCGTCCAATAGTGTGAAGCCCTCACCCATTGTGGCAGCGAATCCTGTAACGACATGTTCAAGGGTGTTGTCTCGGTACACCGGACCAGTCATGTTACCGTGGATAGGAATTAGAGGCGTACGTACACCAAACATGATTCCACACCAAACCATGACTGAACCTCCTTGCTGTTGGTGGCGTTACTGAATGAGGTCTTCATTGGTTTGCACCGATACAATAGGAGCATTCGACTGTGGCGACTAGTGGCTGAGAGATTTCACGCTCCTGACAAGGGCTTCAAAAATGACTTCCTAATACCTAAATTTATATTCGATGTCAACAGATTCCTTTTGTGTAGAAATCTGTGCTAATCTACTTTTTATGTCCTCTTTGCTTCGTCCATCACTGGTTATTTTGCTTCCTATAAGTAACAGAAGTCTCCTACTTCCTTTAGCTTTTCACCTGCCAATTCGATGTCCATAGGGGTTTCAGATTTATTTCGGCTGCATTCCAGTATTTTTGTTTTACATTTATTAATTTTCATCATGTATTCTTTCCTCAAGACGGAGTCCATACCATTCAAAAACTCATTCAAATCCACTGGCGTGTCGGCCAAATGACGATGTCATCAGCAAATCTCAGAGTTGAAATTATTTCTCCTTGAATCTTTACTCCTACTTAGATTTCTTCTCCAATTTCCTTCGTTGCTTCTTCTTGAAAAGTATGGGTGATAAGTTGCAGCCTTGCCAGCTTCTCTCTTGATGTCCTTCGGCTCGAATCTATCTATCTATATATTTAAAGCACAAAGTTTGTCTGTCTGTCTGTCTGTCTGTCTGTCTGTCTGTCTGTTATGTATACCAATCTACACCGTTTCACCGATCTGAACCAAAATTTGTATACTTACCCTTTGGAACCCTGCGGGTAACCCTGTCAACTTTAAATTTCGGACAGACCACCCCAATCCCTGCATTTAGGCCCTTTGGTCCAAATCTACACTGTTTCACCTATCAGAACCAAAATTCGTATTCTTACCCTTTGGTACCCTGCGAGTAACACTATCTGCTTGAAATTGCGAACAGACCACTCCAATCCCTGTATTTAGGCCCTTTGGCACAAATCTACACCTTTTCACTGATCTGAACCAAAATTTGTATACTAAGGCCTACCCTTTGGAACCCTGCGAGTAACACTCTCCATTTAAAATTTCGGACAGACCACCCCACTCCCTGCATTTAGGCCCTTTTGCACAAATCTACACCGTTTCACCGATCTGAACCAAAATTTGTATACTTACCCTTTGGAACCCAGCGGGTAACCCTGTACACTTGAAATTTTGGACAGACCACCCTATGCCCTGCATTTAGGCCCTTTTTCACAAATCTACACCGTTTCACCGATCTGAACCAAATTTTGTACACTTACCCTTTGGAACCCTGCGAGTAACACTGTCCACTTACAATTTCGGACAGACCACCCCATTCCCTGCATTCTGGCCCTTTGGTCCAAATCTACACCGTTTCACCGATCAGAATCAAAATTCGTATTCTTACCCTTTGGTACCCTGCGAGTAACACTGTCTACTTGAAATTGCGGACAGATCACTCCATTCGCCGCATTTAGGCCTTTAGGCCCTTTGGCCCAAATCTACACCGTTTCACCGATCTCAACCAAAATTTGTATACTTACCCTTTGGAACCCTGCGAGTAACACTGTCCACTTAAATTTTCGGACAGACCACCCCATTCCCTGCATTTAGGCCCTTTGGTCAAAATCTACACCGTTTCACCGATTTGAACCAAAATGTGTATACTTACCCTTTGGAACCCTGCGAGTAACACTGTCCACATACAATTTCGGACAGACCACCCCATTCCCTGCATATAGGTCCTTTGGCACAAATCTACACCGTTTCACCGATTAGAACTAACATTCGGATACTTACCCTTTGGTACCCTACGAGAAATACTGTCTGCTTGAAATTGCCGACAGACCACCCCATTCCCTACATTTAGGCCCTTTGGCCCAAATCTACAACGTTTCACTGATCTCAACCAAAATTTGTATATTTAAGTTACCCTTTGGCACACTGCGACTAACACTGTTGGCTTGAAATTGCGGAGAGCCACTCCAACCCCTGCATCTAGGCCGTTTGGCACAAATCTGCACCGTTTGGCCGATCTGACTCAAATTTTATAAACTTACCCTTTGGAACCCGACAAGTAACACTGTTCACTTTAAATTTCGGACAGACCACACTATTCCCTGCTTTTTGACCCTTTGGCACAAAACTACACCGTTTCATCGATCTCAAATAATTACCCTTTGGAACTCGACGAGTAACACTGTCCACTCGAAATTTCGGACAGACCACTCCATTCCCTGCATTTAGGCCCTTTGGCACATATCTACATCGTTTCACCGATCTCAACCTAAATTTGTATACTTACCCTTTGCAACCCGACGTGTATCACTGTCCACTTGAAACTTTGGACAGACCACTCCATTCCCTGCATTTAGGCCCTTTGGCAAAAATCTATCCTGTTTCACCGATCTGAACCAAATTTTACCTACTTACCCTTTGGAACCCGACGTGTAACACTATCTAAATGAAATTTCGGATAGACCATTCCATTTACTGCATTTAGGTTCTTTGGCAAAAATCAACATACATTCACCCATCTAAACCAATCTTTATGTAAGTTACTTACCCTTTGCAACCCGACGAGTAACACTGTCTGCTTGAACTTTCGGAGAGAGCACTCCATTCCCTGTATTTAGACCCTTTGCCACAAATCTACATCGTTTCACCAATCTGGACCAAAATTTGTATACTCACTCTTGAGAACCCAACGAGTATCACTGTCCACTTTAAATTTTGGACAGACCACCCCATTTCCCTGCATTTAGGCTCTTTGGGACAAATCTACACCGTTTCACTGATCTGAACCAAATTGCTTATAATTACCCTTTGGAACCCGACGAGTAGCACTGTCAACATGAAATTTCGGACAGACCAATCTATTCCCTGCATTTAGGCCCTTTGGCACAAATCTACACGGTTTCATTGATCTGAACCAAATTTGGAACCCGATGAGTAACACTGTCCACTTGAAATTTCTGACATACCACTCCATTTCCCTGCATTTAGCTCAGGAATCCCTCGGGGTTGCCAGCTTCCTAACTCACCAGCCATGAGCCCTTGAGGGTGTACCAGAAGTGGTGGGGCTACACACACCCTGCCTCTTTGAGGGCCTTGAGCAGAAGACAGGAGATATTATGAAAAGGAAAAGAAGGCAGACCCCTCGAAGAATGAGGGCATCAGGAAAGATGAGACAACGGCCAATTAAGACGGGAAATTGAAAGACTCCCTAGCCCTCGGATACCCTAATACAGTCGGAGTCGGAAGAGAACAAGAGTTGACGAAGGAAGGCCGACAGGAAAGAGAAGTGAAAGGAGCCCAGCATCAGGAAGTAGAAGCGATGCCAGACTCAGCTGGGATCCCGTGGTCGCCAACCCACGTCCCACAAGTCGTGAGACCCGGGGGGGGGGGCAGTTGTGAGAATAGCTTACTGATTCATCGCGAGGTGACATGAGAGGACTTTCCAGAGCCCACCGTGTTATCTGCTGTCTATGCTGATGCCAGCACAGGGCCGTTGCTCAAGCCACTGTGGTGTTGCGAAAGAGTGACTGATTCCCCGGCCAATCTAAATACGGCGGGGAACCCCGAATGTGTGTCATCATATTTCGTCATCATCTGCGATCATCTCAGGTTCGTGCACCTTGGACCCATATTCTTTGCCGAGCAGAACACCATAAGCTCTTTCACTAGACGCTTCGAGTACAGGCCTAAGCCAGAAAATAAGGTTGAGACTTTGGAAGACATCGAAGCTAGACATCTGAATTACCTATATCAGTTTTAAAATTACACCATGTTCGTTTAGTAGTAATTTTTTCATTACCTTATTATTGTCATCTTAAGTGCAAATGACCTAGATATTACGCGCATCATACCACTAATCACCGCCGCATAAAATCTTTCTCGACTGTGATTTTTAAAATATTTATTTTTATTACAGTACATTGTGTACATTATTAGTTGAAGTGTCAATTCAATATAGGTAGTAGTTTCCCATCATCCTCATCATAAGGGAAAATGACCTAGATGTTACGCCCATTACACCATTGATCACCACACACAATAAGTCTTCCTTGCCTGTGAATTTTGAAATATGTATTTCCATTACGGTAGTTTGTAAGTTTGACGTGTCAATTCAACAGTAGTTTTCATTATTATCCTTATCAAAAGGGCAAATGACCTAGATATTACGCCCTCATTGTCTTTGGGGGCAAATGACCTAGATTTTAAATCCATTATATTTCTAAGGATACTTTGAGACATTATCATCATTCCACCGGGCGAAGCCGGGTACTACTGCTAGTATTATATAAAGCACAAAGTTTGTCTGTGTGTTATGTATACAAATCTACACCGTTTCACCGATCTCAACCAAAATTTGTATACTTACCCTTTGGTACCCTGCGGGTAACCCTGTCAACTTTAAAATTCGGACAGACCACCCCATTCCCTGCATTTAGGCCCTTTTGCACAAATCTACACCGTTTCACCGATCTGAACCAAACTTTGTATACTTACCCTTTGGAACCCTGCGAGTAACACTGTCCACTTAAAATTTTGGACAGACCACCCCATTCCCTGCATTTAGGCCCTTTGCTCCAAATATGCACCGTTTCACCGATCAGAACCAAAATTCGTATTCTTACCCTTTGGTACCCTGCGAGTAACACTGTCTGCTTGAAATTGCAGACAGACCACTCCATTCAGGCCCTTTGGCACAAATCTACACCGTTTCACCGATCTGAACCAAAATGTGTTCACTTACCCTTTGGAGCCCTGCGGGTAACCCTGTCCACTTGCAATTTTGGACAGACCACCCCATTCCCTGCATTTAGGCCCTCTTGCACAAATCTACACCGTTTCACCGATCAGAACCAACATTCGGATACTTAGACCTACCCTTTGGTACCCTGCGAGTAACACTGTCTGCTTGAAATTGCGGACAGACCACTCCATTCCCTGCATTTAGGTCCTTCGGCCCAAATCTACACCGTTTCACCGATCTGAACCAAAGTTTACATACTGACCCTTTCGAACCCAATGAGTAACACTGTCCAGTTGAAATTTCTGCAGTTTCTGCAATTCTTTGCAGTTACCTCAGGAAAATTACACCATGTTCGTTTAGTAGTCATTTTTTCATTACCTTATTATTATTATTATCATCATAAGTGCAAATGACCTAGATGTTACGCGCATCATACCACTAATCACCGCCGCATTAAGTCTTTCTCGACTGTGATTTTTTAAATATTTATTTTTATTACAGTACATTGTGTACATTATAAGTTGAAGTGTCAATTCAATACCGGTAGTAGTTTCCCTTATCATCCTCATCATAAGGGCAAATGATCTAGATGTTATGTCAATTACACCATTAATCACCAGACACATTAAGTATTCCTCGCCTGTGAATTTTGAAATAGGCTATGTATTTCTATTACGGTAGTTTGTAAGTTTGACGTGTCAATTCAACAGTAGTTTTCATTATCATGGTTATCAAAAGGGCAAATGACCTAGATATTACGCCCTCATTGTCTTTTGCGGCAAATGACCTAGATTTTAAGTCCATTATATTTCTAAGGAGACTTTGAGACAATATCATCATTCCACCGGGCGAGGCCGGGTACCGTACTACTGCTAGTATTATATAATTTTACAAGCAACTCGTCCCGGATTCGCCCGGTATCTTTAACGGTTTACCCAGCGTAAGCATAAAAGGCTCACAGACGCCAGGTCCCAGACACAATAATTCAGTAAAGCCGAGGTGAACAGCGAAATTCCAAACACATAATTATAACCTACTCTTCTCTGAAGTCTTAACTCGAGACGACTCGACAGTTTGATGCTGGCTGAAGCTCGCTCGTAAACTTGCTCCGACGTTAGTAATTTAAATGTTCACTGAATGGAGATTGTTGGAAGAAATGAAAACGTAAAAACACTTATAGTGGACGATGTATGCTGTCGTGGACCCTTTTGTAGAACTTTTCATGCTGATCAATTCTTACACTCATAGTAGGTTATATAGATATTTTTAATGGTTTACCAATCGTAAGCTTTATAATGCGCAAGGGTGGCAGATTTTTCTTCGACTCGATTTACTTGAAATCGTTATTTCTCGGCTTCCTTTGGTCATAAATGAATGTTTTTTCTACAGAAACCTCCCTCGAGAAATTCTTTACAGAATGGTGAAAACCGTATCAAAATCCATCCAGTGGTTCTCGAGATTACCCGTGACATCCAAGAATCGGGGGCTTGGTTTTGTACTATGTCGAGATTTACCTAAAATCCCTTTCAAATTTACCCGAAATTATCGCGATAACCTTACAAGTATTCCGCAATAAAACGCGAAATTCAATATTCATATCGCGACTTTTTTTGAAATTAATGTGAATTTCTCTGGTGTCTTTAAGTCCTCGTGCTCATCGGTTCTATATTGATCACCTGCGTTCTCTGTCTCGTTAAGGAGCCTACACAGTTTTAGTAAGACGCTGGCTGGCTTCTAGATGAAGCATCTTACAAGAAATGTCCCATTAGTGCCCGCCCTATCCTCTCCACTTCTTGCGACTGCAAGCGTTGATTAACATAGCAGGGAATGAATGCCCTCAACATGCGTTCGATATATTGAAGGGAGACTCTCTCTCATTTTAGCAAATTGTAATTGATTAATTAAGTTTATTAATGACACCTGCTCAACAAATGTTTGGAATAGCATAGATTGTTTTATCTGGTTGTTAGTTTCCTTCTCTCCTGAAATCCTCCCTGTGAGTAACTTCTCGGAAGAGTTAAAACTCAGCAATTCCTCTAGGTTTGTGCCGTGTCTTGTGTGGGGTTTCGCCTAGGACACCAAGCTGGCTCATCGGCGGGCTCTTGGTGTCCCCGCCCGGACCCCCACAGGAGTGACGAAATGCGCGCCACCTCCCTTCATATTAGGTGCAACTGCACCTCTTGACTGCGAGAACTAAAAGCCCAAGCAGCCACGACCTCCCTATGAAGGCTTACAAAAAGATGGTATATTGGCTTTCACGGCCAGTGAATTAAAACTCAGCAATTCTTCTAGGTTTGTGCCGTGTCTTGTGTGGGGTTTCGCCTGGGACACCAAGCGGACGGGGACACAAAGAGCCCGCCGATGAGCCAGCTTGGTGGTGTCCTAGGCGAAAGCCCACACAAGACACGGCACAAACCTAGAAGAATTGCTGAGTTTTAATTCACTGGCCGTGAAAGCCAATATACCATCTTCTCGGAAGAGTGTTCTGTTTTCTGTTGTAATTCCAGCGTGTTTCATATCTTTTCAATTTCAACGAACCATTTGTGTTGACCGGCTGAAAAGCTCTCTTGAATAAGGCAACACTGAAAAATGGCTTCTATCACTTCAATATAAAATCTATGTCTACAAGTACATTTACAATATATACACTTATTTAGTTGCAGTAAACAAGAATATACCCAAGAGAGTTGGGTTATGCCCTAATCCTGAAATAAATTACACGCGATTAATAAATATACTAGGATGACCAGTTTGGATCGTCAAGCGATCATCATCGGAACCATTACACTTAGGCTATAACATCTATGTTTGAAAATACAGGTGAAAATATTTACAATATGTACAATTATTTAGTTGCAGTATTGGTAATGCAACTGTCGGTGTATGCTAAATGCAGTATATATTATGTTAGGTGAAATGCTAAATGGTGATAGATATCCGGAGTTTGTAATTTGGAGTGATTATATGGTTGTAAAATCAACTATGGTTAAACTGTAATATTACAGGCTACTACTTATCTGGCTGTCTTCCTTGCTGGAGCTACGCGCAGTTTTCGTGTTCACTGTAACTCCAGGTGGGGTTGACTGAAGTAACGGGAGTAACAATGAACACGAAAACTGCGCGTCTCTAATGAAACATTTATATTTTATTTTAAAATTTCTTACTGCTTACTGCACTGCTTGCATTTATTTGAATATAATAGTATTTTGTACAACAATAATATTGGCACATAGTGTTTTATCTTTCCTTTCTATTACTCCTTGGCCTCTATACTTCATCTTACTGCCACCAGGTGTACAGGTTTGAAGTGATTGTTGGAACAAGTTGGTGTTCTTCATCACTGCTGGTATTTTGTTGACATCTTACAGTTTTGTTCAGGTTACTAGTTCCCAACTTCGATTTTTTTTTTCGGAGGTCAGTATACAAACTGTATTTTAAGGGTAAGTGTGAAAACATGTTGAATATGCCTTAATGTATTTGCTCTGTGTTTATGAAGCACTCTGCCCTATAATTATTCTGTGTAATGGGGGTGCCAATTACTGTGATATTGGTTTTTACAGTCGTGTTCCATTTCTAAGGTCTTGAGCAATGCGTTTCAAGTGGAAAAGAATATTGTTCTACATTTTTGTATTAAAAGCAGGAGGCACACCAAAGAAAAGAAAGGTACCAAGAACTGTACCTGACCAAGGTGTGATCAAATAAATTTAGGTGCCAAGTACTGTCTGTTTGCTCACTTAATATTTCATAACTGATTTATAATATGTTAAGGCTCTATATTTAGTTTCTTAATATTTATAATCAATATTCATATTGTACAGAAAATTAGACCAAAAAATGAGACAAACAACAGCAGATTTTCTGTTCAAAATTATTCATTTAACTAGCAGAAGTACCCATTCTTCGTTGGTTTCTATCATCATTAGATAAAATTATTTTAGTACGAAAGAACCAAATGTTTAAAATAATTTTGTGGAGAATGATTATTATTAACTATTTTGGCAGAAAGAGTGCCTTGAATTTAGAATTCAAATATGTAAATTAATTACAAATAGTATTGATAAAGGAAGTTATAACTAGTTTTATGTTCGACCCTCACTATTATGTGTCTGAAAACTGAATCATAATGATGGTCATTATAACACTCTTTTTCATTATGATACAGTTTCTCCAGCCAATCAGAGCTCGTTCATTGACCAATTAGGTAACGATACCTTCGCGCATGCACTCAAAATCCAACATGTCGAACATAAACACAACATCGAACTATAATAAATTACCGACATGGAATACGCACCGTCCATATGTTCGCGTAAATAAACTGGCGAATATGAGACAAGAAATAGCACTGTACCGGTAACTTAATATCCCCAAAACCAATTTCTACACAGCGCGTGGTTTTGACACGACTTCAGTGACAGTTATTCTGAATACTGGAGCACAATCTGAACATATGGTATTGAAGCACACAGAGCGCATGCGTCGGTTGTCCAGAGAGCTTGGACAAGAGAGATATACTACCCACCGCAGCACCCGATCACAACATTCTACTGTAGTGACTGAACAGATATTTATGAATATTTATGTTAAAACATATAATAAAGTTATTATAAATTATCGTCGAACATAAACAGTCGTATGAAACTCGCCTATAATGGTAATTAAGACACTCGTATGGAAATTATAAAACTCGCATACGCTCGTTTTATAAAAATACTCGTGTCTTAATTATAGCCATTATAGGCTCGTTGCATAATGTACTATAGTAAGTGCATTGAACGGTCTTCTGTATTAATAACCAGGCGTAATCAATTGAGCTACTGTTGCAATGGTTAGGGGCTTGGAACCTGTTTGTCGACAATGAAAAATTATTAGTTGAAATATGCTCTGAAACTAAATTTACCTAACGTGTACTTCCTGACGTGAAAATAAAATTGAAAACCTCGTAGACGAAATGCAATTCACGTCACATAAAAACTGACCCTCACTGTTGTGTCAAGTGCGCATCCAGAGGAAGACCCCTTTAATAAATTATAAAGGCTTGTGGTGCATGAAAATTCAGGTTTTTTAGCCTCCATTGGCCCAAATTCCTAAAAGCAAAAAAAAAAAAAAAAAAAAAAAAAAACTATTTCAATTCAGGAATTTTTGAAAATAATGTTGCTGGTTGAAGATGTAATAGACCTTCTGTACGACATATCGCACGTTTAAGTCTTGTGAAAAAATCTAGGGTACCCCTTGACCCCCTTAAGCGCACTGATGAATTTACAGTTTTTGTTGGTTCCGTGATAACCTTATAGTCATTTGCAAACTTTCACAGAAATTTAATAAATGGAGTGGCATTACTTCTTGCAGAAATAGATGGAAAGTTGGATGTAACTTTTTGAGACACTGTTGTCATGGTTACTGACTTGCATTCCTACATTAGTTTATTAAATGAAATTAATTTTCTGGGAATATCTCAGAAACTCTTGGTTTTAGAGCCTTAAAATGCAGTTTTCGGGGACCCTTTACCGCTGTTTAGGGGCCCCGAGTTTTGTTCTGACACCACGTGCAAATCGCGTTAAAAAGATTCTAGAGTACCCCTTGACCCTCTTGCGCATTATATGTATTGATGAATTTTACAGCTTAATTTGGTTCCGTTATAACCTTATAGCCTTTTGCAAACTATCTCAGTAATGTAGTAAATGGAAATGTATTGCGTCGTACAGCAATAGATGGACCTGTGAGATTCTGTTGCCATGGTTACCGGCTTGCTTTCTTTCATTATTGTATTAAATGAAATTAATTTTCTGGGAATATCTCAAAAACTGTTGGTTTTAGGGCCTTAAAATGTGGTTTCCCGAGTTTCGTTTCTTACATTGTGTGGCTGAAAATGAGCTTTGTCACGCCCTTCTACGCCTATTTCAGCAGGTATTTTAAGGGGGTAGGCCCCCTTTTATGAGAGGTACAGAGAAGAATTACATCAATGATTAGTGTCGTGCCTCTGAAGGATATCTGTACCAAATTTTATGTTGATCCACCCAGCCGTTCTCGAGTTATAAGGGAACAAAATTGTCCACAGACAGACAGACAAACAAACGAACATAGGGGAAGGGGGGGGGCAAGATGGGGACGTTAAGAAAGAAATAGCTCAGGTGCATTATACATGTTGATAATTTATTCATAAATAGTTCCAATTTGTTGCGCCACTATCTGTTTCACATAGTACACATTTTTAGCCTACTTTCGATTTTTGCAAAAAATGAAAGTAGACTTATGAGATCAACACAGGGCGAAAAAAGTGTGTCTTTCTGTGTGTATGTGTGTGTGTGAGTCTGTGTGTGTGTGTGTGTATGTGTGTGTGTGAGTCTGTGTGTGTGTGTGTGATCTCTGAATGTCTGTCCCCCCCTATCAATTCGAACACGGTGAAACCGAATTGAACGAAATTTGGTACAGAGGTAGAACAAGCAAAGGGCACCTCAGTGTCATGTTTTATATCGCCGCCATCTTTACTAAAACTGAATGACGGCCACTCAAACGTTCAAAACGTAAAATCAAATAACGACTAACCAAATCATCCGATCTCTACCAAATTTGGTAACAACATACCTTCGTATAGGATGCGTCTTGTGACCAAACTACAAGGTCGTCCGCCATACCATTTCAGGATGGCGGCCGTGCGAATTATGCAAACTTTATAATCCATATCATGGGACCCACCAGTTCCGATTATCGAGCCGAGAATCGTTTTAACTGTTCTAAAGGAAGAGGCACGTTCGAAATTAAAAGTTTATTTTGTAATACTATAGTGCAGACGTGATTTTAAAAAGCTGAGCCGATTCAGTAATAAGACAAGATGGCAGCGGATATCTTGTGCCTGACTTATATTTCACTAATTTGAGTATTGCATGCAATATAGCGTACTGATACAAAATAAATAAACTTTGTATGAAATGCTTTATATATAAATAATATACTCCTGTGATGAAATCGTTTAGTATAAATCATTATTTGCTAACTAGTTCTATGTAAGTCATTTTATATAGAACGATATTCGTTGACACAATTAGCTCAGTGGTAGAGCGTTAGCCTATCGGTCAAATGCCTATGGTTCAAACCCTGTCAGAGCTAGGTTTTTTGCTTGAAATTTTATGTGTTTATTGTTTTGTAATGACTCAGACGTTTTAAAATTAAGCGTTATATTGTGCATATTATGGTGTAAAATATATATTTAATTAAAACATAATTCGCCAGCAGATTTACTCGAGACATCTAGCTGCCAAAAAGGTAACTGCACGCCGACCTACTTATTAACTTCCAGATTTTATTGAAAAGTTTCTTCTTCTGGCCGCTAGAATGCACTCGCTCTGTTAGGATTATATTGTTCGATATTTCACCACTAGATGTCACGACTAGTCTACGTGGGGCTCCATTGATTACTATACCATAGGCATTCTATGCGCATCGAATTTGAAGAATGACAAGATGATACTACGATACATTTTTACTTCTTATTTTAAAGGGTTTGTAACAGACTATTTTGCGTTACTTGAAAATGTTATTTGAAGTAAAGAACAAAACGATTTCACATAGTAACTGAATTCAAGCCGTTGGTGTTAGTTCAGGTTATTAATTACTACTTTTATTTCAGGCAAATAGCAATCGAAAATATCCACATAGTTTGTATACACACGTCTCTGTAGGGTCATGGAAAGATTTGTTAATTCAATTAGGGTTGTGAAAGCCATGCACAACCAGACGTGTAAAGACATGCCTCAACTCAAAGTTGGATGTTGCCCACGGAAGGTCGTATATGTAATAATAATAATAATAATAATGTTATTGGTTTTACATCCCTTTTAACTACTGCTGCTTTTAGAGACACCGGGGTGCCGGAATTTTGGCCCGAAGGGGATCTTTAACGTGCCAGTAAATGTACTGACACGGCTCCCTCGCATTTGTGCACCCTCAAATGCCAGCTGACTGCGCCAGGATACGAACCTGCAACCTAGGGCCCAGCAAGCGAGAACGTTACCGCTGAGCCACGCAGCCAGTCCGGTCGATTATGTCTCCAGATCCATAACATTCTTGATATACTTCTTATCTTTCTTTCTTCAATGATGGTAGCAGTTTTTATCTAGGTTGTGGCGTTTGGTAGAGGTAAATCGTTTCTAAGGTCTTCAACAAAGAATAGTTCTATTATACTCTTTGATAATAACAACGAGTTATAACTATACTCATACATTTAGGAGAAAGTAGGCTATATGTTCTTTACTGAACATCTTTTTTTTTTTTTGAAAAGTCAAACACAAACGTTCCAGAAAAAAAAAATCGTGCATATTACCAATGCCCCGTCTTGCCCCACCCATGGGGCAAGATGGGGTGCTACTATTTGCACATGCCACACACATAAATAACGTCTTCATCTTCGTCCTCTACACCAGCACATCCGCAGTGAGCCCAACCTTGACATTTTAAACATTGTACCCACCCTTCTGTCGACTCAGAAAACAAATGACCACAGAAAATGCATTCAGCGTCGCCACTTTCTTCATCTGAAGAACTTTCCTTCCTTTCGCGGCGAAGGATGGTCTTCTTTTGTTTCTTATTGCTCTGCTGAAGGTTCAGTTTTCTTTTGCAAGAAAGAGCACGTTTTTCTGTGAGCTCAATCAACTCGTTTCTGTATGGGGATTCTGTCAGAATTGCAGTTTTTCCACGACGACGACCATTGGAACTCTGCTTAGCTGTCGTTACATGTGGTATTGGTAGAGTGTCCTTTGGTGACACATTTCTAAATGCAGTGGTTTCTTGTCTTGAATCCCAGAAAGAGCAACTAGGCACCGCATCACAGTTGCTTGCAACAGGTCCAGAAGGCGATGATCTGCTAGTTTCTTAGGGGACTTCTGGAGATGGTCTGTCAGTTGTCCTTGAAGGCAGGAAATCGCTTTATTGAAAAACCTCAGGGTTTATTGGCCATATGCCTGTTTTTCTAAATCCATTTATTGCAGTTGTCATTGTAGCTGCTCGTAGAAATGCATTCCCAAGCAATTTGGCGATCTGATACATGGTAACGACACGTCCTGGATTCGACCGCAGCCAGTTCGTAACCTCGACATCGTAATAGGTGCTGAGAGGCTTCATTAACGTTACGTCCAACGGCTGGAGGCGATGAGTGCAATGTGGCGAGAAACAGAGCAAGATAACCCCATTTTCTCGTGCCAGATCTATGAGCTCAATGTTCTTTGTGTGTGTTGCATGACCATCCAACAACAATAGAACAGGGTTGTCTGTGGAGGCATGCGTAAACTGGACAAACCGTTTGAACCACTGAACGAAGATTTCAGACTGCATCCAGCCAGAAGGATGACATTCTGCCCAAGCTCCAGGTGCACAACCATCCATTAATTCATTTTTCATCCTCTGCCGAGGAAAAATCATCATTGGGGGCATGTAAGTTCCCGCTGCATTGAAGCATAGTTTAACGGCCACTGTTTGTCCTCTCTCTGCCGATGTGAGAGCCCCGACTTGTTTCCTACCCTTCGAAGATATGACCTTCGATTTTGACTTTGGAACTGATGTCACACCCGTTTCGTCACAATTATACACTCTATCTGGAGTAAACTTATATTTGTCGTACAGCTGGCCTAATAGTTCAAAAAAATTTGAAACCATAACTTTGTTGAAGCCCATTGCTCTAGCAGCTGAAGTGGCTTCCGGTTTTCGAAGAGACAAATCTTTATGTCGCCTCATAAAACCTTTCAACCAGTCTAATCCAGCTACTCCCTTTGAGGAATCAAACCTATGTTTCTTGCCGTTCTTCACTTCTAACTGATAAGCAACCTTTCTAAGATCAGTCGTGGACAGTCCAAATAACAAACCTTCCATTTCTTTAAGATAAGCTACCAGCTCCTCTTCCTCTTCAAGAGTAAATACTGGTTTATGCGGTCCCAAACTAACCTTGAGCGCCTGTCCTGGATTTTTTCGAAAGAGAGCCACTTTCCTTTCCAATGTTGTTTGGGGAACATTAAAAGCTGCAGCTGCCGTACGATAGCCCATATTCTCGTTCCAAGACTTCATCAATGGCTCTTCGCATCGAATCTTCCGTCCACTTCTGTCGGTCTGTCTTTCTTTTGTAGGTACGTACCATTTTCGCTAAAAAATGACAAGAGGAACTCTCTTAATTTTTCCTACATAGGATTATTGTTTTATTAAACCGGTACTTGATTCCATGTCGTCATGGCAAGCCTGTGTGTTTGCTAGATTATTAAATAAGTGGACTAATTCTATCTTACTAGGACTAAACGTTAATTGAATTGCATTAAAATACAATAAAATCTTCAGTAAAAATTGTACTAAAATTTGAATCTATTCCCATACCCTTGATTTACTACTATCAACGTAAAGTATTTCACCATAATAAACCATCACAAGGCTAATGAGCAAGATAACAATTTAAATTATTTTTTATTGTAAAAATGTGTGGATTTTTGAAGGACTGATTGAGAACCCCACTACCCTTTGCACTCAGTATTTCATCCCTGGGGCTATACTAGGGGACATAATAAATATGAAATATGACTAGAAATTATATAAGTACAGGGGAAATAATATTTATCCTAAAGGGCAAGATCGGGACTGGGGCAAGATGGGGACTGGGTTCTGGGGCAAGATGGGGACGTCCCCGTCTTACCCCAAATGTTGCATCGAGACTAACAGAATAAAAATATCTTAATTCGTTTATGAATTACCCCCACAAGCTCAAAATAAGTACAATAAGGTACAGTCTAATGGATAGTATTAAAGATCAAATGTATTGCAATTCCAGCAAACCTCATCAAAGTCCAAAGAATACAGATGAATAAGATCACAGCGGTGAGAAACAGTAAAATGGCCACTCCACGCAAACGGACAGCTCACACTGACTGGAAGTCGCACGAACTGTGTAACCTTCAACTGCCCTTAGAGCTATTTCCGTCTCAGACTAGTGGCAGCAACATGGAGACAAAGAAACCCCCACCCCGTCTTGCCCCGTGACCCCGTCTTGCCCCCCCCCTTCCCCTACAGACAGACAAACATTTTATTTTCGCGCGCATCCGTCGTAAAACAGTCGGAAACGCGCAAATAACGCAAATTTCCGCTGAAATTCAGAAAAAAAAACCAGACAAACATTCATTTTTATATACAGTATATACACACATCAAAAAAAGTTTTGCATCACCTCGGTTCCCAGATCTCCGGCATATAGACGTTGACTGTGTATATTGTATCCAAGATACAGTCCCTTTGACTGTTCATAGATGTCACTAAAACTGCTCAAAGATGTAAACAACCATGCATGAGCAGGGCCTATTAGACGGAGGGGGTACGACAGCCGATCAGTTCCAGTCATTCCACCAGGACGAAGGTACGCTGCTCATGTTGTCTGTAGTTCTACCATGCCTAGAAGGTCAATACCGCAGTTCGATAGCGTCCGCATTGTTACTTTGTGTCAAGAAGGGCTCTCAACAAGGGAAGTTTCCAGGCGTCTCAGAGTGAACCAAAGCGATGTTGTTCGGACATGGAGGAGGTACAGAGATACAGGAACTGTCGATGACAGGCCTCGCTCAGGCCGCCCAAGGGCTACTACTGTAGTGGATGACCGCTACTTACGGATTGCCGCTCGGAGGAACCCTGACAGCAATGCCACCATGTTGAATAATGCGTTTCGTTCAGCCACAGGACGTCGTGTTTCAACTCAAACTGTGCGCAATAAGCTGCATGATGCGCAACTTCTCTCCCGACGTCCATGGCGAGGTCCAGCTTTGCAACCCCGACACCATGCAGCGCGGTACAGATGGGCCCAACAACATGCTGAATGGACCCCACGGAATTGGCATCACGTTCTCTTCACCGATGAGTGTCGCATATGCCTTCAACCAGACAATCGTCGGAGACGTGTTTGGAGGCACCCTGGTCAGGCTGAACGTCTTAGACACACTGTCCAGCGAGTGCAGCAAGGTGGTGGTTCCCTGATGTTTTGGGGTGGCATTATGTGGGGCCGACGTACGCCACTGGTGGTCATGGAAGGCTCCGAAACGGCTTTACGATACCTGAATGACATCCTCCGACCCATAGTGCAACCATATCGGCAGAATATTGGAGAGGCATTTGTCTTCATGGACGACAATTCTCGACCTCATCGTGCACATCTTGTGAATGCGTTCCTTCAAGATAACGACATCGCTCGACTACAGTGGCCAGCATGTTCGCCAGACATGAACCCTATCGAACATGCCTGGGATATGTTGAAAAGGGCTGTTTATGGACGTCTTGACCCACCAACCACTCTGAGAGATTTACGCCGAATTGTCGTTGAGGAGTGGGACAATTTGGACCAACAGTGTCTTGATGAACTTGTGGATAGTATGCCACGGCGAATACAGGCATGCATCAATGCAAGAGGACGTGCTACTGGGTATTAGAGGTAGTGGTGTGTACTGCAATCTGGACCACAAATGCTGAAAGTCTAGCTGTATGATGGTACAACATGCAATGTGTGGGTCTCATGAGCAATAAAACGAGCTGAAATGTTGTTTGTGTTGATCTCTATTCCCTTTGTATTTAACGGTTCCGGAACTCTTGGAACCGAGGTGATGCAAAACTTTTTTTGATGTGTGTAGATTGCTTAGTGTCCTTCAAGTGCCAATAACTGTACAGTTTACCCTATTTCAATTAATTTTAAAGTAAATATTTTAAAATAAAATCTTATTGCCAGCATTTCATTGGTATCAAGCATTTTAGGGTGAAAACAACACATTTCGCAAAATAACTTTTTTCGCAATATTTCGAGGCTTCAATATCGAAAAATATGGCCTATTGGGGGTAAATATAGCGTAGTGATGACATTTATATGTTTGCTGAAATATTTCGCGGATATCGTTAAAATCAGTTGTCCGGGACTCTAATTATGTACCATCAGATGAACCATAAAAGAGAAAAACATGTATTTTTAAAGATCTCTTATTGCTTAAAATTCCTAAGGGGGTTTGGAAAGCCGCTCTTCGATTAATTTTGTTGCTTGTGTTTCGATGTGGGCCGATAACCTAGATGTTAGGCCCCTTAAAACAACAATTATCATCATCATCATCTGTTTCGATGTACGAACTGTGTTAAGTACCGATTCCCTCTTGTCTAAGGGGAAGCGAGAAGGGGATTTTCTTCTTTGCTTAGAAAACAGCAATTAAAATGTCCAGACAATTAAGTTCTTTTCTCATTATATTTTTTCCTCTCACCGGTGCGTGCGGTCGAGGAGGAGGAAGAGGAGGCATCGAATATCTAATCTCTTAATGAAGCCAGCAATTACCTTAATGCCGCAAATGGGGAGGACTGGTGGGCTTCTTGAGCCACGGGGTGTTCTGTTCGCACCACATAGTTGTCATTAATTCATCTTGATCATCAGTGAGCCAGTTGGCAACTGAGGGAGCCGTGTCAGTAGATATACTGGCATGTTAAACATCCCCTTCGGGGCATAATTCCGGCACCCGGCGCGTCTCTAAAGGCCACAGTTGTTAACAGGGACGTAAAACCACTAACATGATAATATCGTCGTATGGCCTCGGGTGCCGGATGCAAGGTTTGTTAATCGACGCCCAGAGGGCAGCTTGCATGTCGAATTTCATCGCTCCTTGGAGCGTTATGGAAGTCAGATGTATTTACTGATTTATTTATTTATTTATTTACGTATCTATTTATTTATTTACGTATTTATTTACTTATCTATTTACTTGTTTATTTATTTACTTATTTATTTTCTTATTTACTTATTTTACTTATTTATTTACTTACTTATTTACTTATTTATTTACTTATTTATTTATTTATATATGTATTCATACCTGCCAACTCTCCCGATTTAGGCGGGAGACTCCCGATTTCAGACCATTTCTCCCGCCCTCCCGCTTAACGTATTAAATCTCCCGATTTTTCAAAAAACCCACGCGTAATTTCGGATTTAATATGTCGTCTATCGAACGGATCGACTTTACGTGTTTTGAAGTTATATCTCGATACCGCAGTTTCGCTTTGTATCGATAATCGACAACTGCGTACTAACTCCCGCGTCGCGTCCTGCTGTTATAAAAAGTTGGCTTCGAATAAGTCTTCGTTTGAAATCGGCTTCGAATAAGTCTTCGTTTGAAATCGTCGAAGGTTAATTCAGCGCTTGTTCCTAGATGTGTTGCATAATGACCAGTGGGTGATAGGTAGTTGTACGCTGCGGAATATTGTATCTGTTTCACACGTGAAATTATATGATTTGTGTATAACTTAGTTTGATGTTGTTGGCGTTAATATGCCGGTAGGTTATTGTGATTTTTCGAACTGAGTGATTGCGTCGGTTCGTCGGTAATAAGGCGAAATGATATGTGACATTTAAAAGTGTGTACAAAGATCACATTCCCAGGGTGTCTACCGGTAACGGAAGTAACGAATTTTACAAATGGGTAACGGAAAAGTAACGAATTTTACATACGGGTAACGAAAATTTTCCGAAGGCGGATTGAATCATTTAAACTTGCGCCTCTAAGCTCAGAGATTGCGATGGAGCGAGTTTCACGCAAGCGGCGCCAATTGCATAAGCTATATTTCCCCGTTCCCGACCTCGAGGAAATGCATACTGAGGATACCCTTAGTGGTATACATCGTTCAGCGTATATCGTCGGCATCAAGATGACTTTTAGTTTTGTGTGAAATAATTATGTGTTATATTAGGAAGCCTGACTTTTCGCGAGACGTTTATTCGTGAAAACTTCTGAAATTCTTCAGAAACCTCGCATTTTTCGCATTTATTTGGAGACTATTAAATTGAAGTCCAGAAATAACGCTAAATAATTTAATGTCGCGATCTTGCGAAATGTTACCGTTTTGAAAAAGATTCGAAATACGTAGGCTGTAACTTATTTTAAAAATCTGTCTCGTAAATTTGCGACATCCAGTATGGTTAATTCGAAATTCCGTTATATGTCGATTTTTCCTTCTAACTTGGGTTCCATCGGATATATTATAATCTAACCGGTTATTTCGAAAACTTGTATAACTTTTATAATTCGTGATTCGGATTTGAAAGAAAACGTGTCCTCTAGTCGTATTATTCGTGTAATCCTCTCCGAATAATTCTTAATATTTGATACCTACTTCGAACATTCATACTCAAGACGGCCGGCTGACCGCACGACTTGCCTGCGGGAATCTCGTCAAATGGACCGAGATCGACGTCAGTAGCGTAAAATCAAAAAACCCGTCCCCTATCGTGAACTTGTGACCACGAGGTCTGCGGGAATCCCGTCAAAGATGATTGGGCACCAATCACGAAACATTCCGAAACCTACTCGCTACTTTTCCCATGACCGTATACTTAAAAGCGTACGGGGAGCGAGAAGTGCATCTACCCACTTAGAAATGACAGCCTACGTAGCGTCGCGATACTAATTTCTCCTCGTGATCTACCCTGAACTGATGAGCTCCCAACCACAGCATAGGGACAGCGGGAATCACGGCGCCGGCCATAACTACTCGTGAATTTTAACCATGCCCAACCCTGAGCTTGCATCCACCAATCTGTGAGGACGAATAAACAATCGTTCAACGGCCGGGTGCGGCGCGGTATGCATAATATCGCGAGGACAACTTGAATCTCGTAAAACGGCTGAGAGCGGCAGCGATTGCGATACATCGCGATATTTCTCCGCATTCAATGACGAGAACAACTGTATTTTTGTCAAACGGACAGCAAGTGGCGCCGATTGCATAATAATGCTATATTTCCTCGCGCCCGACCTCAAAGACAATGGAAATCTCGTCGAACGACTAAAAGTGACACCGATTATTAAATCGCGATATTTATCAGTGTTCTATCGCGAAAACAACGGGAATCTTGACAAACGGGTGAGACCAGCGCCGATCGTGTAACATCTTGAAATTTCGCCGTACTTGACTGTGAAGACAGAATTCGGTTACAATCATGTAACGTCCCATAAATTTCGTCGTGATCTACCGCGGGGACAAAGGAAATCTCGCCACGGTCAAGAGAAGAGCAGAGCAACCTCTTGGCAATTATAAAAACGCCTTGTGCACAAGACGACATATTAGCTGAAACAACTCATTTGATAATAAATTTCTAGTATTTATTTATTATTTTTGAAATTGTTGTAACTCCCTAAGTGAATTGTATTTACCGCTTTAAACACAGTTCATTGCTCTCTTTCTCCACCGCGTGATGAGCCCATTTGCTTGCAGACCGCAGACGTATCTTGAATTCAAAGGTAACTAAAATTAACTAAAAGGTAGCTAAAAAGTAACTAGTTTTTACTTCATCCTTAACAGTAGACACCCTGATTCCGCATATAACTGAGTCAGGAAGAGGCGCAACATTTGCATTTTGTAGTGTCTGTAGGTGTGATTTCAGTATCTCGCATATTGGAAAGGGGGACATTTCATTTTCCAAAATTAAGTTTTTTGTAAATACATTTCCTAGCATGTTAACAGACACTCAAGTCAATTTTAATGAGGAAATGGATGCTTTACATTCCCAATTTTGTAACTTCCAACTTGAGGATGTGACATCTATTGAAGAAGAAGAGAGAATTGATGTGAAGTGGGCACTGGTAGGCCAAATGATATGTAGTGGTGGGGTACTCAAGTTATGCTTTCCATTCTGACCATTCCGCATAGTAATGCAGAGTGTGAGAGGATGTTCAGGTCATCTCTCTCTGACAAGACTTTGGACAAACTTACAACTCTGAAGTCGATTCAGAAAGAGAAGTGTTTTGAGCAAGAATATAGCAAGACCTTTTTGAAGAGGGCAAAATCAGCCTCAGTCACCTGCAACAACGACCAATAATATGATCTTCGATACATATTTGCTGCAATGTCTTAGCCTATGTATGTATTATGTAGCGTCCTCGCCCCCCCCCCCCCCTCCCCGTCGCCGCGTCGAATCTCCCGATTTTTCACTTTGAGAGGTTGGCAGGTATGTGTATTTAATGTTCTCCAAGAGAATAAAATTCCAATTACTGGAGACTGACCAATATTACATAGCATGATCACAGTTACAAGTTAAATGTTAAAAAACACCTACAATAATAATACAGGGCTTAATGTATGAGGTGCGTTCAAAAAGTAACGAGCCGGAGGCATAATTACAGAAACCAGTCAGTACCTATATGTCAGAAGTATTGGCCCTGGCTGTTGAGGCACTTGTCCCACTGTGACACGAGCCGGTGAATGGCTGTCTCATAAAATTCCCTGGGCTGCAATGTGAACCAGTTCCGCACGTACAGCTGGACGTCGACGTCCGAGGTGAATCGTTGGCCCTGCAGAGCCCTTTTCAGGGGACCAAGCATGGCGTAATCACAGGGGGAGAGGTCTGGACTGTATGGAGGGTAGCCGAGTACCTCCCATTTGAATTTCTGCAGGAGTGCCGCGACTGTGTTGGCCGTATGAGGTCGTGCATTGTCGTGGAGCGACCACGGCGGCTATGACGTTCACTGTCACTCGGCGGTCCTGGGTAATGAGTGCATCAACCAGCTGGACGTTGTCATCGGTAATGCAGGGCAGTGCCCCAGACCGGGCATCATCGGCTAACGACAACCGTCCTTCCCTGAAGCGCTTGTGCCACGCCTTGACCCTTACAAGGGACATGCAGTGTTCGCCGTACACTTGTGATATTCGGTGATGAATGTCAGTAAGAATAATAAGCGCGCATCCTCAGTAGAAGATCAAAGGCGACAGTGTACCGAGCAGTTATAAGACCAGTGGTAATGTACGGTTCGGAAACATGGACTATGACCGTGACAGAAGAGGAGCTTTTGAGAATATGGGAAAGGAAAATAGTGAGGAAGATTAATGGAGCAGTGAATGAGGCAGGAAGATGGAAAATACGGAAAAACAAAGAATAGAGGAACTATATGGTCATCCTGATATAGTTTCGGAAGTAAAGAGTAATAGGCTAAGATGGCTGGGACATGTGGAGAGAATGGCAGGTGGTTAAAAAGACCTATAGAGGAAATCCAGGTGGAAGAAGATGCAGAGCAAGACCTAGGAAACGATGGTTGGATAACGTGGAGGACGACTTACGCAAGATGGGAGTAAGATTGTCAGGATTGGGCAACGATTGTTGCAGAGCTCAAGGTCCTACATGGACGAATGCAATTTATTCTGTCTCACTGTCTGCTGAAGCATTACAATACACAACGAGATACATCTTCAGGTTGTCCATCACAAATGACCGACAATTATTGCGAAACACTTAGTTTGAAGACGCGAAACTGCGGCAATATGTATCTTGGTCTTGAGGTGTTGTGTAACTTGAGATCGCTGTTTAGCCTTGATTGCTTTCCCACATGGTTGACAGAACAGAACGCCCCATCAGAAGTAAAAATATCTTTAAATTCTGCAACTGACGATAGCTTGAAGTTGTTTTTACTTAAGGCATCGTAGAACTGCCTTACACTTCACAGTGCCAGAAATGATCTGCATGTGAGTGACACCGGTTCCAGGTAGGTCTAGCACGTGGTGCAATATGGCTATGGACAAGGAAATCCCCGGCTGCCACATTGAGTGGCACGGGGCAACAAGTTAAGAATAACACAGCTGCAAGCTGACATACGCTGTGCATGAAGATTAGATACCTCACCGGTTCCTTTCCGTTGAAGTAACACAGAACAAAAACTCAATAAACTGAAAGATCTAGCATACTGATTTTTAAAAAGGTAAATATTATGTCCTTTTATGTGCTAATAAGTGAAAATCAGGAGTTTATGTATTTATAAAAAAAAATGCTTAAAATATTTATTTAGATTAGAAAAAACATTTATTTACCTAAAAATCCGAGCCCTAGTCATTAAAATACCCTGAGAAGTCCTGGTTTTGAAAATTCCCAGAGAATTCCCAGTTTTCCAGAGTAGTAGACACCCTGTAACCACCGTATTGCTGCCGTTTTGAGGGCTCGCGGCGGAGCATTGTATTCCGTGCCTTCCCATGACTTTTGTCCACTGAGTGTATTATATCTAGCTAAACACTTTCAGCGAATGTTCAACCACATTTCAAGTTGTTGTTGTTGTTGTTGTTGTTGTTTCATTTAGGGACTGGTATATTTAGTCATCAGCTCAGTTATTATTAATCCTCGAAGTGTTGTCGCGGTCGGCTCTGAATGTTTCACTAGAGCACGTCTTGTACTGTCGCGACGGGCCCAATGTCACTGGAGGCCCATAGCGCGGGTGTGCAGGGTTTTACAGCCGGGGTCAAATCGGCTGGTGACATGCAATGCACACAGGACAGTCCTCTTTCCCCAGAGACTTCCCTCAGCCTCGTCTTGATTCAGACACTAACTCTTACTGTTTCTCGCAAAATGTTACATCTGCGCCTTTATTCATTTGGATGTATTGTACCTTTAACAGGCATACAAGTATACCTAATAAAAAGAAACTCGTGCACATTTGGTTACACATAATTCTATAAAATTATAGAATAATCAACAATTACAAGCATGTGAAATGAAGTCCCTTACAGAGGTGTGTAAATTATTAGAATTTTCCAACATTCTATTTTTACCTTTCATGACTTAATGCAGTAATAGTACATTATGCAACGAGCCTATAATGGCTATAATTAAGACACGAGTATTTTTATAAAACGAGCGTATGCGAGTTTTATCATTTCCATACGAATGTCTTAATTACCATTATAGGCGAGTTGCATACGACTGTTTATGTTCGACGATAATTATAACTTTATTATATGTTTTAACATAAATATTCTTAAATATCTGTTGAGAGTCAGCCAGTTGAATTTTGTGATCGAAGAGCGAGCGCTGGGTATATCTCTGTCTTTCAAGATCTCTGAACGACCGGCGCATGCGCTCTGGGTGCTTGCTATGCCATATGCAGGCCATATGTTTACATCTGCCGTCCCTCAGTAATATTGTCACCGCAGTCGTTTGAAGGCTATGCGCTGTGTGGAAATTAGGGTTGGTGATATTAAGGTACAGTGCTATTTCTTGTCTCATATTCGCCAGTTTATTTACGTGAACATATGGACGGTGCGTATTCCATGTCGGTAATTCATTATAGTTCGATGTTGTGTTTATGTCCGACGTGTTGGATTTTGAGCGCATGCGTGAAGGTATCGTTACCTAATTGGTCAATGAACGAGCTCTGATTGGCTGGAGAAACTGTATCATAATGAAAAACAGTGTTATAATGACCATCATTATGATACAGTTTTCTGACACATAATAGTGAGGGTCGAGCATAATAGTACATTATGCAACGAGCCTATAATGCCAATAATTAAGACACGAGTATGTTTATAATTACAATGTACATACAAGTTTCTAAATTACCATTTTATGTGAGTTGCATACGGCTGTTTATGTTCGACGATAATTATAACTTTATTATATGTTCTAACAAATATTCATAAATATCTGTCGAGATGACTTCTTCTTCTACTTGGGAATCATGTGGGCTCAGCAATTGAACTCTACCCAATAACGAATCACAAAGGTTTGAAACATTGTTTATCCTGAAGTAGCACCAACAGATAGCGCACAGGTACTATGTTGGAACATTTTGTTACTTTGGTCAAATAACACAAAATAGGCTGTTACAAACGCTTTAAAATTAAAATATGTCGCATTATCAACTAGTTATTCTTCAAATTCGATGCGTATAGAAAGCAAATCAGTGGAGTCCCAAATAGAACAGTTATGACATCTGGCGGAAGAGTTTCGCAGTACTTCCGCCCAGGGACTCACATCTAGTGAGACGTGGGTTGGCGACCACGGGACCCCAACTGAGTCCGGCATTGCTTCCACTTACTTGTGCCGGGCTCCTCTCTGTCTTCTTTCCTGTCGACCTCCCTTGGTCAACTCTTGTTCTTTTCCGACCCCGACGGTATTAGGGTATCCGAGGCCTAGGGAGTCTCTTCCTTTCCCGCCTTAATTGGCCCTTGACTCATCTTTCCTGATCCCTTCCTTCTGGGAGGGGCCAGCCTTCTTTTTCTTTTCCTGTTATCTCCTGCCTTCTGCTCAACGCCCTTAAGGAGACAGGGTGTATGTAGCCTCACCACTTCTGGTGCACTCTGGATACTGCTACACCCTCAGGTGCTCACGGCTGGTGAGTTCGGGAGCTGGTGACCCCGAGGGATTCCTGAGCTGGGTCCGGTTTCCCCCTTTTGTCCCTTCCCTGTGGGACGGACCCTCTCCTCTTTCACTTTCCTGTTTTTCTTTTTCATTATATTTCATTTTCCCTTTAAGATTTCCGCACTGTTATTTTTGCATCTCCACTCCATTTTGTGGGTGTTTTCAATCTCCGTTGCATTTTGTAAGTCTTTTCGATCTACGTTGCATTTTGTGAGTGTTTTTCAACCTCGATTGCATTTTGCAAGGATTGACAATCTAAATTGCTTTTTAGTAAGTCTTTCAATATCGGGAGGGTTCTTTTGTGAGTATTTTGAATTTCAATTGCATTTTGTATTTTCAACCTATACCGCTTTTTTGCAAGTAGTTAAGTCTCAATTGCATTTTTGTGGGTATTTTGAAATTAAATTACATTTTGTAAGTATTGTCCATCCAAATGAGAAGTTTGAATCTACCATACATTTTGTAAGCAATTTCGATTGCATTTTGTATTTTCAACCTACCCCGCTTTGTTCAAGTAGTTAATTCTCAGTTGCATTTTGAATCTAAATTACATTTTGTGCGTATTTTCAATCTCATTTGCATTTTGTAAGTATTTTGTTTTCCCTTGCATTTTGTAAGTATTTCGACTGTACGTTGCATATTGTACGTATTTTGAACTTCACCTACATTTTGTGCGTATTTTTCGATCTGTTCCTTTTGTGAGTATTTTCGTTCGAAATTCTCTTATGTAAGTATTACCACTCTCCATTTGGTGAGTAGTTTCAATCTGAGTTCTTTTTTGTAAGTATTTTCCTGCTCACTTACTTATCGTTCTGGTTTCCACTTCATTGACATTTTCGCTATCACACAGACCATTAGGGGCCGATAACCTGGATGTTAGGCCCCTTAAAACAACAATCATCATCATCATCATCATTATCATAAGAAGTACTGAACAGAGAGCTGGATTATAATTTTGTGGAATTATTGTCTTACGCCTGCTTCCTCCATGACGTTCTGGTGTGTTTTTATCAACAACAGCATTCACTAAAATTGTCCGCGAAATCTGTGTAGAAATTGGAGTTGCGGATATTAAGGTACAGTGCTATTTCTTTTGCAATTTTGCCCAGTTTGTTTATGCAAACATTAGGGACGGTGTCTCACTTTCCATGTCGGTAATGGCTAGAAGGATGGTGTTGCAAACTTCTGGACGTAGATTCCTAAGTTTCTTGCATATTTCATAGTATTTTCCTGTTACCGTAAAGGTTCGTGCTGATTTTGTCTTTGTTGGTTGGTTGGTTCCTCAGTTTAGGGGCTGCGACAACGCGTTCATGTAGCCCCGTGTACTTTGGGTGTGTGTAGAATCTGTCTGATAACCGGTGTTAATTGTGATGACTGTATTAGTGTGTGTTATCTGTTTTTTTAATTTAAGTACAGACCGCAACTTAGAATTTTTCAAATAGTTCCTACTTTTGCCGCCAAGCGCCACCGTCAACAACTACTAGGCCAAGTTCAGAACTTAGCTACTAGACGCCACCGCAGTCGGCTCTTGGCAACGATCGTAGAAACCTAAGAGCGTTGTTTACATTCTTAACCTAACCAATTTAGCTTCACACAGGTGTAATTAGTGGAAGGTTCTTTAACATACCATAAATCTATGACATGGGACCGCCGGCTTTACTTCCCCTGCGAAGGAAGGCAAAGGCTACTGAGGGATTTTTAACGCTCTTAAAAAATCCGACGGCTTCGGTCTGATTGAACCCGCTGTCTTGGGCATAGAAGCTCAGCATGCTACCGACTACGCCACCGAAGCCGCTATTTTGTCTTTGTGTTTAGCATTGTAACTACAATGGTTGATCCAATATAGGCTACATTGCCAACTTTCAAATCATGTAATTCATGACCGACATGTTGGATTCTGAGTGCATGTGTGAAGCTATCCATACCTAATTGGTCAATGAATGAAAATATTGAGCTCTGATTGGTTGGAGAAGCTGTATCATAATGAAAAGTAGTACTTTAATGACCTCCATTATGATACAGTTTTGTGACCTACAGTATAATATTTACATTTCGACGTCGTCGAACATAAATATCTTTTGCAAGGCACTGAAATTACTTCAAATGTTTAACCAAAAGTCCAAACTACATTTTCTATTAAGAAACTGACGGTAAAATGGTTTTATGTTCGACCCTGACTATTACATGTCAGAAAACTGTACTATAATGAGGCTCATTATAACACTATTTTTCATTATGATACAGTTTCTCCCACCAATCAGAGCTCAAGAAACAGTTGTTTGACCAATTAGATAATTAGATGCGCTGAGTTCCACGGCCTTCTAATGTGAATCACACTGCCTGGCCTAGTGTCATAGTAGAGTAATCGAGGAGGCCTTGGTCAAATACAAGACATTCCCTGCGTCTCATGCGCTCTGTTCAGTACATAAAACTGGCAAAATCTCGGCAGATATTTATGAATAATATAATAATAATATCGTATGGCCTCGGGTGCCTGGTGCAAGCTTTGCTATTTGACACCCAGAGGGTAGCTTGCATGTCGAATTTCGTAGTTCCTTGACTATGAAAGTCAAGGAGGTTAGATGTTAGATATCTAATCTCCTTGAACACAATAGCGCTTTCTAGTAGAGAAATGAGGAACTTTGTGCTGGCGGAAACTCCCGAGATTAATTTTGCCATTATGAATATTTTTGTTCGAACATAAAATAGTTTTAATAATTATCGTCGAACATATAAACAGTCGTATGCAACTCGCCTATAATGGTAATTACGACACTCGTATGGAAATTATAAAACTCGCATACGCTCGTTTTATAAACATACTTGTGTCTTAATTATTGCCATTATAGGCTTGTTGCGTAATGTATTATTTTAAAATTTCCACTAAAAGAGGAGCCTTGCTAATGCAGAATGCCACACGTTTTGTTTGAGTTATTAGGCTATATTCTAGTGTTCGTGTGAATATAGAACAAAGGGATTCCAAGTCACTTATTACTGGTGGTTCGCTCTTGGACTATTCAAAGATTCGTGGACCATGGATGAAATCACGTGATTTAGAGGCTACGTTTCAAAGTCAATGATAAAAGAAAAGACGGACCCAGCTTAGGTTGGTTGGTTGGTTGGTTCCTTAGTTTAGGGGCTGCGACAACACGGTCATGTAGCCCCGTGTACTTTGGGTGTGTGTAGAATCTGTCTGATAACTGGTGTTAATTGTGATGACTGTATTAGTGTGTGTATCAGTTTTTTAAAATTCAAATACGGACTGCAACTTTGGATTTTTTTAAATAGTTCCTACTTTTGCCGCCAAACGCCACCGTCAACGACTACTAGGCCTAGTTAAGAACTTAGCTACTAGACGCCACCGCAGTCGGTTCTTAGCAACGAACGTAGCAACCTAAGAGCGTTGTTTACATTCTTAACCTATCCAATTTAGCTTCACACAGGTGTAATTAGTGGAAGGTTCTTTAACATGCCATAAATCTATGACATGGGACCGCCGGCTTTACTTCCCCTCCGAAGGAAGGCATACTGAGGGATTTTTAACGCTCTTAAAAAATCCGACGGCTTCGGCCGGGTTTGAACCCGCGATCTTGGGCATTGAAGCTCAGCATGCTACCGACTACGCCACCAAAGCCGCCTGGACCCAGCTTAGGTATCCCTCAGAATCTCTCATTCCGAAAAGTTACAGACTCATTTCCTTATGGGAACCAACCAGGGTGATAAAAATGTCAACAGTTGGTCAATAAAGTGATTTTTGAATACTAAATAGTGACTTATATAAATTCTTAATTCGATTGTAATAATTTGCACACTTCTCTAGATCACCCCTACAAACAAAATACAACAACAACAAAAACAGACGAGACAGGGTCAGTATTGAATATGTAAGGAGAGACATGCAGGTGAACTTGATCATGGGGGAAAGGATGAGTGTGGAGAGATTAAAGTGTTTAGTTCATGTCAAGCGGATGCATCAGACCCGACCTCCAAGCCAGTATTTGGAGATGGAGGCTCCAGGAGGATATCCTAGGAAGAGATGGACAGACTAGGATAAAATGCGTAGACATAACCATTATAAAGATGGTATTCAATATTATCCATGTTGACTGATATTAATCTCCAATTATAAAATCCGCCTTGTCATACAATAAGAAGTTTAATAATTATTATGTTTCGGTATACAATGATACCCTCGTCAGTGTAGATTAAATAATACAGAGAGTTTAGTTTGTATGTGACGGAGACCCTTGCTTGCCCGCTCGCCCGTGGCGCGAGCCTATCTCCCGCCACGCACTTTGCCGTTATGCGGCACTAGCGCGGCACTGAGTCATTGAGTATAGGAATTTGTACTTACCTAGTTCACAGCTGGTGCTGAAAATGGTCGCCATTCACTGCTACACATCGCTGGCACCTTTTTATGAAACTGGCATGTACTCTCTGAAGTTCCTCAGCACCGATTGATTGTATTTCAGCTGTAATATAGTCTTTAAGCTCATTTATAGTGTGAGGGTTTCTAGCATACACTCTATTTTTAAGCGTCCCCCACAAATAAAAGTCACATGGTGATAAGTCGGGGCTTCGCGGGGACCACACGTTCCGACTTATAATCTTCGTACCAAAAATGCGACGCAATTCTGTCATGGATGCTTCGGCAGTGTGAGCAGTGGCAGAATCTTGTTGAAATTAATTTGACAATCGTTCTATGTAAGTCAGTTCGTCAAAAAATTGGTCAAGGATCACATTGAAGTACAAATTTAAGTACAAATTCCTATACCCAATGACTCAGTGCTGCGCGAGCGCCGCATAACGGCAAAGTGCCTGGCGGGCGACAGGGGCGCAACGCGGGCGAGCGGGCAAGCGAGAGTCTCCGTTACATACAAACTAAGCTCTCTGTAAAAGAATCTTGAAAACTATGTCAACAAATACAAAGTGAAAATGGATGTCCCCACAAAAGCATTAGAATGTAAATAAAAGAAAGCTCACAAAAAAATAGAAAATACATAGAAGAACAAGATTAAAAGTTAATATAAATCTACCGTAATGGACTGTCTATCGGACGTCGCTGCTGAGAGCTATGGGTTGTTGTGTATAATGATACGGAACACCTCATAAAATTTCAAAAAGATGAAGTCATCCAACCCTGGAGAGAAATCTGCCGAATTCCAATTTGTCGCCATCAATATGTCGCTTCTAGATGGTTGAACACTGCACAAACTTCTCTATAAATGGCAAAAATCAACTAACCTCGAACAAGACAGAGGATTCCCACCTGTTGGTTAGCTCCGTAGAAGTAGCCGTCTGCACGGGCAATGCATTCCCCAATACAACTCAAGTTAGCCAAGGTACACTTATAGTTGATTTTTGCCAATTTTAGAGAAGTTTGTGCAGTGTTTGACCATCTAGAAGCGACTTATTGAAAGCGACAAATTGGAATTCGGCAGATTTCTCTCCAGGGTTGAATGACTTCATCTTTTTGAAATTTTATGCACTGTTCCGTATCATTATACACAACAACCCATAGCTCTCAGCAGCGACGTCCAATAGACAGTCCATTAAGTTAGGCTAGAGTTATTTTAACTTTTAATCTATGCCCAAGATAGCGGGTTCAAACCCGGCCAAAGCCGTCGGAATTTTTAAGAGCGTTAAAAATCCCTCAATATGCCTTCCTTCGGAGGGGAATTAAAGCTGGCGGTCCCATGTCATAGATTTATTGCATGTTTAAGAACCTTCCACTATTTACACCTGCGTGAAGCTAAATTGGATAGGTTAAGAATGTAAACAACGCTCTTAGGTTTCTACGTTCGTTGCCAAGAGCCGACTGCGGTGGCGTCTAGTAGCTAAGTTCTGAACTTGGCCTAGTAGTCGTTGACGGTGGCGCTTGGCGACAAAAGTAGGAACTATTTCAAAAATTCTAAGTTGCAGTCTGTACTTAAATTTAAAAAAACAGATAACACACACTAATACTGTCATCACAATTAACACCGGTTATCAGACAGATTCTACACACACCCAAAGTACACGGGGCTACATGACCGCGTTGTCGCAGCCCCTAAACTTAAGAACCAACCAATCTTGTTCTTTTATGTATTTTCGATTTTTTTTTTTGTGAACTTACATTTATTTACATTTTAATGCTTTTGTGCGGGTATCTATTTTCTCTTTGTTAACATAGTTTTTAAGATTATTTTATTTAATGTACGCTGACGAAGGTATCATTGTATACCGAAACATGCATGTTTTAATTTAATTATTCAACTTGTTAGTGTTTGACAAGGCGGCTATTATAATTGGAGATTAGACTAGGTTAAGGAAGATCTCATGAGGAGAGGAGTAACATGGGATGCTGTGGAGAGGGGAAAGTTATACCAGGACAGGACTATATGGAGCCATATGGTTCACAATGTTCCTACCCGACTCGCTGGAAGGATATCCTGATGATCATGATGATGATGAATCAACATGCAAAATAATTTTGAGCTTGTAATCTAAATTAATTCTGCAACTAAATACTGAAATAAAATAATTCTGTGCAGGAAATTGGTGAGTAGATTGTTCAGATGATTGTGTAACTCAACAAGGCAAGGTTGGTTCCTATTGAATGTTCGTGTATAATCGAAAGGCACTTATTATTGGGGAATGTTCAGTTCTAGTTCTTGGGCAGAAAAAAAAAAAAAAACTTAGGTCGAGTTGAGAGAGGTGGGACACGTAAATTAAACTTGTGATATTTAGGGTTTGGAAGTTTAAGTCCTAAAGAAGTACAAAATATGCAAGCAAATATGCCCTAAAAACTATAAAATATGACCTAAACTATGAAATATCACATGAATTTTTTGCATAGGTAGAGTATCACTAACATACAGTATAAGTCTTAAGTGCCAAAGCGTGACATCCTGTTGAAAGGCGGAAGCACACTATCGTCATATTCCGTGATCTCATGCGTACAGGGTCGCAATCTAACTTGTCCAGAAAGATGTGCTAAATGACGTCCGTAGAGGAGCGCCTTCTTGGAATCAGGTCTTGTAAACTTGCTATCTGCCTGTTATGGGAAAAGAAAGGAAAATATATCTACTGCACTATTTGGAAATCCTGTGTTTGAAACTCGACGCGTACCTTGTTAACGACGCATCAATTTAAACGAAAATGCTGAAATTATAACCAAATATGACCTTATATCACTAAAATATGACCAAAAAAATAAAAATGGCCGAAATATGCATTTATAGGCAACATCAAATTGGTTTAAACGTGGTCAGGGACCCGTCATTCAAACTTATTTTTCAGATTTTGGGTAAAATGAGCTCAGGAAAAAAATATGACTTTTCCTAACTTCCGAACCTTAGATATTAAACACGGACTATATAGAAGGTGAAGACAAAAACAAGAATTGCAATTTATCGTCTGTTAGCCAAAGATTTATAATTCAAGTAGCATAGGAGATTTTTATTGCTATCATATTTCGGATAAATTATTTCATAGATTTATGTCATGACAAAGAACCTGCCACTACAATATTGGTAGTGTGTAGCTAAGTTTCTAGGTTATTTGGTTAAGAAACGCTCTTTCAAGTTCCTACGTTCGTCGCTGTTGTCCAGCGACAGGGACGTCTGCTAGCCAAAGTTGTAACTACTTGAAATTGAACTTTCATTTATCTTCATTCATTTCATCTGGCATTAACTCCTGTCGTGAGGTTGACATCAGGAAGGGCATCCGGCCGTAGAAACCATCAGCCACGTGGAATTTCATCGCATATCATCCCCGATCCTGTTGGATACGGTATTAAGGCCGGTATTACACTATCAAAGAATTTTGTCCAAGATCTTTGATAAAATATCTTTTATAAAAGATATCCAGTGTAATGGGGAAATCTTTTATAAAAGATGGTTTTATAAAATGTATGAGCATCATGCTATCTTTGATAAAAGATTCAAACCAAAATGGCGGATCATAACAGCTGGAATATTACCACAACAAAGATGCTCATATCAGAGTGTGAAATGTTACATAATATGTAACAGAATGAATGGTATTCAATGTAAAACATAAATAACACATAGAAAGTGTGGGTAAGAATAGCCGAGACTATAAGCGCTGCACATAAAGGACGCACATTTCAGGACATAATGAGGAGTTAAATAGTTAAATGGGCTGAAACAAGCCGTGAATAGTAGTGTGTTTTATGTTATAATACATTAATTTCACTTAAGATATTACTAGTGAGTGTAAATAAGCACTTTATCTTTGCCAATACGTAAAATTTGTAACCAACTTCCGTTGGCATGTGCCTAGTTGGCCGAACGAGTAGAGCGCTCGACTCCGGATCAAAAGGACCAGGGATCGAATCTCACCTAATGCATACATTTTTACTTAGTATGTTTCAATTTTATTTGTTCGGGCAGTGGTTGTTTCGAACGTCACCATAATTAATTTCATCATAATTATTAATAATTAAATATTAATGTAATTTTTCAAGCCTTCGTACTGCAGCTTGTTCACCAAGATTTTACTCGTATCCTTCCCGTCACATGGCGACCCATGGTTTAACCCATATACGTTTACTTTATCTTTCCGTTTCTTTTACATACCGGTATTGTCACTACAGAGTTTCACCTGTCGTAATACAGTAATGTGAACAAGGAACTGTCCTTCTTCCATTTTGCAGAACTATGATAACATATTTGATGTAGTGTACTGTAATGGTGTGATTATTGCTTTGTATAACTTTTATAAAAGTTCAGTTTGATAAAATTTCTTTGACAAACTTTTTTGATAGTGTAATACCGGCCTAATAAGGGCTAGACAGAATAGAATTTAAATACGGTATTTGTATAGCTATTTGGCTGCAATTATTTACAATGCGACTTAGCGGTGCAGAGCGGCGCCACCGGTAAAACTCCAGATACAGCCGAGTATTATAAAGAGAAGTCATTTAGGAGGGGAATACTTGACGGCTGAATTCTACCCCTAGACTTGTATCTTTGTAGTCGAGTCCTAATCAACTTGTGTGGGGGCGGGGGTGGTGGGCCCTCAGGCAGTAACAGGCGATAAAATACGGGCTTGAATGTCTGTCCGTCGGTCTGTGATACAAGCACCCGCCCGCTTAACCTTTGAAATAATCAAACACTGCTCGAGAGAAAGAAAGAAGAGCGTGGAGGGAGGGGGGAAGCTACGGGTTGGGTTGGGGTCGGCCAATGTTTCTGACAGCTCCGTTCCGTTCCGTTCCGTTCCTGTGCTATCGCTACAGCTTTGAGAGTTGCCACACACACTTTTTAAATAACTAATATCTGCTATTGTCTGACTGCTGGGATCCTCCTCCTTTCCTTCTGCCATCAACAATACACCGCTGCGCATGCGCAATCATTTGGCGGGAACTGGACAAAATAATTATTGTCATAAAACCAAGAAACACAAGCGTAAATTCAGTATTTTATTGGGGTGGTAAGGATTACGGCGAGGGGGTGTCTGGGTGATATGGAATACCCCCAGGATAATGGGCAAGTTCTAAAGGCAAGAAAGACCTGCCTATATCGCCCATGTTTTGAGCGCCGTGTGCTATTACGGTTCGCTGAGCGCCAAGGCCAGTTATCGTTTTTTGCAAGCCTCTGTTTGATCACTCATAGTTCAGCTGTTATTATAGGTAGAAACTTGAAATTTTCGTTATTTGTTTACTAATATGATGGCCTATACGAATAAAGCCTTACTCAGTTCATTTATGACTATTTGTAAACATTTGGCAGCCAGAACCCAAAAATATTAATTAAAAATAAAACAAAACCAAAGTTTAGCAATAAAATTTTGATAGAACATTTTTGTTTTATGTATTGCGAACCTACTTACTGAATAGTACGACTTATTATGAAGCTATATTGAAAATTTCATTCATTTTGAACGTAAAATAAATCTGTAATAAAAATAATTAATTTATATATTCAAATGAGCCAAAAATACAATACAAGACTTATTACATTCGTTTGGTTTATATGTCAGTACTTACGGAATACGATACAAACTTCTTTTACATAACACTTACATAACACACCACAAATAATAATAATAATAATAATAACCAAAAAGTCTTCTGCTTCTTCAATCATATTACGAATAGTGTTCTCACTAACAGGAGATCGGCACATTTTCACAGCAATAAATGAATAAGTAAAAGCTCGAGACAACTAGACACAGAGCGGACAATGTGCACAGCGAGACCGCTAGTGTTGATGTCGCGCCAATAAATATGCCTGTTGATTGGACTGATATCTGATACAATGGCCTTAAAATTAAAAGAGGCTCTTTATTGCAAAAACAGTAAGTCTTTAACTAACTACTGTATATTGAGCAATTCTGAAAGGAAATTACTTGTTACTTTTAATAATAAAAAAATAAATACTGAACGGGCTTTCAAAAGGACGTTGGTGCTTAGAGGGTTTTAAATATTCAAATTTTTGTTAGACTACACTTTACTCAAAAGCTGTTTGGGTTAGCCAATTGATATTTTCAGGGATTACTGTTTGGATCATTACCTGCAATAATAGTAAGGATTATTGACAAAAACGAAATACTTTTGCACATATGATTTTTTTAAGGTACAGTGTTTTAATCCAAGATTATGTCGAAAAATTAAATTTTATTTTGTATATTATTTAAAGGGATATCCCTTCTTATAACTTTTCATTAGGATGATGTTGATACATTAAAAAAATGAACCTATCTTTATTAGTTTTCTTACAATTCTTAGAACATTCCTGCCCCATAACTCGCATCATTTCGTCCATCACTGGTTATTTTGCTTCTCCTACTTCGTTTAGCTTTTAAATAAATAAATAAATAAATAAGTAAATAAAACAATATATATATATAAATAAATGCGTATTTCAACGTAACTGTTTGCAAATAAGTGGACTTGTTTCCTGTTTCAATTATTAATGATTTCGGAAGATTATCTCGCTGTTCCGCCCCTTAAACAATATTTCTTCAATAGGTCAGTAAAGAATCACAGTGATGACGATTTTCAGTAACCACTAGTAACATAAACAATGCAGGAAGTTGTCATTGTTATCAAGACAAAGTCTGGGCTCAACGGAGCAGACAAGAAGTGAGTTCTATCTACAGTATAATAGTTCAGAACTTACACGCAGAAACATAAATCTCTGTAAAAGTGGGCGTTGTCATTCATGGTGCAGCATAGTCATTTATATCTTATAAAATGACATTTTTTAAATATTTTTTCGACTTTTTTTTTGACAAATTCCTATTCTCTACATTGTAAATACTGTAACTAAAAACGCCAAAAATATATTTTTTCATGTTTATCGCCCCTAAACGGGTCTTTCTTACCTTCAAATTTCGCTTAGAAAATAGTACATTTTAAAAGCCTTTTGGTAGTCATTTACAACCACAAAGATAATGCTAATGCCTAATTTTTACTTTAAAACCTGAGTCTAAGAGAACAATTACCGTAATTAAAACCGTCTCAAAAATGTCTAATCCTAAAAGTACAGATGTTTATTGTCTTTCTAACTTATTATTATTATTATTATTATTATTATTATTATTATTATTATTATTATTATTATTATTATTAAAGAAAGCTTTCCAGTCGGTATTATGTACAAATATGGGGGGTGTTACTTAAAAGCTTGTTATTTTGTGATAACTATCTTATGTAATATTTATTTCAGGTTAGGGTGAACAAATGCTTGTTTTCCCGCCAAATGTAATTGGGCACAAATTGTGTTGACCGACTGAAAAGCTTTCTTTAATAGAACTAGGCGACACTGAAAAATGGCTTCTCTCACTACAATTTATAACTTAAATAAATAAATAAACAAACAAATACAACTACAGACCCTCTATAACATAGCAGCTAAAACTGGCTTGAAGGTCAATATACAAAAAACAGTGTTCATGACAAATATAAAGGGAGCCCCCATCTGCTATTCTTGTGAAAGACACCGCAATTCAAAAAGTTCCTGTAGTGAAGTACCTAGGGGAGTGGATTCCAGCAAACGAGAGTGAGACCATAGCAATAGACACTAGATGCACGAAACTGGTAAGGGTCTACCACTCCTGTAAGAGCATCTACACATCCAAGTGCCTCTCTAAGAACCTTAAACTTCTACATTACAACTCAGTAGTAAGACCTTCAGTTCTATATGCCTCTGAGTGTCTCCTGATGAACCGGAAAGGCCCACTGAGGAAACTAGAGCTCAAGGAACGGTAAATACTTAGAAGGATTTTAGGACCAATAAGGGAAGAGGGTGGTACTTACAGGATCAGGCACAACAATGAGCTCTATGATCATCAAGAAGATATCGTCACATCCATGAGGAAGAGACGATTAGCTTTCTACGGACATCTGACACGCATGGGTCCAGATAGACTTACCAGCCAGATCTTCACCACGACATGAAGAGGGAAAGCGTCCAAAAACAAATGGATCACCACAGTGAAGTCAGGCCTAGAGCAACTTGGAATGTCATCAAAAAACATACAGGATCGATCACAACTCCGACAG
The DNA here is from genome assembly GCA_946902985.2 of Meconema thalassinum. NCBI lineage: Eukaryota > Metazoa > Arthropoda > Insecta > Orthoptera > Tettigoniidae > Meconema > Meconema thalassinum. Next base: position 231,365,165 of record OX336388.2, read on the forward strand.
ATGATTCAACATGGTGTCTTTCCAGTGTCTCTCACCAGCAGGAAGAGTACAGGGACTACCAGACCGAAGTGGACACAGGAAAGAAAGCAGACACACAGCCAGAAGATGAAAGCTGCCTGGGCTAAGAAGAAACATAAATTCCTTACAAGAAGTCAAAACGAACCCCGTGGTCCTCAGTAGGCCCAAACGAAAAGAAGAAGAAGAAGAAATAATAACAAAAGAGAAAAGGAACGAGATAGCGCAGGAGAGGAGGATGGACAGAAGAGAGAAAGGCGCAACACTAAAAGAATGAAGGAAATGTGGAGGAAGAGGACGTAAGAAAGAACGATGAGAAGGAAATGAAGTGATATTTGCGTGGTCCTTAGTTTTGGCCGGTCACAATAAAAAATATTGATAAAATAGCATTACCCGTCGCGGCTTCTAGTTGTAAAGAGTACAATTAGCAAAATCTCAATCATGAATGCTTGACTGATTTATCCTTGGTATGAATAATCAGCTACTGGTGCAGTGGTTAGGGGTTTGTCATTCCTTCATAGGTATATCAGAGCGAAGTTAGTTTTCTGGGAATATCACAGACACTGTTAATTTAAGGGCCTTTAAATGTGGTTTTCGGAGACCCTTTATAGTCGGGTGAAAAAGACCTTTCGTACCACACTCACATGTGAAAATTGCGTGAAAAAATTCTAGAGTGCCCCTCGACCCCCTTAAGCGCATTATACACTATGTATTGATGAATTTTACAGCTTAATTTGGTTCAGTGATAACCTTATACCCGTCTGGAAACTTTCACAGTAATGTAATAATTGGAATTGTATTACGTCTTACAGAAATAGAGATTCTGTTACCATGGTTACCGTGTTGCATTCTTTCATTATTTCATTGTAAATATACAAGTTTTAAGGTATTTATTTAATTGTGAGGCATTTAAAGAGTAAGTGAGTGCGTTTCGCTTACGCATTGGTTTATGCTGAACCTGTAGGTACCCCATATGTGTAGGTTGGTGTTAATGGGACCTTAGCAGAATAATATGGGGAGGGATAAATAAATAACAGCTGGCTTTGTGAAATTGAAACAGATCTCCAGGAAATCACCATCTCAGAAGACGTTGTACGGGACAGATGTAAATTCAAAACCAAAATCGACAATCACCAATTTGGAGTGAAACCCAACACCAGAGCCACTATAACTTGGACAGAAGAACAAAGGAAGAAGCTTAGCGAGACGATGAAGAGAATTTGGGAGGAAAAGAAGGCCAACACATTACCCGAGTAGGGCGTAACGATGTAAAAATGTATTATAATAAATAAATAAATAAATAAATATACCGTAAATAAAAACAAAAACAAACTAATCGTAGTAATATACGAACCTTTAACTTCTGTCTTTAACCAGTGTTTAAGCTATTAAATTTCTCGTGCTGAATTTCCTCATTACGGGACGGCAGGTAATAATAATGATAATTGTTGTTTTAAGGGGCCTAACATCTAGGTTATCGGCCCTAATGGTTTGGGTGATAGTGAAAGATGAGATGAGAATGAAAACTATAACTAATACTAACTACAGACTTACATACTAGAAGAAGAAATGGTAAACAAATAAAGGATAAGGCAAATAAAGGACAGGAAGAAAAGAAATGCCCTCAACCCTCGAAGAATGAGGATTTAGGGACTTGGAAGGAAGGAGAGCCATGAAAGGCAGATTCGAAAGGGGGAAAGAGGAGAGGGCCCGCCCCAAGTTCAGAGGAAAAGGGGAGTAAACAGACCCAGCTCAGGAATCTCTCTGGGTCGCCAACTCCCAAACTCACCAGCCGGCCTTGAGAGTGTAGCACTATCCAGGGTGCACCAGAAGTGGTGGGGCTTTATACACCCTGCCTCCTTGAGGGCCTTGTGCAGAAGGCAGGAGATAACAGGGAAAAAAAAGACCGACCCCTCGAAGAATGAGGGTATCAGGAAAGAGGAGACAAGGGCCAATTAAGGCGGAAAAGTGAAAGACTCCCTAGGCCTCGGATACCCTTATACCGTCGGGGTTGGAAGAGAACAAGAGAGGTCGAAAGGAAAGAAGAGGGATATGAGCCCAGCACTAGTAAGTGAAAGCAATACCGGACTCCGCTGGGGTCCCGTGGTCGCCAACCCACGTCCCACTAGATGTGAGCCTCTGGGCGGAATAATAATAGTGCTCTGTTGTAGTCTGCCTCCTCAGCGAGAGTCGAGCGTAGGTCTATACAAAATCTCGTTAACGAAACAGACAAACCAAGCAGATGAGAACAAATACAACGTGGAGGAAGAAAGTGAAACGAGTATGTATATTGTTCGATTCTTGGCTTTCATTTATTCGTTGAGAAAGTTGTCAATTTTCTTGTCGATAAATTTAAAAAAGATACGAGCCTTACAGTAGTCGCATATGATGTGTAACATCTGACATGTTATCCTACTCGTATACTACACAGCTTAGACATTCTTAAAATGTTAATTTACACTCCATATTCATACTGGTACTATGATGAATGTATAGATTGAATTGGAGATATGCTACTGTCACATTTGTGGCGCAGCGGTCAAGCTGTTAGTCTCTCACCAAGGTAGACCGGGTTTGATTCCCGGTCAATACATGTGAGATTTTCGAATTGAAATGCCATGTCCTGTGGTTCGCATTCCACGTAAAAGGGAGGTACCGTGGATAATGATCGTGGGATTAACGGTCACGCAAAACTACAAGCTTCCTTCCTTCCTTAATAATTCATAATAACAAAGTGACACACAACGTCGACAGTACTCTCAAATACTGTGAGCACATTCCTCAGTAACTATAACATTCATTATTCTCAAGGCTCTCATACAGTTCGTCGTAAACTATCAAAACATGGCTTCCTACAATCATGAAATGACCTAGTCTCACATATGATGAAAATACAGCTTTTATGTTCGACCCTCACTATTATGTGTCAGAAAACTGTATCATAATGATGGTCATTATAACACTGTTTTTCATTATGATAGTTTCTCCAGCCAATCAGAGCTCGTTCATTGACCAATTAGGTAACGATACCTTCACGCATGCGCTCAAAATCCAACATGTCGGACATAAACACAACATCGAACTATAATAAATTACCGACATGGAATACGCACCGTCCATATGTTCACGTAAATAAACTGGCGAATATGAGACAAGAAATAGCACTGTACCTTAATATCACCAACCCTAATTTCTACACAGCGCATTGCCTTCAAACGACTCCGGTGACAATATTACTGAGGGACGGCAGATGTAAACATATTGCCTGCATATGGCATTGCAAGCACACAGAGCGCATGCGTCTGTCGTTCAGAGATCTTGAAAGACAGAGATATACCCAGCGCTCGCACTGCGATCACAAAATTCAAGTGGCTGACTCTCAACATATAGTTATGAATATTTATGTTAAAACATATAATAAAGTTATAATTATCGTCGAACATAAACAGTCGTATGCAACTCGCCTATAATGGTAATTAAGACACTCGTATGGAAATTATAAAACTCGCATACGCTCGTTTTATAAAAATACTCGTGTCTTAATTATAGCCATTATAGGCTCGTTGCATAATGTACTATTATTCCACTCATATAAGAACATTCTGTTATGCATTTAATATTTGACTACTCACCCACAGCTTGACAATAATGGCGCTTACTTAAATGTCATTTGTCGTCTTTGTCCTACCCCATGTGATATTCCACCTTGAACGTGAAGCTTCATAAACTGCTCAATGATAAATGAAAGTCGGTGAAACATTTGCCACTGTGCTCGTCAAACCAGTGCCTGCTAAATGCACTGCCTACTGTATTGCCATAACATTCTCGCGCTACAGAGCACACACTGTCTTGTTTCCAATACACACATTTTCAATTGTACATCCAGCTGGCAGTGTGCCTTCACTTCCGTCCGATCCACTTCCGTTTGATCCACTTCCGCCCGATTCACTTCCGTCCCATTTTTCTGGCTGTTCGTCTTCACTTCCGTCCTATCCACTTCCGCCCGATTCACTTCCGCCCGATTCACTTCCGTCCCCAATTTTCAAAATCACTCCCACAAAACTGTCCAGCAACCGAGCGGAAAGATGTTACACATCAAAAAGCATTTTCAAAAGCTGTCTAAATGCACAGAGATTTCAGGACTGATCAGGAAGCAATGGCACATGGCACAAGTCAGAACAGTTCCTGTAATCATCTCCAGCACTGACGTGATCCCGAACAACTTACAGGATTCTCTCACAGAGTTGTAATTAGATCCAGGCCTTTTTAATCTGATGCAGAAGACGATCTTACTTTGGACGTGTCGCTGTTCTTGGCTGATCAGGCCTGTAGGAGAGAGGATGAAGTGTAAATCTACCAAGTAATGCAGTCACCGAGAATTTGCTTCTTATGATGTATATCTGGGATTGTAAATGTTTTCTTTCGTAAGGGAGGAATGATTTCGAATAGAGATAAGATTTATTACAGACCTGGAGATTTACCGGTAACAACCGTCAAGAATTTTAACTATTTATGGTTAATTTTCCAGACGACAGGAACTTCTTTCACAATGCATGTGAAAAACAGAGCGACTGCTGCACTAATAGCTATGGACAACATACAGCATTTACGTAAACTATCTTTAGTTACTGCTATGAAGCTCTTTGTTTCCACACTAACACCTATTTTAACGTACGGTCTGGAACTGATCTGGCCTCATCTGACCAAAACCAACTCAAAGGAAATAGAGCAAGTAAAGTCTATTTACCTAAAGAAAGCATTGTGTGTATCGAAATTTACTCCGTCCCGGCTAATGTATGAGCTGTCAGCAGAGCCATTCTGTATTGAGCAAATCAGACTACAAATGCAGCTTCCATCTAGCGCTGCCTATCAGGAACTTCTTGCGGAATTTCATTTAAAAAAGAAAGAAATATGGTTGGACTTCTATGGGACAGAAGCGATGTTATCGTCTGACTGGAAGAGAGCAGACTACGATTTACGACACACTGTGACGCGTTTCGCAGTCCATGGATTTCACTTCAGGATATGCGGAAGAAAAGACTTTCACACTCCAAATGCAGCTACATGCATATTTGAATTGTGTAGCGAACCCTGTGACCGATATCATGCGGCATACTGTAAAAAAAAGATTGACTTCCCTGACGCAATTTTGTAGCGATTGACAGTTCCTGCATTGTATTTTTTTACTTTTTCATTGGCCATTGGCTGCATTAAAATTATTATTATAAATGTTTTCTTTCCAGCAAATATGCTGAGGATGTGTAAGCACACGCGCAAAATAAAGCGCAACGCAATCGTTTCGGATTTATTTTTTCGTTTTTGCAGGTTTCCGTCCTACAAAGCGTTAATTTTTAATAAGACAAAATACACTACAGAGAAATACTGTATTGTTACATAGGATCACTGTTTTATGAAATAAATTTGAGTTTTTTCCCCACTTTAAACAACACAATTGTTTAGCCGGACGTTTGTTTGTCTCATGTTCTTCAATAACTTTAATTTTCTCCTCCAGTGAAAGTGTTTAGAAGTTATTGTCATTGAATTACAGTACGTAAATAAATGCAGTGCACAGTAAAAAGAAAACCTTTAAACATCACTCCAGTTCACTATTTTCTTCTACTCTCATTTGTCAGAAGGAAGCTGCGTGTATCACACGAGGGTTGGAGGAGTAATGGTACAGATGTTGTGAAATGTAGCAAACCTGCTGCGTCCTTGAGGAAGAAATTAGAGTTAATGTTTCCTAGGACTTCGGTGCAAGTACAGCGCGCTCAAAATTTAGTAGATAGCTTTGTATTATGGATAAGATCATCTGACTTAGTCAGGTTATTTACGCCTACAGTTCCGGGGGAGCGTGATGGCGCAGTGGCTTAACTGCTCGTCTTTCACCCGGACGGCCGGGGTTCGAATCCCGGTGACAGCGGGGTGGAATTTTCACCTGAAAAAATCACGTGGCGTCAGGAAGGGCATTCGGCCTTAAATCCCCGGCCAAAACCAAAATGAGCCTGGTTGGCTCCGGCGACCCCAATTAATTGGGAAAAGCCGAAGATAAGTATTTACGCCTACAGTTCCGAAATTTCTTTCAGTTTACAGTGTCATTTTAAATAGGAAATACCTCCGCTCCGAATTTTGTTTCCGTTTGTCCAGGTTTCCGGTATACAGAGGGACCGGTTTAGGCAGGTAATAATGATGGTTCAGTGCCATCTCGTCCAGCAACAAATTTCCTTAAAAAAAACGTGCCATTTCGTCCAGCTCGGTTTTACAAATTATTACACAATTTATATGTGCCATCTCGTCCAGACGAAATGTTGACAAGGGTTGAGACAGTGCAGATAGTCGGAGGTCAATGACCCCTTTGCTTGCGTGCACAACCACAGGTTGTGGGATATTGTATTTGTAAGTATTTTGAATTTCAATTACACTTTCTGATTATTTGGAATCTGAAATGCGTATTGCATTGCGTATTTTCAATTTCAATTGCATTTTGTAAGTATTTTGAACCTCAATTGCATTTTGCACGTATTTTCAATCTCATTTGCATTTTGTAAGTATTTAGAATTTCACTTGCATTTTGTATGTATTTCGACTCTACATTGCATTTTGTACGTATTTTGAACCTGACGTACATTTTGTGCGTATTATTCAATCTATTCCTTTTGTGAGTATTTTCAATCTTGAGTTCCTTTTTTGTATTTTCCTTCTCACTTAATTTTCGTTCTGGTTTACACTTCATTGTCATTTACGCTATCACCCAGACCGTTAGGGGCCGATAACCTAGATGTTAGGCCCCTTAAAACAAGTATGATCATCATCATCATCATCATAATAATAATTATCACCTGTCACTATGTTGTTTACATTATAAGCATTTCATTGTATAATATAGTTGACTGGTGGCAAACGAGCGGAGCGAGTAACGCCCATTATTACAAACATCAAAAAATTACTTATTTCTAACAAGAAACGCAATGAAATGAAAGAGTTATTGTAGACCTGCCAAAATCTCAATCATAGGTGTTTGGACGAAATAGCACTAGTGGGCCGGTAGAGTGTCAACCCACGTGCCTCTGTTCGTGGAATTTGGACGAAATGGCACGACACCGTAATAATCGCGTTCGAATGCCTTATCTTCTCTCATAAATTGCCGCGGCGTAGCCGTGCTCATTAAATCGTGCACCACGGCCACGCAGGTAGCTGCAGCAAGTCCGGAGGTCATGCGTTCGATTCCCGGCACTGACAGCAGCTATCCTGAGTATGGGTTTTCCACACTTGCTGCAGATCACCATCGCGGAGAGTCAGGTTCCTCAGCCGGGTTCTGTACTAATGACAGCCTTGGCCTTAATTTAGGTACCATCCCAGCATTCAACTGGAATAGTAGTGGGGGGGGGGAACCACTCCTGGGATGACTGAAGTAGAAATCGCGCCCATCTCTTTTCATTCCTTCCTAACGAGGCGGTAGCCATATTGAAACCCAAAACAATCAGTGAAAAGACTTAAAAGCAAAGAAAAATATTCCAAGGCGGCTTCGTTGGCGTAGTGGATAGCATGCTGAGCTTCTATGCCTAAGATCACGGGTTCAATCCCCGCCGAAGTCGTCGGATTTTTTAAAAGCGTTAAAAATCCCTCAGTATGCCTTCCTTCGGAGGGGAAGCAAAGCCGGCGGGCCCATGTCATGATTTATGGCATGTAAAAGATCCTTCCACTAATTACACTTGTGTGAATCTAAATTATAGGTTAGAATTTTACTAACGCTCTTAGGTTCCAAGATTCGTCCCCAGGAGCCGACTGCGGTGGCATCTAGTAACCAAGTTCAGAACTGGTAGTCGTTGACGGTGGCGTTTGGTAACAAAGGTACGAACTACTTGAAAAATTGAATGTCTACAGTCCTTACATGAATTAAGAACAGATAACACACACTAATTAACACCGGTTAATGTACACGGGGCTACATGGCTGCGTTGTCGCAGCCCCTAAACTGAGGAACCAAACAACCAAAAGTATTTCATCCCCGACCAGACACGCCGATACTCCTCAAAACCAACCCCTCGGGTGCACACATTGTAACCCCTCTTATCAACACATTAGTCTCCGGCGAGGCGAGCCGTCAAGTATTTACAATGTTGGTCACACTGTTCACACCATAAAATAAGGAGAAATTACATGCATGCTAGGGCTGGCTTCAAAAGATAAAAAACACAACTGTTGCCAACTCATCGGAAAAAAATGACCTACGACAGTGGTTTTTTTTTCTGTTTAATTTTTTCGGCTCTATATGTGTGCATGTGAGACTTTTTTTCCACACCCTCCGCCCATATTATATTACATGACAAAGCAAGTTTATGGACGAACAACTAGGTGGTAAAGAGGAGGGGGAGGGATTTATGGTCAAGATGTGACGTAAGCAAACAACGACACCAGGGAGATGATTTAAGTTTTGACGTCACACTCTGTGTTGAAATACGCAGTTTACTCTTATTTAAAATAATGTACGATAGAGAGCGCTGTCTGGCGCGTAGATATGGCTTAAAACATGGTCAAGCTTCAGCGAGATGAAGGAAAGTTTGGCTGCCAAAACAATGGTTCGCCTGTATACTAGGGTCACAACCAGGATTGGGCTAACGCGATTGTTAGTAGTCGTTACTGACTTATTTACAATAACGACATTATTAGTAGCCGCTAGCTTGCCACGGTGGTTAGTGGTTATCGTGTCTGACTACCAACCCCAAGCTTGCAGGTTCGCTCCTGGCCGTGGTATGTGATTTTTTGAAAGGCGATAAAAATCACGACACGCATGGCATACATTGATGGCATGTTAAAGAGCCCATTAAAATTCAGTAGGCCGTGTTCATAATGGCAAAATTAATCTCGGGATTTTCCGCCAACAAAAGTTCCTCAATTCTCTACTAGAAAGCGCTATAATGTCAATGAGTTTAGATATCTAACCTTGAATTTCATAGAGCTTCAAGGATCGATAAAATTTGACATGCATGTTGCCCTCTGGGCGTCAATTAACAAAGCTTGCACCCGGCATCCGCGGCCATACGATATTATTTATTTTATAGTAGCCGTTACTAACTTATTTACAATACTGACATTATTAGTAACCGTAACTATCAGGTGTGTTCAAAAAGTAACGAGCCGGAGGCTGTAATGCGCAAACCGGTGACGACATCGGCTAATCGTGGCGTGTGTAACGAGGGGTGGTTCCGACCAGAGCGTGGAAGATCACAGCCCGTCGCTAGAGGGCACGCGTGCACTTCACGTGACGATAAAAAGCGAGCAGCAGCATGCATCAATCGTCTAACGCTGCCAGTCGCACTGCAAACAGTGACATGGAGGCGTCAAACGAAGAGCAAAGAGGTGTAGTTCGGTTTCTGACAGCGGAAGCAGTAGGGGCAACGGACATTCATCGCCGAATGTCACAAGTGTACGGCGAACACTGCATGTCCCTTGCAAGGGTCAAGGAGTGGCACAAGCGCTTCAGGGAAGGACGGGGGTCGTTAGCCGATGATGCCTGGTCTGGGGCACCCCCCCCCCCCCCCTGCATTATCGATGACAACGTCCAGCTGTTTGATGCACTCATTACCCAGGACCGCCGAGTGACAGTGAAAGCCATAGCCGCCGTGGTCGGATTAAGCGTCGGAAGTGTGCACACCATCGTGAAGGAACGACTGCACTTGTGGAAAGTGTGTGCCCAATGGGTGCCCCACAGTCTTCAACCACACCACGAAGGATGTCGAATGGCCTACTGTCTTGGTCTTGGTTGGACGATTGATGCATGCTGCTGCTCGCTTTGTATCGTCACGTGACGTGCACGCGTGCCCTCTAGCGACGGGCTGTGACCTTCCACGCTCTGATCGGAACCACACCTCGTTACACACGCCACGATTAGCCGATGTCGTCACCGGTTTGCGCACTACAGCCTGCGGCTCGTTACTTTTTGAACGCACCTTATATATACATTGACGACGTTATTAGTAACCGTTATTAATTATACAGGGTCATCGAAAAATAATGCCAACATTAACAAAAAATTATAGCACCGAAACCCTTTATGATAAACGTGTAATTCTTTCACTGAACGCCAGCTGGTTAAAGTAAGTTTTGTTTTGGAGAGGACGTGACCTTGCTATGCGCACACTAGATGCGCAGTAGCCAGGGTCGGCCGGGGGCGCGCGCCAATGCCTGCACCGCCCGACAAACTGCACCTGATTACAAAGCTGTCATTCGATGGTTTCATCAGTTTAAGGAAACAGGGATTGGAGAGAAAAAATCGAGGCCAGGCCGACCACCAACATCAGCATTGAACGCACGCTTTCCCAATGGCTGGATTGGTACGTGCAATCATTTCAGGAGTAACTGTCAAGATTGCGGCAGAAATTCGCTCCCGCAGGTGCTCCAAATCCCGATTGTTTTCTGCATACACAATGTTTTTAATGCACCCCCAGGAAAAAAAATTCAAAGGGGTGAGGTCGGGACTTTATTGGTGCGCGCGCCCCCGGCCGACCTTGGCTACTGCGCATCTAGTGTGCGCATAGCAAGGTCACGTCCCTTCCCAAACAAACCTTACTTTAACCAGCTGGCGCTCAGTGAAAGAATTACACGTTTAACATAAAGGGTGTCGGTGCTATCATTTTTTGTTAATGTTGGCATTATTTTTCGATGACCCTGTACTATAACGACTTCTTCTCAGTATTTCCTCACAGGGCTCAATAAACCCAGTTCCAATCGTTAGGTCAGAGTTACATTTCATGGCACGTGAACTCTGATCTCGTGATGATACAGGGTCTAAATATTGAAAAACCAATCAATGACATACTCGGTAATCTTGTAATGCTGAAGTGATGTTTATTCATTGTGTTGCAATCTACCTAGAAAGCCTGTAAGCTACCTTGAATGAACAATAATTAATCCATCATATTGCGGATATTACGATAGGAAAAAAATATGCCCCCAAGTCCTGTCTAGAACTGCGTAGGTTGCTCGTGGGTCATTGAATGCACCTGTTGTCCAACGACGGCTAAAAAAAAAGTGTGCCTCACTTATTTAGCTTTGACCACTGCCTACTAGATCACACAAATCCTTGACAAGCAAAGTTTGGGCATGGTCCGCGTCTGGTAGGATCGAGATCAACTTCTATCTGATGTTTCTGTTAACTGTACACAGCCGGCTAACTCACAATGCGCCTTCAACATCAGCTTACACAAGGTTTCCTATTATAAGAATCTAGAAGGCAATGCTCGCGTGAAATCCAATACTGTGTACTTTTATGATGATAATATTGTTGTATTAAGGTCACCACGTACTCTTACACGATGAAAAAGTCTATTTTTGTGGCATCACTTTACTAAGTATTTTCTGGGTTTATGCTAAAGGTACAGCTATGATTCTTGTCACATATAAGAAGCGGTATATTCTGAGCTTTTTTTTGACCATGTAGTGCTACTTTGCTTTTATAGGATTTGTGAAATGAATACAAGTTTAGACAGATACATTTTCGAAAAAAATGTTGTATAAGTTGCTTCAGGTACACATTTCTCAGTTGTTTTTCAATCAAATATTCTCAAATGTTGTTCTCACACTTGGAAAGGATCATGGCAGTTGAGTAACCACTTTGTTTCATTATTATTGGAACAGAATGCAAGAAAAAAATCCGAACTCTTTCTTTTTAAATTTATTCAAAAATATGTATCAATTTTTCTCTTTCGAATCCATGCCTACTATGTTTTGGAAGTGAAAATAGGTTAACATTAAAGTACTCCATTAGGCAAGTTAATGTAAAAAAATAGCCCTCTATCTTAAATGGTTTCCTAGTTATTGGTACCTAAACATGAAAAATGAGTATTAACGGAAAACAGCTGGCAAAGTTAAAAGTGTATTATTCAGATCATGGGACGCTAATTTTTAAAAACGAATTTAAGGTAGTTGTAGACATCAAAACCCCAACAAACTATATATATTTGGATTCAGAAAAGAATGAAGAATATTATGGCGCCAATATCAAAAACCGATTATTTTTCATCATGCAAGAGTACGTGGTGTCCTTAAGGGACCTAACATCGATTTTATCGGCCCCTAATGGTTTAAATGATAAGTGATGATATGCACACTAAAGTCCGTTCGCCGAGTCGAGATAGTGCGCGTAAACACCTGCACGTGGTCACTTGACTGCCTTGACAGGGAAACAAGCCCAGTTCACGCCATCGGCTCTGCTGGACAGGAGTAGCCAAGAAGCTCCAAGATCATTACTGTCGACCAAAATATTATGTGTACTCGAGTTTGAAGGTTGTTTGTGAAGTAACCAATAGACCTACATACAATCCAATAACATCATCATTTTCGTCGTTCTATTTTACGTTAGTTCTTCTTCTTTCTTCCGAATTTGGCCGCCTGTGGGCCGCATGGAACCTAAGGCTTTCTGGTTAATCTCCTCTTCTCTTCCCAAAACCTCTTCATTCGTTCACTTCTGATCTTTCGCTCCTCCTCGGATATTACCAGTTTGGCTCTAATTTTAGGTGTTTTCTCCTCGAATATCTTGATGTTGTCAATTCGGTTTCTGAACTCTTTTCTGTTGTGGATCACATCCACTGAGAGTCCACTTTCCTTGGCGTCTCTTTTAACCTCTTCTACCCACTTAGTTGTAGCCTTCAGCTCTGTAATATACTTGAATATCCTCTTAGTCAGTCGGTTCTCATCCATTCTCACCAAATGTCCGTATAATTTCAACCTTCGCTTCCGCATTGTGACAGTAATTTTTTCAGTATGTTTTTAAAGGTCATCATTCCTTCTGTTCTTCCATGTCCCGTCAGCAGTTTTCTGTGGTCCTAAAATTTTCCGCAAAATTTTCCTCTCCTTTTTTTCCAGTTCTTGAAGATCCCCTTTTTTATTCAGTGTCAAGCACTCCGAGGCGTACAGACCCTCTGGCTTTACTACTGTGCTATAGTGTCTGAGTTTTGCCTTGTAGGATATTGCTCGTTTGTTGTATCTGTTCTGGGTTAACCTATAAGCCAAATCCAATTTTCTAGCTCTTGCCCTATTTGCTTCTTTATCTAGCCCATTGGGTTCTATCCATTCACCTAGATATTTAAACTTCTCAGTTCTTTTGACAGTCCCATGTTTCACTTTTATGTGTCTCTCTCCAAGGTGTCTGTACTCCATGTATTCTGTCTTTTCATAGGAGACTTTAAGACCCGTTTTCTCAGCGATTTCGTGCAGAGTATCCAGCATTTTTTGGGCATCATCTCGGCTTTGGGCTAAGAGGGCAAGATCATCAGCAAAAGCCAAACATTTAATTTCCAGGTTCTGTCCTTTCCTTCCCAGATGTATCCCCCTTACTCCTTTCATGTCCAAAGCTTCCTCCCAGGTTCTCATGATTTTCTCCAGAACAATGTTGAAGAGGATAGGTGATAAGTCATCTCCTTGTCTGACCCCTGTTTTTATTTCAAAAGGATCAGAGATTTCTCCGAAGAACTTCACTTTTGACATGGTATCCGTTAGAGTTTGTTTGATTATTTCTCTCGTCTTCCTGTCAATTCCGAACTCCTCTAGGCTGTTAAATAAAGTCTGCCTGTCAATTGAGTCGTACGCCTTCTTGAAGTCAACGAATATTACTACAGTGTTCTGGCTTCTCAAAGCTCTTGATCTGAGGATGCTCTTGAGGTTGAATATTTGTTCTGCGCACGATCTCCCCTTTCTAAAGCCAGCTTGATATTCACCTATGAGGTGGTCTGCTTGTTTTTCAACTCTGTTCAGCAGTACTTTGGAGAGTAGCTTGTATGCGACTGGAAGTAGAGAGATTCCTCTGTAGTTGTCGATGTTCGCCCGATTACCTTTCGTGTGAAGTGGGTGTATAAGGGCACATTTCCAGTCTTTCGGGATCATTTCAGTTTTCCAGATTTCTTCTATGATGCCGTGTATTTTTTCTGCAGCCATTTCTCCTCCGAACTTCCACATTTCTGCAGCGATGCCATCTTCGCCTGGTGCTTTGTTGTTTTTAAGCTCGTTTATTATGCGCTTTACCTCATCTAAACTTGGTGGGTTGGAATCCGGGTTCTCATAGGATGGATTCTGAGTATTCAATCTTTCCACAGGTTCTTCACAGTTCAGCAGCACTTTGAAATAGTCGGCCAAAAGTTGACAGTTTTCCTTGTCGTTCGTAGCTATACTACCATCTTTCCGTTTGAAGCACAGACTTTGTGACTGATATCCCTGTAGTTCCTCTTTGAAGGTTCTGTAAAACTCACGCGTGTTGTTTTTTCGAAAATCGTCTTCTATCTTTTCCACCCCACTTCTGTCGTAGTTCCTCTTCTCTGATCTTATGATCTTAGCAGTTCTCTTCCTTACTTCCCTGAAATCTTCCCACCTCTCCTCGGTCTTGTTGGAGTGCCATCTCTTCCAGGCTTGTAGCCTTTTGTCAAGAGCTTCGTCACACTTTTCATTCCACCACCTATGTTTTCGTTTCCTCGCTGGATTTCCCAAACCATCAGCTGCTTTGGTCATTGCTTCTCTGATCTCTTCCCAGCTGTTCATGTTCAGCTTTGATAGGTTTTCGCAGTATTTTTCCTTGTTCTGTTTCAGAGTCTCTGTATTAATTCTGGGTTTCCTGTTGGTTCTCGGTTTGGGCTTGTTTGGCTGGAATTTTACTTTAATCTCCGAGAGGTAGTGATCCGAGTCGATGTTCAGGCTTTTCCTTACTTTAACATTCAGGATTTCCTTTCGGTTTTTGGTCGTTATTGCCACATGGTCGATCTGGAACTCTCCCAGCATCGTGTTAGGACATACCCAGGTTTTCTTCTTGCTCGGGAGTGCCTTGAAGTATGTGGACATGAGTTTCAGGTTGAAATGTCTGCAAAACCCGATTAATCTTTCTCCATTTCTGTTCGTTCTTTTATGTGCTGGATAGTCCCCCACAATTTTTCTATATCTTCTCTCTTTGCCTATCTGGGCATTGAAATCGCCAACCAAAACTTTTACGTGATGTTGTGGAATTTTGGAAGTTGTGTCTTCGAGAGTTTGCCAAAAGTTATCCACCTTCTCAGGATTTTTCTTGTTATCTTCATTAATAGGGGCGTGTGCGTTGATAATTGTATATGCTTTATTTCCAGATCTAAAGGAGAGAAGAGAAATTCTCTCGGATGGTGAGGTGAAGTTGATGATGGACTCAGTGATGTTCCTCTTAACTACGAAAGCCGTACCTAAGATCGTTACATTTGATTTGTTTTTTATCGCAGGTTTTCCCTTGTAGATTCTGTAACCCTCAGATTCCATGGGATTTTCGTCTAGGTATCTTGTATCTTGTAGTGCCAGTATGCAGATGTCTTTTTCCTTCAAAACGTTGATCAGTTGTTTTAGTTTGCCAACTTTCAGGAGCGTGTTGATGTTCAGCGTTCCCAGCAGATGTTTTTGCTTGGTTCGTATCTTCTGTGATGAGGTTCTGGGAAGCTCCGACTCTTCCCTGTATGACGTTCCAGGCTCTCCAGAATCCAAAGGCCTGGTTGCACCGCTTTTGGCGGTGGGGGATTTCCGTTGCCGGCTGCCCCCTGGAGTAGTCTTTCCTGAAGGTGTTTCCATCATGCCCTATGTTGAAGTTAGTTGGGAGGGCAGGCGTTGCCTGTTCCTCCAGAATTAAAACTGAGGTTGTTAGCCCCAGAGTTTTGGTGTTGGTTCTTCCGCCCTCCAAACCGTTGGGAGTCTTCCTCTTCCGCCTTGGAGACCGTTGACCGTTTACTATTTTTGCCTCAGTTGATCCGCGGATGCTTATTTGGCCATGCCTTATTCGCACCTGTCCTGCATATCTACAGGACGTCCCCTATCAGCCATTGGGACGCGCTGTGTCGGGGTTGAGGCCCCCTACCCCAGTGTCTCGCGCAGGGTTGTGTTTAGCCCTTACTCAATTCAGAGCTAAACCCCCACGCAAGCTGACCGGGTAATAGTGCCATATGCTGTCCAGTACAGAAGCCTCACATTGTCGGTCTTAAAGATGGCTGACAAAATAGGCCGGCTGAGTGACCTAGGCAACGCCAAGAATATTAAGTCGAGTGCATATCTTGTTCATAGTTTCTATGGTAGTGATGGCAAAAGAAACAAAATGGGTGAAAGTGAGGGCAAAGATTTTAGCCACAGATAACAAGTGACTCTCTAGATAGTGCTTTCTATGGAACTTATTGTAGCAGTTAACAAGATGGCTGACACTTACTGCATAAAATTAATAATAAATATGATCCTAAAACACTATCAAAAGAGAGTAGATTCTCTGGACAACACTACCACAAACTCAGCACCCAAAACAAAGCCACAAATATTCACTGGAAGCCACAAAAGAAACGTAGGTCTTCAGTATAGATGGATATAAGCCGCAGCACCATTACACACGATCTCACCCTCTGGTGGTTGCACGGTTACGTTAGTTCATGTAGGTTTGGAATTTTTAGTTTATATTTTAATCTTTTTTATCGCAGTTGGCACACAAAACGTGCCCGTTTTTTAAGCGCGTTTCCACCATGCGTCACATTTAAGAATTATTATCTCACATACCCGTCATCAGATCGAATCCAAATTTTAACACAATATACATTGGAATGTTGTATAACTGGTTTATTAATTTTAAAATTTTGTGTATCCACGAAACAAAGTTATCATTTTTGTAAGGTAACTTTTTCTCGGCTCGGGGTGGTTTGAAAATGTAGTTCTTGTTCGCGTTGTAATCCTTATACATCAAAAAGGTATGCTTTATGATTGTGAAATACGTAAATTAATTCACTTATTTTATATCGGTTTGTATTTGTACGGGGAATTAAGACATGGTTCACCAGTTAGCCGCTCCGGTGAAAGCTGTACAGCGTTGCAAGATTGGCTCCATCACGCGTCATGGCGCGCCTCGCTCGGTAGTGATGGGCTCGATATCAGCAACGGTGTACAGCATTTCCCGGAGCGGCTAGCTGGTGAACCATGTGCAGTAGGTTTATTAAATGTGTTTCTCCCAGTGATACGTTTAGACCAACGAAGTTTCAATTATTGTTAGTAGTCGGTGTTAATATAGTGAATTCCTACGTTGTTTGGAGTGTTGGTTGATGCGATTAGCACTCGACGTATCGAGTGCTTACATTAAATATGAATACAGCAAAAGTATGAAGATTTAATAAATCGTAATTGTTTTCAGCAAATATGATATAATGAATATTTTCACACCAAAGAACATCAACTTGAAGATGATTTATTGTTGGAATTTCTTTAATGGGGCCTCCAAATCTTGAGGTAAACCATATGCAATTTACATTTGACATAGTCACATGACTTACAGTACGTCGTTGTACCGATCTCCGCCACCGCGCGCGCTCATTGTTTCCGTCCCATGCACTTCCGTCCCATCCACTTCCGTCTCTTTTCCAAATTCACTCCCACAAAAATATCCATCTACCGAGTGGAAAGATGTTACACGTCAATAAACCGCGCTGTAGCATGTAACCGATAAGTCAGCCCGCTTCACAATTAGGCTATACACAGCACTGAGGTTGGCGTACGTTCAACAGGCTCAGCTCTATGCACCCCTTGCGGGCAGCGGTGCAATCACTGTGTTTACTTCCAATACCTCGACTCGGCGAACATACTTCAGATCTAAATCGAACAACTGACAATACTAACTTGCGGGCTAGAACAGCACAAAAACAAAGGAATATGGGAAATGAAAGACAAAAGAAATGCACTCAAGTCGCGAAAAATGAGAATTGAGGGACTTAGAAAGAAGTAGAGCCATGAAAGGCAGACAGAAGAGGAGAGAGTCCTCCCCAAAGTCACTGGGAGAAGTGGATAAACCGGACACAGCTCAGGAATCCCTCAGGGTTGCCATCTTTCGACCTCACGAGCCGAGAACCCTTGAGAGTGTAGCATTATCCAGGGTGCACCCTGCCTTCTCTAGGGCCTGAGCAGAAGGCAGGAGATATAATGAAGAGAAAAGTATAGGTCTGACCACTCGAAGAATGAGGGTATCAGGAATGATGAGACAAGGGCCAATTAAGGCGGGAAAATTAAAAACACCCTGGGCCTCGGATACTCTAATACCGTCGAGGTCGGAAGAGAACAAGGAAGGTCGACAGGAAAGATGAAAGCGAGAATCCCGGCACAAGGAAGTGTAAGCAATGTCGGACTCAGCCGGTGTCCTGTGGTCGCCTACCCACATCCCACTACGTGTGAGCCCCTGGGGGATGTGTACTTTGACTTACTATTTCTATCATTGTCACACAGTAGCAACCTTGTACTCAATGGGCAGATAACCTCACTGTTCTGCATCTTAAAACAACAATAACCAACTGCTGTTGTTGTTTTGTTACATTCGAGGGGCTTGTGCATCGTGGTCATTTAGCCTCGTGTACTTGGGTGTGTGCGGAATTTTGTGTGATAACCTGTATTAACCCTTACCCTTCGTCAGTCGGGTGAGCCCCGACATCATAATTGTGTACTCTACTGCATGAATTATTTTTCATTTGCGTTTGGTGTACAAAATATCAAGCATCAATATTCAATTGGCGATTAGTGTCTTAGATTTACCAACAATTTTTAATTGGCGCTAATACACTCGTATGTGATGTGCAATGCTATAATGGAATATATATATGATCTTTTGCGATTCCTACGCTAAGCTTTTAACTCTCGAAGACCAAACATTACTGCCTACTGGCAATGGGTACGTATTGCAATGCGCAAGTATACTTGCACGACCGTAGGTCGGTAATGTCTTTGAGGTTGAGCCAAAGGTACTCCAGAAGCCTGTGGTAACTGGATGGGGAGGGCCCACAGAAAATAAACGGTGGTTGGTACGCGTGGATGTTGACGGGCTGGAAGGAGTACCTTTGGTTGTCGGGCTGTTTTGTCGTATGTTATGTAAAAAAATGGCATCACTGGTATGTGTGTTTGAATGAGTGCACAATTGAATGGACGTTGATGGTTTGCCGTAAAACTATGCAGTAAAGGGTTAAATACGAGCTGTAGGGAGAGCCAAGAGAATTTTAAATCGAGGGGTATGGCTGTATTAATGTGTGCATTTGGAATTCAGGTGAAGATTGGGAAGAAAGCGACCGTTGCCATAAGTTAGTTACCATCCCTGCATTCGCCTGGAGTAGAAGTGGGGAAACGACGGAAAACTACTTCAAGGATAGCTGAGGTGGGAATCGAACCCATCTCTTCTCAGCTTTGTCTCACGAGGCTGAGTGTACCCTGTTCCAGCCTTCAGACCAGAATTAAATTTCTTGGCAGAGCCGGGAATCGAACCCGGACCTCCAGGGTGACAGCTAAAAACGCTAACCGCTAAACCACGAGGTGGGTAACTAACTTAACCAACCTTGCACTCTTTGGGGCAGATGACCTCACTGTTCCGTCCCTTAATCTCTAACTGGGTATGTGGGGTGCTGAGAACATCCGTCGTGTATAAATAGTACATGCAACGAGCCTATAATGGCTATAATTAAGACACGAGTATGTTTACAAAACGAGCGTATGCGAGTTTTATAATTTCCATACGAGTGTCTTAATTACTATTATAGGTGAGTTGCATACGACTGTTTATGTTCGACGATAATTATAACTTTAGTATATGTTATAACATAAATATTCATAACTATCTGTTCAGTCACTAGAATTTTGTGATCGGGTGCTGCGCTGGGTAGTATATCTCTGCTTTCGAAGCTCTCTGGCCAACCAACGCATGCGCTCTGTGTGCTTCAATGCCATATGTTCAGATTGTGCACCAGTGTTCAGTAAAAGTGTCACCGAAGTCGTTTGGAAACAACGCGCTGTGTAGAAATTGGATTTGGGGATATTAAGGTACACTGCTATTTCTTGTCTCATTTTCACCAGTTTATTTACGCGAACATATGGACGGTGCACTTTCGGTAATTTATATAGACATGTTGGATTTTGAGCGCATGCGCGAAGGTATCCTTATCTAATTGGTCACACAACTGTTTCTTGAGCTCTGATTGGTGGGAGAAACTGTTATAATGAGCCTCATTATGATACAGTTTTCTGACACATAATAGTCAGGGTCGAACATAAAAAAATCACTAGTTTCTTTTTCTTACAGAAGTTGACTACACTGTTGAGGAACTCAGTACCTTATTGAATAAGATTGGATTTTAATAAACGTCATTTGCATTGTTTAAAGTTGTGTCTATTATTGCCGACAATAGCATTTATAGGCTGGGGTGTCGTCAGCACCCCGAATTCCCAGTTACGTTACACATCGTGTCTAGTTGGTTTCTTGAGCTGTCGCTTCTGTGTGGTGTTGGGAGTGTTTGAAATTAATAGGCTACTTCTTTAGATGAAGTACAGGAGCGGATCAGTTTACATATTTCTGTTCGTAAATAATAATCTGGAAGTAATAGAGAATTGAGCTTAAAAATTTACAAGCAGTACGAAACCAAAATATTAAGACTTAGGGATTGGAAATCAGTAAGGTATTTATTATTATGGCTCTCCTGTAGTATACGTTGCCCGTTTCGAAAGTGCGTTATTTTACTTAGTAGCGCTCGGAAAATGGTTTGTATTTACTCTGCCACGTTATTAAAGCCATTTGCCATTAACAAACACCGCGTAAACACTTCCTAAAAAGGAAATTGTCAACATTAACTTTCAAGTAATAAACTTATCAAAAAGCACGTTGCCATGTTTGATTACGTAATGCTGCCAACTTACTGATTGTACTACTAGGCAAAATCATTGGCCTGGTTAAAGATTATTGATGCGTGACATCCCCACTGTGCGTGACAAAAACCAGGGGTGTTATCTGCGCTACCTAACCTTTATTGGCCTAGACGAAAACCATTGGGCTGGATGAAAATATTGGTCTGGAAACAATAATGTTGGCACTCTGAAAAAATACAGTAACACTCTAGCGATGAAATATTCAACTGCTGTATATTAGTAACATTGGCCATTTCTATAGAAAAATTTTCGGATTTTAATGGCGCCGGGCAACGTATACTACACGAGTTCCATTATTATAACTGTGGTACCAAATATCTTAAGATAATATTTTTAAGGTAGTAATAAAGATTGAATTTGGTATATTTGGTCTGTATTTAACATTTGTAAAAGAATAGTGCAAGTGAGCATCTCCCCCTCCCCCTCCCCCTCCCCCTACCCATTTAAGTAACTCTTTTACCCACATACCTAATAATTAAAGGTTAAAACTCCAATAACCAACTAACCTTGCACTCGTATAAGCGCCCCGTGCGGCACCATTCTGCAACAAGATGACCGTGTTTTAAAGCGGGAAATGAGCGAGCTTGTCATGGCCTTCTGTAATCTAGTAGGCAGTGGGTCGCCGTGACATGCCTGTTGTGCTCATGGCCTCCTACACAATACCCTCCACCCTAGTGTCCATGCTGCCAATTCAGCAACAGTCTTGGGTGCTATTCAATGTTATCTCTGCTCCCTTTCATAACACCCAGTCCTCGCCCATTCATTGGCCTATCGAACTGCTTTTTCTCACTGGCAGAAATGTCTCAACTCACTTCATACCACAGTGTTTGGATTTCTCCAACATTAATTCATACCAAAGCGTAGTTCATTAATTTATGGGCGTTGCGACATCATTGTCATGTAGCACCTTGTATGTACTTGGAGGTGTGGAATCTGTCTGATAACCTGGGTTATTCTTATTCTTTCTTCGTCTAAGGAGACTAAAGGCCTACCCACAATGCGCAGTCGGCAGACGGTAGTGGGTAGTTTACAGTCGGCAGTTGAAGTCAGACCCGTGCTCTCTTATGGTGTCATGCACAAGGTGAAGTTGTATGTCGGTAGTTGATAGTTGACAATCGGCAGCGTGTAGTCGGCTGCCGCCAATTCTATCTTTGACTACCAACTGCATATTTAAGAGGCAATCAGAAAAGATCACAAGCTGACGTCACTTTGTCGTTTTTCCGCTCGTCATCAGCTCTGCAGTTGACTAGTTGTATTCGCGGTATATTCTTCGTATAAGTTCGTTGTTATGTTTTATATTAATTATATAAAAAGATGACTGAATGTGCTGACCTTGGGATAGAAGATATATTCATTGATCTTGTGAGGCAACGCCGTTGGCGGTATGACATGAGTGACCCCAAGTATTAAGACAACCTCTTCAAAGATCAGACGTGGAGGCTAAGCAAAGGAAGCTTTTAGTTTTACGTGACCATTAATCATGCGATCGTGAGCCACGGGACCTCCTTTTTACGTGGAATCCGAACCAAAGGACATGGCATTTCACTTCGAAAATCTCACATGCATTGACCGGGAATCGAATCCGGTCCACCTTGGTGAGAGGCCAACAGCTTGACCGCTGCTCCACCACGCCCCAGACGTGGAGGCTCATTGCCGATGCAATGGATTGGAAAGGTATGACCATTTATATTATAATAACTTTCATTTTTGATGTGTAACATCTTTCCGCTCGGTTGCTTGATAGTTTTGTGGGAGTGATTTTGAAAATTGGGGACGGAAGTGAATCGGGCGGAAGTGGATCGGACGGAAGTGAAGACGCACTGCCAGAAAAATGGGACGGAAGTGAATCGGGCGGAAGTGGATCGGACGGAAGTGAAGACGCACTGCCAGCTGGATGTACAATTGAAAATGTGTGTATTGGAAACAAGGCAGCGTGTGCTCTGTAGCGGCAATACAGTAGGCAGTGCATTTAGCAGGCACTGGTTTGACGAGCACAGTGGCAAATGTTTCACCGACTTTCATTTGTCATTGAGCAGTTTATGAAGCTCACGTTCAAGGTTGAATATCACATGGGGTAGTACAAAGACGACAAATGACATTTAAGTAAGCGGCATTATTGTCAAGCTGTGGGTGAGTAGTCAAATATTAAATGCATAACAGAATGTTGTTATATGAATGGAATAAAAGCTGTATTTTCATCATATGTGAGACTAGGTCATTTCATGATTGTAGGAAGCCATGTTTTGATTGTTTACGACGAACTGTATGAGAGCCTGGAGAATAATGAATGCTATAGTTACTGAGGAATGTGCTCACAGTATTTGAGAGTACTGTCGACGTTGTGTGTCACTTTGTTATTATGAATTATTAAGGAAGGAAGGAAGCTTGTAGTTTTGCGTGTCCGTTAATCTCACGATCATGATCCACGGTACCTCCCTTTTACGTGGAATGCCAACCACAGCACATGGCATTTCAATTCGAAAATCTCACATGTATTGACCGGGAATCAAACCCGGTTTAGCTTGGTTATAGACTAACAGCTTGACCGCTGCGCTACAAATGTGACAGTAGCATATCTCCAATTCAATCTATACATTCATCATAGTACCGGTATGAAAATGGTGTGTAAATTGACATTTTAAGAATGTCCAAGCTGTGTAGTATACGAGTAGGATAACATGTCAGATGTTACACATCATATGCGACTACTGTAAGGCTCGTATCTTTTTTTAATTTATCGACAAGAAAATTGACAACGTTCTCAAGGAATAAATGAAAGTCAAGTTATTATTTACTCCTAGCATTTTAACGAATGCTCATTGCGGGTGACTAGGTTGTGAACTACCGTCTTCCGACTGAAGCTACAGACTGTCAACTACCCACTACCGTCTGCCGACTGCGCATTGTGGGTAGGTCTTAAGGACTAAGGAGCGCGATTGAACTTATTTTGCTGATGGCATTGCCTTTCTTTAATGCCTCTCTTAGTCTCGCCCTTGTCAATCAGCTTAGAATTTAGCTTTTAACTGAGCACTTCTCAACAGCAGTCATTATGATTTCGGAAGTAGGAGTTATCCTTATGTTAACACGAGAGTAAAAGTGATACAGCAGCTGAAATAAAACATTGAATGAGGTATGTCCACCATTTTTTTTCCAGTAGCCTAGGATACTAGGATGGTTAAAGTTCTGCGCGGATAAAAAAAAAGATACGGGCCTTACAGTAGTCGCATATGATGTGTAACATCTGGCATGTTATCCTACCTTGAAGTTGTTACCGTTTTTATTATCCTTGACATTCATCAACACACAAAAAAATCGTTTTATTTTTTACACTCTCATAATACATAACAATTCCAAGACTCTTCTTTTTTCTTCACTGCCTACTTGATGTTTCTACTCTCGCACTGCCTTCTTGATATTCTGCTGTTACATCACTCTCCTGCCAGTAACTAAGTTACGTTAACAGAGATTGATTTTTGATGTGTAACATCTTTCCACTCGGTAGCTGGACATTTTTGTGGGAGTGATTTTGGAAAAGGGATGGAAGTGGATGGGACGGAAACAATGAGCGCGCGCGGTGGCGAAGATCGGTACAACGACGTACAGTAGGCCATGTGACTTTGTGGAATGTAAATCGCATACGGTTTACCTCAAGGTTTGGAGGCCCCATCAAAGAAATTCCTACTATAAATTGGTGTGAAAATATTCATTATATCATATTTGCTGAAAACAATTACGATTTATTATATCTTCATACTTTTGCTGTATTCTTATTTAATGTAAGCACTCGATACGTAGAGTGCTATATCGCATCAACAAACACTCCAAACAACGTAGGAATTCACTATTTTAACACCAACTAGGCTACTAACAATAATTGAAACTTCGTTAGCCCAAACGTATCACTGGGAGAAACACATTTAATATACCTATTGCACACCTAATTTTTATCGCGCCTATCCTTGGCAGTGCGCTATATCGGCAAAAAGAGGCCATTTTCAATTACATCTCTGGCATGGATTCACTAACTGGCCGGTATACAGCGCATCAAGTAGGCAGTGGATTGCTCCCGCATACCGTAGTTCATTAGATCTGAAAAACACACATGACATAAAAAACAGTACAAGGAACTGTTGCAGAAACTAGTTGAAGGCAGATGTCACTACTGCAGATCCATTGGAGAACTTTGTTTTAGTTAATAATAATAATAATATTTCATGGTGCCCACAGGCAGGAAAAGTCAGGAAAATTGACATTGAAAATTCTGTGGACACCATGTATTCAATGCTGCCAAATAGCCACAATGCAGTGTTCATATATACACATTTCACAACGTCTACAACGTCTTAGCAAATAACAACTATGATTCATTACGGTCAGGATTTGGCACTGGATTTTTACAAGTAGTTATTTCAATGACCAACAGAGTTCACTGTTAACAAGGGAATTATGCTCCCGGCACACACATAGTAGGATAACATGTCACATGTTACACATCATATGCGACAACTGTAAGACTCGTATTTTTTTTCTTCACTGCCTACTTGATATTTCTACTCTCGCACTGCCTTCTTGATACTCTGCTGTTACAAAGTAATCCGTAGGTGATAAACATTCCACAAGGTACCACAGCCAGCTGGATCACATCCCTTCTGGCTGCTAAAGCAGAGACGAGGGATGCGATCCAACTGGCAGTGCGTCTTACACACTTCCGTCCCATTTTTCAAAATCACTCCCACAAAAATATCCAGCAACCGAGTAGAAAGATGTTGCACATCAAAAACGTTATCCGCCCCGCATCCGCACGGATATTATCCGCATCCGCCCCGCATCCGCACGGATATTATCCGCATCCGCCCCGCACGTTTGCTATCCGAATCCACTGGCATTACACTGATATGTTTAATTAGATAAAATAATAAAATGACACATTTAGGCATTTGAGGAGAAGGCCGTTCCCTTAGGCTATGCATGTCACGCGCTGTTTAAAATGAATGTTATACAGCCAGAATTGCAACCCTTTTCAGTTAATGTTAGTGTTAATTGTGCTTAATGACATAATTTGATTGAGATTAGCATAAATCATCATCTTTTATTTGTCATGAAGAAAAAAGGGGAAAAATAAATACGGTTCGGAAGTTTAAGACCTAAAGACGTACAAAATATGCAAGCAAATATGCCCTAAAACTAGCTAAATATGACCTAAAAAACTATGAAATGTGACATGAATTTTTGGGATAGGTAGAGTATCACTAACATAACATACAGTAAACGTCTTAAGTGTCAAAACGTGATCAGCGATAATACACCAGGCACATTTAATCATACAAACTGACAGAGAGCTCAGTACATAAAAATTTTCAACATTCATTCAGTATCATAGCCTTGAGATGCAGTTCTTGCTCGGTTTCCCTAAGAGACATAACATGGCATTTATTTGTTATTTGTTTGCTAATTGCTTCTGAGCTAAATATATCTACTGGAGTGACATCCTATTGAAAGGCGGAAGCACACTATCGTCATGTACCGTGACCTCATGCGTTCGGTGTCGCAATCTAACTTGTCCAGAAAGATGTGCTAAAAGACGCCCGTAGAGGAGCGCCTTCTTGGAGTCAGGTCTTCCAAACCTGCTATCTGCCTGTTCTGTGGAAGAAAAAAAAATACTGTATCTACTACACTATTCGGAAATCCTGTGTTTGAAACTCGACGCAGATAACACGTACCTTGTTAACGACGCCTCAATTTAAACAAAAATGCTGAAATTATAACCAAATATGACCTCATATCACTAAAATATGACCAGATATGACCAAAACAATAAAAATGGCCGAAATATGCATTTATAGGCAACATCGAATTGCTTTAAACGTGGCCAGGGACCCGTCATTCAAACTTATTTTTCAGATTTCGGGTAAAATGAGCTCAGGAAAAAAATATGTTTTTCCTTAACATCCGAGCCCTAGTAATGATATTCAACAAGTTCGGATTGTGTTCTAAAATCTATCCGCAAATTTACTCCAAACATTACCCGCTATCCGCACAGCCATACAAACTACTGTATATCAGCATGGCGAAAAGTTTTGCGGATATCCGCGGGTTTATATCCGACTATCTCTGGAAGAAGACCACTCCAACGTAGACTAAGTTAGGAAAGATTTAGAAAAGATGAACATACAGAATATCAGCTACTAGAAAGAAGTGAATTTAAGAGTAAAGTGGAAGGGTTTCAAGATGACGGAAGACCTAACATAAGTGGACGAACATGGACAGAAGATCAAAGGAGACACGCCAGTGACCGCGTGAAGGAATATTGGAGACAAAGGAAACTCCAGGCAAAGGGGAAGAAAAAGAATTACAGTTGTTGCGTGATCCTAAGTGGTCAATTCACACGGGGGAGGGGGGGGGGGGGATATATCTCTTGCTATTTCATCATACAACGAATACTTAGGCAGTTATTAATGATATTGTACTTTTTGGTCGGAATTTTCTAAGTCCCAGGAATGACCACTCACTCACTGACTGACTCATTCATTCATCACGAAATCTCAGAAACCACCGATCGGATTGGAATGAAAATTGGTATGCAGCTTCCTCAAGGGCCGCAAACGCCCACTAAGAAAGGATTTTTGGATATTCAGGTTCTAAAGGGGTGTTAAGGGGGTAGACCTGCATTTCATTGAATAACAATATCTCCCGATTGGTTTCATTGGGGGATGTGATACTCGGCATATAAACTCAGCACAAAAAATAAGAAGACGCGTGTCTGAGGGTTTTTCGATGTGGTTTATATTATGAGGTGAAAGGGGTGAAAACTGGGGGTTGAAGGATTCCTAACGGAGCGTGTATCTCTTAAACGACATAGGCGAGGAGTTTGGAACTCAGCCGAAAAAAATCAGCATAAAAAATAAGTAAATAGGTGTTAGACCGGTTTTTTTTTATAAATCCAATTTAAGGGGCCCATGGGGAGGGGTGAAATTATGTGGGAGGGGGAAAACGTAATATGTCTGAGTGGAAAATTATACATGGCCTATGTTGTAGACACTAACACATTACATCTTTTTTGTCTCTTGCTATTTCATCATACGACGAATACTTAGGGAGTTATTAATGATTTTGTACTTTTTGACCGGAATTTTCTAAGTCCCAGGAATTACATAAAAATTGTTTCGAATGAAATTTCAAAAAATAGTTTTTAATACTTTTATTATATTTTTCACGTCTTGTAGGGTCCGAAACCAACATGATATTTTGATGTTTTTTTTTTCGTCCCATGCATTTTTGGTTTCAGGTGAAAGAATTATTTTCCACTAGGACCGATGCTTGAATTATTTTCCACTAGGACCGATGCTTATCTATCTATATAACTAATGTTATAACGGGATTCCAAATGTTATTGCGGGCGAAGCCGCGGGTAACAGCTATTATACAATATAGATGCTAGTGAAACTCTAATACTTAACACGAAGGGTGACTTGGAAAATATCCTAAAGGAAGAACGAAATATTTTGAGGAAAATTCTTGGACCAGAAAGAACAGAAGATGGATACAGGTTGAAATCTCGTAAAGCAACTGAGAAATTATATAATCTTGCGGCGGACATCAGAAAACGAAGATTGAAGTTTTATGGACATGTTCAAAGACTTTCACCGACTAGGCTTACTCACAAGAAAAACTTAAGAATATACCGTGGATTCAGCAAGTCAAACAGGACTCGGAGAAGGCCCAAGTAAGAACAGTGGAAGTCTTTGACAGGAACCTATTCCGATGTAGGGTAAATTAACGGAATGTAACACCAGAGAATGACGCTCCAAAGAGACCAGGAACCAAGTGGACTGAGGAAAGGAAGATTCCCCATGGAGAGAGAATAAGAGCTATATGGAAGATCAGAAAGGCGAATCATAAAAGTACTGCGTGATCCATCTTCTGGGTCCAATTGCACATAATAATAATATACAATCTAGATTTACTATTATTTAGCGTATGGCTACATCACAAAATGTACAGTTAAATAATATTACAATCATAAAGATAATTATAACAGACAACAAACTAATATCAAGTCCATGAATATAGTCCAGTGATCCCTCCGTCATCACCAGGAACTCTGATTGGTCGCCAGCGAAAACTCTCAAGGGACATTCGTGCACAACATGGAAGACCGTCTGCTTTTCAGCACCACAGTCACAGCTTGGAGACTCTCTTTTCTTCCACTTGTACATAAGGTCTGCACATCTTCCAGTGTTGGTTCTTATTCTATTAAGTACTGACCAGTCCTTGCGTGGTAATTCAAAACCGGGTGGCTTCGTTGATATGCACGGCAACTTCAATTGCTCTGCTGTTGCGTTAGTCTGCCATGATTACCTCCAGCAGTCATCAGTATTAAAGTTGTTGGCATCTAAAGTTCTCGCGGTTTCAAGGGGTGGATGACGAGAGCGAAGCCTTCCTCTTCCGATGTTTGGTATGTCTTCATGCACAGGAAGGTGTGGATTTTTGTACAGCTTTTTGTACTCGCGTAATAGTGCATTTTTCCGACGCAGAGATGGAGGTTGTATGTGGCTAAGTACAATATAGATATGTGTGTTCCTTAAAAAATGAGGAATATCACATGGTTACCGCCCACAACACAGAAAAACCAACGCCAGAAAAAAAATAGAATACATATTGAGCTTAAATAGGAGTAGAAAAAAATTAACTTATGAAATTGTAATTAGTGTATGCATGCAAAACGAAGAGAAAAATGAGGATGTCTAGCTAGACAGTTCCCCTTGAGGTGTCAATAATTCAGGCGTGCGTCCCCCCCCCCCTCTTCCAATCTGTTGTTGGTGGGTACCAGTGCTAATTTATTTATTCATTAATTAATCTCTTTCCTTAGCGCACGAGATTGGCTGCGGCTTGCTATAAAGGGACTGAATCTAAGATCCTCTCTCCCGTGTCTTCACAGGCTCGTGATTGGTTGACCCAGCAAAAGTATGTGTGTCTTAAAGTGTTTTTGCCACGACCATGCTCCCAGCTTCGATACTTGAATTATAATTAGGGTTCGGTTTCGAGCATATTTGCATATTTTTTTCCTGAATAGTACACATTGAAAGAAGCCTTTCGGTGGTATTCTCACCTCTCTGGGACCAACAGAATTGAAATTTATCGAGCATATAACTGCAGTTTTCAGAATAGAAGTATATAAATGCATATTCTTATGGTTTTCGTCTAAATAGTTCGTTCTTCTTCGAATTCCCCCTCCCTGAATTAGGGCCCTGACCATCCTTAAGGTTCGAAAACAGAAATAATTATTGAAAAGCCTATCTGGTACGAATATTAGAACCGCTTATTTTAACCTTTAGTGAGGTGGTTCACGTCATTGAAACTTTTATTGACTCATTTAAGAAAATCATTCAAAACTGAAAACATAGAAAAAATCTTGTTGTACTGACCAATGCAAATCTACTTCATTGACTCGCCTAATTCTGAACATTTTGTAAACGAACTTTTAAACTGTAACTTTTAAATGAAAACTTCTCTTATATACTAAAAAAAACTTGAATGCGGGTATATTTCAGTGTGTCATACACACAATTAGAAAATAAAGCTCGTATATAAAGGTATGTTATACGTTTTTAGCCTACTTTCAATTTTTGCAAAAAAATGAAAGTAGACTTATGAGATCAACACAGGGCGAAAAAAGTGTGTCTGTCTGTCTGTGTGTGTGTGTGTCTCTGTGTGTGTGTGTGTGTGTGTGTGTGAGTGTGTGTACTCTGAATGTCTGTCCCCCACCCCTATCAATTCGAACACGGTGAATGCGAATTGAACGAAATTTGGTACAAAGGTAGCACTAGCAAAGGACACCTCAGTGTCATGTTTTATATCGCCGCCATCTTGACGGAAACGTAATGGCGGCCACACAAATGTTCAAAGCTTAAATCAAATTACGACTAACCTAATCATCCGATCTCTACCAAATTTTGCAACAACATACCTTTATGTGGGGAGCATCCTTTGACCAAACTAATAGGTCATCAGCCTAATAGTTTGCGGATGGCGGCCATCTTTGTGTGAAAATCAATTCCCCCTATTAATTCAAACACGGTGAAACCGAATGGAACGAAATTTGGTACAGGGGTAGTACTAACAAAAGGCACCTCAGTGTCATGTTTTATATCGCCGCCATCTTGACGGAAACGTAATGGCGGCCACACAAATGTTCAAAGCTTAAATCAAATTACGATTAACCTAATCATCCGATCTCTACCAAATTTTGCAACAACATACCTTTATAGAGGAAGCATTTTTTGACCAAATGACTAGGTCATTAGCCTAATAGTTTGCGGATGGCGGCCATCTTTGTGCGAAAATCAATTCCCCCTATTAATTCAAACACGGTGAAACCGAATTGAACGAAATTTGGTACAGAGGTAGCACTAGCAAAGGGCACCTCATATTCATGTTTAATATCCCTATAGCACGTTGTATTTCAACAAGCTACTACAACCAACATTCAATCATACCCCTTGAAAAGGAAAAAGAGTTATAACAATACCCATGCATTTAGGAGAAAGTAGGCTATATGTTCTTTACTGAACATCTTGTTTCGTTTCACTTTCCTTTCTATAGTTTTAACGGTGTTTTCCGAGCATATCTGCGTATTTAACCGCATATAATGGTTTTTTTTCGAGCATATCCATCGAGCATATAATGAGTTTTTCGAGCATATCTATCGAGCATAAAACACATGGTTTTCGAGCATATCGATCCGAGCCCTAATTATAATTATTAATTTTTGACTTCGTTATATTTTAAGTTGGCACTTACTGAACTAAACAGTTCAGATTCTTAACATGCTCCCACCACACAAACTACTGTAATGGAAATGTATCAACATTTACCCTTCGGAGATAAACTAGTCAAGTTACTGAAAAGGCGTTATCCTTCACTGTTACCAACATTACAATTAACGATTGAAAACAAAATATTAATCAAACGGTACATTTATGACCTAACTATTGAAGTTAACGGGTTGAAACTTAGTACAATTGAAGAAGATTTCATGGCTCGCAATCCAAATTAGCCCCCCAGGGGCTCACATCTAGTGGGACGTGGGTTGGCTACCACGGGACCCCAGCTGAGTCCGGCATTGCTTCCACTTACTTGTGCCGGGCTCCTCTCTGTCATGTTTCCTGTCGACCTCCCTTGGTCAACTCTTGTTCTTTTCCGACCCCGACGGAGGCCTAGGGAGTCTCTTCCTTTCCCGCCTTAATTGGTCCTTGTCTCAACTTTTCTGATACCCTCCTTCTGGGAGGGGTCAGCCTTCTCTTTCTTTTCCTGTTATCTCCTGCCTTCTGCTCAAGGCCCTCAAGGAGGTAGGGTGTTTGTAGCCCCACCACTTCTGGTGCACTCTGGATATTGCTACACCCTCGGGGCTCACGGCTAGTGAGTTCGGGAGTTGGCGACCCCGAGGGATTCCTGAGCTGGGTCCGGTTTCCCCCTTTTGTCCCTTACCTGTGGGATGGACCCTCTCCTCTTTCACTTTCCTGTTGTTTTTCTTTTCATTATATTTCCTTTTCCCTTTAAGATTCCCGCACTGTTATTTTTTCATCTCCACTCCATTTTGTGGGTGTTTTCAATGTCCGTTGCATTTTGTAAGTCTTTTCGATCTACGTTGCATTTTGTGAGTGTTTTTCAACCTTGATTGTATTTTATAAGGATTGACAATCTAAATTGTTTTTTAGTAAGTCTTTCCATATAGGGGGCGGACCTTTTGTGAGTATTTTGAATTTCAATTGCATTTTGTATTTTCAACCTAAACCGCTTTTTGCAAATAGTTAATTCTCAATTGCATTTTGTGGGTATTTTGAATCTTAATTACATTTTGTATGTATTTCCAATCTCATTTGCATTTTGTAAGTATTTTGATTTCACTTACATTTTGTGAGTATTTCGACTATACGTTGCATTTTGTACGTATTTTGAACTTAACCTACATTTTGTGTGTACTTTTCACTCTATTCCTTTTGTGAATATTTTCGTTCGAAATTCCCTTTTCTATGTATTACCGCTCTCCATTTTGTGAGTGGTTCAATCTGAGTTCCTTTTTGTAAGTATTTTCCTGCTCACTTAATTTTCGTTCTGGTTTCCACTTCATTGACATTTTCGCTTTCACACAGACCATTAGGGCCGATAACCTGGATGTTAGGCCCCTTAAAACAACAATTATCATCATCATCATCAATCCAAATTAGAATCATGATTCTAGTGCTTTAATAGTACATTATGCAACGAGCCTATAATGTCAACAATTAAAACACGAGATGTTTATAAAACGAGCTTAGCGAGTATTTTGAAAAATTTAATGAGAAGCCCAATATTATATTTTATTTTATTTACAATTAATATTACATTGTAAGGATATCAATTAATTTTTAGCCTACTTTTCACATTTTGCAATAATGGGGAAAAAGTAGACTTATGTGATCGATCCGGGAAAATGTGTGTCTGTCTGTCCTTCTGTCTGTCTGTCTGGCTGTGTGTGTGTCCCCCTATGAACTCCTAAACGGCTGCAGAAATCGAAACCAAATTTAGTATGAGTAAAGATGTATACCGGAATATCCCACGGCCATAATTGAAAATGATGTCAGTGCTACCAACTGCTGAAAAATCGCAATTGAAATTTGAGCTCCATGTTGGATATCTTGGAAGGTATGAATGGCAGCTATTTCAAAATTGGCACACGTATAGATAATAATATTGCAGTTTAATTTCCAGGAGGCCATACATGGCAGTGTTGCCAAAATGATTATAAGCCTGCTGATACGTCCAAATCTTAAATGCATATAACTTCTACACTATCAATTGGATTTAAACCAAATTTCGTATGTGCTATGTTTACATAAACAGATATGACTGAGCGTATTCTTAACAGCCACCAGGGCTGCCAACTGTTAATAAATGCTCTCATTTTTTTTAAATCCAAATACCCATATATCAGGAAGTATGCAAGCCGACAGCTTTAAACTATGCCCACGTATAGTACCTGACATTCTATATTAATTTGGAGTAACTTATTTATGTCAGTGCTACCAACATGATTCTAAGCCTGCTGATAGGTCCAATTTTAAAATGTATGTAACTTCTATACTAATTAATGGATTTGATTCAAAATTGACGCAACAATAGATCATATTATTTCAGATTATTTCTGACCAATACATGTATGTCATTGTTGCCAACAAGATTTTACGCGCGCTGTTAGATCCATTGTTTAACTGCATGTAACTTCCATGCTATCCATTGGACTTCAACCAAATTTTGTATTCTGTACCTTAAGAGATGGAACTAAGAATATATTCAGTCACCAGGGCTGTCAAATGTTCGAATTAGGCTACATTATGCCAGGTATACAGTATTTCGAACTAATTAGAAATGTCGATATTACCAATCTAATTTCGTCATTATTCTACATAGATCCATATAGATTAATCATTGGCATGAATCTTAAATTTAAGAAAAGTAGGCTCTTTAGATCGTCTCGGAACTTCTTGTTTTTATTATTTTATTTCATTATTTTAATTACAATTTATCTCATAAACATTTTTATATCAAACAACCATTAAACATAAGTACATCTCTAGTATTTTATTTTTATTCTGGATTGGGGAGGAGATCACCTCAATGTCAGGTCGACACACGTACATTATATAATACAGTGGATATATTTGTGTGAGTACTGATTGGTGTATAATGTAAACTTTGAATTCATCTATCAGTACGGATATCTACAAACATCGTGCTATCAATGGCGAATGTATTTGCTTTCTAACATAAAGTACAGTACGGGGTCTAACATATAAAGTAAGAACGGCAAGCGGCAGTTTTGTTATTCGCTGGTGCGGTGGCCTTGGCCGAGCTTGTGGCGCGCCATGGCCCTCTGCTGTACTATTGAAAGCGCGCCCACAGTACATACGAGGGCTGTTTTTTTATGTGTAACATCTTTCCGCTCAGTTGCTGGATAGTTTTGTGGGAGTGATTTTGAAAATTGGGGACGGAAGTGAATCGGGCGGGAGTGGATCGAACGGAAGTGGATCGGACGGAAGTGAAGACGCACTGCCAGAAAAATGGGACGGAAGTGAATCGGGCGGAAATGGATCGGACGGAAGTGAAGACGCACTGCCAGCTGGATGTACAATTGAATATGTGTGTATTGGAAACAAGGCAGTGTGTGCTCTGTAGCGCGTGAATATTATGGTAATACAGTAGGCAGTGCATTTAGCAGGCACTGGTTTGACGAGCACAGTGGCAAATGTTTCACAAACTTTCATTTGTCATTGAGCAGTTTATGAAGCTTCACGTTCAAGGTTGAATATCACATGGGGTAGGACAAAGACGACAAATGACATTTAAGTAAGCGGCATTATTGTCAAGCTGTGGGTGAGTTGTCAAATATTAAATGCATAACAGAATGTTGTTATATGGGTGGAATAAAAGCTGTATTTTCATCATATGTGAGACTAGGTCATTTCATGATTGTAGGAAGCCATGTTTTGATTGTTTACGACGAACTGTATGAGAGCCTTGAGAATAATGAATGTTATAGTTACTGAGGAATGTGCTCACAGTATTTGAGAGTACTGTCGACGTTGTGTGTCACTTTGTTATTTTGAACTATTAAGGAAGGAAGGAAGCTTGTAGTTTTGCGTGTCCGTTAATCTCACGATCATGATCCACGGTACCTCCCTTTTACTTGGAATGTGAACCAATTCGAAAATTTCACATGTATTGACCGGGAATCAAACCCGGTCTACCTTGGTTAGAGACTGACAGCTTGACTGATGCGCCACAAATGTGACAGTAGCATATCTCCAATTCAATCTATACATTCATCATAGTACCAGTCTGAAAATGGAGTGTAAATTAACATTTTAAGAATGTCCAAGCTGTGTAGTATACGAGTAGCATAACATGTCAGATGTTACACATCATATGCGACTACTGTAAGGCTCGCATCTTTTTTCAAGTTCCGATGGACTGTATAAAAACAACAGATTAACATACCAAACTAATTGTTTGCTTTTTTATTCTTATGTCTCAACATAATCGCCAAAACGATTGTAACATTTGTCGTATCGTTACACCAGCTGTCAATTCTCGAAAAAGGTGAAAATCATTCACGCACTGTGTCACGTTGCGATAGACTTTTTCAAAGAATTCAAGTGTGAAGTTTTGGACCATACAAACCAACACTGAGTGTTTTTCACTTTTTTCGAGAATTGAAGCTATGGTTGGGCGGCAACGCATCGTCAAAAAGGAAAAACTTCAGGAGACTGTCCAGAAGTACCCACCTCAGTGGCGGCAGAATATTTTTCCGAGAGCATTGGAAAGCTGGTGTAACGATACGACAAATGTTACAATCGTTTTGGCGATTATGTTGTGACTTAAGAATAAAACAAGCAAACATTTAGTAGTAAAATCAGTTTGGTATGTCAATCTGTTATTTTTATACAGTCCGTCGGAATCAGCCCTCGTATGTACTGTGCGCGCTTTCAATAGTACAGCAGGTGGCCATGGCGCGCCACAAGCTCGGCCAAGGTCACCGTAGCAGCGAATAACATAACTGCCGCTTGCCGTTCTTACTTTATATGAAAGACCCTGTAGTTAAGTTACTGAAAAGGCATTATCATTCACTGATACCAACATTGCAATTAATGATTTTTTGAAAGCAAATTATTAATCAAACGGTACATTTATAACCTAACTATTGACGGTAAAAGGTTGAAACTTAATGCAATCGAGGAAGATTTCATGGCTTGCAATCAAAATTACAAATCGTGATCCTAGCGCTTCAAACGTTTTATTTGTACATTTCTCTTTGATATGGTAAAAAAAAGTTTTGAGGCAATGCATTTTATCTCAAGATACATACTGCAGTCATTATCCTAGGTCGGATTAATGCACATATTATGCATAGGCCTATGAAGATAGTGTGAACATTTCAAGTGGATCGGTGCAGTACTTTCTGAGAGAATGCACCTTATTTGCATAACAATAAGTTGTAAGAAAATTGTCAAACAAATGTCTGCAAAGGGGCACTGTTGCCAATTTGGTGTTGTTAGCACCAGATCTGGTGTTTCTGAAGTTCGTCTGGTGCCAGAAAAGTTCGAATAGCGCCATAGCAAAATACTTCCGTTATTTCAATAAAACCAGTGCCAAATCTGGTGCTTAACGGATTTTTCCATGAAATTGTCTCCTATGACAAATAAGTAAATCCTGGAAGCCATAATAAAGTTAATCAATTAAGATAGGCAATGTTCAGCCTTACATGTGTCAAGGTCAACACTTCAGCAGGGAAAGATCCTGAAATTCTCATTGTCGTGCATAAGTGCTAAGTAAGCGCAACATGCAGAGCTCAGTGCAAGTACACTTGTACAAAGAATCTATCTATCATCTATTTTCTTCGCAGCTCCCAGGAGATTTCCCAGTTTCATGCGAAAGCAGTTTATGTACTTTCGCTCCCTCACTCTAATGCAGATGTAGGGAGAGTGTTTAGCCAAGTTTAATTGGTGAAAACAAACCAAAGAAATCAGATGAAAGTTTAAAAATTGCATTCCATTCTGTGTGTGCGATTTGGACTAAAAACAGAGGGAAAATGCCATCACGACTACGAACTTCCGAAGGATATAATAGTGGCCAAAATTGGAAGTATGCAGAGCTACAGCAATACTACACCTTCCTGCTCTAAAGATGTAATAGCGGTAGCAGGCTCCGCAAGTGAAGAAGACGATTTTTAATGAAATCGGCTTTTTAAAGCCGTTTATATATATTTATAATTGCTGGTGTTTTTCTAGTGTTTTGAATCATAGAGGCCAGCTGGTGCTTTTCTGGTGTTTTAAAGCGTAGGGTTTAGTTCTTTCCCATTTCAAGATTTGGCAACACTGAAAGCAGGGGCGTATATAAGGAGGGTGCTGAGGGGGCTCCAGCCCCCCACGAAAAAAGCCAATAAAAATTAAGAAAGTGTTGCTTTTGTAAGAACATAAAATAATTGTAAATTTTGTTGTGTCCTAATCTTAACTTATTGACTAAGTTATAAACAATATTAAGATTGAAATTAGACTAACTCGTGGTGTAGTGGCTAGCATTCTTGGCTGCTGTTCCGGAGGTCCGAATGCGATTCCCGGCTCTGCCAAGAAATTTTAATTCTAGTCTGAGGACTGGAACGGGGTAAACTCAGCCTTGTGAGGCAAAAATGTGAATTCCACAGTACGGTACTTTTTAGTAATAAATTATCAACTTGCAAAAAAAAAAAAAACTTGTTACCTTTCTGCTTAGTAAATTTACAAATATTTAGAAATTTGACATTCATAGGCCATGATAGAAAATTCATTACGTATAAAGTTTTATTTGCGTGTTGTGTTGTATTTTACAACTTTACTTTTTATTGCCAGTAATAATAGTATACTATATAAACTTTGAATCTTTTCTAAAATAATTACACAAAGTTATATGCTCTACGATATTGGTTGATATTTCTGGGTATTTTGCGGTGACAATCCCCTGAGAATACTCACAATTTTCCAGGATTGCCAGCCCCCCTCCCCCGAAAAAAAATGTATATACGCCCCTGACTGAAAGGGAGATGAATAAAGATTTGGTAGATGTTAGTCAATGTTGATAAACTTCAAAAACCCTCATCTCGGAAAGATGATGTTCGATATGCTTAGAACCCCCCCCCCCCCCCCAATAAAGAGAAAATTGCGTTTTTGAACCGAAACCTAAGTTGGCGCTACCTTAACTAGACCAGCCACGGTGGCCGAGAGTGTTAGGTTGGTTCCTTAGTTTAGGGGCTGCGACAATGCGGTCACGTAGCCCCGTGTACTTTGGTTTACCACAAGTGCAGATGTTTGGAGGGGCACGGATATCGTGGTCATTTAGCCCCGTGTGCTTGTGCATGTGTGAGTGATTTTGTCTGATAACCCGTGTTATTGTGGTGGGTTTATTAGTGTATGTATTTGTAATTCAGAGGGGATTGGGAAGGAGTCGGTCGTGGCTGGAAGGTAGGAACCACACCGGCATTTGCCTGGAGGAGAAATGGGAAACCACGGTTCATTACTTGTAGGATGTTTGAGGTGGGAATCGAACCCACCTCTTCTTAGTTGACTCCCAGAGGCTCACATCTAGTGGGACGTGGGTTGGCGACCAGGGGACCCCAGCTGAGTCTGGCATTGCTTCCACTTGTGCCAGGCTCCTCTCCGTCTTATTTCCTGTCGAACTCGCTTGTTCAACTCTTGTTCTATTCCGACCCCGACGGTATTAGGGTATCTGAGGCCTAGGGAGTCTTTCACTTTCTCGCCTTAATTGGCCCTTGTCTCATCGTCTCTGTTACTCTCCTTCTGCGAGGGGTCAGCCTACTTTTTCTTTTCATGTTATCTCCTACCTTCTGCTCAAGGCCCTCAAGGAGGCAGGGTGTGTGTAGCCCCACCACATCTGGTGCACCCTGGATATTGCCACACCCTCAGGGGCTCACGGCTGGTGAGTTTGGGAGTTTGGGAGTTGGCGACCCCGAGGGATTCCTGAGCTGGGTCCGGTTTTCCCCTTTTCCCTCTGATCTTGGGGCGGGCCCTCTCCTCTTTCCCTTTCCCATCTGCCTTTCATGGCTCTCCTTCCTTCCAAGTCCCTCAATCCTCATTCTTCGAGGGTTGAGGGCATTTCTTTTCTTCCTGTCCGTTATTTGCCTTATCCTTTATTTGTTTACAATTTCTTCTACTTCGAACTGTTGGATGACTATTTTCGAAGATGGTATCTACATTTCATCTAAACAACGCAGGAGCGAACTACCATCCAAGGCTATTCCTCAAGGGTCATGAACTACAATATTGTGCCAATCCCAGTTATTTAGGAGTAACATTGGATAGGTCTCTTACGTACAAACATCATCTGCAGAAAACCGCCAACAAACTAAAAAGTCGTAATAACGTTCTCCAACGACTGGCTGGAGCTTCTTGGGGAGCGGATGGAAACACTTTACGGACAACATATTTGGCCTTGGTCTATTCTGTAGCAGAATACTGCTCTGGTATCTGGCTTAATAGTGCTCACACACAGCTAGTAGATTCACAACTTCGCCAAACCATGCGGATCATAACTGGTACACTTCGTGCTACATCGATCAAATGGTTACCGGTACTCAGCAATATAGAACCTCCACATATCAGGAGACAGAAGGCCCCTTTTCAGCTGTGGACAAGAATGTTGAAGAATGAACATCTATCTGTTCATGAGGATATCAGACAGAAATGCACATGCCTTAAGTCTCGTCAGCCTGCTTGGAAGACTGCTGTGAAGTTAACATCCAGCTCCTTCAACTCCACTTCTAAGTGGTCAACATAGTGGTCTTTATCCCCACCTCGTGCAATAGTGGACATTAATAATCCATCTACAAAACTGGCAGGCTTCGATCTGCAACGCTGCACCTGGAGTAGACTAAATCGCATGAGATGTGGAGTAGGTAGAACAGGATCTACTTTACACACTTGGGGCTGGTCAGTTTCCCCCCATTGTGAATGTGGGGAGGTTCGCCAAACAATGAAGCATGTAGTGCAGGAATGCCCACTCCGTGCTTTCTCTGGCACCATGGAAGACCTCAACTCAGCAACACCGGAAGCAGTGAAGTGGGTAGCGGAATTGGACATTCACATTTAGTGAGACGTACATCACTCACACTCAATGTTTACAATTGAACTGTCCAAGTTGTCAGGTAGATAGTGATGTATAAATATATTGTTTTATTCCTGTTATTTTTTTCTCGCAAGCTTCGTAAATTGCTTTGTATATACATGATAATTTGTATTTACTCTCTGCTTATCTTCCACTGGATATGTAAATAGTTTATGGGTTGTTTTCATCATACGCTAAATAAATAAATAAGTATTTTAATATTATTAATATTCGTAATATTTTAAAGTTTAAAAAATTTATAACTAACTAAATAAATGAAAACCTCTCTCTTCTTGTAATTCTCTCGAGAGGTATTTAATGTCTGTTGGGTTTTTGAGATTATTTATTAATGACCCGTTTAA
Organism: Meconema thalassinum; assembly: GCA_946902985.2. NCBI lineage: Eukaryota > Metazoa > Arthropoda > Insecta > Orthoptera > Tettigoniidae > Meconema > Meconema thalassinum. The sequence goes on from OX336388.2 coordinate 231,405,925, forward strand.
CTAACAGAACTAAGCAAGCAACGCTTTGCCAATACTTATTTAAAAGTCATTTAAGAGGTTGCAACATACAAAATTAAGTTTCCGGTGAATAACGTGGTTTTAGATCTTCAATAAGAGAACCACCTTTTACCCTTCCTCTTTAAATATCATTCCCTTTTACGCTGACATCTGAAATCCGTGGTAAACAGCTTCAGCACTGTGCTGCTCTCTTTTACTCAAGAGAGGAAGCATTAAAAATTATATTACCCTTCTTATTATTCCTAATCTTTGAGGAAGAATTTATCAAAAAGTTCAAAGTGCGCTCTTCTATTTTATAATATTAATACTTGATCCTGTGTGCGGCATAAAAGGGGTGGATTTTAAAAACCCGAATGTGAAATTGTGTGGATGTATTTTTTTGTTTAACAAAATACTTTGGGGTTGTCATTAAAAGGGTGGGGGATGCGGGAAAGGGGGTTGGAAGATTAAGACAAGCCTGTAGTTAACATTAAGAAGTACATAGAGAGGGTGGAAGGGGGTTTATTACTGCCTTATCAGGGCGAGACCAGCACAAGCTGGAGTACACCCTGCCCCACAAGTTCTGCTGCTTTACCAATAACTAAAGCCCTGTGGGGATAGCGGATAAGCTGCGGATAATGTTTGGAGTAAATTTGCGGATAGTTTTCAGAATACAATCCCAACTTGTTGAATATCATTATTAGGACCCGGTTGTTTATGACATGACACATCATATTCTTTCCGTTATGTTTTTTATGACAAATATAAGATGATTATTTACTCTAATCTCATTCAAATTAAGTCATTAAGCATAATTAACACTCCGAACTGAATACGGTTGCTATTCTGGCTGTGTAACATTCATTTTAAACATAGCACTTGACATACAAAGCCTAAAGGAACGACTCTCCTCTCAAATGTGTAAATGTATTGCTTTAATGCGTTATGCTTTATCTAATTGAAAATATTATAGTAATGCCAGTAGATTCGGATAACAAACTTGCGGATGCGGGGCGGATAACAGTCGTGTGGATGCGGGGCCGATAACAGTCGTGCGGATGCGGGGCCGATAACAATCGTGTGGATGCGGGGCCGATAACAATCGTGTGGATGCGGGGCCGATAACAATCGTGTGGATGCGGGGCCGATAACAGTCGTGTGGATGCAGGGCCGATAACAGTCGTGCGGATGCGGGGCCGATAACAGTCGTGTGGATGCAGGGCCGATAACAGTCGTGTGGATGCAGGGCCGATAACAGTCGTGCGGATGCGGGGCCGATAACAGTCGTGTGGATGCGGGGCGGATAACAGTCGTGCGGATGCGGGGCGGATAACAGTCGTGCGAATGCGGGGCCGATAACAGTCGTGCTTTGCAGATAACGTATTGTTTATCCGCTCAGGGCACTACCAATAACCAGGGTGTCTACCAAAACAAACTAACAGATTTCCCTGACAATTCCCTGATTTTTTCCAGGGTAAATCAGAAAATTCCCTGAATAACAGTAGCGGCCATAATAAAAATATAAAACAAAGTTTGTACTTAAAGAGCATTTCAAAAAGTGCTCAAGCAATAAAGGGTAGAATAAGAAACTTGAAAAGTTAATATATATATATATATATATATATATATATATATATATATTATATTTTGCCAATTTTTAAATTTTTCATCCAGAAAAACTATTGTACTTGTGAGTATTGAAAGTAGCTCGTCAATAGTAATGCTCTCATACAGTTACACATTGATATACATATGTACAGTCTATACACATAATTTGTGTGCTCCATCCTGGGAAAGAAAGCTAGGGGATGTCCAAGGAAGTCGTACATTAAGAACTGTGATGTGGTTCGTATGGCAGCATGAAGAGACTAGCAGTGAATGATTCCCTGAGTTTTCCAGGATTTAAAAATTCCCTGAGTATTCCCTGTTTTCCAGAGTAGTCGGCACCCTGAATAACGGATAGCAGGGTTAGGGAGTGTCCGTTACTTCTACGGTAACGATGGAGTAACGGACTAATGAATTACATCCAGTAACTGTAAAAGTGTTACTTTTAAACTACACAGAAGTAACGAAAATGCTACTTTCTTTTGCAAGATGCAGCAATCAATGTCACTGATATTTTTAGCCTATTTTCGTTTATGAAAAAATAGACTTATGAGATCACCTTTTGTCGGTGTGTGTGTGCATGTCCCCCTAATAGAATCTAAAAGACCGAAGTAATTTCAATAAAACTCAGGTAAGTGCATACTACTAACTCGACCGTGCCTTTAAACATTTTAATACGTTTCACCAATCCAGCATGGTGGCCACACGAAATATTTCACTGGCAACAGTAACAGATATCACCCTGAAATTTTGTACGGTGATAAAGGGTACTACTTGAAGTTCATCTTTGTGACTTTCATGAACCTGTTAAGTGCAAATCGAACATGGCGGCCAAGCGAAGTTGAAACATTTAAATAGACTTATCTCGCGATTTAACCATCAGAGTGCAGTGAAACTAGTACAGAAAATTTTCATACACATTGTAATGCATTGACATCTAATATACTTCAATTGTTTGCATAACCTCAAGATGACGGCTGTGTAAAATTTTAAAATTAAGGTTTTATTTCTTGTGCCCTAATCATGCGATCGAAATGAACGTTTGAATAATGAACCTCCACAACAATCTTCATCTAATGGTACTGTACATAACTTTATGGCCTGCATATATAACAATCCAACGTGGCGACCATTCGACATATTTAGACGGTTCTCAATATCTGCGAATCTATTATAGCAATCAAACTGAAATTGTGTATGTTGATAGAGGTAATTAACCCTTTATAGGGTAAAACTATTTTTTTACTTTTACTCTATGTGTTTCTACATTTTAATTTATTTTAATTATTATTGCTACCCCCCCTAGCATTGGACGGCACTGGCCAGCAGCACGTCGGCTTCTCGATAACCAACGCTTTGCTTACCAGAATGGGACGAGAACGGGAAACGTGGATGGGCCAACTTACCTGTATTCAGGGGTCCGGGTCACTTCCGCAGCAACATCACCTCCAGATGACATGTCCCGACAGAAGAGCTCCAAAGGAGTGGAAGGAAGATGGATAAGGGGACAACACACACAGGCTATCGTACAAACATCCCCCAAAAACCAACGGAACTGCCGTCGGTGAAATAATGCCACAACCAAAAATTTAAAAAATATATATATATATATATAATTAAGAATAAAAGGTTTAAAATTGAAAATTTAAATAAGAACTTCACCAGAGAAAGAACATGCATCAACCACCAATATTTTACAAGAAGGCCAGATAGCGCCTAACATGCTTGCTTGCATAGCCAAGAAGTCGAAAGACTTAATTTAAAATAATATAAAATTTAACAGTCCAAAGGTTAAAATAAATATTACATGCATAACATACTCAGAACGGGCTTGATGAATTGCAAGGTAATGCAATCACGATCCGACATGCAGATGTTGAGGCCACGCCAAAACAAAAGGAATTGAAAATTAAATTACACTTTCAAAAAAAATTAAATGGGATAGAAAATAAAAAAATAAATGATATGCTCGCCGGCGAAACACACAAGGACATTTTACATCCGAAAACACAAAACTAACAACAACAAGATTACAATTTTAAAAAAAAATATAGAGCTAACAGAAAACACGTATGCTTTGGAGACCCGCGCCAAATGGACTGCCAACGAGACCACAATGCATCACGGTAAACAAAAGGTATGGCCACACCAAAACCATGCCAGGTCGAAATTACGGCAAACAATTAATAAAACTAAATTTAAACATTAGCGTAAAGAAAATGACGGCGGAAAATAATTAGGTCTAAATGCTATTACAATCGAGAAATGCACCGGATCATGAATAAATTACAATGTCAATCCCAAGATTGACAAAGGAATATAAATAATAATTTAAACGTGAAATAATTTAATAAATGTGTCTCCAGAAGGTAAACAAAAAATAAATAAGAAACTTAATATATATAAGGAAACGTTATTAAAACGAAAAAGAAATTTTTGGCCTACAAGCGAGAACACAACAGAAGATCAACATTCGTACACGGCCAAACTTGGAGCTCCCAAAATAAGATAATTAGATAAATTAAATTTAAAAAAAAAACGTACCTTACATCCTTCTCCGTGGAGACACAATAACAATACAATAATTAACACATTTTAAATAATGTAAGAAAAAAAATATATGAACTGCCTCAAAATGGCCACGAGAGCACACGCGCCGTTTTCGATCACCCATGAAGCTTCTCTTCTTTTAGCCAGTCAAACTAAATATACCACAGTTCATCTTCACGGCGAAAAGACGAAACTAAATCCTTAGGAGCACAGGCGTTTCCTTTTCTTGAATATATGCATATTTGGTAGAGGATGGGGGAGGCAACCGCCCCCCCATCAGCGGTGACACCTTTTACGACCAACTAGCTTGATGTTTACTTCACGACCTCTAATGGACTCCACAAAAATGGCGGAGAATCGCTCGTCATTTATCGAACTGTCTTCATGTAAATAAATATTGTCCAATCAGAGAAAGACACATCAAAACAACAATGTCATTAATAAGTTCATAATTTTGGCGGTATCATGAATGCACTAGCATTTGTTTGAAGACGAAGAATGTGATTGTCTTTTAATCATGTCATGCGTATAACGAATTTAATAAGGCGAAGCCCACACCACCTATTGGGGAGACACAGGAACTACTTGCAATCTCTCCAAGACCGACAGGCGCTACCATCTCGTGTTCAGAATGGGAAGCAAGTCACCAGGCGGTCGTTTCAAACTTCAAGAACAGCGTCCCTGATTAAATACATGTTTGAAATGGTAGAGACGTGCCCTTGCACGTATCAGTCTCCCTCCCTTAAGCGTGAACACCGTTCACGAATATGCCAAGGCATAGACAGTCCTCCTTAACTTGTCGATTCACCAGAGATGCTTCCCGAAGATAATGTTCACCAGTTAACTCCAATTGATGGATGAAACCGCATCGTTTTGGTTAGGAAGAATGCAGGGTCAGATTATCAGTGAAGGGATAATTGATCACCTCGCAAACCACTTAGTTAACAGCTTCACTGTGTCCAAAAACCTTCAGAAACGCAGTACACCAGCACCAGCAGTGCTTTCAGAGTCCGAGAAACGTTAGGAAAATTTTCAACAAGTCCAATGTAGGTCGTTTTAGACGAAGTAGGATGAAGCAATGTGCAAGATACGATTCGACGCGTGGGCAGCCATTTACAAAAATAGAAGTTAATCTTATTTCAAAAAGGTTTACAGAATTACTAATTCTTACTACATTTTACAAAGAGAAACAAGGTTGAATTTAAATGAAGAAAATATTTCTGACCATGCCCTAGATCCGTGCTTACAAAATTTCATAAACAAGTTTACCTTTTTACAGATTCGAAGTACATTACAAGATTACATGAGTAGACGACTATACATTTCGAAGGGACTACGGTAGAGGAATGACCACTACAATTCCCAAAGGGAACAGGAATACAAGGTTACCATGAGTTAGGTCTCCCACCGAGTCCAACTTACATGTTAGCATCTCCTATGAAACATCAAAATTAGGTACACTTTTACAATTTACCATTACAATGGGAACTTCCCAACATTTACATTTTGTATCCCACCAGAGTGTTCAAATCCAATTAAATTCAAAATTCCACAAGGAACAGAGGCTTGAAGGCTTCAATGAAGGTTAGGGATACTCTACATTATACAAACTCAGTTTTACAAAATTTACGGTAGCATTTCCTCATTAGAAACGTCTCCACCTCGTTTAATGTGTGATAGATGCACTCTAGAAATTTTGTTTGCCTTGGGGATTCAGAAAAAGAAAAATTAAATTAATCTGACATGTGTGCCTCTACATAGTTGGTTCGTGACCGCACGCATTACTTGGCATGGGGACACTGGGGATTCAAACGCAGTTACAGTAACGACAAGAACGAAGAGGAAAATGGCAGCGCAGAAAATCAAACACCAACACACTCACACAAGGAACGAAATTGAGGTTCGACACCAGATGAGAATACAGCCGACATCCGCCTGGGTGAGAAAAATCCAACATAAAAAGAACTAAGTTCAACAGTACACGAGGTACAATGAGGTTTCCTCGTTCAGGTTAAAGACACGATCACGTACAACCAAAGGATGCCTAACATGGCCCGAAAATACGGTTAGATGAGAAACAAGCCGCTCTTGTTGAAAGACGAGGCTAACAGGGAACATTTACGCACCATTCCAAACGATAAAGCCAAAAAAAATTTAGGATTATTAATCAAAAGCAGAAAATTTTACTCAAACTACAGTGGCTGATGACCGAAATTGCCATAGCATGAACTAAAATAGAAGGCCAATGTGATTTACGGTTAGCATGAGGCAACAGGAGACCCTGATTTCCAGCAACAACAGATTACTGGCTTTAAAAGTAAAACAAGCTGACTTACAGAACCTGATGACCGTAATGTCCAACAGAAATTTAACCCCAATAAATTTTGAAGACCCTATATTAATTAATTAAGCCGGAAAGAACATTACATTATGGCTGTTCACGAACTGAGACCTCATATTCACAACAACATATTCATCGCACAACATACTCCAATAACAGCGATACATAATTTTTACCACCCACAAAAATAATTCCCATTAATACTCAAATATGCAAGTTATGTAGTCGTAGAGATATCATAACACAAACAAATACAATTAAAACACAATACCCTTACAATTACATTAAGTTACATGACACATACTTGCATATCATCGAACAGGCCAGTCCCATACCAAGCCAGTTTGAATCGTGCAAGTCCTATATACAGCCTGCCCAGGGATCAAACCAAGAAAGAATCCCATACTTCTAACCTAGCTAACCCCAGACAGTAGATATCTCCATGTAAAACACTCCTACATATTCGCTTTAGTTCAAAATTACAAGGAAAGCAACTAATAAAAATACGATCCTAACCTTACTTTTGCAAACAAAACAAACCCTAAATTACCCCACCCTACACATCTAAATCAAATCTACGTTAACACATGCATACAGACATGATTTGCACAACATATACGCTTATCCCAGAACGATTGCAGTATAATGTAAGTTTAAGAACCAAAAATTACAAATCGCACATTGCGATAAAAACACTTCAAAACAAACACTTACCTAGAATGAATTAGGGAAGAATTCCTAGCCAAAAAATAGTGACATGCATGTTAAATGTGCCTTCTGGCACTACAATAGGGACATAGGGCGGGCAGAATTCCATAGGTTAGCCCTTTTAATCGGACTACACTTTGCCATAAGACCAATAGGCGTGACAGTTCCATAATAAATAATTTACGAGGACAGCATATCACCACGGAATTTCATGCACAAGAAACATACAGGAACACAACAGTCTTCTTAAACACCAACACTGCCTCGACACCTGAAATTTCGACCAAAACATCATGCACAACGTAGCCCAGGACTGCAGAAGTCATCACCTGCTTGGCTCGAGAACAGGGAGCTAATTTACAAAAATAGGCACCAAACATCAGGCCACCAGCTTCCGACGGGGCTCCAGGATGCCTTCACACGAGCAAATAGGCTATCAGAACATAAAGAAATCCCATTTCCCATGCCAAGAACACATATCAGACACTCACCGGGCTTCATCTTCATTGGGGATGTTGCACACAAACAGGGTAAAATACAGGGGTAAACGCCTCGTTTAAAAACAGGACACCTTACATCCAGCATACCACATGGATATCCAGAGGCAACATGAAACACAATAAACGATAAGGATTAGCAAAACATAACATTAAGTACATTTTCCTGACAAAATCCCACCAACAACTGACCCATCAGTATTAGAGGGGTCCATAAAACAGCCTGTGGGTACTGGGGAGGGGATAGTTACGGAAGTGAACATGAGCGGGATCTGCTACCAAAATGCTACCCCCCCTAGCATTGGACGGCACTGGCCAGCAGCACGTCGGCTTCTCGATAACCAACGCTTTGCTTACCAGAATGGGACGAGAACGGGAAACGTGGATGGGCCAACTTACCTGTATTCAGGGGTCCGGGTCACTTCCGCAGCAACATCACCTCCAGATGACATGTCCCGACAGAAGAGCTCCAAAGGAGTGGAAGGAAGATGGATAAGGGGACAACACACACAGGCTATCGTACAAACATCCCCCAAAAACCAACGGAACTGCCGTCGGTGAAATAATGCCACAACCAAAAATTTTAAAAAATATATATATATATAATTAAGAATAAAAGGTTTAAAATTGAAAATTTAAATAAGAACTTCACCAGAGAAAGAGCATGCATCAACCACCAATATTTTACAAGAAGGCCAGATAGCGCCTAACATGCTTGCTTGCATAGCCAAGAAGTCGAAAGACTTAATTTAAAATAATATAAAATTTAACAGTCCAAAGGTTAAAATAAATATTACATGCATAACATACTCAGAACGGGCTTGATGAATTGCAAGGTAATGCAATCACGATCCGACATGCAGATGTTGAGGCCACGCCAAAACAAAAGGAATTGAAAATTAAATTACACTTTCAAAAAAAATTAAATGGGATAGAAAATTAAAAAAATAAATGATATGCTCGCCGGCGAAACACACAAGGACATTTTACATCCGAAAACACAAAACTAACAACAACAAGATTACAATTTAAAAAAAAAATATAGAGCTAACAGAAAACACGTATGCTTTGGAGACCCGCGCCAAATGGACTGCCAACGAGACCACAATGCATCACGGTAAACAAAAGGTATGGCCACACCAAAACCATGCCAGGTCGAAATTACGGCAAACAATTAATAAAACTAAATTTAAACATTAGCGTAAAGAAAATGACGGCGGAAAATAATTAGGTCTAAATGCTATTACAATCGAGAAATGCACCGGATCATGAATAAATTACAATGTCAATCCCAAGATTGACAAAGGAATATAAATAATAATTTAAACGTGAAATAATTTAATAAATGTGTCTCCAGAAGGTAAACAAAAAATAAATAAGAAACTTAATATATATAAGGACCGTTATTAAAACGAAAAAGAAATTTTTGGCCTACAAGCGAGAACACAACAGAAGATCAACATTCGTACACGGCCAAACTTGGAGCTCCCAAAATAAGATAATTAGATAAATTAAATTTTTAAAAAACGTACCTTACATCCTTCTCCGTGGAGACACAATAACAATACAATAATTAACACATTTTAAATAATGTAAGAAAAAAATATATGAACTGCCTCAAAATGGCCACGAGAGCACACGCGCCGTTTTCGATCACCCATGAAGCTTCTCTTCTTTTAGCCAGTCAAACTAAATATACCACAGTTCATCTTCACGGCGAAAAGACGAAACTAAATCCTTAGGAGCACAGGCGTTTCCTTTTCTTGAATATATGCATATTTGGTAGAGGATGGGGGAGGCAACCGCCCCCCCCATCAGCGGTGACACCTTTTACGACCAACTAGCTTGATGTTTACTTCACGACCTCTAATGGACTCCACAAAAATGGCGGAGAATCGCTCGTCATTTATCGAACTGTCTTCATGTAAATAAATATTGTCCAATCAGAGAAAGACACATCAAAACAACAATGTCATTAATAAGTTCATAATTTTGGCGGTATCATGAATGCACTAGCATTTGTTTGAAGACTAAGAATGTGATTGTCTTTTAATCATGTCATGCGTATAACGAATTTAATAAGGCGAAGCCCACACCACCTATTGGGGAGACACAGGAACTACTTGCAATCTCTCCAAGACCGACAGGCGCTACCATCTCGTGTTCAGAATGGGAAGCAAGTCACCAGGCGGTCGTTTCAAACTTCAAGAACAGCGTCCCTGATTAAATACATGTTTGAAATGGTAGAGACGTGCCCTTGCACGTATCAATTATTATTATTATAAATCATGTTATTTTTTGTTTTTCTAATTTTAATATTTATATATTTATTTATAATTTTCAATTTATGTTCTGATTTAATTTTGATGTTTTTAATGAATTAGCTAATTGCGAATTGATTTTTACAATTATTTTCATATTCTATTGTTTATTATTTTAATTTTTATATTTATGTTTTTATTGTGATTTTATTTGTATGATTTTTATTTCTATATATTTTATTTTTACACTGTAATTGATAATGTTTTTAGTTTTTCATTCTTTTAAATTTTATCCTACACATTACGTCAAGTAGATACGTATATAAATACAGTGGAACGTGGCTAATTCGAACTTCTATAATTCGAAATCTTCTTTAATTCGAATTTTCCTATTGGTCCCTAGCATTTTATATACAATCAATGCTAAAAAATCGTGGTTAATTCGAATTATATTTTGGATCATTCGAAGTTTGTATGTGTAAAAAGCCGATCGGAAGCCAAACAGTTGGGTCAGGAATTCCTGAAAAATGACGTATCATTGGCATGCGGCCCCTACTCGATGGTTTTCCCTACATGACTAACAACACGCCTGCGACGCTCCTTTCAAGGTCAATGCCCAACCCCTCCCCCTTCCATTATTTTGCAACGCTCCACATCACATAACTCATAACAGTGTCATCCCTTACACCTGCCTGGTAGTGCGGGCTGAGTGGTCTGATTAGACTTGTGGTTGTTGTTTAGAAGTTTGGTTTTGCCTGTGTTTTAAAGTGTGTGTACAGAACTAAGATGTTGTCATCAAAGCCTCGGGTTCCATACACGACTTTGGCGGAGAAAATAGCGGTGATTAAAGAAGTGGAAAAGGGAATGAAGGAAAAATCTGAAATTGCAAAGGCTTTCGGGATTCCTCCAAACACGTTGTCAACATACCTAAAAAATAAAGACAAAATTCTCCGTTATGAAAATGAAAGTGGCAAAGGCCGAAAAAGGTTGAGGGAACCGGAAAATTTGAATTGAAATATTTTTCTACCCTTTTCACAGAACTTTCATAATTCGAATTTTTGGATAATTCGAATTTTTTTACTGGTCCCTTGAGGTTCGAATTATCCAAGTTTCACTGTATTTGATTTTTAGAAATACTCGCACTTCGGTATGAAAATCCTCCGAAATTTGGCTTAAAGATTCAACTATCAGCATCTTTGAAAGCATAAACTGTCCTTATGACAGACCACTATCCCATAAGCGGATCACCTATGGATCATCCAATAACCTGGCGAGCAAAATCACTAGGATAGCCTATATGAAAATAGGCTACTTGTTTATTTTACAGAAAGATCTGTCTTCAACTGAATAAAACGGCCCTTAAAAAAGTCAACAATCCACAGTTGGTAGCCCTTCAGACAAGCAAGTCTATGTTGAAATCATCCTTTAATGTCATCGAGTAGAACTTCCATGAACACTAATCCCTTAGGGCAGCGGTTCCCATCCTTTTTCTCCTCCCGTACCCCTTTATACATATTTGTCTAAGATATTACCCCCCTAAAAAGTAAACTTCTAAAACGTTTAATGTTTTACGGGCAATATGTACATAACTTAAGAAATATATTAATATAAAAAATAACTTACTACTATTTATAACTTTTTTTTGGATACAGTATAACTAATATTTTTAATTTATTATTTGTTTGCTCTTAGTATGCGTTTAATTTAAAAAATGCTAAATATAATTTTCAATTATACTTTTATTTATTTATGCAAATGAAGACGTATAAACATTTAGGTGAGGAAAGTAAACAATTACAGTACCTACCATTTTTTAATTTTGATTTTATTTAAAACCAATTAATTCTAGCGAATAGTTTGGTAAAAAGAATAGACAATTCAAGACAATAGCAGTGCAGCGGTGAAAGTGACTGGGGTTTGGGTAGGGTGGGTTGTCGGGGGAGCATTGACCTTAATGTGCATGAATAAGATGGCACTGCACGCCGGTACATTACGACTGACACGTACGATGGAAACATGGCGCCCGCCATTACCGTTTATTTTTGGCGTACCCCTAACCGGTTCGTTGCGTACCACCAGGTTGGGAACCACTGCCTAGGGGATATGGACTTGGGGATTTACGTACATTGTTTTGTATTTAAGGGGCCGAACATATAGGTTATCAGCCCCTAATAGTTTGGATGATAGGAAGAATAATTATGAAATTGAAAATACTGCTACACTATCTATTTACCGACTAGAATAAGAAATCTCTACTTAGTATAAAACCAAGTCCCTGATTCTTGGATGTCACGGGTAATCTCGAGAACCACTGGATGGATGCGGTTTTCACCATTCTGTAAAGGATATATTGAGGAAGGTTTCTGTAGAAAATTATTTATTTATGATCAAAGGAAGCCAAGCAGTAACGATTTCAGTGAAAAGGTCGGGGAAAACCCCTGGCATCTGTGCGCTTTTTAAGCTTATGCACGTTGCTCACGGTAAAATGTTTCTTAACATTTATTGTACAACTAATTTTATACAAAAATTGACGAAAGCAAGCTGTGTTGTTCACGGTAAAATTCTTTTATAAAATCCGTGGATGTATCAGGATCGCCATCTACCGATAAACTTCTGAACCAAGAATCAGCTGTTCAACACACATTGGTTTGAGAGTATGGCTCCGACAAACAAAGCAAAAATTGCTGCTTTAGCTACAATTATATGTCGTATAGTGGTAAAAAGGAAGAAAAGAAATGCTAGGAAGTCCTGGACTCGGGAATGGATAAAAAGAAGAGAAGGAGGTAGAGGAATGCTGTCATTGGTCGAAAATGAGTTGAGGTTAGAAGATCAGAATTCATAGAGGAATTTTCTAAGAATGGAGGAGATTTCTGCCTTCCTTCTTGCATTTCTATTGTGGTATATGGGCGTTTTAACCTCATACGAACACGGATATTTCTGGTACTCGTCCAGTAAAACACTTAACAGCTTCCTTAGTCCAGCCGGAGCCTGCCATTTTCGAAGTGTTTGATTACAAGCGAGCTTCACAATCTTCTCACCACGTGGCGCCAGCATCATCGTCATGTCAGCTTCTCTGATTGGTTCGTTTCGCAAAATTAATTTTACGGAATAGAACATGTCCTATTTTATGGAAAGTTTTATCAAAGGTTTTATAAAACTTGAATTTGACCGTGAGCAACATACGTTTTATAAAATTAAATTATTGTACAATAAATTTGAAGGAAAATTTTCCCTTGAGCAACGGGCATTACACTGGGCAAACCATTAAACATATCTAGGGTGACAGCACCTACTACCAGTGGATGAACAGTATCAAATTAGGTAAAGTTGATAAGGACAGTAGCAAGGCAAACATGAACAAGAAACAAGCCTTGTGCCGAAATGCCGTGAGACATCGCCTGTAGTTGAACAGCCGGAAAAGAACAAGAGTTGACCAAGGGAGGTCGACAGGAAAGATAACAGAGAGTAAGTAAGTGGAAGCAATGCCGGAAAACGCTTTGAACCACACACACCAAACTTATCTGATTCTTGTAGACAGAAGCCTTCAGAGCATAACCATTTTTCTCCCTCATCGCCGTACAAATGAACAGTATGGTTTGATAGCACACATTAAACACAAAAGCTTGATAAGAGTCCCCCCCCCCCCCCCCCTTCGCTTGTCTTACCCAACAAACATCTTGCTCTCGACAACCAAACATAATAATTAGAAAGATTTTTAACCAATGTATTTTTTTAATAGCTTTTCCTTTTTAGAAGGAAAGAAACCAAGAGATGAGTGGAATGAGTTTAATAACCATAAAGCCCGGGTCGTTCTTTATGTCCTGCTTACTAAGACAGGCGGAACGCCAGGCGATTGCAGCGCCACACCGACTTAATTTCAACTAATCAACACTTTTCGGAGGGAGGGAGATGTCCTCCTTATCTTCACTCGACAATGACGGCTCGCAGTTCCTCCAATGGCAACTCTCTACCTTTCAAAATATGTTCTTATTTGCTGAAGTCTTCAGTCTTTGACTGGTTTGAAGCAGCTCTCAGTGCCTCCCTGTCCTGAGCTAATCGTTTCATCTCTACATAGCTACCACACCCTACATCCGAGCAATCTGTTTAACATACTCTAACCTTGGTCTACCCCTACAGTTCTTGTCCTCGACCCTTCCTTCCATCACTAAGCTTGCTATTCCTGGGTGTCTTAGTATGTGTCCTACCAACCTATCTCTTCTCTTCATTAGCAGTCGCCAGAAACATCTCTCCTCTCCCACTCGTCTTAATACCTCTTCGTTTGTAACCCTATCTACCCATCTGATCTTCATCATTCTCCTGTAACACCACATTTCAAACGCTTCTATTCTCCTCTTTTCTGATGCACCAACAGTCTTAAGTTTCACTTCCATAGAGCGCCACGCTCCAGACGAAGGCTTTCAAAAATAATTACTTCCTTACACCTAAATCTATATTCGATGTCAACAGATTTATTTTCAGTAGGAATGCTTTTCCTTGCCTGAGCCAACGTACTTTTTATATCCTCTTTGCTTCGTCCATCACTGGTTATTTTGCTTCGTAAGTAACAGAAATCTCCTACTTCCTTCAGCTTTTCACCTGCCAATTTGATGTCCATGGTGGCCACTACTCCTGGAAAACCTGGAAATTCTGGAAAACTCCTGGATTTTTATTAGGTCTGGAAAACTCCTGGAAAATTACCAAAAAATTGAAAACTCATGGAAAATAGCCACTGTTAATTAATTATAAAAATCTTTCTATCTTAAATCATACTCCCGCTGTGGTTTTGGGTGAGCACTCTATCATTAACGAAAGAAATTTCCTCAGGTTACCTGTTTCCGTGTGTGAGAAAACGCGATAGTGTTTTTGTAAAACATATTGAGTATAGACAACTTCTCCGCAATAAAATTTCAGGCGGCATACTTTTCTCTCTCTTTTTTTTATAGCGGACATTTGAGTCACAAAGGCTTTTTTAAAACAACAATTAAATCATTTGTGTGTAGGCTTGCGTATCAATAACGCAATCACCACTAATTTTTGTCAACATCTGTATAAGTAGACGAAACACAACTGCTTTATTTTGGTCTTGATGTAGGCAACCGATAAAGCCCCCCCCCCCGCCTCACGCTTATTTTTAAGTCTGAAAAAATGAAAATTACTCCTGGAAATTTCCTGGAAAACTCCTGGAAAATCGTTGACTGATTTGAGTGGCTACCGTGATAGAAGTTTCTGATTTCTTTCGGCTGCATTCCAATTTTTGTTTTACATTAATTGATTTTGCTCATGAATTCTTCCCTCAAGACGGAGTTTATACCATTCAAAAACACATTCAGATTCTCAGGCGTGGCGGCCAAGATGACGATGTCATCGGCAAATCTCGGAGAAAAGGTTTCAATTTTTTCCCCCTGAAACTATTACCAAATCTTCACGGATGATTCTTGATGTTCTCTCCTTACTTCAACAAAGGTTATTTTTAAAATATATTTAATTTTTACCCCCACCCCCCTCCTGATGAGAATCACATTGATGGGCTGCTTTTTCCACTTAAGTGGCGATTATCTTTGAAAGCTTTCGCTTTTCTCCGATGCCACTGAAAGCCACAGTTTTGTTTGAGAACAAGTCTCATATTTACCCCCAAAGTCAGCGGACAACCCGTCCGTCCTGAAAATGGTTTTCGTGGTTTCCCATTTTCACCACCAAGCTAATGCCGGAATGGTTCCTTTCGATAGGTCCAAGGCCAATTTCCTTCTGAAATCCCTTTCCTGTCCCGTCCTGAAAAGAAAATGAATGGCCATTGGCTGCATCAATAAAAAAAAGAGTGTCATTTGATTTTATGTTATTTTACTAAAATGACGTAATTTTAACAGCACTTGATGAACATTTCCATCTGACAAAGCTAAACAAAAATAAATTTTGATAAACAGCTGTGTTAAAATATAACAAACGAAGGAATTACTTCTAATTAATTTAACTCTTTAAATTTAACTTTTAAGATTAGTTTAACTTTGTCTAGTTATTATCTTGAGTATTGTATAAGGTGCGTTCAAAAAGTAACGAGCCGGAGGCTGGAATGCGCAAACCGGTGACGACATCGGCTAATCGTGGCGTGTGTAACAGGTGTGGTTCCGACCAGAGCGTGGAAGGGCACAGCCCGTCGCTAGATGGCACGCGTGCACGTCAAGTGACGATACAAAGTGAGCGGCAGCATGCATCAATCGTCCAACGCTGCCAGTCGCATTGCAAACAGTGACATGGAGGCATCAACCGAAGAGCAAAGATGTGTTGTTCGGTTTCTGACAACGGAAGGAGTAGGGGGAACGGACATGCATCGCCGAATGTCACAAGTGTACGGCGAACACTGCATGTCCCTTGCAAGGGTCAAGGCGTGGCACGGGACAACAGTGAATGCCCAGCGTTACTCGCAAACCTTGGCCACCCTTCGCCAAGCGATCAAAACAAAACGACCATGCAATCTCACCCGTGGGGTCATTCTGCTCCACGACAACGCACGACCTCACACGGCCAACACAGTCGCGGCACTCATGCAGAAATTGAAATGGGAGGTTCTCTCCAGACTTCTCTCCCTGTGATTACGCCATGTTTGGTCCCCTGAAAAGGGCTCTGCGGGGCCGAAGATTCACCTCGGACGCCGACGTCCAGCTGTACGTGCGGATCTGGTTCACATCGCAGCCCAGGGAATTTCATGAGACAGCCATTCACCGCCTCGTGTCACAGTGGGACAAGTGCCTCAACAGTCAGGGCCAATACTTCTAACATACAGGTACTGGTTTCTGTAATTATGCCTCCGGCTCGTCACTTTTTGAACGCACCTTATACAAACTCTGTTTTATATATTTATTATCGCCGATACTGTTACTCAGGGAATTTTCTGATTTATCCTGGAAAAGTGCTCTAAGTCCACTGTTATTCAATATTACTATAACCTACCTAACAAAACAATTTCAGAAACCCTTACCGTGGAATCTTTTGTACGCTGACGATGTGGCACTATTATCTGACAGTATTTATGACCTACAGGGGAGTTTTTTAGACCAATGGAGGAGAGCTCTAGGGTCTAATGGACTGCGCATTAGTTGAACCAAGACTGAATATATGGTATGCGACTTCCACAACAATAAACCCAGTATGACAAATATTGAACTTAAACTAGATGGTGAAACCATACCAAGGGTAATAAAATTCAAATATCTAGGTTCTGTCATTGCTGAAGATGGCACGATAACCGCCAATATAATCCATAGGGCCAGTTTATAAAACTGCCGTAAGACCAATCCTACTCTATGGTAGTGAAACATGGGCTACTACAAAGCTACATACCACTGAAATGCGTATGTTACGTTGGGCAGGTGGAGTTACTCTCAAAGATACAATCCGTAATGAACATGTGCGGGGCAGTTTCAAAGTAGAGCCTATAACAGAGAAACTTTTAGAAACCAGGCTAAGGTGGTATGGACATGTTATGCGGAGACCGGAGGATCATGTAGTGAAGAAGTGCCTTTCCATGGCTACACAAAAGAGAGGGAGCGGCAGACCTCAAACAACATGG
Organism: Meconema thalassinum; assembly: GCA_946902985.2. Lineage (NCBI taxonomy): Eukaryota > Metazoa > Arthropoda > Insecta > Orthoptera > Tettigoniidae > Meconema > Meconema thalassinum. Next base: position 231,423,448 of record OX336388.2, read on the forward strand.
ATGACGAATGTCCAGAGGGACATGAGAGTATTGGGCCTATCTGCTAATGATGCTTTACAACGTAGTGATTGGCGCCTCAGGATTAAGAAAGCCGACCCCGCGAAACGGGAAAAGGCGAGGAGGAAGAAGAAGATCCTGAAATAGTCAGGGAATTGTCAGGGAAATCTGTTAGTTGGTTTTGGTAGACATCCTGGGTGAGAAATGGGTTTACTAACTCCCGACATTCAATTGACTCACGTGATATTAGTTCGTTAAACACCTGTGGTCGTCTCGTGCGGCGATTTACGTGGATTATTTGATTATAATTGAATTGCAGCCAATGACCATAGCAGAGTATGCCGTATGCTCCCCATGAAGTTCAATTTCAAGTACAGTGAAACTTGGATAATTCGAACCTCAAAGGACCAGTAAAAAAATTCGAATTATCCAAAAATTATGAAAGTTCTTTGAGAAGGGTAGAGAAAATATTCAAATTCAAAGTTTCCGGTTCCCTCAACCTTTTTGATGTGTAACATCTTTCCACTCGGTTGCTGGATATTTTTGTGGGAGTGATATTGAAAAATGGGATGGAATTGGATCGGAAGGAAGTGTGTAAGACTGCTTTAGCAGCCAGAAGGATGTGATCCAGCTGGCAGTGGCAGCATGTGGAATGTTTATCACATACGGAATACTTTGTAACAGCAGAGTATCATGAAGGCAGTGCGAGAGTAGAAATATCATGTAGACAGTGAAGAAAACAAAAGAGAGTCTTGGAATTGTTATGTATTATGAGAGTGTAAAAAATAAAAACATTTTTTGTGTGTTGATAAGGATGATAAAAACGGTAACAACTTCAAGGTAGGATAACATGTCAGATGTTACACATCATATGCGACTACTGTAAGGCTCGTATCTTTTTTTCGGCCTTTGCCACTCTCATTCTCATAACCGAGAATTTTGTCTTTATTTTGCAGGTATGTTGACAACGTGTTTGGAGCAATCCCGAAAGCCTTTGCAATTTCAGATTTTTCCTTCATTCCCTTTTCCACTTCTTTAATCACCGCTATTTTCTCCGCCAAAGTCGAGGTTTTGTATGAAACCATAGGCTTTGATGACGACATCTTAGTTCTGTACACACACTTTAAAACACAGGCAAAACCAAACTTCTAAACAACAACCACAAGTCTAATCAGACCACTCAGCCCGCACTACCAGACAGGTGTAAGGGATGACACTGTTATGAGTTATGTGATGTGGAGTGTTGCAAAATAATGGAAGGGGGAGGGGTTGGGCATTGACCTTGAAAGGAGCGTCGCAGGCGTGTTGTTAGTCATGTAGGCAAAACCATCGAGTAGGGGCCGCATGCCAATGATACGTCATTTTTCAGGAATTCCTGACCCAACTGTTTGGCTTCCGATCGGCTTTTTACACATACAAACTTCGAATGATCCAAAATATAATTCGAATTAACCACGATTTTTTAGCATTGATTGTATATAAAATGCTAGGGACCAGTAAAAAAATTATCCAAAAATTCGAATTATCAAAGTTCTGTGAAAAGGGTAGAAAAAATATTTCAATTCAAATTTTCCGGTTCCCTCAACCTTTTTCGGCCTTTGCCACTTTCATTTTCATAACCGAGAATTTTGTCTTTATTTTTTAGGTATGTTGACAACGTGTTTGGAGGAATCCCGAAAGCCTTTGCAATTTCAGATTTTTCCTTCATTCCCTTTTCCACTTCTTTAATCACCGCTATTTTCTCCGCCAAAGTCGTGTATGGAACCCGAGGCTTTGATGACAACATCTTAGTTCTGTACACACACTTTAAAACACAGGCAAAACCAAACTTCTAAACAACAACCACAAGTCTAATCAGACCACTCAGCCCGCACTACCAGACAGGTGTAAGGGATGACACTGTTATGAGTTATGAGATGTGGAGCGTTGCAAAACAATGGGAGGGGAGGGGTTGGGCATTGACCTTGGAAGGAGCGTCGCAGGCGTGTTGTTAGTCATGTAGGCAAAACCATCGAGTAGGGGCCGCATGCCAATGATACGTCATTTTTCAGGAATTCCTGACCCAATTGTTTGGCTTCCGATCGGCTTGCCACGGTGGGTGAGTGGATAGCGTGTCGGTCTACTAACCCCAAGATTGCAGGTTCGCTCCTGGCCGTGGTAAGGGATTTTTGAAATTCGGCAAAAATACGACACGCATGTCATACGATATTGACATGTCAAAGAACCCATTTCAATTCAGTAGGCCGTGTTCATAATGGCAAAATTAATCTCGGGAGTTTCCGCCAACACAAAGTTCCTCATTTCTCTATTAGAAAGCGCTATAGTGTTCAAGGAGCTTAGATATCTAACCGCCTTGACTTTCAGAGTGACTCAAGGAACAACGAAATTCGACATGCAAATAACAAAGCTTGCACTGGCACCCGAGGCCATACTATATTATTATTATTATTATTATTATTATTATTATTATTATTATTATTAGACTACACGTAAAATCTTCGAATTATCCAAAATATAATTCGAATTAACAACGATCTTTTTAGCATTGATTGTATATAAAATGTTAGGGACCAAAAGAAAAAATCGAATTAAAGAAGATTTCGAATTATAGAAGTTTGAATTAGCCACGTTCCACTGGTTCCAACTTTGATCACCAGAGATGCCACTGTCGCTGACACCTAGCGGCAAACGTTGGAACTTTGGATGTCGTGTTGGTAAGAGTCTGTTGGATAATTGCTCTTGTTTTATTATCTGGGCCGAATTCTTTCAAGATTTCGGGATGAGTGGGTCTGTCAATCGAGTCGTACCTTTATGAAATCTACGAAGGTGACTGCAAATTTCTTATTTCTCTGCTTTAGGTAGGAAAGGACAAATCTAAGATTCATGATTTGTTCGGCACATGAACGGCCTTTCCCGAAACCTCCTTGGTATTCACCCAGCTGTGGGTCCATTGTTCCTCTGCTCTAGTTTGAAGTGCCTTCGTCCCCCAGGGGCTCACATCTTATGGTATGTGGGTTGGCGACCACGGGACTCCAGCTGAGTCCATCCAGCATTGCTTCCACTTACTTGTGCCGGGATGCTCTCTGTCTTCTTTCCTGTCGACCTCCCTTGGTCAACTCTTGTTCTTTTCTGACCCCGACGGTATTACGGTATCCGAGGCCTAGGGAATCTTTCACTTTCCCGCCTTAATTGGCCCTTGTCTCATCTTTCCTGATCTCTCCTTCTTCGAGGGGTCAGACCTCTTGTTTTCTTTTCATTTTATTTCCTTTTCTCTTGATCCCGCACTGTTTTTGTTACTTGGCTCCCCGTGTATCTAAATTCCCTTTAGCGTTCTTTTTTTTTTCACATACACTACATTTTGTAGGTATTCTTAATCTACGTTGCATTTTGTAAGTTTTTTCGATCTAAATTGCATTTCGCAATAGTTTTCAACCTCAATTGCATTTTGTAAAGATTGACAATCTAAATTGCTTTTTAGTAAGTCTTTCAATGTAGGCTCAGGACACTTTAGTGAGTTTTTTGAATTTCAAGTGCATTTTGTATTTTCAACCTAAACCGCATCTTGCAAGAATTTTAAATATAAATTGCATTTTGTGTGGTGGGCATTTTGCAAGTATTTTGATTCGTAATTGCATTTTGTGGGTATTTTGAATCTAAATTACATTTTGTCAAGTATTTTCAATCTAAATTGCATTTTGTAAGTATTGTCAATCCAAATGTAGTTTGAATCTACCGTGCATTTTGTAAGCATTTTCAATTTCAATTGCATTTCGTAAGTATTTTGAATTTCAATTGCACTTTGTGAATATTTTGGATTGGAAATGGGATCATTCAATCTGAATTGCATTGTGTATTTTCAATTTCAATTACATTTTGTAAGTATTTTGAACCTCAATTGCATTTTGTACGTATTTTCGATCTCATTTGCATTTTGTAAGTATTTTGAATTTCGATTGCATTTTCTAAGTATTTCGACTCTACATTGCATTTTGTACGTATTTTGAACCTAGCCTACATTTCGTACGTATTTTTCAATCTATTCCTTTTGTGAATCTTTTCGTTCTAAATTCCCTTTTGTATGAACATTTTGTGAGTAGTTTCAATCTGAGTTCCTTTTTGTAAGTATTTTCCGTCTCACTTAATTTTCGTTCTGGTTTCTATTTCGCTGTTATTTTCGCTATCACCCAGATCATTAGGGGCCGATAACCTAGATGTTAGGCCCTTTAAAACAACAATCATCATCATCATCGAAGTACCTTCGAAAGGATCTTGTAGGTTATTAAGAGAAGGGAGATGCCACAATAATTGTTTACGCCCATTCTGTCACCTTTTTTATGAAGAGGTGGGTCAGTGCAGAGGACCACATAGAAGTTCCTCAGTTTCCCAAATGTTGCGAATTATTTCCGTGAGCTTATCGACTGCATTGTGTCCTGCATTTTTCCACATTTTATTGAGTCTTCCCCTGGTGCCTTGTTGTTCTTTAAGGAATGTATGATATGGCTAACTTCTTCTCTTGTGGGAGGTACTGAATCAGGATGGATGGGAGTGTTGTTGTCGAACGTGAAGGTGGATTCTGGAGCTTCGCAATTGAGGAGTAATTCGCCAGGATATGACAGTTGTCCGTATTATTGTAGACAATTCAACCGTCTGGTCCCTTGAAGTGTATACTTGGGGGATTGTATTTGCTGAGGTGAAGGTCTTAAAAGAAGTCTCGGGTATTGTTCTTCTTAAAGTCATCCTCGATCTGTACTAGCTGGTTCTTGTCGAAAGCACGCTTTATCCCTCTGATAGTTTTGGCAGCATGTTTTCTTGCATCCAAGAATATAGTCAGGTTATCTTGGTTCTTCTGCCTTTGCGACAAAGCCACATCACATTCCCAAGTCCACCATAGATGTTTCTTTGATTTTGTTAATGTAGCTGTATTGTTAGCTGCCTTGACTAATGCGTCTTGCAGTTGCTCCCAATTGCCTGGGTCTTGAGACTCCAGCTTCTCTGTGTCAAACCTGTGGATTTTTCTCCGTTGGACCTTTCTAGTATTCCTTGGAAGGAGCTTTACCTTAAGCTTTGAAAGATAAATATCTGAGTCAAGATTGGCACTTCTCAGAACTCTGACGTTGTGGATCTTCTGTCGTGCTTTTCTTGCAGTAGGGACATGATCTATTTGGAACTCACCAAGGTTGGGGTTTGGGGATGTCCAAGGTTTCTGCTTTCTTGGCAAGTGTTTGAAGGCAGTTGATTTCAGGATTAGATTGAATGCCTTGCAAAGTTCTATGAGTCTCTCTCCATTTCTATTAGTTCTTCGGTGAGCAGGATACTTTCCAACAATGTTTTGGAATTAGCTCTCTTTTCCGATTAGCGCATTAAAATCACCGAGCAGGATGATTGTATGCTTCTCTGGAATCCTACTAATACAGTAATATCTTCCAGTTCCCCCAGAATTCCGACTGAGTCAGTCTTGTTTGCTTGATTGATTGGCGCATGCACATTTACGATGGTGTAGATTTTGTTCATACTTCGGAAAGTGAGAGTTGAGACTCGGCTGTTAGGAGAGGAAAAGTCTGTTATGGAATCTAATATCCTTTTGTTGATAATAAATCCAGTATCAAGGTGAGGAATGGTATTCAAAACAAGTTTCTTCTTCTTCTTATTATTATTATATATATTTTTGGTCGTGTGGCTTCCTGAGAGGCCGAGTGCAGGTCTTTCTATTCGACGCCCGTGGGCGACCTGCGCGTCGGGATGAGAGATGGAAGGGATGAAGATTAATGAAACTGGGCAAGGATGTGGAAGGAAGCGGTCGTGGCCTGTCAGAAGATACTGTCCCAGCATTTGCCTGGTGTTGAAAATTGGAAACCACGGAAAACCATTTCAAGGACAGCTGACGGTGGGGCTCGAACCCACGCGTCTACCGAGTCAGCAGAGAGTTTGGTCCCATGGCCTAACGCAGCGCTTTAGCCAGCGTAACCACTACTGTCGGTATATTATTATTATTATTATTATTATTATTATTAATAGCATAATTGGCAGAGGACTAACTAACCCTTTTATTGTTGCCTTGAGTAGGTCTTCAGACCTATCCAGGACGAATAAGAAGAAGTGGTGATGGGGGAAGGGACGGCAGGGCTTCCAGCGACTCACTTTTCTCACTATTTGATAAAATTACTTACTATTCTCACTTTTTTTTACAAAACTGGTCACATTCTGCGTTAAAAATGGTCTCGTGCACAATCAGATTGCTAGAAACGACACAAAAATACGAGGCACGTCCAGAAAGTAAGTTCCGTTTGGTAATAAAATTGAATTGTGTACAGATACAGAAAAATTATTTATTGCACAACATTCTACACCTCTTAAACTAGTTTTCCACATAACTGCCGAACTTTTGCAGGCATTTGTCATAGCGTGGCACTCGTTTTTGGATACCTTCTTCATAGAAGTTTGCCGCCGACCGTAAACGAGAGTGAAGACTCCCCTGTAAGATATCCTACCGTTTGGCCACCACTGTTGGGAAAATTGCGTATGTGGTCAGGAGAACTCCTAAACATACGCACTTCTCCTGGTAAGCACGCAATTTGCCTAACAGTGGTGGCCAAACGGTAGGATATCTTACAGGGGAGTGTTCACTCTCGTTTACGGTCGGCGGCAAACTTCTATGAAGAAGGTACCCAAAAACTTGTGCCACGCTATGACAAATGCCTGCCAAAGTTCGGCAGTTATGTGGAAAAGTAGTTTAAGAGGTGTAGAATGTTGTGCAATAAATAATTTTTCTGTATCTGTACACAATTTAATTTTATTACCAAACGGAACTTACTTTCTGGACTTGCCTCGTATACCCATGAATGGGTAGTTCATATTTCTGCCACCGGTGCAAAGCTTCCATGGTGCGATACCACAGCCGGAGCTGTGAAGCGATTGCCGAAAATTTTAACAAAAGTTCACATTTATAGTTTTGTTTTACGATTTAAATTTCTTCAGTGTAGCATTGATTTTCCTATCCATTATTTCCAAGTGTCATCTAACTACATGAAAAATCACAAACAGTACTCTGAGATATAAACATAGGTGCAATTTGGTTGACATTTTTGGGGGGCTATGGTTGGTTTAGGGGAGCTTGGACACCCGAGCCCCCCCCCCCCCCCCCCAATTGCACCTACAGATTTCAACGAAAGTTAAAATTATGAACCAGATATACGGCCATAAATGCGAATAATGATATGAATTTACTCACTATTTACTCACTTTTTTTCATACAAAAACACACCTTTTTTAACTTTTTCGAAAGAAAAACACTCACTATTTCACTATTTTTGGACGAGTGAGTGGGTGGAAGTCCTGGGGGACGGATAACATTTTAGTTTAAAACAGAGTAATACTTGGTATCTGTGGCACAGAGGATAGCAGAGCTGTGGAAGCGTATTGAAGCTAGATTAGCGAGCAAGAAGCAAGAGGAGGAGGAGGAGGAGGTTGGTCGTTAAAAGAACACACAATTAGCCTCTCCTGATGTATTCCTGGTGTCGTCGTCTTCTACAACAACAAACAGCAAACTTGGAGCATAAAGCACAGGTGGCGCTCGCGATTTATAGCGCGGCCCTGCCTGCTATTAGCATAGCCTAGCATCTTCGCTACTCCCGTCTTTACTTACTGATCAATACATTCATAAACACCTACGGGGCATTGAAATAAATAATAATAAAAATAATTAATTAAATAAATAGATAAATGAATCGATAGATGAATAAATAAATACATAAATGTAACAAGAAGTTCCATGACGAACTAAAGAGCCTACTTTTCTTAAAATTTAAGATTCATGCTATCTAGAATAATGACGAAATCAAGTTGGTAATATCGAAATTTCTAATTAGTTCGAAATACTGTATACCTGGCATAATGTAACCTAATAGAGAACTACAGTTGGCAGCCCTGGTGACTGAATATATTCTTAGTTCCGTCTCTTAAGGTAAAGAATACAAAATTTGGTTGACGTCCAATGAATAGCATGGACGTCACATGCAGTTAAACATTGGATCTAACAGCGCACGTAAAATCATATTGGCAACAATGACATACATGTATTTATCAGAAATAATCTGAAATAATACGATCTATTGTTGTGTCAATTTTGAATAAAATCCATTAGTTAGTATAGAAGTTACATGCATTTTAAAATTGGACCTATCAGCAGGCTTAGAATCATGTTGGCAGCACTGGCGTAGGCCTATATTAGTTACTCCAAATTAATCTAGAATGACATGTACTATACGTGTGCAAAGTTTAGAGCTATTGGCTTGCATACGTTCTCATATTTTGATAATAGGGTAGCAAAAATAGAGACAGTATTTATTAATAGTTGGCAGCCCTGGTTACTCTTAAGAATCGGCGTAGTCATATCTGTTATGGTACACATAGCACACACGAAATTTGGTTGAAATCCAAATGATAGTATAGAAGTTACATGTATTTAAAGTTGGACCTCTCATCAGGCTTAGAATCATGTTGGTAACACTGACGTATATAAGTTACTCCAAATTAATATAGAATGTCAGGTACTATACGTGTGCATAGTTTAAAGCTGTCGGCTTGCATACTTTCTGATATATGGGTATTGGGATTTCAAAAAAATTGAGAGCATTTATTAACAGTTGGCAGCCCTGGTGGCTCTTAAGAATACGCTCAATCATATCTGTTTATGTACACATAGCACATACGAAATTTGGTTGAAATCCAATTGATAGTGTAGAAGTTATATGCATTTAAAATTTGGACCTATCAGCAGGCTTATAATCATTTTGGCAACACGGCCATGTATGGCCTCTTGAAATTTTTACTGCAATATTATTATCTATACGTGTGCCAGTTTTGAAATAGCTCCCATTCATACATTCCAAGATATCCAACATGAAGCTCAAATTTCAATTGCGATTGTTCAGCAGTTGGTAGCACTGACATCATTTTCAAATATGGCCGTGAGATATTCAGGTATAGATCTTTACTCCTACCAAATTTTGTTTCGATTGCTGCAGCCGTTTAGGAGTTGATAGGGGGGGGGGGGGAACACAGACAGACACACATTTGCCCGATCTCATAAGTCTACTTTTTCCTCATGTTTGCAAAATGTGAAAAGTTGGCTAAAAATACAGTAAATATAAAAGTAAATAAACAACAACGACAACAACAATTAGAAAGCGAAGATTGCCGTCTGTGTGTGTGTCCCACATTTAAATGCTTGTAACTTCTATACTATCAATGGGATTTCAACCAAATTTCGCATGTCCTTTGTGTACCATAACCGATATGACTATGCGTATTCTTGAGAGCCAGCAGGGCTGCCAACTGTTAATAAGTGCTCTCTCTCTAGACTGTTTATCCTAATTCCAATATATCAGATGCCAACTGCTCTAAACTTGGCACACGTATAGTACCTGACAGTCTAGATAAATTTTGAATAACTGATACATGTCAGTGCTACCAACATAATTCTAAATACTTGTAACTCTTATATATTAACAAATGGATTTTATCCAAAATTGGGGCAATAATAGATCATAATGTTTCAGATTAATTCTAAGCAACACATACATGACACTGTTGCCAACATTATTTTACGAGCGCTGATAGATCCAATGTAACATTTCATTTCTGAATTGAGTCGTCCAGTTGCAAAACCGGTTTAATCCACTTGTGAAAAAGAATCATTTCCATGAGAAACGTTTCTCTGGGCTTTGCCTCTCGTATCTTTTGTGTTTGTTGTTTTCTACTTCTTTCTTTTTGCTTTGTGTTTTTGGTTTTGTGTTTGCTTTTGCTTTTGAATTTTACTTTTTGATTTTCTTTCTTAGTTTTGTGTTTTTTTTCTGCCTTTGCTTAATTTTGAACTTTTGCTTTTTGCTTTGTGTTTTTTTCTGCTTTTGTTATTGAATTTTGCTTTTTGCTTCGTATTTTTTGTTTTTGGTTTTTAGTTTGTTTTTTGGAAAATCAAAATAAAAGCAAAATAAAATAAAGCAAAACAAAAAACAAAATAAAATAAAACAAAATTAAATTAAATAAAACAAAATGAAATAAAGCAACTTCTTCTTCTTCTTCTTCTTCTCCAGCATGATTATTCCCACTTATGTGGGGTCGCTGATGCGGATATTCCTCCTCCACGTTGTTCTACCCCGGACCATTTCCTCCACATGCGCCCGCTGTTTCATGCTTTCTTGAATGCTGTCCTTCTATCGTCTTTTTGGTCGTCCTCGACTCCGTTTCCCTGGTGGAAACATTTCCATCATCCGATTGCCCACATAATCTTGTTCTCTTCTCTTAACATGGCCATACCATCTGAGGCCAGCTTCTCTGACTTTCTCAGGAACTTGCACCACGATAAGTCGTCTCCTAATCACTTAATTCCTCACTTTGTCCAACCTTGTATGTCCACTTGCCCATCCCAGCATACACATTTCTGCCACGTCCAGCTTTTCTGCCCATCTCCTTGTTATCTGCCAGGTTTCTGCCCCGTATATCATTGCTGGTCTCACCACGGCCTTGTGAACCTTCCCTTTTTAATTTTTCTGGTACCTTCTTGTCGCAATGAAATAAAGCAACATAAATTAATTAAATAAATATTTTTACGACATGATCCTTATTCACGAGTTTTGGAACTGGACCACTCATGTATAGATTAATCATTGGCATCAATCTTAAATTTTAAGAAAAGCAGGCTCTTCAGTTCGTCACTACTTGTTTTTATTGGCTTTATACGAGGGGAGGGAGGAGGCATTATATACGCCCCTGGTATAAAGTCGTGAAGTATTGCACAGTGTAGGTCTATGTTTTAGCACACCAGAATGTCCACGAAGAGGCGCAGGCAGGGTTAGCACACGACCTTATTGCTCCTCTATATTTAATGATTCATCAACGAGAAAAAAGCGTCGTGGTCGAGGAGAGGATAGGATATGTGTGGAGGGTTAGCCAGGCTATTGTTCTGCTAATTGCTGGTGGGGCCAAAGACCAGACCGTCACCGTATCAGCTTCTTCTGCGTTCCACCTGTCTCAACTTTACTCCCGCTATTTTAAAATCCAGTAGTGGCAGTATTCGCAGCTTCGCCAAATGAAACAAATCTAATGGCAAGACATCCCTAAGCTTACCGGTGTTTTAAACCGAAAAACAAGATGAAATCAGGCTGTCTACTCCTCTGGAAGACATGGAAAACAGGGAATACTCTGGGAATTGTAGTTTTACAAGCTCCAACCTTGAATAATTGGAATTTAAGAATTTAAATTTTGATGGGGTAATGGTTGTTGTAGTTGTATGTTCGTACTGACGTTAGATCAGAAAACTCTCATTTCTTGGAAGATGGAGCACACAAATTACATGTGTAGACTGTGTATTTGTATATAACTGTGTAACAGTTTGAAAGCATTAATATTGACGAGCTACTTTCAATCCTCTCAAGTACAATAGATTTTCTGGATGAAGAATTCAGAAATTGGCAACATATAGAAAAAATATATTTATCTGTAACTTTCTATTTTGTATTTTCTACTTTGTCATGCTGCCGTTTATTATACGAGCACTTTTTGAAATGCTCTTTAAGTACAAACTCTGTTTTATATATTTATTATGGCCCCTACTGTTACTCAGGTAATTTTCTGATTTATCCTGGAAAAAGCACGGAATTGTCAGGGAAATCTGTTAGTTGGAATTTTCTGATTTATCCTGGAAAAATCAGGGAATTGTCAGGGAAATCTGTTAGTTGGAATTTTCTGATTTATCCTGGAAAAATCAGGGAATTGTCAGGGAAATCTGTTAGTTGGAATTTTCTGATTTATCCTGGAAAAATCAGGGAATTGTCAGGGAAATCTGTTAGTTGGAATTTTCTGATTTATCCTCGAAAAATCAGCGAATTGTCAGGGAAATCTGTTAGTTGGAATTTTCTGATTTTTCCTGGAAAAATCAGGGAATTGTCAGGAAAATCTGTTACTCAGGGAATTTTCTGATTTATCCTGGAAAAATCAGGGAATTGTCGGGGAAATCTGTTAGTTGGTTTTGGTAGACACCCTGATAATTGATGGTACAGTAAATTGGCTTTCACTGGCCCTGAATTAATACTCAGCAAATTATCTAGGTTTATGCCGTGTCTTGTGCGCTTCGTAAGAAGGGAGGTAGTGCACAGTTCGTTACTCCTGTAGGGGTCTGGGCGGGGAGCTCTAAGAGCCCGCTGATGGGCCAACTTGGTGTTCCTGTCGAAAACCGCACACAAGACACGGCATAAACCTAGAAAAATTGCTGGAGTTTTAAGTTGATGATTGTCTACAAAGAGTTGGTTTTTCACCATCACAAAGATTAAATGCGATTGTTTTCTGTCATTAGGTCCTGCAATGCAAAAAAAGGAAAATCAAGTCATGTAGATGGAGGGTAGAGAATTCGTCTATTTATTCATTTAGAATAATCTCTACTTAGTATACTACAAAGTCCCGGATTCTTAGATGTAACGCGTAATCTCGAGAACCACTGGATGCGGTTTTCACCATTCTGTAAAGGATTTCTCGAGGAAGGTTTCTGCAGAAAAACATTCATTTATGATTAAAGGAAGCCGAGCAGTAACGATTTCAGTAAATCGAGTTGAAGATAAACATGCCGTCCGTGCGCCTTTGATGAAGCTTACGCTGGGTAAACCGTTAAAATTACATGAAAAATTTGGGGAATTAATTTATTTCCTGTCCCATATATTTTATTAATGCAGGCAATGGCCATGTATTTTTCTTTTCAGGACGGGTCAGGGAAGGGATTATGAAAGGAAATCGGCCGTGGACCTATTGAAAGGAACCGTCCCGGTATTTGCCTGGTGGTGAAAATGGGGAAATCATGAAAACCATTTTCAAGACGGCCGAGGTGGGAATCGAACCCACGCTCTCCCGAAGCCAGCGGGACACGAGGTAGCGCGTTAGCGCTCTCGGCCACCGCGGTCGGTGTGTACCATATATTAACATATCATCAAGAAAGTAGCTGTTTTTAAGAGGTCAGGTATAGATGTATCACTGACAATTATTTCAGATTTCTATATTACTTAGTTTCATAACTGAGCATACCAAAAGAAAACAAAATCTGAGAAAATTAACATTAAAGATTAACTCATAAAAATCTTACTTGAGATCTACTGTAGGTTAGAACACCCCCCTCCCCATTTTCAGTTATAGCCTCCTGAGTAGCCACCTTCATGCTGTGTTCACTGACTTTCTCTACTGCCTCACTAATAATGTCTGTGAACCTATGAAATCTAGTAGGAGAACTAGGCAAATTCTTTATAGCACATAGCATCACATTGGCATCACACGTTGTTGACACTAGCACCAATCGCTTAGCAACGAATTGCCTTCAAAACGGGGGTATGTTCATAAATACACCTACATTTCCTCGAAAGTTAACGAAGATTAAATTCTTGCGTGCAGAAGGCGGTGTGGCACTTTTAGATGACAGAAGCCATGAAATATACAAATTATGGGTACTTGGAATACTATTTTGCCGAAATAAAAACTGTTGTCATGCTGTTAGTGATGTGGGCTGGATAAATACCCAGTGGGAAAGTAAATATAAATTGGGTATTTAGCCGGGTATATACCTAGTGGTCATTTAAATACCCAAAATGAGGGTATTTTCAGTTTTTTGAGCTTTGTACAACACTTTTTGTTTTGTTGAGGTTGTGTTAGACAAACAAGGACTGAAACACAGGAATTTCATGCCTTAAATTGAAATCAGGAACAATATTGATTCTTCAAAACTAAAAGAAAAGGAAAATTGACGTCCGGGTATTATTTAGTATTCATATGTTTTGGCACTGAAACCTTGTCTTTAAATGTGGTTTTTTTTTCGTTAAACTAAAGTAAAATATTGGATTAAACCTTTTGGTTGTTTTGTGCTTTAATTTTTTAATAAATACCAAGATATTGAGAAGGTCAAGTTTTATTACGATACTGGAAATGAGAAACAAAGATGTGGGAAGGAAAAGCTACTTTTGTAGTAATAAGAGTAGGCTATATGAATATTAATTGAAATGTGTATGCCAAAACTCAAAAGGTAATAAACTATATTCATTAGAAAGAACATTTGAAAAAAATGCTTAGTAAAAGTGCTTGAGTTATTTTTCATTCAATTTTAAATATAAAAATATTAATTTTTAATATCATACTCTAAATAATATAAATGCATGTCAGGAAGTTTTTGTAGTATGTGGGCTCTATAATGGGTGAAGATGTATGCCAGCAAGCAAGAGAGTTGGCAACACTGCTCAGCTCATCCTACCCAGAATTCAAACTGACACTGTACTTCCCTCCATTCTCTATTCTTTGTTTGATGCCTACTGTACTTAACCTAACTTTTTCAGTGTAGTGGAGTTGTTAGTTTATATCTCCCGATCTAATTCTAATTCTGTTTTTAAGTCCCAATTTTAATTAAATTAAATTTGATTAACTATCTAATGTTGTTACATTTCTAAAAAGTTATTGTAGAATAGTTTGCATACCGGTACCCTTTTTTAAGGTTCAACTTACCACGACACAGGATTTTTGATGAAAAATTTAAAATACCTGGGTATTTACCCAAATTGTGTATTTACCCGAGTATATACCCTGGGTATTTACCCCGATTTATAAATACCTGGATATTTTACATCACTACATGCTGTACATGTGTCAAAGAACACCAAAATACTTTTAAACGAATGTCGCATTTTGCGAAAATTGAGGTATGTACTCCCCGTAATAGTTTTACCATTATAGATCACGCACGTTGTTAGCCTGGTTGATTTTGGGATCTTGGCAATTAAAATTTCAGATCCCCGAATACAATCCTAGCTACGTCACTGATTCCTCTGTTAGTTTTTATGTTCGACGGTTAGATAGAAAGTTAAAACAATAATAGGTACGTCGAGGAAGGAAAGAGGAAGTGTAGGCAGCCTCGGAGGATAAAGCATTCATGGTCCCCTTCGACCACATGAATAACGTAGACATCCCGAGCCTCGTGGGACATGGCCGCAGCGTGCTTGCTAGTCCGTCTTTTATTGGGCCACACAACAACAGCACAGTATTGCCGCCTCATGCAAATGTCGAGCGTCATCACAGACGCTCCATCACCTCGGACATTTTCCATTCATGCTGCATTCGTTTTAAGGACACCACGTACTCTTGCATGATGAAAAAATCGATTTTTTTATTTTGGCGCCATTAAATTCTTCATTCTTTTCTGAATCCAAATATCTATAGTTTGTTGGGGTTTTGATGTCTACAACTACCTTAAATTCGTTTTTTTTAAATTAGCGTCCCATGCTCTGAATGATACACTTTTAACTTTGCCAGCTGTTTTCCGTTAATACTCATTTTTCATGTTTAGGTACCAATAACTAGGAAACCATTTTAAGATAGAGGGCTAATTTTTTTACATTAACTTGCCTAATGGAGTACTTGAATGTTAACCTATTTTCACTTCCAAAACATAGTAGGCATGGATTGGGAAGAGAAAAATTGATACATATTTTTGAATAAATTTAAAAAGAAAGAGTTCGTTTTTTTTTCTTGCATTCTGTCCCAATAATAATGAAACAATGTCGTTACTCATCTGCCATGATCCATTCCAAGTATGAGAACAAAATTTGGGAATATTTGACTGAAAAACAACTGAGAAATGTGTACCTGAAACAACTTATACAACATTTTTTTGAAAATTTATCTGTCCAAATTTGTATTCATTTCACACATCCTATAAAAGCAAAGTAGCACTACATGGTCAAAAACAGCTCAGAATATACCGCTTCTTATATGTGACAAGAATCATAGCTGTACCTTTAGCATAAACCCAGAAAATACTTAGTAAATTGATGCCACAAAAATAGCCTTTCATCTTGTAAGAGTACGTGGTGACCTTAAAGTTGAATACATTTCTTAGGCCTGTATTAGACTATCAAAGAAATTTGTCTAAGATCTTGGATAATAGATCTTTCATAAAAGTTAATGGCAAGCTGTACAGTACCATACGATTTGCAGATGATATAGCCCTGATAACTGAAAATGAGAGTGATATGGAAAATGCTCTGAATCACATAAATTAATTATTGCAAGAGAAGTGTGGTATGAGGATAAATGAGAAGAAATCCAAAGTAATGGCATGCACTAGGGATGGCGACCGAATGGTCAATGTTCTAATGGATGGTGAAAAACTATCCCAAGTAAAGGATTTCAAATATCTGGGGAGCTTGATCACATCAAATGGAAAGTGTACGACAGAAGTAAATGCTCGAATCGCACAGGCAAAAGAAGCCTTCTCAAAAAAGAAGTCTTTACTAACATCCAAGACTGTTTACTTAGAGGTGGGGAAAACACTTCATGGAAAGTTTTGTATGGAGTATTGCAAGTTATGGCTCTGAAACATGGACTCTGCGACAAGCAGATGTATCAAAACTTAGGGCATTCGAGATGTGGTGCTGGCGACGACTACTGAAGATACCTTGGACTGATAAAGCCACGAATGAGAATGTTCTCAAAAGAGCAAAGGAGACACGTACCTTGGTTGAATTCTTAAACAGAAGAAGGAATAGTTTTGTTAGCCATTTGATTCGTCATTCTGACTGGTGCACCACACTCTTCGAAGGGAAGCTAGATAGAAAGAGGAGTCGAGGAAGACCAAGGACTCAATTTATAGACAGCATTAAAGGCAAGCACACTTATTGCCATTTGATGCTACAGGCCAGAGAAAGAAGACGTTTTGGAAGACATGCATGTTACCCACCAACCTAGTGGTTGAGGAGGAGGAGGAGGCAGTGTAATGGGGAAATCTTTTATAAAATTTATTTTATGTTCGACCCTGACTATTATATGTCAGAAAACTGTACTATAATGAGGCTCATTATAACACTATTTTTCATTATGGAACAGTTTCTCCCACGAATCAGAGCTCAAGAAACAGTTGTTTGACCAATTAGATAATTAGATGCGCTGAGTTCCACGGCCTTTTAATTTAAATTGCACTGCCTGGCCTAGTGTCATAGTAGGGTAATCGAGGAGGCCATGGTCAAATACAAGGCATTCTCTGCGTCCCATGCGCTCTGTTCAGTACAGAAGACTGGCGAAATCTCGACATATATTTATGAATATTTATGTTCGAACATAAAATAGTTATAATAATTATCGTCGAACATAAACAGTCCTATGCAACTCGCCTATAATGGTAATTAAGACTCGCATACGCTCGTTTCATAAACATACTCGTGTCTTAATTATTGCCATTATAGGCTCATTGCATAATGTACTATTATAAATGTGTATGAGCATCTAGCTATCTTTGATAAAAGATTGAAACCAAAATGGCGGATCATAACAGGTGGAATATTACCACAACAAAGGTACTCATATCAGAATGTTACATAATGAATGGTATACAATATAAAACATAAATAACAGATAGAAAGTGTAGGTAAGAATAGGCGAGGCTATAAGCGCTGCACATAAAGGACGCACATTTCAGGATATAAAGGGGAATTAAATATAGGTTGAAATAAGCCGTGATTAGCAGTGTATTTTATGTTCAAATATTTGTATTAAATATTTTCTTTGACAAATGTCTTTGTTTGTGGAGTACGGGCCTTAGCAGCCAAAGTAGGGGTCCTCATTTTAGCAAAAACGTAACATGACGCAATTCCATCAATTGTGCCAAACATTGAAGGGCTTAAGGGCCCAAAACGTTTCAAACTGTAAGTCATGGAGAGCTCTATCAAAGTAATTAAAAAAAACAAATATCGAAAATCACTAAATGCAATTCCGGAAAAACAGCCTAAAATCGCTTGTTTCTTTATTGTTTTTCTTTTTGATTCTAATCCTAGCCAAATTAACTTATTTACATACAGTACAGTCCCACTATTCCGAAAATCCGGCTATTCCGAACAGAGTTGAGAAAAGTAGCCTACCGATTGTTCTTGTTTTATCATTTCAAATGATCTTGTCGACTTCGTCGTTATGCTTTGGGTCTAACGTTATGCGGGACGGAGACGGAGACTGTGACGTCATGCAGCCGCGCGGGAAGGTTAAGTTAATGGGTAAAGGACGGCGAGTGCGTGACGTCATGCAGCCACGCGAGAAGCCTAAGTTATTGGTTAATGGAGTCTGTTGAAAGAGTCCTGGGGCGTCGAGTGACCTGGGGCTTCGAGCGAAGCGAGAAGCCTTCCTGAGCCCTTCTAACATGTGTAGCATTTGTAGCATGCGTCATTTGAAATGATATAACGTCTAGTTTTTCAGACTGACTGTAATTTCTTGAAAACATATCTAGACCGGAAGTAGTTATAAGGGCTTAAGTGAAACTCTGCATTGACTCACACTAACACTCATAGTGGTAGAAAGGGCAAACTTCAGTCTACCGCGAGCCGGCACCTCCTTTACGTTTGGAAATGTGGAGAAAACAACGAAAATGAATTACAATTGCTCCAACAATAAGATTGAGTGATGAACCGGGTTTTGAATCGGCAATCGGACAAATATGTGCTAGTGATCCACATACGACGATAAGATAGTGTCACAAACGAAGACAACCTCCCTATAATCGACAACGTGAATTACCAAGTCTAAGCAGTGCAACATTTTTAAACGGGAATAGTCCTATGTTTTCCCCTGGTTTATAGACTATGTTCATACACAATTTCAGCTAAACCGGTGGAGTAGCTCTTACGTGAAAGTGTAACAGACATACACCACTCGAATTTTATACGGGGCTAAATGAGTCTTTTGCTGTTAATAGACTGCTTGTGGACTATGATCATATCTCCCGCTCACCTGAGAAGTTGTCTCTCACAGAGTTACATTCCTGGCTAGTGCTTGTGGGAATTTCGTCAAGTCCGGAATCCACGTTAAAAAGCTTATGACCTCAACCTAAGGGTTCATATTGTAATACTGCAAACTTCCTTCCTTCCTTCAGAGATCAAGTTTTGCGTGCCCTGTCTATACTTTGATAAGATTCCTCTGGTTCTCAGAGCTACAGACATCAAGTTTTGTGTGCCCTGTCTATACTCTGATAAGATTCCTCTGGTTCTCAGAGCTATAGACATCAAGTTTTGCGTGCCCTGTCTATACTCCGATAAGATTCCTCTGGTTCTCAGAGCTATAGACATCAAGTTTTGTGTGCCCTGTCTATACTCTGATAAGATTCCTCTGGTTCTCAGAGCTATAGACATCAAGTTTTGTGTGCCCTGTCTATATTCTGATAAGATTCCTCTGGTTCTCAGAGCTACAGACATCAAGTTTTGCGTGCCCTGTCTATACTCTGATAAGACCGGGTGAGTTAGCCGTGGTGGTTACGGCATGACTGATGGCAGTCGCTCACATCCGGGAGGCGAGGAGGTTCGAATCCCCCCGCTGGCAACCTTGAAGATGGTCTTCTGTGGTTTTCCATCTTCCTTCCAGGCAAATGCCGGGGTTGGTCCCTAACTATAGGCCACAGCCGCTACCTTCCAACTCCTCGTCATTACAATCCAACTTCCCTCCTTCCCTCCCCAACGGTACTTGTAGCTCACCCATTGGGTGTCCGTCTCGAAGCAGCTACAAAAAACTGGCGAGCCGAACATGTCCTCGGACACTCCCGGCACTAAAAGCCATACGCTAAAAAAAACTCTGATAAGATTCCTCTGGTTCTCAGAGCTAGAGACATCAAGTTTTGCGTGCCCTGTCTATACTCCGATAAGATTCCTCTGGTTATCAGAGCTATAGACATCGAGTTTTGTGTGCCCTGTCTATACTCTGATAAGATTCCTCTGGTTCTCAGAGCTATAGACATCAAGTTTAACGTGCCCTGTCTATACTCTGATAAGATTCCTCTGGTTCTCAGAGCTAGAGACATCAAGTTTAACGTGCCCTGTCTATACTCCGATAAGATTCCTCTGGTTCTCAGAGCTACAGACATCGAGTTTTGTGTGCCCTGTCTATACTCTGATAAGATTCCTCTGGTTCTCAGAGCTACAGACATCAAGTTTTGTGTGCCCTGTCTATACTCTGATAAGATTCCTCTGGTTCTCAGAGCTAGAGACATCAAGTTTAACGTGCCCTGTCTATACTCCGATAAGATTCCTCTGGTTCTCAGAGCTACAGACATCAAGTTTTGTGTGCCCTGTCTATACTCCGATAAGATTCCTCTGGTTCTCAGAGCTAGAGACATCAAGTTTAACGTGCCCTGTCTATACTCTGATAAGATTCCTCTGGTTCTCAGAGCTAGAGACATCAAGTTTTGTGTGCCCTGTCTATACTCGGATAAGATTCCTCTGGTTCTCAGAGCTACAGATATCAAGTTTTGTGTGCCCTGTCTATACTCCGATAAGATTCCTCTGGTTCTCAGAGCTAGAGACATCAAGTTTTGTGTGCCCTGTCTATACTCTGATAAGATTCCTCTGGTTCTCAGAGCTACAGACATCAAGTTTTGTGTGCCCTGTCTATACTCGGATAAGATTCCTCTGGTTCTCAGAGCTACAGACATCAAGTTCTGTGTGCCCTGTCTATACTCCGATAAGATTCCTCTGGTTCTCCGAGCTAGAGACATCAAGTTTTGTGTGCCCTGTCTATACTCTGATAAGATTCCTCTGGTTCTCAGAGCTAGAGACATCGAGTTTTGTGTGCCCTGGCTATACTCTGATAAGATTCCTCTGGTTCTCAGAGCTACAGACATCAAGTTTTGTGTGCCCTGTCTATACTCTGATAAGATTCCTCTGGTTCTCAGAGCTATAGAGATCAAGTTTTGCGTGCCCTGTCTGTACTCCGATAGGATTCCTCTGGTTCTCAGAGCTACAGAGATCAAGTTTTGTGTGCCCTGTCTATACTCGGATAAGATTCCTCTGGTTCTCACAGCTAGAGACATCAAGTTTAACGTGCCCTGTCTATACTCTGATAAGATTCC
Source organism: Meconema thalassinum (assembly GCA_946902985.2). Taxonomy (NCBI): domain Eukaryota; kingdom Metazoa; phylum Arthropoda; class Insecta; order Orthoptera; family Tettigoniidae; genus Meconema; species Meconema thalassinum. The sequence goes on from OX336388.2 coordinate 231,444,341, forward strand.
TCTGGTTCTCAGAGCTACAGACATCAAGTTTTGCGTGCCCTGTCTATACTCTGATAAGATTCCTCTGGTTCTCAGAGCTATAGACATCAAGTTTTGTGTGCCCTGTCTATACTCTGATAAGATTCCTCTGGTTCTCAGAGCTATAGACATCAAGTTTTGTGTGCCCTGTCTATACTCTGATAAGATTCCTCTGGTTCTCAGAGCTACAGAGATCAAGTTTTGTGTGCCCTGTCTATACTCTGATAAGATTCCTCTGGTTCTCAGAGCTACAGAGATCAAGTTTTGTGTGCCCTGTCTATACTTTGATAAGATTCCTCTGGTTCTCACAGCTAGAGACATCAAGTTTTGTGTGCCCTGTCTATACTCCGATAAGATTCCTCTGGTTCTCAGAGCTAGAGACATCAAGTTTTGTGTGCCCTGTCTATACTCCGATAAGATTCCTCTGGTTCTCACAGCTAGAGACATCAAGTTTTGTGTGCCCTGGCTATATTCTGATAAGATTCCTCTGGTTCTCAGAGCTACAGACATCAATTTTTGTGTGCCCTGTCTATAATCTGATAAGATTCCTCTGGTTCTCAGAGCTAGAGACATCAAGTTTAACGTGCCCTGGCTATACTCTGATAAGATTCCTCTGGTTCTCACAGCTAGAGACATCAAGTTTAACGTGCCCTGTCTATACTCTGATAAGATTCCTCTGGTTCTCAGAGCTATAGAGATCAAGTTTTGCGTGCCCTGTCTATACTCTGATAAGATTCCTCTGGTTCTCAGAGCTAGAGACATCAAGTTTAACGTGCCCTGTCTATATTCTGATAAGATTCCTCTGGTTCTCAGAGCTAGAGACATCAAGTTTAACGTGCCCTGTCTATATTCTGATAAGATTCCTCTGGTTCTCAGAGCTAGAGACATCAAGTTTTGCGTGCCCTGTGTATACTCCGATAAGATTCCTCTGGTTCTCACAGCTTTAGAGATCAAGTTTTGCGTGCCCTGTCTGTACTCGGATAAGATTCCTCTGGTTCTCACAGCTATAGACATCAAGTTTTGTGTGCCCTGTCTATACTCTGATAAGTTTCCTCTGGTTCTCACAGCTATAGACATCAAGTTTTGTGTGCCCTGTCTATACTCTGATAAGATTCCTCTGGTTCTCAGAGCTATAGACATCAAGTTTTGCGTGCCCTGTCTGTACTCTGATAAGATTCCTCTGGTTCTCAGAGCTAGAGACATCAAGTTTAACGTGCCCTGTCTATATTCTGATAAGATTCTTCTGGTTCTCACAGCTATAGAGATCAAGTTTTGCGTGCCCTGTCTGTACTCTGATAAGATTCCTCTGGTTCTCCGAGCTATAGAGATCAAGTTTTGCGTGCCCTGTCTATACTCCGATAAGATTCCTCTGGTTCTCAGAGCTAGAGACATAAAGTTTAACGTGCCCTGTCTATACTCTGATAAGATTCCTCTGGTTCTCAGAGCTAGAGACATCAAGTTTTGTATGCCCTGTCTTTACTCTGATAAGATTCCTCTGGTTCTCAGAGCTAGAGACATCACGTTTAACGTGCCCTGTCTATATTCTGATAAGATTCCTCTGGTTCTCAGAGCTAGAGACATCAAGTTTTGCGTGCCCTGTCTATACTCCGATAAGATTCTTCTGGTTCTCACAGCTATAGACATCAAGTTTTGTGTGCCCTGTCTATACTCTGATAAGATTCCTCTGGTTCTCACAGCTATAAACATCAAGTTTTGTGTGCCCTGTCTATACTCTGATAAGTTTCCTCTGGTTCTCACAGCTATAGACATCAAGTTTTGTGTGCCCTGTCTATACTCTGATATGATTCCTCTGGTTCTCAGAGCTAGAGACATCAAGTTTAACGTGCCCTGTCTATATTCTGATAAGATTCTTCTGGTTATCACAGCTATAGAGATCAAGTTTTGCGTGCCCTGTCTGTCCTCTGATAAGATTCCTCTGGTTCTCAGAGCTAGAGTCATCAAGTTTTGCGTGCCCTGTCTATACTCGGATAAGATTCCTCTGGTTCTCACAGCTATAGAGATCAAGTTTTGCGTGCCGTGTCTGTACTCTGATAAGATTCCTCTGGTTCTCAGAGCTAGAGACATCAAGTTTTGTATGCCCTGTCTTTACTCTGATAAGATTCCTCTGGTTCTCAGAGCTAGAGACATCAAGTTTAACGTGCCCTGTCTATATTCTGATAAGATTCCTCTGGTTCTCAGAGCTAGAGACATCAAGTTTTGCGTGCCCTGTCTATACTCCGATAAGATTCCTCTGGTTCTCACAGCTATAGACATCAAGTTTTGTGTGCCCTGTCTATACTCTGATAAGATTCCTCTGGTTCTCACAGCTATAGACATCAAGTTTTGTGTGCCCTGTCTATACTCTGATAAGTTTCCTCTGGTTCTCACAGCTATAGACATCAAGTTTTGTGTGCCCTGTCTATACTCTGATATGATTCCTCTGGTTCTCAGAGCTAGAGACATCAAGTTTAACTTGCCCTGTCTATATTCTGATAAGATTCTTCTGGTTCTCACAGCTATAGAGATCAAGTTTTGCGTGCCCTGTCTGTCCTCTGATAAGATTCCTCTGGTTCTCAGAGCTAGAGTCATCAAGTTTTGCGTGCCCTGTCTATACTCGGATAAGATTCCTCTGGTTCTCACAGCTATAGAGATCAAGTTTTGCGTGCCGTGTCTGTACTCTGATAAGATTCCTCTGGTTCTCAGAGCTATAGAGGTCGAGTTTTGCGTGCCCTGTCTATACTCTGATAAGATTCCTCTGGTTCTCACTGCTATAGAGATCAAGTTTTGCGTGCCCTGTCTATACTCCGATAGGATTCCTCTGGTTCTCAGAGCTAGAGACATCAAGTTTAACGTGCCCTGGCTATACTCTGATAAGATTCCTCTGGTTCTCAGAGCTAGAGACATCAAGTTTAACGTGCACTGTCTATATTCTGATAAGATTCCTCTGGTTCTCACAGCTAGAGATCAAGTTTTGCGTGCCCTGTCTATACTCTGATAAGATTCCTCTGGTTCTCAGAGCTAGAGACATCAAGTTTTGCGTGCCCTGTCTATACTCTGATAATGAAAGAGTGCGGAAATGGACGTCCTCCCCTGATAACACGATCACTATCCTTGTTGCTTGCTTGCTCTGCTCTTCCTTGCCTTCCTCTTTATAAAAATCGTCTTTCTTAATTATTCACATTTTCTTTTCTATTCCCTTGCATACACCTGTGTTCTCCCGATACGCGACGGAGCATAATGACACGGAGTTCCTCGGGGACAAGACCTACCCCCTTCCCTTCCCCTTGCTAAATTACTAATAGCAACCTGATTACCGTAATTGTGATCCTCGGGCGATACTTATTTCCTTAAAACACCCCCACCATATACTCCACCCCTCCCTTGATCAATCAGCGGCTCGAGACGCTTCAACAGGGGACAAAAAATAATTTTGTCCGCACAGATTCTGATGGAAAGGTTTTAAAAAATTGCCCATATTATTTTATGCATGGTGTTTGAAAATCAGCTACGGAGATTAAAGTAGGGTTTCTCTTTCAACCATTTAAATAATATTTTGTAATTTATTAACTTCCTCGGTCGGCTAGGAGGCGTCCTTTTTTTTAATGGGTGAACACCTCAGTAATCACTCCATATTATTTGGGTGATAATGAATGTTAGCATTGAACGGAAATTATAACTGAAACTAACCACTCACTTACAATTAACTTCTTGAAGAACGAAAGAAAAGATGATGATAATGATGATTGTTGTTTGAAGGGGCCTAACATCTAGGTTATCGTTCCTAATGGTCTTGGTCACAGTGAAAGATGAGATGAGAATGAAAACTATAACTAATACTAACTACAAACTTACGTACTAGAAGAAGAAATGGTAAAGAAATAAAGGATAAGGCAAATGAAGGACAGGAAGAAAAGAAATGCCCTCAACCCTCGAAGAATGAGGATTGAGGGACATCCAAGGAAGGAGAGCCATGAAAGGCTGATAGGAAAGGTAAAGAAGAGAAGGCCCGCTTCAAAGTCAGTTGAAAAAGGGCAAGAAACGGACCCAGCTCAGGAATCCCCCGGGATCGCCAACTCCCGAACTCACCAGCCCTGAGCCCCTGGGGGTGTAGCACAATCCAGGGTGCACCAGAAGTGGTGGGGCTGCATACACCCTGCCTCCTTGAGGGCCTTGTGCAGAAGGCAGGAGTTGACATGAAAAGAAGAAGAAGGCTGACCGCTCGCAGAACGAGGGTATGCGGAAAGATGAGACAAGGGCCAATTAAGGCGGGAAAAGGAAGAGACTCCCTTTGGATACCCTAATACCATCGGATGAGAACAACAGTTGACCAAGGGAGGTCGACAGGAAAGAAGACGGAGAGGAGCCCGGCACAAGTAAGTGGAAGCAATGCCGGACGCAGCTGAGGTCCCGTGGTCGCCAACCCACGCCCCACTAGATGTGAGCCACTGGGGGAAAAAGAAAAGATTAAAAAAAGCAATAACGAATATAAATGACAGGGAAAGGAAATTTACTTAACTCTCGATGGAAGAAAGAAAGGACAAAAAGGAACAAGGCAAATAATAGACAGGGACAAAGATATGCCCTCAAATCTCCCTCGAAGAACGAGAGAGAAACAAAATAAAAAATAAAACTACAAAGGGAAGGAATAGGCTAAATAAAAGCAAGGAAAAGATATGCCCTCCCCCCAAACCTCAAAAAACGAGGGAGAAAGACAAAAACAAATGGAAAACACCAGATATAAGACAAGGAAAATATATGCCCTCAAACCTCGAAGAACAAGAGAGGACAAGAAAAAAGGAATAAGCCAAATAAAAGACAAGGAAAAGATATGCCTTAAACCTCATAAAAATCTAGTGAAAAGTACAAATAAAAACTTACGTAACTTAGAAAATGAAATTGAAATGCTTTTCAGTTGGTCAACATGATTGTAATGGGCGTTGTTCTCTAAACCTGAAAGGAAAAAGAATGCATGAGATTAATTAATATATTTAAAAGGCTACTAGGTAGTTTTGCACACGTTGATTTTGGGTCGTGGCAATGCGAGTTGAAGAACTTCTCTTCTAGTCGGTCCTTTGCATCAGCAGACATTGTACGAGGGGAAAAAGCGCAATCAAGCTTTAGGACATTGCAAGATGAGGCGTGATATTAACTATAGGAATTATCACTTGAGTAAACAGACGTGATAGAAGAAGACCACACGATACACGGCTTGACAAGAGCTGCTACATCATAAATTGTATGTGTGCGTGTTTTTTTTTATATATATTCTGCCAGCGTGCTATGCCTGTGTATGTTGTAGTTTTAATCTTTACGCTGTATTTTTACACACGTCGAAGCTCCCCGCTTATCTGTAAGAGATCCCTGCCATCATCTCCTCTTCTTTGCGATGCTTTTTTTAGTCGGTGCCGACGTGTCTCCGTCAGCACTGCTCCTCTCTTATCGCACACATCAAGCGAAAGCGGGATGGATGTGGGGAGGCTGGCCAGGCCTAGTTTGATCGCTGCATGTCAGTCCGACGACAGATTATCCCCAGTTGATCCCTAGGTACGTACAGGAGGGTGGATTAAAAAAAAATAATGAAATTGTTTGCATAAGACCTATGGGGATAATTTCCTAATCACATCCTACTGATAAAATGTACACACATTCACTAAAAGGAAGGGAATAGATAACGTCAGAACTTTTTAAAAGTGTACGTCGCAAAGTAGCCGTGTGCATTCAATCGTGTACTACGACTACTACTAAGGGGGAGGGTGGCGTAGCTTTATATCCACTTAGTATCAGTATGGCCGGTAGCGTCTCCCACCGAGGTCACTCAAGGTCAAGTCTCTCTGCCAAAGCCAAGGTTTATTTATTTATTCAAGTCCTAAACACATACAAATCTATACTTCTATACTAATATATAGGGCTCGGATATTTAGGTGCTAAAAATCGTGAAAATATTTATTTTTTATGTATTAAAACTACCTGAAGTATGTGACAAAAAAGTAAAAATATTTAATTATAATTTAGTTTATTAATGTGCATATGAACAATAAGCAGTACTCACGAATGCAATTTATTCTATGTCTCACTGACTGCTGAAACATTACAATACACAACGAGATACATCTTCAGGTTGTCCATCACAAATGACCGACGATTATTGTAAAACATTTCTCCTGAAGGCACGAAACTGCGGCAATGTGTTTCTTGCTCTCGAGGTGTTGTGTAACTTGAGATCGCTGTTCAGCCTTGGTTGCTTTCCCACATGGTTGGCAGAACAGAACGCCCCCATCAGAAGTAAAATTATCTTTAAATTCTGCAATAGGCGATAACTTGTAGTTGTTTTTACTTTAGGCATCGTAGAACTGCCTTACTCTTCACAGTGCCAGAAATGAACTGCATGTGAGTGACACTGGTTCCAGGTAGCTCTAGCACGTGGTGCAATATGGCTATGGACAAGGAAATCCCCGGCTTCCACAGTGAGTAGCATGGGGCGACAAGTTAAGAATAACACAGTTACAAGCTGACATACGCTGTGCATGAAGATTAGATAGCTCACAGGTTCTTCCCCGTTGAAGTAACACAGAACAAAAATGCAATAAACTGAATGATCTAACATACTGTACTGATTTTTAAAAAATGTATTTTTATGTGCTAATTAGTGAAAAGCAGGAATGTATGTATTTATAGGAAAAATGCTTAAAATATGTATTTTATTTACCTAATAATCCGAGCCCTACTAATATAATAAAGCTGAGGAGTTTGTGTGTTTAAATGCGCTAATCACTGGAACTACCAGTCGGATTCGAAACATTCCTTTTGTATATGATAGCCGGATTCAAGAGGAATAGTTTAGGCCAGTGGTTCCCAACCTGGGGGCGATCGCCCCCAAGTGGGCGATTGGGTTATCAGGGGGGCAATAATTAAGTGGGGGGCTATGAGTATTCATAGGGGTAAAAATTAAAATAGTACTGTGCAGTAGAAGTTGCCGGGTAGTACATGGAAAGTAATGTGACAGGAGCGCCTCCCGTTCGCTCGTTCATCATTCATCGCCAAGATTGATATTCACTACGTAAATATTGGCCTAAAGCGCTGATTCAGTTCCCGACCCTTAAAATGTGTTCAGTGTTAGATAACGGGACTCCTGAACTCCCAGAACACAAAATCCTAATTTTTACTGATCTCCTTGACCAGTTAAAAACTGACATAGAATCAAAATTTGAAGATTTGACCAAGTTACAAATTCCGGATTGGATTCTAGATCCAATCCCGTTTGAAGCTATTGATAAGCTTGATAACTCTTCGCAGACGGAGTTTCCAGATCTGAAGTATGAATGTGAGCCTGGGTGAAGCTTGTGGACACTTATCCACAACTGTGGGGAAAAACTGAACCACTTCTCATATCGTTCCCGTCAACATATTTAGTAGAAAAAGGATTTAGTTCTGTAGTCCAGCTCCTCAAAAAGCAAAGAAATACAGTAAGTTGGATATCTGCCTCAAAGGAGACTTGCACCTGATATTGACGAACATAAAGCCGGATATTCAAGCTTTAACTGAAATCCACCAAGAACTAAGCAGCCATTGAAAAGATAAAATAAAACAATAACAAAGTTTTCAAACTTTCATCTATTTTTTTAATTTTAGCTGTCAACTTTCTTATTTTTTCCAGATTCCAATTTAAAATAAAAACAAGTACTCCTGTTTTTTAAATGTACATCAATGATCTTAGTTAATTATTTCACGTCATTGTTCTTAAAAAATCTGTTATAAATTAAATGTAGACTACATTTCATTTTTTTTTCTATTTTATTTAAGAGTGACCGGATAAAACTGATTCGGTGTTTTTATATACCGTTATAAAATTGTTCAAAATAATAAAACTGCTGTATTATTTACACTTTACTTCAAATTAAAGTTAGACATACAATGAAAATGAAAAGGGGGCGATAGGTGTTAGTCAACCTCCAGAAAGGGGAGATGGGCCACAAAAGGTTGGGAACCACTGGTTTAGGCTACACCTCTCGGGTAACCTTAAAGATTGATTTTTATTCAGTAAGTCGGAAGAACGAGCGCTCCAGAACAGCTTCAATAATACCGAAGTCTATTGTTGCCAGGCAATGCGGGCTGCATCACGTTGCCCCTACCAGTGTTGTTGTTATTGTTGTTTTAAGGGGCGGAACTACGAGGTCATCTGCCCCTCCTACCAATGTTCTGGTGCAGAATTGCGATCTGCTTATAAATTGCAGTCACGGGGAGTAATTAGTGCCAGAAGATTTCTTAGGCCCCTTAAAACAGTTATCATGACAATAGTATGCCTGTGTATAAGGGCGTTGGTGTTGGTGCAGTATACTGAGGTTATCAACTGCAATAGGCGTTGGTACTTTCCGATCCTTATCCTCGAGCACTCCAGTTCTGTAGTAGTGTTCATTATCATCCATAAAACAAATAAATCCGCGGGCGAAGCCGGGCACTATTGCTAGTATACATATAACACTGCATTTCATTTCTCCAGTGCTCAACTGTTAGAATGGCACAGTCTTGCATATAACATGGTCTTTGTAAGAAGCTGCAATTCAGAAGGTGCTCAGGGTGTTGTCTTTCACCACATCTACAAAGTTCTTCAGTACTGTATCCCCACTTCTTCAAATTGCTCTTGCACCGACTCACACCAGTTTAGTGTCTTCCAAGATCCGTATTGTAAATGGTAGCCTGCAGCCGGCTTCTCCTTCATTTCCCACGATCCTCCCGGTGATTTTGTTTTCCAAAGTTCAATTCGGCGAGCTTTAGCTGAGGAAGGAATGGATATTGTTGTTTGGAGGAAGCTCTTTCTTGACTTTAGCCTAGGTCGATAGACATCAAGTCCATACATTGGTTGTCTTGGATCTGTTTCTTGCTTTTTCTTCTCAACTTCTGCCGCTTCTTGCCTCGATAACACCGTAATTCCTTATTCTCGGCAGTGTCGATGGAAAACATATGATATATTTTCTGTTTTTAAGCGGTTGTTAAATCTTTTGCTAAAAAATGAAGCCTTTTTGGCTTTAATTAGTATTTCTATGAAACCATAAATGACCAATTGGATCCTTCTGATAAGGTGTGGTCCCGAATTGGAAAAGCCAGGACAATATTCAATAATATGCCTAATTTGTTCAAACATTATGGCATAACAAAGACTACAAATATCAGGCTTTTGCGTTGTTATGTGTTCTCTACTCTTTTTTACGGTGCTGAGATATGGACTCTGACAGAGTCTTTATGTAAACGGTTAGAGGCCTTTGAAATGTGGCTGTACAGAAGGATATTGCGGATACCATGGACAGACCATGTCACAAATGTTGAGGTTCTCCAAAAAATGAAAAAAGCAAAGGAAGTATTAACCACGGTGAAAATAAGGAAAATCCAATACCTAGGACACATCATGAGGAATACTGACAAGTACCAGTCTATTCTTCAAGGAACAATATCAGGGAAGAGAAGTGTTCGACGGGGAATACAGTGAAACCCCTGAAATCCGAACTAATTGGGGCGGTAGCCTGTTCGGATTTCAATTTGTTCGGATTAGCCGAAAATATCCGTAACATAATAACCAGCCCTCGTTACGGTATCGGACTGTACGTTGAGCTAGCGACAGTGAGGAAGAAGAAACTTCGACAGACAATGTGACTTATACTGAAGCTGCATCTGCTCTTGACATCGCATTGCGCTTCGTAGAACAACACGCTGCAGTCACGCCAAACGATGTCTTGTTCATGCGACGCTGGCGCACGATTGCCACCGCGGAAATGTTTTCGTCGCTTCGACAATTGAAGATAACTGATTTTAAGTGAAAGATTAAGTGATATTTTGTGTTTTTCTATTCTTATTTCATTTGTTTTTGCAAAGTGATTAACCTAAGGAATTACAATAACCAACTTTTCCGTTTTTCAATCCTGGATGAGATAAGTAGGCCTATGTAGCTTAGGTACATTTACACTTTGTTAGGTATGCTAACTGTATTTCTTTGTTAATTTTTCAACTAATTATTTAAAATAACGTTATATTGTATTTTATGACTAAAATAAGTTTCTCTTTTTTTTTTTTTAACTTCAAATTGTCAAAATTAACTCGTTCGGATTACCCGGGAATTCGGATTTCTGGGATTCGGATATGAGGAGTTTCGCTGTAATACCGTGGTTTAAAAATCTCACAGCCTGGACCTCCAAAACGTCTACTGAATTATTCCGAACTGCAAGTCAAGATGGTTGTCAACATCCGGAACATATAGGAACCAGAAGAAGAAGCGTTGAAATATGTTTTTGAGTTTGCTCAGAATAAAAATGAAATAATAACACTTAATTAATAATGTAGAAATGTTAGAGATTCATTATGTATCTGTAGGTTAAACACCCACTTTAAAAAACGAAAAGTCTGTAAATTCGAGGGCTGCTTTTATTTCAAGTTCTGATGGACTGTATAAAAATAGCAGATTGACAGACCAAACTTATTTCACTACTATATGTTTGCTTGTTTTATTCTTAGGTCTCAACATAATCGCCAAAACGATTGAAACATTTGTCGTATGGTTACACCATCTTTCCAATGCCATCGGCAAAATATTCTCGGAAAAAGGTGAAAATCATTCACAACCGCACAGTGCCAACGTTACTATACCCTTTTTGAAAGAATTCAAGTGTGAAGTTTTGGACCATCTGCCATTTAGTCCAAACCAGCACTGAATGTTTTTCACCTTTTTCGAGAATTGAAGGTATGGTTGGGCGGCAACGCCTCTCCAAAATGTAAACACTTCAGGAGACTGTCCAGACGTATCCACCTCAGTGGCGGCAGAATATTTTGCCGAGGGCATTGGAAAGCTGGTGTAGCGATACGACAAATATTTCAATTGTTTTGGCGATTATGTTGACACATAGGAATAAAACAAGCAAACATTTAGTAGTAAAATCAGTTTGGTGTGTCAATCTGTTATTTTAACCCTTTATAGGGCAAAAGACTGTTTTTTTTTTCACATTTGTAATTGGGGGTGATAGATGAGTAGGAATATGCAACAATTTTATGGGTGTGGATTCTATTTTATGAAATATGGGGTGGGAAATTATTATCCCACTGCCCACACCCGGCATTATGTTTTCTTAAATGAGCAATGGGGAAATAATTTCCCAATTCCAAATTATGATAATACTGTGTTTATCACTCAATAATGAGGTTTATTTAACAGAATATAATATGCTGTATAAAAACACCCATCACGCTCTATAATTTAAAAAAAAAAACGTGACTCCCATGCAACACAAAAAATATGCACAAAAAATATAAAAGCGATTTTGGAATGTTAAAAGTTAGTATATTCGAATATAATTCAATAATTTCAAAATAGTATTTACTAAAAACACAGAAAATTAATTTTAAAAATCTTCTATTCTATGGCAAACATCCTGAGCAGGATAATAATTTCCATTCTAGCTGAAATATATTTACTCAAGTGACCAAAACCATTATTAACATTGTATTTCAGTTATATACAAACGTTTACAAATCTCTTATCTTCAATAAAAACACCTTCTTCTGTAAAACAATGCATTTCTTTCACTCAACACAACCGAACGGGCGAGCACGTGCACTGTGGAGACCACTGGGATATATGCTTCCCCCCTTTGGTTTCTGATGACAGTATACATCACATTAATGGGTTTTCATTATTTCTCTGCATCTAGCTTGTGGATGCAGGTGGAACTGCTTGAAATGAAAGGGGTGGGAAGATTCTCCCCCTAACACCGTTCTATAAATACATGGTGGGAAGATAGTATCCGAAGGACCTATAAAGGGTTCAACAGCCCATCGGAACTTGAAAAAAACACAGCCCCTCGTACCTCTAAACATTGGAGATGTAAGGGAAACGATGAAGATCAGCACACAACAAAAAAAAATAAAAAAAAAAAATTAGAATCTATTTAATAGTAGGAATAGTACGAACTTAGAATGGAATTGATTTTTCACTTACTAGGAAAGTTACAGCGATATTTCACTGTTTCGAAAAAGGCCTCCCATTTCCACCCCTTTGTTCCGATATTGCCCATTAACTAACTGACCGAGATTTTGAATGGTAATGTTTTATGTATAAATAAGCTGTAC